>OY365811.1:12838009-12975509 GCA_959347315.1 Bimastos eiseni | reverse complement strand
TTTCTCACATTGTAGTTTCATTCAAGTGTGAATCCAGGAAAGATCCAATGCAGTTGAATTAGAAATAAAACATGCCTTAGAGGTGATCGTGGACGGAGAAGACTGATAAGACTATTCTTAGGATGAGGTTAACGTATAGGATGAGTCAGATACGACGTAAAAAAATAGGCTATTATTTCGAGTTGGCATCTCAGACGGAATGTGATTTTTTTTAGATTTTAAATAAATTCTTAGTCTTCTGCAATGTTTTGATAAGCGCTTATAAATGTTAGATTGTAACACCTCGTCTATATTCACAAGAAATGCCAAATCTTTTTAGCTGACATATCGCATAGTACTTTGTACATTCAGGCCTACGTTGATCCCCTTGGATAATGTCATTAGCATTCGTACTTTTAGATGCATAGTAGTGTACATGTATGATTATTACGTGAACTTATTTATGACATGTATTAGAAGGGCGCTACATAAATTTTCAAAATGAATTTCAGGAATTTCATTAATGAATCTGATTAGTTCATTAGCACTGTGACATTCAGAGTCCAGCTGAGTTCCTTCGTTCGTTGTAGATTTAACCGCAGCTGATACTGGAACCTTCTCCTGTTACATCCAATCGGTCAACGACGCAGAAGCAACGACGTCTATAACACATGCTCTCCATGTCAGAGGTCAGTAACAGGTCAACTTGTATAGTAGACCTATAGCTACATACAATTGAGGATGTCTACTGTTCCATGGACAGTTGGACACCATAATATATATATATATACATATATATATGTATATATATATGTATATATATATGTATATATATATATGCAATTTCACTGCGTCTGAATGTCCGTGATTTTTCACGATCTGTCCTTTCTCCTTTTTCCAGTTCCTGTTGATACGATTCGCTTAACAGACGACCATTCCACTATCTTCAACCTCTCCAACTTCTTCGAAGCATCGTTCGGCGAAGACGGCGGTCACCCCACTGCACGTGGAACGATCAGAGTCACGGATGGACGACTGAACACGGTTGGGTGCGTCGTCATTGGAGGCTACCCTCCGCCTGCCGTCGACATCTACGACGGTCAGAGGGAGGTGACGAAGCAGTTTGCCCTGATGCGGGTATTTCGATACGAGGGACCTCGCGGACTGAGGACCCTGCGCTACGTCAGCGCCAGGTGGAGCCAAAAGTTCGAGGCGACGGAAGAGGATAACGGAAAGGTCATGAAGTGCGAGGCCACCGTCGATGGATTAACACCGTACACAGCGTCGTCTAAGCTCAACGTACACTGTTAGTAGTAAACTAAGTCAAGGATCGACTGATTAGGTCTTCTCTCAACTTCTTCATTTTTCATCGCGTTACTTACATCTAATCTCGACCGTTATCTAGCACCGAAAACACAAACATACACACACAAACACCTACACACCCACATACACCTACACACCCACATACACCTACACACCCACATACACCTACACACCCATATACACCTACACACCCACATACACCTACACACACGTGCAAACAGCTTAAACTTCATCTAAAGCCTTTTTACCACAACATTTTAACTTACATAACGCCCATTATGGACAAAGCTTTATCTAGCGCCTATTGAAGAAATAATCCTGCTACAGGACATCAAAGAACAGAGCCGAAGTTGTTAAGGCGGATGGCAAGCTCTACCAGAACTAGGCCTACTATCTTCACCCCTCCTTGGACCCTCCAAACAACGTGGCTCTTGCGCAGTTGATTTTTTAATCATCTGGTCACTCATGGGGTAGCACCGAGAAGTTCATTAAATATTACGTTCAATTGTTACAGACTTTACTGAATAATGGAGGCGCAGCACTAGTGAATAAGCTGGTATCCTCAGCTTGGCTTTTGGGAGGCGCTTTAGAAGCTTGGAGACTACGACTGCGATTACGATGAACACCGATTTGATTACCTTGTCATGATTATTGATCTTTGTGGCACTACCTTGGACGCCTTATTGTTTCGTAACATATGGCAACTGGCAATAATTAAATTGCATCGTGTTAGTATACACACCAGACATTTTTGTAGTATTTTGAAAAATATATACAACGATAAGCACCCATCTGATTAGCTTGTCATGATAATCTATTGACCTTAACGGCGGAAAAGGAACGACGTTGAATCGGTAGCATCTAGGATGACTCTTATAATTGTCTTGGAGTGAGGCATTGTTGGTTGCTTTGTTCGTTGTCAGTTGTACCAGTGTTGAGTTGTCGAGGGATGTTGGCTCTGGTGGGAGAGAGAAACGTCTTCGTCAGCTGTCAAGTCCGTTCCAATCCACACGTATCCAAGGTCGTCTGGACCTTCGAAGACAACGGCACTTTGATCACCTCATCAAGCGACACGGCGAATGACCAGTACTGGACAGTGGTCAAGGCAAGCCATTCACTCGTAATTACCGTAGGAATACAGTATATAATACAATGTGACATGATATGGCATAATATGATACAATACAATACAACGCTGGCCATTTATAAAGTGATTTGGAAATCAAGGATTATACAAGGTGCCAAAGCAGTGTTCGTTCTATTCCTTTGGTACAGATGTATGGTACGCACTCAATGTTCAGCAGATGACTGAGATTACTCCAATACCGTTCCGCGGTTAATTACCACATGCATTGTGTATATGTCTACTCGATGAAGAAGCAGACATGGGCCATGTAACGTGCATCTATATATGTAAATTCGGACGCAAGCCTCTCTCTCCGTTTCTCTGCCTCTCTGTTCATGAATCTCCCCGCACGCTTGTCTGTCTGTCTGTCTGTCAGTCTGTCCGTCTGTCTCTATCTTTTCACCAGTGACATCATATTTTGAAATGTATAGCGAAATAATTATGATGAACTACAAGGTAGACAGTTTTGTAACGAATTTTGCTCACTGCAGCGTAATACACATAGGTTAAAATATTATATATGTATATATATGTAATATGTATATATATATATGTATAATGCAAGGGAGAGCACAGCGTATATTCAAGAAAAGCCATTAGAGGTGCCTCTGACCTGCAAGTCAACACAAGACCATCGGCAAATAGAAGTTTGATTATAAATATATATAATATATATACATGTATATATATATGTTTATATATGCATATATATACATTTGTGTCTATAATATGCCTACATAAAATATGTCTCTATTGTGATGTTGTCGCACGAGTTTGAGACATTGCAGCATCGTAATTTAATGTCAGTGTTGTCTGCTGACCAGTTTGCACCTCCGCAGGACATCTCTGCAGGAAGACAACCCTACGCTACTAAACAATAATTAAAGTCGGTACTCTAAGTCTCGGTTTGTTATCGGCGCTTTAGGAATTTCGAGATCGCTATTCGCAGAATACGTAGCTATCTTGATTTTAGACTCAGTTGGCCGACTTCCGTCTTGAAGTTCGTCTATACATCCGGCAGGTGCGACGAGAGCACTTCCGGTGTTACAAAGTGTCGACTGAGAACAGTCTGGGCAGGACAAGTGCCACCGTACAACTACTGCAGAGTAAGCGTACCATACTAAGGGGTGGGATTACATTCGTAATCATAGAGCACCATTTCATGGAACGCTTTGCAACAAGAGCCAAGATGAGTAAAATTTTACAAGGATTACTGACGAGGACAATTAAAGACGGGTTTGTTTTCGACGAATGCCAAACAAAGAACTGGAATACAATGAACTAATAACATTTACTGTACTTAATTTTATGAAAATAAATAAGCTTGCATATCGTCTGAGCGTAATTGATCATCCAAAACTACTGTTGTTCCATGGCGAAGTTCAGGGTCTGGGTTCTCGTCGTTCATCTTCTCTGTTATAGTATATAGGGCGCTGTCAGTGTCACTCTAGTGGTAAAACCCCTTCAATCACTGCGATTTACTGCTCGTGGATACTTCCTGGTCTCTTGTACATGGAAAGTCAACATTTAAGCCTACTCTGAGTGATCGTAAGTTGTTATCTTCACTTATATTATTCCTCTGAGTCTGAAACTAAGAAATGCCTTATTTTGGACAGCCATTATCGCACGTAAGCCTAGGCGCTTGTGTATCATTTTGCCAGATAGGCCTGCCATTGAAAACTTCGTAAATTAACGCGTACATCAATTGTTCGTGATTTTCAGGATCTCGTCCGGTTGATCGGACGACGAATCCTATTTCGTTTGACGCAAGAATCAAAGCCAGAAAGGACGAAGTGGCCCAGACTGTCCGCCGTAGCCAACCTCCTCTCCACAATCTTTTACACGTCGACAGCTCTTCCAACGGTGCTTTGCAAACGAAAGAGTCACCCCCCTTCCCTGTGGTGTTACTTCTTGCGTCTCTTACGACTCTCCTGCAAACATGGCACAGCGTATAACATGACTGCAGTCATGCAGTGGAAGAAACTAATGTGGAAAGATTGCTCATCGGCACGCGCATGGCGGTGTCTGGTCGCAGTGTACAAACACTGTGGCCTGTACCGATACAATAATGTGGCCTTGCAATATTTCGTGAGAAACGAGTCGCTATACATTGCAGTACCCGTTATGAGTTCTTGAGATATCTAGTGAAACACAGAAGAGTTAATGCAGGGCTTAATTGTAAAGCTTTGGGCCACGTGTAAGGAAGCAAACTAGCTTAAGTGCTAGGCCTATAATTTTTTTACTTTGGTCTGAAGCGTACGGTTGTGACCAAGTGGAGAGGGGTTCTTCGATTTAGACGAACCACAAGCGTGGATACAGCCGCGTTAAGAATGTTCATGTTGAGTCAAGATTTATACCGAATCACGAACTCTAGATTATAATGTTGGCGGTTAAATCCAACTCTTGACCAATCGAGAACTTTGCCCTCCAGACTGATCCATCGAGTGTCCAGCTTAGAGCCTCCAGAGGAAAAAGAGAGGGTGCCTATCCTCTCATCTTGTCCGGAGCCTTTATTCCAACTAATATGACTTTAGACTCTGGTGTTGAGACTTTGCTCTCGTTCAATGGAGACTTAGTCTCAGAAGATGGCATCATAAATTGACTTGGAGAAACCTTACTCAACTTTGGATCCGCAGGAGGTCTTGCGACCGTTGTTGTGCCAATATTAGTGGAACCAGCTCTGAAGTTCATCTTGTCCGGTGCCACGAAGAAGACGGCGTAGACGATGCGTAGAAACTGGCAGCCAAGCGTGACGAAGACGTTGAGCAGTAGACAGAATCCGAGAATGGTTGACTGCAAATAGGCGTAGACTGCGCTTTAGTAAGCCGGAATGAAGACAACCCAGGCCGAGAGTCGTCGCAACGGAAACGAAGATGAACCCGGATTCGTTGAAGTTCTCTGGGAGTTGACGGGGTGGCGTGTCCGAGCAGAGCGCACAGCACCATCAACAGGATGTTGAAAGCGAGTGGAATGAGGAACCAGATGACGGACTTGACGCAGTAGATCTCAACGTACTTCTCGTATGTTGACGGTATTTTCAGCGCCGCAACAGAACCATCGAGCGTCTCAGAGAATCATCTGCTTCACGGAAAAACACGACACAATGCATCTGTGCACTGTGTGGATGCAGTTAAGAAAAGACGCACTATAGAATGCTCTATACCTAAGACTATCTACCTGATGCGAACGCGTACTCTTTCAGATAGCTTGCCAATGCTGCACATCGTCAGAGGCAGCTGAGTATGTGTTGATGAAACGGATTGTTCTGGAAGGACCTCCTGGAACAGTCGAATTTACGAGAACTGGAGTTGATGCGTGTGTGTGTGTTTTACCGTATATCTCAAATATCTGCTGTTATTTATAAATTACTGGAGTCAATTTTCCTTTAGTCGTAACTGGGTTGTGATCGCACCTGAGTATTTTTCTTTCAGGGGCGCTATGACTTTTCGGAATGAATGAATGAATAAACTGCTTGAATCAATTCCTATTATATTCGTGCGTGGTCATATTTTTCCAGGTCACCCAGGTCACACTATAACGATTGCCCGGCTAGCATGCCTATGGGAAGTAAGTGGAACCCATGCAGGCTCTATAAGAGTCCAACGTGGGAATACATGGGTTCAATATGGTCTCCATATTGACATGCTGGCCGAGCAATGTACTGCTACACGTACCTGGAGAGTGGAAACTTGATCTGGTGACTACCTGGATATAACCAATTAAGTTGATCCACGTAGAGTGAAAGAAGTTGAAGGATGGGGGATTTTCAAATATTTATTTCCCAGCACTGAACAAGGAGACATATTAACACACGCAGAGACAGGTAGACAGACAGACAGACACAGAGAAGTAAAAATATACAGCGGCGCAATAGAGATCCACAATAATAATTAATATAGACACCTACGTCACTCACGAGCCATCGTGAGACTGCCTAATTCACATCGCTCGTAAAAATGAAGGTGTGTCGTCAGTGTCTTCCTTTGTCATGTTCAATGGGTGTTTGCAATGTTGCATAGTGATCTCATTGTGACGGCGAGTCCATGTATAAGTTAAGGGCGTATGTAATATGTAACTGAGGGCTAGGCCCTGCCCCCTCCCTCCGTTCAACGGTCGACGATCGCGATCTCTTCTTTTATTGTACCCCGCTGTCAAACGCCAGAAATTTACTCGATTCGGTTCATACAATATCAACACAGAATACTCGGTAGTCATCTTGCACAAAATGTTGCTATAGGCCTCAAGGTCTGTGTGAATGTTTGATAAGGATAAGCTTTTATGTATATTGATGCTCTACAGTCATATATATATATATATATATATTATATAGGCAGAGAGACAGAGCAAAGGAGTGAGCCACACCCACACACACACACAGATATATATATATATATAAATTAAAATAAAGACAGACAGAAACAGAGAGAGAGAGAGAGAGAGAGAGAGAGAGAGAGAGAGAGAGAGGTGAGAGAGGACATATAGACGTATGCGTCATTTCTAACAAGCTTTATTCTGCGCATAATGGATACGGGAGGGCGGGAATAGGGAGAAGAATGTTGTTGTTGCTGTAATGTAGCGTCACACCCTGAACTTGACAAAAGAGAAGACGATCAGTCATCGACGAACCACGAACGAGTTCATTGTACGCCCAGTCATTCTTCTATCTCAATACTTCTGCTCAGCTGCTTCTAACGACCAGAATACGTGCGTCAGAACGTCTCTCTGCCTAAACAGTTATAAGCCTATATATATATATATATATATATACATGCATATAAAACTATATATATAAATATAAATTCATAAATACATATTTACTCGGACAATTATAATATATATATATATTAATATATAGACACAAGGAGCAAAGGACTTAACAATCTGGTGTCTTTAGGCCGTGTTTTGTCGCCCCTAATACTTAGCCTAGGTTCTAGCGTTTAACTATTGTCATAAAAATCACAATTATTTATTGTCGTCATCCTCGCCTGCAGTTTAAAATTGATTACATTTCATATTGCCTTTTTAACTGTAAAGCTCCAAGTGTTTAGTCTCTGTGGTATGTGCCACCTCTGTCATGCATGGTCTCATTTGCATAACGTTTTGTACCGCTAAAATACGCCACTCTTTTTTGTATTCAACAAGTAAGCTAACACTGTTTAAAATTTAAATCAACACCCGATCCTGAATAGAACAACATGGCTATACGTAAACAAATGGGCAATGGGGTAGCCTAGCGGATTGCGAGTCGGCTTTTCACAGCTCAGTGACGATTGCTCGATGACCGAGACCGTTAACTAGTAGCAATATGAAACACGTCATCGTAGTTGCGCTGTATTGAAGGTCATCGTATCTCACCAAAATGTTTCTTAGACAAAATAAACACATTCATGACAACACAAACTGCAAATTAACACAAAATGCAATATTCGTCACTTTTCAGTAACTAAGTCTCAGAAAGAGAAGTTCAATTCAGAAAGATAGTAGGCTATTCTAATTGTAATCGCAGGCTTAATTGCCACATTTTTAGATGGCGTATGTTTGCCACATAGGCCTAATAGGGCGATCACGTTTCTTTGTTGGGAGAAAGTACGCAGGTGAGTCAGTTGACTAAATGTCTACGGACACGCCTCATGAATCCTTGACTTCTCATTGGCCAGTCTAATCACGTGCTCTCTTCGTTGCGCTGCATTTTATTCTAATTGCGATCGACTCCTCATGCCCGAACTTTATACTAAAATAGACTACTCCATTGTATTTCGTCTTTAGGTGTTGCATGAAAAGATGAGCTGGGTTAGCCCTCGGTCTATAATTTATAGGCCTTTACTTAGAAGAGCTAATTGGCTTTAATATTCGCTTGTAACGCTAAATGTGCGGGTTCGAACACGATTTCGGAAATTGTCGCTTAGTTAAGACCTTTATACCTGAGGCACACTAGGCCCCGATCTCACAACGCTCCCATCACGCTCGTAGAGCGTGGTCGAAACGTGTAGAACGTAGCAGAACCGTAGTTTGATCTTCTATGAACGTATTGCAATCGCGATCGAGCATGGCGCCGTCACCACGGGCGTGGAGCGCGTGGCCAAATTTTGAACAGGTTAAAAAAACGTGATGCGAGCGTGGCGGAAAGAAGCGCAGTGCAAGCGCATTTGAGCGTAATAGTAACGGGGCGAGCGTAGTACCGACGTAAGCCGAGCGTAGTGCGAACTTAATGATCGTATTGCAAGCGTGTTGGAGGTCGTAAAAGTCGACTTCCCGATCTGACCACGATGTCGTTAATTTTACATCACGCCCGCAGCGAAGCCCCTGCGACCTGACCGCGCTGTCGCTATGACCATAATGCGTCGCGTCACGCTCGACCCGTTCGTAATAGGCTTGTGCAACGCTTAACACGCGCAGACAACGCCGCTGGGACGTTCCCATAACGTATAGCCTGTACCACGTTCATTTCAACCACTATGATCCTGTGGTATAAATTGGGGTGCAACACAAAAGTAATGTCAGCCAAGGATGAAACAAAATAGGACCACGCCATGTTACTTCTACAAGGATAACTCGAATCCCTGGAATGCAAAGCCATCATCCTACTGAGGAGGATGAGGAGGCAGGACTGTATGCTACGATGAAGAGGGACGTGTGGTCTAAAATGCCTTCGACGATGGACAATGGACACAAGATACGATTGGATAATGGAACATTTATTGTACATTAGTGATTGGAGGTGTTATGCTGCACTGTATTGATTGCAATGATATTAGTAGCAGTAGTTTTAAATTTTCAAGACACGTGTGTAATGCTAGCATGATATGATGACTATTTGGAGAGGTGTTTGTCATGTCATATGAAGTAATTTAAGCTGTGTTTCTGAAACATGAAGTGAAACAAAAACTGTCTGAGGCAGCAATTATTGCATCACTTTGCCTACGGTATGACAGGATAATTAGTCGTTTATTTTTATACATATATGTAAATACATGCATGCATAAATACAAAAGCGGCGTTGTCTTCGCGTGTTAAGCGTTGCGCAATCGTATTACGAACGGGTTGAGTCTGACAACGACGCATTATTGTCATAGCGAGAGCGTGGTCATGTCGCAGGGACATCGCCGTGGGCGTGGTGTAAAGGTAAGGACATCGTGCTCAGATCGGGAAATCATTTTTACTACCTCCAACACGCTCAAATGCGCTCGCACTACGTTTTTTTGAACAAGTTCAGAATTTGGTCACGCGCTCCACGCTGATGGAGTCGGCGCCACGATCGAACGCCGTTGCAATACGTTCATAGAAGATCAAACTGCGGTTGTACTGCGGTTGTACTGCGGTTCTACTGCGTTCTACCCGTTTCCACCACGCTCTACGATCGTGATGGGAGCGTTGTGAGATCGGGGCCTAGTGTGACTGCTTTTACGGTTTTAAATTGAAATTTAACAGTAAACGACCACGATCTCACCCCGTTCGGCGGTATTCTTGAACCTAGGGTCTAGTGTGACGGGGGTCTAAAGAAGTCCCCACTCGCTGTTAGTGCATAATACATGGGCATAGTATGTCAGTAAATAAGAGAGTAAGTAGACAAGCAAGCAACCAAGTGAGTGAGTTGTACCAATACATTGTTATATAGGCCTATTGTATCTAAGATTTGTAAAGCGCCTCTCGAAGTGCAGACTGCCATATCGAACACACACATATATATAAAATGTCTGCATGTATAGGCCTATTGGCAAGGACTGGAGACTCTCTTTGTAACGTCTTGTTACTTTTTGGCGATAGTCAGGAGCCAAAAATGTTCACATCTTTTTGACTTAAGAAGCCGATTCATTAACTTTTGGTTTTGAAGATAAATTGGCGAATAACTATTTGTCAGCAAAATAAAAAATGCCTGTGGAGGTTTAAGACATCGCATTTTCATACAAGAGCTAAATTAAAAATTGGGCGACATCTATGTTTAAGAGTGAAACGGGTACACGGATATTTGACAAGTAACCATTCCTCTTATATAGATTCGTTACCTCTTGGTAATTATGTATGCATGTGTGAATGTAGACGCCTAGGTCTGTCGGGCAGTACTGGTTAATGAGCATTGGATACAATTTCCAATGGTTCTAACACAGGTTGAATGTCTGATGAGACCGTTTTAACCTTATTTTCTCGTGTGTTTAAATCAGATGGAAAACGGGAAATGATGCGACCCGATCCAACATTGAAATTTTATAGCGCCACTGTAACGAGCAATTACGGCATCAATCGAATGGTCGCTTCCACTGAAAATCACATTTCAACATCATAGTCAGGCAGACTGAGGCTGTCGAGATCTGTGAGACTTTAAAGTCCGGAAGATGAGACCTTGCGTTAATTAAACTTAGAGAGTCTGAGTGACGAAGATGCAAGTCTCTGTGCGCCTCTATCGGGTACTCAGGCCACGTCAAGATATTTTAAGATACCTCATTAAAGATAATTAAACTAGCTTGTAATTTACGTCTAATCCCAACCCAGTCTATAATATGCTTCAGCCATAACCAGTGACGGCTTTCTATTTTAACTTACCCTATAGGCCTACCTTGCGTCACGTTGCGTGACTTGACATCATGTTTCATTCCACATATGCCACCTCGTCTGCCTCATGCATAACCCTATCGTGGGGTCATGTATTTAGCTACGCGAGATGTCGAGATATCTAGAAAGACAGCTGCTGCAAGGAATCTAGGCCGCCTGTATTAAGAGGCGCGGACGTTGGCAGCCATCCAAATGCACCCAAATGAATTTATCTTCCTCCAATGCGTAGCCTATTCCAGTTTCGGAGAACTCTCCTGCTCTCTGACCAAAGCACAGCGGCGCAATAATGCAAATGGTCGAATACATTGTGTTATTATGTAAATAGGCCAAATTAAGCATAATATTAATACTTAAATACACACTCAGATGCACACATGCATATATGCACACATAAAACGAATACATAAATAAAATGCATACAAGGACTTACATGCATAATAACTTATGGCCTGCATATCTTCTGCTTCTTCTTCTTCTTCTTCCTCTGGATCTCTGCATGCCCCCTATACGCAGATTCAATTGTCCGACGTTGTCCGACCGACTCTTCTATATAAATTATATGCCTTCCATATCCATCTGTCATCATCCAGTCAAGGATCATCTGTTCTGGTCTTCATCTTGTCCGCCTCCCCTTCATTTTTCCTTCTATGGCCATTCTTAGTAGCTACATGTAGTTTCCTATCTGCGTGCATAGGCCTATACTCTATACCCAATCCATATCGTTTGGTAAAACAGAAGATGAATTGATGATAGTGATGCTTGCTTAAATACGAGTTGGATTACTGAAAGTAGACCATCTGAGTAGACAATCTGATGATACATAAGGGAAACTAATACTCGATGAAATGGAAGTTAGTTCATTTAAAAGAGTTATTGCTTAAATAGAAATTGGATTGATTAAAATAATTCTTCCCAAAACAGAAGTTGTGTTAACAAGCATTATCATCATCATGCGATCCAGCTTCTATTTCTCCGTATAAAATGGTCGAAGATAAACTTTTTGTCGTGAAGCCTTTGTTCGCGAACCATTTGCCGTGGGACCGTTTAGACACATTTAGCTTCTTACCGGAGGGATTGCATTGACAACCTGAGATGACAACCATTTATACGCATAAACGCATATAATATATCATATAGTGATATATTATACCAATACTGATGGGCAATTGCTAAGTTGGCTGTGCTCCTTCTAATCTAGGGAGTCATATTATGTTACGGTTTCAGTCAATTCTGTCCGTACATTTCTCTGCTCTGGTGAGCAGGATGACCTGGTTGTTCCATCAACCGGAATATTCGCAGCATAGAAAATAAGCTAGTGATATATATGCTGTGGTCGGTACAACTTTCTGGAATAGGTCACACAAAATCTTATGACATTAGCTTCTTTTGTCTTTCTTTATATAATATTCCGGCCTGATAAGCGCTTGATAACCATCTGGTTAGGTCGATAACGCATCTGACGAGTTTCTTCTGCAGAGGCGCTATAAACATCTGTGATTGGCATTACATTTCACGCAGACACATACCTAAAAGACAAATACATATATGCAGACATACACGCATGGATACATACGTGAATGCATAAGTAAATGCTCGCATGTTATGCCTACATAGACACTCTGCGCATATGCGTATGATGTACTTAATACAGGCGGGTCTATACTTTTGTACTTCGGGTAACGGACGAGTTGTTTGCGTCTTTGGCAGTAAGAGAAGCAAGTCAGGCGTAGACATGACAGAAGGGGCTAGGCTCCGGTGAAGGGCTAGGTTCTAGCGAAGGGCTAGGCTCCAGTGAATCAGCGAATCGTACAAAAGCCAAAGACGCACCAATAACTTAGCAGTTCACACTCAAGTAAAGACACACTTGGTAGGTTTGATTTGTTGCTAAAAATTTTGTTGACTGTTAATAAACAGCGTAATTGTTGCTAAAACTTCGAGTTTTAGTCTTACTGCTCAATGAACCAGACTTTTCAATAGACTACGATTTAAAAGTTATTTAATCATTATTTAATTTATTAAAAGCATTCATATAGCGCCTCTCCTAGATAGTAGTGCGGAAGCGCTTCCAACCTAACCTCGGCGGTAAAAGAGCCATTTTAGAGTGTTTGGAGAAAGTGAGGAGCGATCAAAGAATCGCAAAGCGTAGAGAGAAAATAACATTGTGATTTAAAGGTATACTTTTCATTAGGTTCTTATAAGAAAGAGAAAGAACCTACATTTAGTTGGCAGCACTGATCTCTATTACGTCGTTTAGGACTTCAGTTTGGAGTTTAGTAGTATTAACGTCTGCATGTCTAAATTCTTACGCGTGTAAAGCTATATATTATAGTTGAGTATGACTGTAGTTACAGCTTAGTTAGGCTATGGCCACAGTTGAGGCAGGTCTAACACAATGGTAGTCTTGCATGGCTGTCCACTGTCAAATTCGACTCACTCCTGTAATAACTTGACACCATTCGTTCAAACTATGTTAGTAATCATCCTGCTGTTTGTTAGTTTGAAATTAAACGAAAATTATTAGTAGCATTAGTTGAGTAAGGCTATAGCTAAGCATACAGTTGGGTAAGGCAATTGCCAGAGTTGAGTAAGGTTATAGTTGGATTTGAATAAGGCTATACAGTTGAGTAAGACTAACTGATTAACGCTATATAAAGATACATTGATTTTCTTTTGACTTATTAAGCGCATGAACTCTGACTGCTGCAACTGAATCGCCTGTACGTAACCAACTGGAAAGGAACTGAATTTCCTGGCGATGGAGATCAATCGAAAAACGAACTTCTATCAGACGGCAACTGTCTTAATTGTCCTCGCATTCACGTCGTTAGAAAATGGCAAGTAGTTGAAGCTTCAATTTAAGTGTTTGAAAAAATTTCTATAGTAACAATAATAACAATTAAGCTCTTCTTGAAGGCAATCGTTGCCATATATCTACTTACACTCTTCTGTCTGAAGATAATAGTTACCATATCTACGGTATGTATGTATACAATATAAGCCATAGACCCTATAATACATTAAACTCTTCTGTTTAAAGACAATCTTAGCTATAATATTATATCTATGTATAATATTATATCTATATAATGATATTATATCTATGTATAATATTATATCTATGTAATAATATTATATCTATGTAATAATATTATATCTATGTATAATATTATATCTATGTATAATATTATATCTATGTAATAATATTATATCTATGTAGTAATATCATATCTATGTAATAATATTATATCTATGTATAATGCTCTTGTGTTTGAAGACAATCGTTGCCGCATCTACGCATACTCTTCTACATATATGGACTCCACTCTTACATTGCTCTATGCCTTATCTAAATTTGTCATACATTAGCTTACGTTACCTAATCTATAGCATAGCCTTTACTTACCTTGCTTTCTTATGCCTTCACCTATAGCCTTGTCCAACCATGCTATTACCGTTGAATGCCACAGGTGTGACGGGGCAGTGCGTGACGAATCCAGTGAACCAAGCCGTGATGGAAGGAACGCCGAACGTATTAATGGCCTGTGCCCCTAACCCCACACCGGTCAACTGGGTCTGTTACCCCACATCAGACGAACTGGACCAAGCTGAAATCGACGACGAAAGGAGCCTTAATGCTGCTGAACTCAGGAACCTCTACAGGGTCGATTTAACGGGTCTGACGGTGGCCGTGGCGACAATCTACCCAGGAACGAACGTGTTCGCAACGGCTGGGATCTGTCTTGGTCTACACGGAAACGAGACACGATTGGTTGGAGCCAAGCTGGTTGTCGTCCGTAAGTTTAACATCTGCTGTATGCATGTATAGATATGTGTGCGTTTGTACTTATGTATATTGCACATAATTATGTAAGGATAAGCGTATATGTATGCATGCATGTGCTTGAGTACGTGTGTACCAACGTATGTATGCATGCATGCATGCATGTATATGTATGTATGTATGCATGTATGTATGTAAGTATGTGTTTATGTGTGCATGTATGTATGTTATGTATATTATTATCGTTATGTATGCATGTATGCATGTATGCATGTAAGTAGGTAAGTAAGTATGTATGTATGTATGCATGTATACGTAATTACGTACGCACGTGTGTGTGTGAAGCAAATCAATCAATCAATCAATTGATCAATCAATGAACTTGATATAGCGCCTCTTCAGGAAATCTACTCAAAGGAAATGACGTCATCTGATCGGGTTGCAGCAGTCGACTCTGACGTCAGAGTCGCATCATAGATTGTCCTGTGTAACAGCCCCTCTATGTTCTTGTTCTCAGATGACGGTCCTGTCTGTTCGCTGAACGTTGCTTCCCCGTCGAACGGCGCTCTCGTCGTCCTCACCTGTACCACATCGTACGCCGACCACAGCGTTCATCCAATCAGACCGCATTTCCTGATAAAGGTGGGCGATGAAGTCATCATTGATGAGACAATCATCCCTGAGAGGGTCACTCAGTACATATTCGTTGCATCGAGAGCAGTGACATTGACCTACAACTCTTGTTTACCTATCACCGTCACGCTGACTTTCGATCCACCAACAGATCTGCAGTACAAGTTCATGGCTACTAATAAACCCGACTTCACCAACACTTTTACGTTTCCAGGTGAGATTTTTCTCTAGCATATATTGGATCGTGTCAACAACGGTTAATCCTATGTTTATTCGCAGTGATTCGTGGTAATTAACAATAAAGTGATTAACAGATTATCACTTGCAGAGGCTGAAGGTGGTTCATAGTTTAGCACCATACTCCGTGTCCTGGTATTCGGAAAACAAGCCTTCATCTAAGGTGCAGAATATCTTATTTAATCTCATTTAATCTCATCTAACCTCATTTAACCTAATTTAATATCACCCTAATTTCACCCTAATCTCGTCTAATCTCATCTAATCTCATCTAATCTCATCTAATCTCATCTAATCTCATCTAAACTCATCTAATCTAATCTAATCTCATCTAATCTCATCTAATTTAATCTCATTTAATCTCATCTAACCTCACCTATCCTCATTTAATCTCATCTATCCTCATTTAATCTCATCTAATCTCTTCTAATCTCCTCTAATCTAATCGAGCCTTAGAGCCTCTCACCTGCCGCAGCGTTAATTCACGCAGCGACGGAAATTTTGCAACAGATTCGTAGCGATGATGTAAGCGGCGAATTTCAAGGGTCTAGACTTATAATTAGCCAGACGGCCCAGACAAGATCGACTTCTGGCTGCCTGAAGAGAGAATGGAAAGACAATTAACCTTACGGGCATTAGATTGGTTTAGCTGGGAACCACAGTGTACTTTTTTTCGGGCCCCAAATGTGAAGACGAACCCTTTAATATGAGTTCCACGCGGACAAATCTATCCGGGTTATACGGAGCCAGTAGTGTAAACCGATCGTAGAAGTGTAAGACAAATGGCACCGTGACCCGGACAGTGATATCAAGTGGCGCTATATAAGTTTTCCATTAAAATTACAATATTAATTGATGTGTACTTACCGAGACATCAAAAATGATAATGGCACGAAGCGCCAGGATTCGAGCCGCGTTTGCTGTTGCCATCGACGCATGTGTTATGTTATGCAGTGCGTGCCTTGGAAGGAGCAGAGAGGGACTGCATAAGTTTCCCAATTTTTCATTTCCAGCGACGTCTAATGGCTGCATGAGGGAGGCTGCGAACATCGCCGTCTACGAAGGATCATTGAACGTTCTCGTCGGATCGTCACGTGACCCTCAGACATTGCTGAGACAGTACTTCCCCACTAACGACCAACTGGAATCTACTGGGATCTCCAGTTACCTCAGCGGCCTCGTTTCCGGTATGGCCCAGTACTTCTTTCAAGACAAGACCGGGCTGACCATCTTGACAGCCACTGCAGTGGCCCCCGCTGGCACATTGACGACTGCCGGAATCTACTCGGAAAGAGATCAAGCGGGGACGTATGTTAAGGATTTCAAAGTCATAGTTGTCCGTGAGTACATTATATATATCTTAAATTCATTCACGCTTTTCGGACTTTATATGTATATAAATAAAATTACATATATTATAGATATCGCAGTAAATGCCCATGTATATGGCCCAAAAGCCTCTATGTAGGATTATACAAGCACGCATAGAGGAGGTGCTGGGAACGATGATGATGATCGCACAGATGCTGTATATAGAGTAGGCCTAAGTTTTGTCAAAAGAGGAGACACTGTTGTCGTTGATATCGTATTCAACAGTCTTCATGTAATATTATGGCGTATACATACATGTATATATTGCCAATGTGATCACACATGTATTGCCAATGTTAGCGCACCTTCGTGGTCGAGTGCTACTGTGCTAGGCCGATGATTGATTAGACGCGGCAATGAAGGTCTCTGCAGTCTTAGAGTCAGAGGAATCTCTCCCTCTCACTTGGAAACATCCACGTTTTGTGTCTTACAGGCAAACTTTCCTCTACGTTATTCATTCCCAGATACAATATGAACTTTCTGTTTGCGTGTAGAACCTAGGTAAACGTCATTCTGTCTCTTTCTCCGTCCTCTTCTCCGTCTCTTTCCGTCTTTATATCTTTAATTCGGTCTCGTTGTCTGTCTCTGTCTCTCGTAGGGTGCACAAAAGAATTGTCGGGTGTTTGGGTTAAGCTCCCTAGTATTTATTAGGAACCCCACGTTTAGGTCTTCATTGCAAACCCCCAGGGGTCGTTCTCAACTTCGTCAGTTCTTAGTAACTGTTGTGTGCTTATAATAATTTTATCTTCACATTTTTTCAGATTCACTATGCAGGTTATTAATCAAAATAATGTGATGCTCTGGTTTATTGTGGCCTTACAATTTGTATGCGAATGAATCTGATGATGTAATCACTTAAAGTTTCTAACAACCTGTTATTTTTTACAGTTAAGGACTTGGTTTTGATTCCATAGTCTGATTGCAAACTTGCAATTTAACGCACTATAGAGTTGGTATCTGCTGTTACAAATTTTGTTGATAACAGTTTGTAAAATTCGGATAAAACATGCAAGTGTGGGTGGACAAAAAAGTCAGATACAACCATTGTCTTTCTCTCCAATTCTCACTCTGTCATCTCTCTCCCTCTCTCCCTCTCTCCCTCTCTCCCTCTCTCCCTCTCTCCCTCTCTCCCTCTCTCCCTCTCTCCCTCTCTCCCTCTCTTCCTCTCTCTCTCTCTCCCTCTCCCTCTCTCTCCATCTCTCTCTCTCTCCCTCTCTCCTTCTCTCTCTCTCTCCCTCTCCCTCTCTCTCCCTCTCTCTCTCCCTCTCTCCCCCTCTCCCTCTCTCCCTCTCTCCCTCTCTCCCTCTCTCCCTCTCTCCCTCTCTCCCTCTCTCCCTCTCTCTCTGTCTGTCTGTGTCTCTCTCTGTATGTCTGTCTCTCTGTCTCTGTCTGTCTGTGTCTCTCTGTCTGTCTCTTTCTCTCACTTGCTGTGTCAACGACCATGTGGTGCACAACAACACTGATTCCAACTGCCTACGAAATTAATATTTGAAGTCACATTACCCTGAAAGTCGTGGTGTCTTTTCTGTTTGACAGGCGGGCCTCCCACTTGCTTCAGCAATGCGAGCAGTACCCCGAAGAGCGGCGACGCAGTCGCTCTGACCGTCTCTGTATCGTATGCGGAACATTCGCTTCACCAGATCAACCCACGCATTACCTTACATCAGAACGGCGCGGCCAGCCGCACCACAACTCCAACGAAGGCCAAACAAACTGTTGTTGGCGTGTTCGTCGTGACAGCAACCTTTGTCGTCAGTTACGATCCCTCTGCTTCTTACACCTGTATATTCAGCTTCGACCCTCCGCCAAATAACGACGGATACCCAACCATGGCTACTAATGCACCTGACTTCACCGCATCGTGCAAGTATTAAGGTGCCTGCGAGTGATTTGTTCAGCTAGATTCACATTCAGATGCCATAACTGTTCTAAAATGTTCAGACTTGGTTCTGTTCATAGATGGGGTTGTTCTCTACTAAGGAAGCTTAATCTGTATAGGCCTACAGGGTAGCGACTCTGAAATTATTCAGAATATCATTGAAGGCATTTGGATATTCGGATATCGCAGGTGTCCGGGCATTCTAATAGCATGAGGCCATTCGGATGTATTGTCTACAAATACACGTTGCGTTATAACATCGAAAAGTAATTTGTCATATGGAAATAATAACTTTCGAGGTATACGACGTGTTTAACTTAGATACTACGTTTCATATTTTGACATTTTGAAGCTACTAATAACCCTTAGCTGTAGTGGTTGTACTAATAATCGCTTTCAATAAACGTATCAGTTGGACGAACGTGTTTAATGTTTAATCATTCGTGATCAAGACCTACTTATAAGAAGATAACACTGAGTTGCCTGACATGATTGGTCAGTTTGTCTGCATCACCATTGCCCAAGTGACAAAAATAACATTAGACAATAACATAACACACCACAACATAACCAATCAAATCAATCAAAGAAATTTACTTGGCTCATCAGCAAATAAGCAACAATTTAAAATTAGTCCATAGAAATGTGAGAGCCGGTTAGAGAAGATTAAAAAGAAATGATAATGGATTCTACGGTGTACCAACAAAAACGTAACATGTCTTAACTAATAAAATGTAGTTAATGGGTGAAGAGGAAAAGACCAAAAGAGAATCCTTGGCGAAGAAATAAGACAATAAATGCAACGAAGAATTTGATGATCCAGGTTATCTTGAGACATTTACATTTATGTAACTACATTGTAAGTATGAAACAATCTGCAAGAGCGCCAGGGTTGGTTCTGTACATGAGCCAAGATGAAACCAGTAGGCCTACCTTAATTTGGTTATTTTATCACTCCATCGGTACGTAGATTAATTGGTCGATTCATTTTACCCACACCCCATCACTTCCTACAGCCCCTCTGAGTTAAGGATCCCAACCTTTCAATTGTCTTTTACTGTGGTCGAGAATGTGAGAAATCATTTTCGTTCTAAAAGAGGAATGCTGTGGGCCTATATAAGACAAGTGGTTGGAATAGCATTCCAAATTCTGAGACGTTCGCACTTGATAGACACTAATCTAGCATTTCCTCTGACATATGGAACCATTAAGACGTGAGGATTTCCTGTGGCGTGATGTGAGGAGCCCACATTATAAAAAAGTATTGGTGAAATATATTAGGTAATTTTTTTGACTGTGTCGAAACATAAAATTAGCTATTTGTGGTTTATAGATCTGGATGAGTGACAGTAACCTATTCGTTTTAAATACTTCACTAGTGTGAGCATTAAATGACAATCCAGCCATAAAACTTATAGCTTTTTTCTGCATGATGGATAATTTATTGAGATTGGATGTGTATGCCGAGGTCCAGAAGATAATAGTACAGTAGGTGAGGTAAGGGTACATTATGACCGTGAAGTAAAGAGTAGACTTTAGCAGGTAAAAGTTTGGTTAGTCTAAACAAAATACCTATTTAAAAAAATATTTTTGGGGAGATTGCACTAATGTGCTCCTTCTTAAAAGTAGGCCTATGATCATATATGCCCATTAGTTAAATTTCTCATCCAGGGGTACCGGATATCCAAAATAATAATGAATTTGTAAATTAAGCCTATGTTAGGATAAGTTTCGAGTCAATGACATATGTTATGGTTATTTGCAATTCGGATAAGTATAAAATGTGTGAAACAAAATGCGTAGATGTATGGTTGAATTATGGTTGGGCCGAGATGGGAGGGACAGCCGCCCCCCCTAGGCCACCCGTGTGACGATGCTAATGAACATAGTAATGACACCCATTTGTGACGATTTGTGACGAAGGTGAGGGGTCTAGTAAACGGGACGTCTCATCATCACATCATGCATAAAATTGCATAACTTCATTTAAAATTCCTCTCAATTAAACAAGTTCCACTTTAATAACAGTAATTGTTGCTACAATTTAACAACACTGGGCCAATTATGAGTATTGCATTCTTAATATTTGGGTTGTTTACTTTTACGCTCCACGCGGTTTCAATTTTGGGTGTTTGGAAGTGAAGCAAACCATTCTGTAACATGCAAGCAGGAATCAATATTCTCGCTCCACGTCGCATCGTGAACTAATAGTAATAAACGATAAAATGGAGAGGATGTGGATTGGATAGAAGAAGAAGAGCTGGATCTGAATGGAATATCCATTGAACAAGATGATGAGATAAAAGCTCTTCCAATTTATTTCATGAGGGAGCATTTTGATTCTTCGTGGAAGATTGGAAAAGCATAAAGTTTCGATTGTTTCAGGTCATTGTTATTAAACGTTTTTATATTCTATGAGAGATCGTTATCTTGCGGAATGCATAATGAGTGTAGGCTAATAATTATGCTCTCCATTTTTATTCGTTCTACTATAGCGTTTTAAGTATTTGTATAGTTATAAACTACTTTTTGCTAATTATAAGAAAATTTGCAATTAACATTTCGGACATCTGTTTTTCGGTAGCGGGGTGGGGGTGCCAAGCTTTATGACGTCGTATTTGGGTGTTATAACTTTTGTGACAAAGTGTGACGAGGGGTGTGAAAATTCGTTCTAAATTGCTTTACATCATTTATGGCCCCAAATGCCATCCAAAACTATCCCAGTCCACAAAGGACACACGATTATAATCTCTCCCTCTGAACTGAAGAGAAAATTCTTAGTGTTGGCTAAGCTGTCGCAATGACAAAATGATAGCACAGAGAGTCGCTCTGGCAGAAATTGTGTCTACGCACGAACGTTTGCCATCAAGATAAGGCATGCAGTTCAACATTTTGCAGCCAGCACACTGAAGTGACTCTCAACTCCTTTCCAGCGCACCTTAAATGCAGTCAAAGTTGACATGAGTGATTTTCTTGGCCACAAAACTGTCTTTATAGCCAGACAAATTATGTCTGTAACAGTTATTTTTAAATGTCTTTATTCGCTGTTGCCTCTGTCTTCCTGTCTTCAACGTGGCCTCTGTCTTTTCTTTGGATCTGTGGCTCGTGTTGTTGAGAAGAGTCATCCGATTGCGGTCAGAGGCGGATGCTGTGTCCAGCACCTTCGTTGTCATAGCAACAGACATAGCTTTAGCTACCTCAGTGCTTGGAAAAAGAACGACCGAGTAACCATATCACGGGTTTCACTCTCGCCACTCCTTCTTCTTGATGACGAGAGTACCCTCTCGTTCTTTCCTCTATCACCAAGCTCAGCAACACGACACACTTGATGGTTTTAATACGTATATTTGATTATATATATACACACCACTCATCCTATCTGCACTTACTGGAGTTATTAGTGTCCTGTAGAAATGTTTCCCTGGTTTACGTTGGAGACGGGATTCCCAACTACGTTGATTACCCTTATCGTCAGAACGACCTAGCGTCTCCCCCAGTTCCGAAACAAGTCCCTCTTCCTTTGCTTGCTACGCTATATGAATCCTTCTAGAGGCGATTTCCTTCGCCATCCCAAACGCAAAACTCGTATCTCTATTGGACGACAGGTCAACTGCAGAAACCATTACTAAACCCTGGTTGGTCGGGTCTTGGCGTCCCTAGCGTAACGTCAGATTCCTAGAGGCGTTAAGTTACTAACTGACTAGCGGCTGTTATGGCTGGGCCTCATTAGTGTCATTGAATTTCATTACTACAGTTATACCGCCTAACAGATTGCGCCATTCGTATCGGAATTGTCCCCTATTCATGATCCGTGTCAACCAGCCGGTCCAGACCAAATCTCCAACTGATTCATGAATTTCTTGTCTGTGGGTCGTAGAGATGGAAGGGGCAGTCGTTTCTGACAACTGCCTCGACGTGTCGGGTTTCGTTGTTTGACACCCCGTTCATCTTTGCATAATCCTCGCAGCTGTATTGAGGCCGTCTGCTTCAAGCGAAGCCCATTGATGTCTCCCATCTCATGTGTCAGGTAGACACCTTCATCCGTAGTCCTCCTACGCCTCTGCTGTCGATCGATGACTTTTATATAGCGCCATCGTCCAGAGTGTCACGCGTCACAAACCACATTTTAATCGGATCATTATAATTAAAACTAATAATATAATGCTAATTATTTAACGTTGCTGTTATGGCCATTATTAATTATAAATAATAATAATGGTAATGGTAAGTATCACCATTATTATTTATGTTATAGTCAGGATTACTATTACGCCCATTACTGTCGCTATTATTATTTGTTTTAAATTATTTTATTTATTTTAATTTTTTTACCCGAGGTTGTTCTGATCCCTCAGTTGATATAAAAATTGTGAGGAGACATAGGAAATTGGGGATCTGGTGCGCTTTATTATTATTATTATTATTATTATTATTATTATTATTATTATTATTATTATTATTATTATTATTATTATTATTATTATTATTATTATTATTATTATTATTATTATTATTATTATTATTATTATTATTATTATTATTATTATTATTATTATTATTATTATTATTATTATTATTATTATTATTATTATTATTATTATTATTATCACTGTAGATGAGTTGACTGACTATGAAGGCAATGGCCATACAGAAGCGATCAACTAATATAAATAAAATTAATTATTTCTTTAAAAAGTTCTTTAAACGTATCAATGTTGTATTATTTTCCTCATACGCGGCACATTGTGATGGTCTTACGCTTTAAATAGAGACAAACCATTACACCCTCTAAATAGTTTCCCTACTTTATCTTGCGTATCCTGTTGTCACCTTTTATCGCATTCTGCAGCATAATTTATCTCATACCAAGCCACAAAATGTGCACGTGACTGTACACATAATCTAAAGATAATTAAAATGAAGTTACGTATATTTAGAAACTGTAATTATATATGTTTTAGATAGCTTCGTCTTTCTGTCTGACCCTGCAGATGATTTTCTTCTGCAGTCTGCACCCCATTGGCGGCTCCACCCCCAGATCTAGCCTATGGACAAAGGCTCAAGCTCGCCATCCACAGATCCAGTATTTATTAATTGAATCCTTAATCCATCTTTTCGCGTAGCCACTAAGCTGGACTGATATCACCTGTCAAGCAGAACGCGTCTATACTGGTACACTATGCCTATTAATCTATTGTACAAAAGGGAGTTTGGCATCAGGTTGCCTGAAACTGTTGCATATCACATGAGCTTAACTCGTGTTAATAGCGCTTACGATATTGCTGCCCTTTTCATACCGATACAGATCAAACGAATCTCAGATGTATCAGAAATTCTTTTATTCTGAACGTCACGAATATGGATAGGAAACAGTATGTGTCATTTCATCAACAGTCTCCCGTCATCACGACAAACTGTCTGATGTCATTCTTCGATACAGTGTCGTCAATCAATTAATTCTTTGACAGACAATGTCGACACGTAGTCAATAAGATGACAGGCACATCTTGACGTTTTCAGGTATCGTGCTCTTAGTTTGACAGGTAGTCGAGTGAAGTGAAAATTGATTCAATAGGTCGCTTAAAGATTTGTCTTAAGAATTGATGCGGAAAAACTAGAAAAACACGAACATTAACCCTTACTACTCCTGAGGCCGCTGTGAGCGGCCAATTTTAATGCGTTTGGTATAATAATTGGAGAGACGAGGGTTAGAATAAAGGAGCGTTCGAAAGTACGAACGCCTTCTGCCATCAACTAAATAGAGCAAAGTCACCAAGGCAAAAATTATAATAGTTCAGCAAACTAAATATATAGAGGAAAAAATTATTAAATCTAATTAGGTTTATAATTATCAGAACACGGTTAATGGGGATGATGCTGATGATGACGATGACAATGACGTTGATGATGATGATGATCATGATGATGATCATGTTCATAATAATCACGCTCATGATGATGATAATGATCATGCTGATCATGATGATGATGATCATACTGATCATGATCATGACGATTGGTCCTGCAGATGAAGATTTATTTTTTTACCAAGGGTGAATTTATGAATCTGAATGAATGTATTTTTACCTCATGCAACAAACAGGATGTAGATTTCTTCTCCATTTCTTCAACGAAATTATATCAGTCCTATCCTTAACACACCTGCCAAAGGCAAGATGACCGGAGATGGCATGTGAACTGTCAAGTTATGACTCAAATGTGGCAAAGATTGGCAAGACTGACTAGAGCTGAAAACAATCACAGACGCGAATCATTCTGGTCACTCCTAATGTTAGGCCTAGGCCTAGGCCTTCTTCTAGTCTCGACTTTTTAAGCAGTACAAAAGTTGGTTTTATTTGAAAGAGAATAATTACCCGGATATGCAAGTAAAGTTGGGTAATATACAACTAAGTGATTGCTGTAAACATTGATTTCATCGTTAAATAAAATTATGGTCATACGAAGCTGGTGTTATGTCCTATCTCATGTTATTCTGATCTTCGATAACTTAGAGCAAATGCAATAGTAAAAACTTTGAAGTAACTAACTTTAGTGAACAGCTGAAAACTTAAGCGAATTGGTGAGTTCAACTTGGATTTGACCTGACTGAACAGGTAGGAGGTGATATACACCATGACGTAGCGCCTATATGCATACATGCCAAGGACACGATTCGCCAGAATAACAGTATCTCATCAATCAATCTGCTTATGGGAATCCACGTCGTAGCATCGACGACCAAAGTTATTTGCAGACATGAATCCTATTGAAGTGTCATACTTGAAGAGCATGCCTATGTGAATGAATGACTCAATAGTCAACGAAACTCAATGAAAGCCTTGCGCCGTGGGAACCAATATATGTAAGTTCAGTCTGTCCAGTTCACAGGCTCTGTAGTGTCTGATTACAGCGCCCATTCGCATTTATACAAAAAATACATGTACCTTGGTCAAATCTGTGTTTTGCGTGTGTATCGTTGTCATTCGAGCTCTCGTGTATTAGTTACAGAAGACCGACTAATGCATCGGATTTCATCGTGGAAATTACAAAGACGAAGGTTTCTGAGGTTTTACATGCGTGAACGACGTTTGCAGTATGTAATTAGGTCTATTTGTTGCCCTCGATCTTATCCAGATGGGAATTAAGGACTGTTCCTTGGTTCATTTTCGACATGTGACGCTTTTTACGAATTTTACAGCTACCATTCAAGTTTTCGCCTTCCTTCACTTTCTTTTGTATGTATTTTTGTAGGCTACATGTAATTTTTACATGTTGAAACTGTTTTATTTTTTAAAACGTACCACGAGTTGTAAGCATAAGATTTTAATTTAACGTTTTGGCTCAATCAGAGAGGAGATAATGTGAACATGGAGGGAGTAATCCTAAATCGGTTTCATATTGCCTCCGCAGGTAACATAAAATCGATTTAATGCTTCTTGGCAATCTGAACGCGATTTCGTGTTAATGTAATATAATGTAAATCTTCAAAAATTTCTCATCGTCCACAAAAGCCACGCCAGGGAGACCAGCTTATTTACCGGCGCTAAATACCGGTGGCGCTAAATACCGTGTGATAAGATGAATGAGGAGTCGGTTGAAATCGCTACACCAGTATACATGTTGAGTATAGCAGGCCTTAATGAGATAAAAGTGGTTATATTCGCTATGCAATAGATTATAAATTTATTTATTTATTACCAAAATTTGATATCGCCCTTCC
Organism: Bimastos eiseni; assembly: GCA_959347315.1. Taxonomy (NCBI): domain Eukaryota; kingdom Metazoa; phylum Annelida; class Clitellata; order Crassiclitellata; family Lumbricidae; genus Bimastos; species Bimastos eiseni. The sequence goes on along the minus strand of OY365811.1, from coordinate 12,948,910 downwards.
TCCAACATTTTTTGTTCAGAAGTGCACATGCCTTGATGGTGCAATTGCAGTTGTACTGCAGAGAATTGTGTGTGAAGGACTTGCTCAAGGTCCCTACACAGAAGACTCCTCGGATGAGGGTCGAACCCGCTCACTTAGCGCACACTGAGCGTTACGGGCCGACCGCTCTAACTGATCAGCCACCCTGCCAAACACGAGAGAAGAAGACCAATAAAGCAAGCCAGTCCTGAGGCAGCCATATATATATATTTATATATAGTATATAATATACATATATTTATTTATTTATGTGGAAATAGTTAACATTACTTTGCATAAGATCGGACATGTATGCAACTGAAGGATGGTCTGATGCAGTCACATGACCTAGACAATTTGCAACAAAATGCCTCTAAAAACGAAGTAAAGCTGACGAATAAGTCCGGTTCGCCCTATAGAAAACTATAACACGTTCGAAGTCACTGAGAAACTTCTGCATATAGATGAAAACATTCGTCAAAATGACGCAGCCCTCGATCAATTGGCCAAAATGGCCGATGACATGCGCAGAAGTCATACTCGGCACGTGTCGTCAAGATGGAATAATAATTCGAGGGATGCGCATGTCTCTCTTAATCCATCTAATCCATCTTAATCCATCTAGCTCCAAGTCCCTCTGTTCCGCTACAACACACTGAGTCAGCGACGGCATTAGTTTCAACTACACGTACATGGTGTGTGTTCCGTCGGACTGTCTTGAAGGTTGCTGGGTTAACGCCCGCCAACGCCCATTACCAAGTGCAGGTGTGGTGGAACATATCGTCCGGGGCGGCGATGTATCCGACCCTTCCTACTGCAGCATCACATCGGAAGAGTAGGCCTAATTTGCACCCAATCCAGTAGGCCCTAAAACTGATCTTTTAATTCAATCTTAACTCAATAACGATACGTTGCGTTTATAGAGATTGACAAACACGCGGACAAACTATATACAAGCAATGAAATATTATATAAATAATGATGGGCTGTCGATGATACCTGACATTTCTGAGCTCGCCAAGCTTCAGGCTGCATTCATGTGAATTCTAAGCTTCCTGCAGCAGCCTATAATTTTTATTTCATTTTGAATTCAGGATTATACGACCATAAAAGAAACCGCATAACATACACTAACCTACATAAAGCTTCATACTTACTTAGTACTTAGTTCTTCCTGTGTAGGTCTAACGGGAAACGCACTTCCTCCATTCGTCTCTGTCCAAACTCAGTGTCTCAGCCTCCTCCCACGAGGCTTCATAACGTGCACATAAAGATGCCACGATCTGTTACGTTCGTTAAAAGGTGTGTCTGCTTAAAACATGTCTCCCAGTGGTGCGGTCAACCTGAAACTCTAATTTGACGACAGCCGACAGATGCGTTGAGCCCGTGTTTCAATGTAGGACAATGCAAAAGAATGTATGCATATATGTATATATATTCATTCATTTTGAGCGTTTATATAGCGCCCCTTAAAGAACCTACTCAGGAGCGCTTCCAGCTCAGCCACGACTAAAGATACAAAACTTGTAAAAACCTGACGGTTGGGCCACAGGCAAAGAGCGGAGCGCAAGTTGGAGCCCGTTCCACATTGAAGGGCCCACAACCGAGAAAGCTTGGCGCTGCCATGCAGGCTGCTTAAGAACCAGAGTAGCCCGTGGAACTAGAAGCTCACCCCTCGTCGCAGAGCGAAGCACCCGACGCGTTGGAACGTCGGACGCTGGGCGGAAGAGATCGCGCAAGTAAGATGGAGCACAACCGAGAACGCAGTGCGATAAAAGAGTTGCAATGCGGAATGTATGTGTAATGTATAAGTGTAATGTAGGCATATGTGTTTGTATAATTATATCCATGCTTGTACATGTATATGTGTAATGTGAGAAGTTTGTACAGAGCTTTTTTCTGGCGAAAAAATAAGCATAGTATTTGTAATGCGCAATTTGTGTAATAGAGTTTAAACAATAGACACCTTCCTTGAAGTTCTCGCTCCTCATAATGTTATTACATCTCGCCATTGTGTTAAAATTGCTCTTTATTTATATTACATCCCAATGAGCTATCATATCAATAAACTGAAATTTGCATCGATTGAGGGCTTATATAGCGCCTTTTTGGTACATATCAAACGTGAAGCTTTTCTTAAAGCTTTTTGAATCTTTTGCTATTTGTAATCAAGCTGCCAAACCTGATTGATGAGCAATTAATTAGTCGTGCACGTGACCAAGGCAAAGGTCATTATAAGTGGAACAGTTATATCGCATATATAATTATATTTATATAGGTTATATATATATAAATATAAATCTTTATATATCCATACGTGCACAATCCAATGCATATGAATGCCAGCGAGAATCGTCTCCAGAACGTAATTCTCTGTCTTTCACATCGATTTGCTATGGAAATCTAAACCGAACTATTGACAGTCTAAATATTTACCGAAATGAATTGTATTAACGAAGCATCGTAGTTGAGAATCACGCGCATACGAGAGATGCAGAATATACAGCGCGTAAGGAATAATGCATGCACGACGATTGCACGTCCTTCTAGTGTCCACTCCGCAGAGGTTCTGTTTATTCCGGTGTCAGATTGCTGCACCTGTTCGCTTGTATCTTTCATTTAGCACTCTATATAAACGCGCATATCGTTGCCATTTCTGTTGCCATGTATACGCAGCGTGAGAATGCCGACTAAAGCGTTAGATTTCAACATCGAAGTCAGGCCCAACACATGGGAAGAGGAAATCTGTTTGTGAAAGTCTTCGCAGAAGATAATTTGCTTTCAATCTCCATAAAGTAAGGACCGTTTCAGACGTTTATTTGCGACACCAGGAAGAAACTTGCTATTATTTTTTGCAGCAGCGTTTAACTCAATATCTGTCTCATCATTTCTACGGTTGAGGTACGTTTTATCTCATTTAATAATATCGCATTAGAGTTATTGCAAGGGAGATATTTGTGTAGTCTTTGATTTTATTGCATTTGCAATAGCTATAACCAGCTCACCTACTATATAAAGGCATTTTTTTCTCGCTAGATTTTAAACCAGTTCTGAATCAGTTACTATTATTATAATATTATTATTATAATAAAAATTAAATATTATTGTTATAATAATTATTATTATAAAGTATGATTACAAAAATTGTATGAACGAATGATGACAGGTTATTACAACTTCCTGTTTAACGTCGAATCCCTAAAGGCTAATTTCTAGAGAACTTATATTACATAACCTATTAAAAACCCCGAATACCACATTTATTGTAAATTATTTTAAGTCCAAAATATTCCATTAATTGCACAGTTATAAAAGCCTGCAACACAGTATACATTAATTGCAAGTGAATTCAGCTCCAGAATAATACATTAATTACGAATTGTTCTAACCGCTGAATATTGCATTAAATACAAATTATATTTTAGGAATATTGCATCAAGCCAGATTATAAATACAATATTTAAACAGCAGAATATAGCGTTAATTGTAAAGTATAGGTTTATAACTGAAAATCTCAGAAAACCTCGGACGTTCAATTAACTAAACGAACAGATGGTGACTGACATATTGAGATATTTCCGAGACATCCTGCTCTGATAATTCATTATCAATAATTCAAGCAATTGCTAAGAATTATTTTAGACATGCATATTAAATGACAAAATAAATTCGTTTTCAACAGGCCTGTATACATAATAGATCTACATGTGTGAGATGTAGCCACAATCGGTGCCATCGATCTTTCAACGATTCGCGATGTCCTTTCACAGTCGTGGTACGAAATTTATCTTACTTGTCGTAATCCATCTTCACCTGAATATAACAGACGTTACCGCAGAGGAACCTCCAATTCCTGGCTTAGAGAAAAGACAGAATTTCTACTACGCTCGTCCAGGTGACCTCAACATCGCCCACTTGACCAGCGTCTATCAGACGAACACCAACGGACAGTGCAACATACTCGTATCCATCGGCATCGTTCGATCAGAGGCTCTCAAAATGGCCGTCGAATTGATCAACAGCAGGATGGATATCCTTCCGAATATCTCCCTCGGATTCCTCTCCGTCGACGATTGCTGGAATGGACAGAAGGCCCTCGAGGCCTCCGTCTATCTCCTCCAGCGGGCGATCACCGCGCCCGCCAAAGACGCCACCTGTTCTATGGACGATGGATCGAACGACGAACAGGTGGTCATCGGTGTTCTGGGACCCTCAAATAGTCCGATGTCTGTGTCGGTGGCACCGTTCTTCGGTGTCTTTCGCATTCCGGTGATGTCGCTGTACGCGACAAGCGACGACCTGAGCGACAAGACTCGATACGAATACTTTCTACGCCTCGTTCCGCCTGACCGCTTTCAAGAGCAGACGATTCTGGAGATTGCGCGGCGCCTCGGATGGACCTACCTGTCCCTACTCTACACCGAAGGCGCCTACGGAGAGAATGCTGCCTCGCAGATCGGTCGGTTCTTCCGCAACGGGGGCTACGAGATCTGCATCTCCGTTTCCATCAGAATTCCAGCGGACGCGCTGGATATCGACTACGAAAGCGCAGTGAGTCGACTGCTGGAGAATCCCAACAGTCGGGTCGTTCTAACCTTTCTCCAGGGATTCCAACAAGCAGCTTTCTTTGAGGCAGTCAGAGAATTGGCTGGTCTCGGGACTTTTCTGTTCCTGTCCGGGGACACGCTCCAACAGAACGAAGGTGAACTCTTTGCAGATGTTCTCGAAGGAAGCATATACACTGACATGCCCGCTTATCCCATTCCAGGCTTCATCGACCGTCTGAGCCGTCTGACGCCGTGGACAGACCCTGGCGATGTCTGGCTTTCCAGTATCTGGGAATCGACTTTCAGTTGCCAGCTGCAGGCCAGGAATTCCACGAAGCTGCCGATCTGTAGCACTACAAGCGAGGGATTGCTTCATAAGTTGGACTGGTCGTGGTCTCTGCCCGTCAGAACCTACGATGGAGTCTACGTCTTCGCTCGAGCAGTCGATCAACTCATCCGCGACGAATGTCCTGCTGCCTTCAGCAACAAATCTCTTCTGAGTGGGTGCATTGACGGTTCGAAGCTTCTCCAGTATCTGATGAACTCAACGACAGACGGCGTGATGGGAAGAATCGAGTTTAACGCCAACGGTGACCTGATCGGAGACATCGTCATCAGACAATACCAAAAGAACGCCGCCGATGGCGGCAAGTCCTTCATCTACGTTGAGGTGGGGAACTGGACGAGCGCCACGAACGAAATCCGTCTCGATATGAACAAGCTCAGCTGGAAGGCGTTCGTGCGTAACGATACGACGACGCAGGTCCTGGAATCCGTGTGCAGCAAACCATGTCGGGCGGACGAGTACGCCATACGACAGGACGTGTCGTGCTGTTGGATCTGCGTCAAATGCAGAGACAATGAAATCGTCAAAGACAACGTCACCGGATGCCAGTCGTGTCCCCTCTTCACTTGGCCAGATCAACAACAACAGCAGCAACAACAGCAGTTGCCTGGCAACGCGACGAAATGCGCACCGATTCCACCGACTTATCTGCGCCTCGAAAATCCTATTTCGGTCGTTCTTCTACTGTTGGCCGTGATTGGTTTTCTCATCAGCGTGTCCGTAATGGCGGTCTACCACGTGAAGCGTGACCATCGACTCGTGAAAGCGACGAGCCGTGAGCTGAGCCTGTTGATTCTGTGTGGGACGGTCTTAGCCAGCGTGGCCGTCGTTTTCTACATCGCGAAGCCAGCGGATGGACTCTGCGTCTGTAGAAGCGTAGGATTTCACGGTGCCATCAACCTTCTTTACGGTCCACTGCTCGTCAAGAACATCCGAACCTATCGCATCTTCAGAGCCGGACAGAAGAGCGTCAGGATCCCAATGGGGGTCGGCAGAAATGCACAGATGGTCTTTGCACTCGCTATTACATGTGTTCAAGTAGGATATCTTTCTATGGATCTTTCCTTTTCATACTCTACATTCAGTGGCGTCTCTGGACTTTCCCAGCAAGGGAAGGAGCACGGAGGGACCGGGTAACCTGGCAGAGGGGCCAGTTGGATATCTGGTTTCATCGAAACAGAAAGTGAGCTAAAAGTTGTTGAGGCCACCGGGGGTTGTGAAAAACTCAGTTGGATGGGCACTGGCCCCTCCTGGATCCCATTTTGAGCCACCACATCGCGCCCGTGGGGAATCAGCGGGTCTTCTTTACCCGGGTTTTTGAGAAATTTCGAAGATTTACATTTTCACAAAATCTGTAAAATTATATTTCGTATAATAATTAATTCACAATAGTTTAAAAACTATAGTTGAACCTTCTCCGATTGCAGACATTATAAGCTGCTGGCGTCAGCAGTAATCAACGTCATTAAAAAGTCAACCAAATCTGACGCTATTAGTGGAGTAATAGCAAGTTCTTGGCCAGTGGGGGTGGGATAGGCGCAGGGTAGGTGTTGGCTGTCAGATTACTCGCCCACTGTAGAAAGGCCACTGATAAGGATCCATATGGCCAGTACAAAGGGCAACTCCACCGCTGTTTGGATTTTGACAGTGCCAGTCAGTGCCAGTTCTCCAAACCTGGAGAAAGGAGGAGGGCTACACCATTTCAGCTTCGATATGGAACGGTGTCGTAAAAAATCAACTGCAACAAAAAGTACAAAGAGCATCTTTCCCCAGGATGACAATGAATTATTGGCACATTGATGGCAGGTGGAAAATGGACGACGTCATGGGTGTCACGTGACTAGTACGTCAACCCCACACCTACCCTACGCCTACCCCACCCCAACTTTCCACTTGCGCAAAACTTGCTATTACCCCACTACTAACGCTTCACAGTCCTCTCACCTAACCACGTGATGCACTGTGGAAGTAACATACCCTGTAATTCATGGTCTGCAGTATATATATATATATATATATATGCAATCTGACTACTGTAGCCTCAAATAAATAACTCTGGATACGACTTCCGCCATCATCAGACCTACGTCGGAACCCGGTGGAGAACCCATCATTCATAGTCATATTCATCTGATTATCATTGGCTAGGCAGGCATGTCCGGACAGGACAAGAACTCATTGACTTCTCATACTCACGTGCTTGGTTCGCAACTTCGGTTGTTTATTCGTTTCTTCTCTCTATCCGTTTTCTTCCAACTGAAAATCGGTTCCTAACAGAGTTAATTTATTCATCTGATTTATTTTCCTATCACTATTAGATATCATGAGCTTGACCTCGAAATCATCTTGTAATGCATATCTGTAGCATGTCACATGATGTGTGTCTGAAGATCGCTTAATTAATTTATAATAATGAGCTGCTGTTTCACATAAAGACGATGGATAGTGTTTTGTGGACACAGCTCTAAATTGCATAGTTATGAGACGAACGTCTTTCTTTTATATCTCAATGTATTACCAGAGACAGCCAAGCTTCTCAATTGTATGATAGAGTACGCTGTGTTTTACTGTGCACCAGATGATTCTGATAGTGATCTCTGAGACGCTCGATGGTTCTGTTGCGGCGCTGAAGATGCCGTCAACATACGAGAAGTACGTTGAGATCTACTGCGTCAAGTCCGTCATCTGGTTCCTCATTCCACTCGCTTTCAACATCCTGTTGATGGTGCTGTGCGCTCTGCTCGGACACGCCACCCGTCGACTCCCAGAGAACTTCAACGAATCCGGGTTCATCTTCGTTTCCGTTGCGACGACTCTCTTCGCCTGGGTTGTCTTCATTCCGGCTTACTACAGCGCAGTCTACGCCTATTTGCAGTCAGCCATTCTCGGATTCTGTCTACTGCTCAACGTCTTTGTCACGCTTGGCTGCCAGTTTCTACGCATCGTCTACGCCGTCTTCTTCGTGGCACCGGACAAGATGAACTTCAGAGCTGGTTCCACTAATATTGACACAACAACGGTCGCAAGACCTCCTGCGGATCCAAAGTTGAGTAAAGTTTCTCCAAGCCAGTTTATGATGCCATCTTCTGAGTCTAAGCCACCATTAAACGAGAGCAAAGTCTCAACACCAGAGTCTAAAGTCATATTAGTTGGAATAAAGGCTCCGTTGCCTGATGTAGAGTTAATAGCACCAGACACTGAGATTCAGATACCATTGTCTGAGATAAGATCATCATCGTCATCATCAGAGACAGAGGCGCCAGGACTTACAACCGACGTGTCCTCATCAGACACAGCGAAGGCAATGTCATCTGACACCAAGTTATCAGGCGTAAACTGCGATGTAGTAGACCGGAACGAAGACAATCCATGCGATGAGATTCATCGTCGACACTGAAAGACATCAGATACTGTACGCAGGGATACGCTTCTTTCACTTGAGAAAAGGATTGAACCAGTCGAGACGAAAGCAATTTCAAATGAAAGAATGCTGCCTACAACAATATGCCACAAGAAGAAATTATATTTCCACAAGAAGAAATCATCTGTCCATAAGAAGAAATCATCTTTCTACAAGAAGAAATTTTCTATCCGCACATACATACGACGTGAACGCCACAAACCAGCTTCATAAAGCATGAGCTTCTGACAGTAAGGTTCAGAATGCATAGTTTGGACCGCTTAAAGTGACACAATAAATCAAACGATGACGCCATATATATATATATATGTATAATGATTATGTGCTTAAAAAACTACAGACTTTTAGATATGTCATCGCAACGAAAGAGTAGGCCTCGGTGCGCTCTAAATAAAATATATCATAAACTCATCGTAAGGATGCGTGATATTGCCTGCACAATGTCATTCTGCTAATGACATCGTAGTCGTGGCCCCTATGGGCAGAGGAAATCCGGATTCATCGTAGAGAAATTTCAGGTGTCTAGACAGGTAAATTCCTGTACCCTATGCAGATAAATTCTCTGGCCTCTGGTCCAAAATAATTCCGGGTCTCTTAGATGGAAGTTGGCGTGTTCGATAGCAAAAAAATGTTAAGTATTCAGATACTTGAAGTCACAACTGATTGTAGTTAAGCGTCAGTGATATTATTTAAAGGCTATAAATCATGAACTTTGCAAAACTAATTATATTACATTTAATAAGTTTAACTCACCTACTTGTCTCCAGTAATCGCCAAATGCTGCATATGCGGAAATATCCCATTGCTCAATTGTTCCCGTCGTAAGATCCAGCATTTAAAACCAAAAAGCCAGGAGTACATATTAGGCCTATAGTACACTTCTGATCAATGTATCGCAATGAAGGGAGTCGCAGCACTTCAATCACTTCAGAACAAGTACCGCCACAATGCCATCATTTTTATTCTACACTTAGGCCTATCGTTTACAATTCCACAAATGTTTCTTTCATTCAGTTGACGCACCTTCCAGGCAGCTTCCACTGCCAGGCAGCTTATTAAATCTTTAATTAAGTTATCATCGCCTTCTTCATTCAGTAGCACTTTTTGCACATTTCACTATAATATGTAAGAGAATGTGCCTACTGATTCCTTCTAGTTACTACGACTCAAGACAAAAATATACCTAAGCGCGAATTCTTGGAATACTAACATTATGGGAGAGCTGGAACCAATACAAGTGGAATAGGTAGGAATAAAGGAAAATCTTGACGAGGAAAACCTATCTAACTATCATTCAATTTCCAATCTCTTATTTGGGCCCATCCATATATTACGTGCGCCAAAAATCGGATTTTCTGACCGCCCTCCTCCACGTTGCACCGCGAACATTTCGTGGACCCCTCCCCATGCGTACGTACATTTGAGCTCTGCCCTCCTAAAGACATCTATAAGACATTGATCTTACCATAGGCTATTTTTTGCAGCATCATATTAACAGCTTAGATTTGTTAACTGTTATGAAGAAATAAAGCACTATCAGCGCTTGCATTTTAAACAGTTTTAATGCTTCATAAAATTGATTAAGCAGCAATAATTTATAGTGTGTGACTAGGTTTACAGTTCTGATTTTCATATTCCGTATTGTATACAAGATGTATTGTTGGGCAGTTATATTTTCGTACGTACATATTTTCGGGACACCTCCATTCATCATCATACGCATCCGTACGCAAAATCGCCAAAATTTGAAACCCCCTCCCCTCGCTGCGTACGCATCATGTGGACGGCCCCTTTCTATATAAACTAACTGAAAGAATCGTCCTCGTCCGGTTCAACGACTATCTCTCGTACAATTCGCTCATCAACCAGCACCAATCTGGCATTACGAAACATCACTCAACGGAAGCCCTATTTACTTCTCTATAAAACAAGCTTGTCTCGCCGACTTCAGACTTTCCTCTATCTCCTTGACATCTACGCTGCATTGACCATAAGCTTCTTTTAAATGGACTATCTTCTTAGTTTGACGTCTATGCGATGCCCTGGTTCCAATCCATCTTGACTTCCTGTTCCTTCTCTGTTAAAGCACTGTTCACACTGTCTCAACTCCTCCAAAACTGAATTCACCATCATAGTTAGGCCTCCCCGGCGAAATCAAGAAAATCCCTAACCCTTCACCTATCCACTAACTCTCCATCCTTTCCCTTAATCTCTGAGTCCGCGATCCTGGTGTCACCTTTGATCCTCATCTCTCTTTCTCTAACCCCATCTTCAACCTCTCGAGCTCCTGCTTCATGTACATTCGTGACGTCCGCCGCATCCGGCCCATGCTCGACATCAAAACTACTTCCATCCCATTGCCTCTTCCATTTTCCACTCAAAGATCGATAGCTGCAATTCCGTTTAAGCCACACAACTTAGGTGTCTCTGCAACCTATCGAAAACTCACCCTCCAGAGACGTCACCAGAACACCCACGCATCATATCACATCTCTCCAATCCTCGAATCCTTCTATTGGCTAGAAATACAAGAGTACATCCATTTCAAGTCCTATCGCTAATCTACGGCTCTCTATAATACTCCCAGCCCAAATATCTTCACGAACTCCGTGCAAAATCCAGCAAACTCGCTCTACCCGGTCATCCTCTTGTCTCAGTATCACTCAACACCCGGTCACCACTCATCAGAAGTTCTCCAATCAAGGCATACCCATCACCTCGTCTCTGGAACGATCTGCCTCCTGAATTCAGCACTTTTTTTAGCTCCTCCATCATCACCCATCGGGCTATCCATTCGAAACTTAATTCTCACCTTTTCACGCACCTTTAACTCTTACCCACACTGGCCCGACACTTGATCACCCACCCTCCAATCCTCGACTAAAACCTTTTGACAACCCATTTAATTTTACACAGTGCTCGTGAGTCAAGGATATTTATGTGGTCGGCCACGGGTAGACACTGTTAGCCTACAATTTCGAGTACAAGTACACCATTCAAACGGGACGTTTATCTACTTGTTCAGATGTTTTTAAGTATTTACCTATCGTATACTGTTAAGTAGTTTATAGTGTGACATTCTCAGGCCAAAGCGAAGGGCTGAAGCCGCAAAAATTCAGAGTGACCGGCATAACTGTTTTCTGGACCATTATTAAGATTAGTATTCTTCAGCAATAAAATTAATGTTTTAAGCGTGTTATTCCGTTTTAGCGTCTTAAGAAATTGAAAAAAAGAGTATCGGTCTTGGTCTTTTTCTCGGATCATCACTCTCGCTCTTGGTCTTGGTCTCGGACCTCTCGGTCTTGGTCTCGGTCTTGGTCTCGAGGTTTTGGTCTTGTGCCCAACACTGTCGTGAATAAGCTGTCGCCCTTCACTTGGCTTTCGAGTTGCGTTTTAGAAGTTTGGAGATTACGATATCGATTATGTACAACACTTTAATATTTAGACCAGCGACGGTTACTCATTCATTCATTACGAAAATTTATATAGCACCCCGTAAAGGCTACTACTCAGAAGTCAGAAGTGCTAACGACCACGGCACGTCTAAAAGAACAGTTTTAAGCCGAGTATAAAAGGAGTATGAGTAGACCTTTGGCGACAACAGCTGCACAGCAACGCCAACGGGAGGGAGGGTGTTCCAGATCGAAGGGCCAACCACTGAGAAGGTACGATTTTGTTTAGTAATTGTATGGGCAAACATGTTATGTACAATTTGCTTCAGTGTTGCGTATAGGAAGGAAGACCGATCGGCGGTTTTTAATCGAGTGCATAGCTTGCAGACGCATGAATTGGCTTGAGTATAGCCTGACATGCGGTGCATCGCTATATATGTGGAGCAGTGGTTCGTACTGTTTCATACGTAGAGTGGTTCTCGTACCGCTCCAGGGATCGTTGAGTGTTGCCATATAAATACGACCTCTAGTGACAGCCGCTCTCGCGGTCAGGCTGGTGCTGCTTTTCGCTGATCTGGTGGGGTGGGCCCCTCTGCCGTCGATCGCAAGACGGACCGTGCCCTGATCGTAGGAGTCAACAGGCTGACAGAGGAAAGACCGATCGTGAGAAATAAATGAATGAATGACAGTTCTGTTCGGAAATACGGGAAGATGGTGACCCCATTGGTGGCCGTGAGTGATACAGACTGAGTGAGTCCCAGAAGGGACCGACGCATATATCGAGAGAGGCCTCGGCGGCCGACAGAGAGATAGACTGGGAAAAATCCCCGACCGTGCAGACCGTGGGAGTTCTGGTGGTCGAGAAATATTCTGGTTGGCTACCTAGATCGGTCATAGTTACTCCTCGCGAATACCAGCAGGTTGTAGGATACGTGACCCCGTCGGTGGTCGGGAGAAATAGAGATCGGGTAAAGCCCCGAGCAACCGAACGCTACATCGAGACAGATTATGGCGACTGTTGAGACAATTTACGGGAAGAATTCCCCAGTGTACACGTTGGTTAAAGGACGGGGAGGGCGGCCCCGTGAAGCCGTTGGAAACAGACTGAGAGCTACCGGAGAAGCCGTTGACAAATACTGGAAAACATGAATACATTCGATAAATACGGGGAGGGTGACCCCATTGTTGCGTTAGATACAGGGAAAGTTCCCTTTGATGCCGAAAACCTGATCAATTGTGGGCGTCTCCGCATATTCTTTCTATTTACGGTTTTCCGTAAATATCTATGCTTGGCTACCTAACGGTGGTCATACTTACTCCTCTCGTTTACCAGCAATCTGTTGAATTGCGTGTCTGATCGCAATGTCTTAGGTCGCGGTTTCCCCGCGTATCTTTACTTGAGTTACTAAACGTAATATCTGTACTTGCGGTGTCCCCGCAGTATGTCTTCTTGATTGTCTTACGGTCTTTCGGTAAATATTCTTACTGGCTACCTATGTTGGTCACAGTTACTCCTCTCGGTTTTTCCAGAAATCTTTTCACTTGTGTGTCTAGTTGCAATATCTTGGCTCGCGGTTTCCCCGCGAGGCATCTACTAATTTCTTCTTGTAGATCTAACTACATAATCTCTTTTCGAGGACTTACTCGAAAGATCTGCCAGTGGTTCGTTCCAGTGTATAAAAGACAGAGTACAATTGCTTCAGAGAAAGTGATTATAATAATACAGGTCTGTGTGAAACATAGAGGTAACGTGGTGACACTTACCTCAGTTGCCTGTGACAGAATCGAGTCTGAGAAACGAGAGTTGGTGCATTACCGTTGGTCAGATCTCTAGGTGACGAATACAAATATGTTCCTACGATGGGATGAATAAATGCAGTCAATGAGAGTTAAAGACATGCGAGAGTCTGGGTGATCGGATATTAAAGTATATGACAGATGCAAGCCGGCCGAGAAATATACTTGTTGGCTACCTAGTTCGGTCATAGATACTCCTCCCGTTTTCCCCAGGTTGTCGGAGACATGAAAAGTCGGGTGGCCGCAGCGATACAAGCCGAGTAGATTCCCGCAGTAGCAGCCGTACAAACCGAGAGAGCTGCCGGTGGAGAGTTGGCACATACGGGGAAAGTTCCCCATTGAATACGTTCGATAGAAATATCGGGGAAATTCCCGAAGGACCCGCTGGAATTACACGTGGAGGGTGAACACGTTAGAAGAGCACGTACCACAAACAAGAGAAAACACTGGTGCCGATTGATACCTTCAGGTTACTAGTCAAGTAACTCTTCTTGATGGCTTTATAGTCGTTCGATAGATACTCCTGTTTGTTACCTACGTTGGTCATAGTTACTCCTCCCGGTTTTCCGAGTGTCAGAATATATTACGGTGTTGGCGGACAACTGCCAACGCAGATAACGGTCAATCGTGTGCATGATAACTTATGCGTGTGAGGCCGGTATGCCACACACGGAAATGGGCCAAGAGGCTGACGTAAAAGTCTGGGCAGTCGGAAACCCAGGGTAAAGATAGTAAGCAGACCAAGAATTGATCGATGCGTAAATATTACTGTTGGCTACCTACGTTGGTCATAGATACTCCTCCCGTTTTCCCGAAGAGTATCTATTTGCGTGTCTGATCGAAGTGATCGATACGAGTACGTTTGGGTAATCGGGTACCCAGGTGAATACATGGTTGTTTGTCGTCACACACAGTTCTGAGAGCTGACTAAAGTGCGAGGTCGGGCCCCCTCGTGCGTAGGTCGGATCGAAGATCTGTGTGCAGATAGCGAAGGTTATAGACAGAAGACCTTCACTATCAGTGTCCGTGAATACCATGCCAGTGTCATTTTTATCGAAGCAGAATATATCAGTGTTGGTGGGTAACTGCTAACACAGAGGACGGGAACTTAGTCAGTCAAATGTGCATGACAAAATATACGTGTGCGGCCGTTTATGCCATACACGGAAATAGATCGAGAGATACGTGTTGAGCAAAGACGTGCTAGCTAAGTGTCTAGCATGATATGACGAAGAGCTGTGAGACTGGTGTGTCTAGGACGACAGAGGTTAGAGAGTTGGGGACGGTAATGTCTAAGAGTATAAGACGTTGGATTTAGCTACCGATAATTGTATAGGCCGAAATGGCTTATGGACTTGTTTCAAATATGTCTGAACCTCGTAACTTAAGAGAACGTTTGGTGTCCCTAAATGGCGATAGTTTCAGAGTCACAAGATGCTGAACGGTACGACATCAGGTAGAGGAAGACGAGGCTAGTAGCTTGGAAGGTATGCAAGGCGAGGAAGACTCCTGCCGGTATGATTATGAACCCTGTTTTGAGTACGGCCATCCTCAGAACGTTGCCCATCCGGCGACCGCGGAATAGGCAGAGTCAGACCTCGTTACTAATTCGAGCCGTGTTACCTTTCTTGGAGAAGAAACCCGTCCCTAATCTTGCCTGGTGATAGTAAACATCCTGGTAGATATAGAGAGTAACCGTTTGGCATTGAGATTTGGTAAGAAAGTGACTCGGGCGACTCCAGGCGTGTCAGCGAGCTGGGGTCGACACCGTCCGTTAGCGCTAGGCAGGCGCTCGGGCGGAAGAACGCCACAGATTGATAACCGGCTACTACATACACGTACACGGCGTAAAGCCTACACGAAGTTATGCGGCTTATATATATATATATATATATATATATATATATATATATACATTAGAAATCGGGAAGCTTTGTAATGAAAATGTTTAAGCTATTGTGACGATATCGGTCTACGTTCGTATCTTCTAAGATACATAGATGCAGGAAAAGGAATTAGCAATCAATGTTCCCTCTAAGCTATGCGCATGTGCGCGCGCGCACGGGCTGCTATTGAGACAAGAATTTAGTGTGTGCACATACATTGTTTGGCAGGATGGGTCTCAGAGTCGGTGCGGCCTACCTCAGGCTTAGATCTACTCCAGAAACTTTAGTTCCTTGGCTGACACGTTCCCTTATTTATAATTACACAAGGGACATTCTTAGGTATCAGAACTTATAACCGTAGTCTTTTAGGAGGTTATATATGGTCCTAATTTAACTATATAGCACGTGAACCATTAAAAAATGTTGCACACTAAAAATATTTTTGCGCACACTATCTTTAAAAAGATTAGAGAGAACATCATTGGCAATTCTGTAGATGTAGGCGTGCATCCTGTACGATACACACCATCTAGTATTGAAATGCTGTGTACTCGAACGCTCCTTATCGATATCAATGACACGCGCCATCGTTTTCGCTTTGTAAACATTGCGCATACCTTTAGAACTGCACATGGACAGTGGACACTTTTGTAAACCGAGAAAATATATTCAGGCAATCTACTGTAAGAGATGGAATGATAGAAAATTAAAGCATATAAAGGCCTATTGTTTCAATTCAACCCAGTCAGAGTAATTCTGAATTAACTCAGACACCGTGCAGTCTGAAAGGTCTGAAAGTAAATGCAGCAATATATAAATTAGGAAAGACTTAAGAGTATGCACTAGGCATAGGCCTATTCATATCATAAGGGTCTACTGACTCGTGATATAATAATAATAATTATAGGCTAACGTTTAACAAACTAATAATAAATACATGTACACAGTCAACTCAATAGATCAAGTATTTATACATGTTATTATGAAAAGTGCATTTGAAATGCTGCCTTTATTTCTGTTTAATACGCCACTGCTCTGTCTAATAGATAGTGCTAAACAGACGTCTCTCTTTCTGTTTATTATGTCACTGCTCTGTCTACTAGACAGTGATGTAATAAACAGCAAGGGAGGCAGCATCTAGGCTAGACAGAGCAGTGACGTAATAAAGTGAAAGAGAGGCAACGGTCTAGACAGAGCAGCGAAGCAGCAAACAGAGAGAGAGGCAGCGGTATAGACAGAGCAGTGACGCAATAAACAGAAAGAGAGACAGCAGACTAGACAGAGGAGTACACGTGACGTACTAAACAGAATGAGGGGCATTTCCCGCACCTTCTAGACAGCAATGACGTAATAAAGAGAAAGAGGGACAGCAGGCTAGACAGATCAGTGGCATAATAAATAGAAAGAGAGGCAGGAGGCTAGACAGAGCAGTGACGTGATAAAGTGAAAGAGATACAGCAGGCTAGACAGAGCAGTGACTTATTAAACAGAGGGAGATACAGCAGGCTAGACAGAGCAGTGACAAGACAAATGGAAAGAGAGACAGCACCTAGGATAGACAGAGCAGTGACGTAGTAAACAGAAAGAGATGCACCAGACTAGACAAAGCAGTGACTTATTAAACAGAAAGTGATACAGCAGGCTGGACAAAGCAGGCACGTAATAAACAAAAATAGAAGCAGCAGGCTAGCTAGCAGACTCACTGAGAGGTTGGGGAAAAGTGAGACAAATGAACCAGGCCCCCATCCCGGACTAAATAAATAAGATATCCCATCCATTAATTATTTGCAAACTTTTTCTGTAATTATTGACAAACTTATTAACAAATTACACTTGGTTTTATTAACAAGACTTCTACTTTAATTTTCTCAATTAATTCATAAGGGGCCTTGCTGCACTTGCAAAAGAGTCAATAACTGTAGTTCACTCAACAACTAAAAAGGTTGAATAATTTCGAGCCAATATTTTCTTGATAAATTCGTTTTAATGAGTCATCCTGGTCTATTAAATTCTTGCCAATATCGGCAGAGTAACTTTCACAAAAGTTTTCACAAATCACCCTGCAGTCACAATCTTCTAGAAGAAATTTAAAAAAAAATTGTTGCAAGGACTTGACACTGCAAAAAAGACGTTTTTTAAATCAAGTTAGTACGGAATCAAACAGCGGATAAAATATTCCATCTCTGAACTTACCCATTGCAGACTTTACACGTAAAACTGTTCCAACAACTGCAGTTTGTGGATGTTTGTAGGCTTTAATTTTTCAGATAGCTTTTTTCTTGAAATCAGGAATTACAAAAAAAGGAAAAAATTTTTTCCCATTGTCATTCAGCCTGACTGAGAGTGAGGAATGATGATGTACCGATGAAAACTTTCATAAGTGAGTGATATATCATTAATTATGAATGTTCAGTACTTGTAATTTTTGCAACATTTTCTAGTAGGCCTACATTGTATTGCAGTATACTGTCAATCAGTCTTTCATTAAAACTCAAAAATATAAGTTGAACCTGGCCTCCACTTTGCTCTCGACGGGCCTGCTTGACAGAGCAGTGACGTAATAAACAGAAAGAGAGATAGCAGGCCAGACAGAGCAGTGACGTAATAAACAGAAAGAGAGAGCAGCTAGGCTAGGTAGAGCAGTGACAAAATAAACAGAAAGAGGGGCAGCAGCAAGGTTAGACAAAGCAGTGACGTAATAAAAGGAAAGAGAGTCAGCAGCTAGGCTAGACAGGACAGTGACGCAATAAACAATAAGGAAGACAGCTGGCTAGACAGAGCAGTGACGTAACATGCAGAAAGTGAGGAAGCAAGCTAGACAGAGCACTGACGTAATAAACAGAAAGAGAGACAGCTGACTGGACATTGAAGTGACGTTATAAAGAGAACAAGAGGCAGCAGGCTAGACAGAGCGGTGAGGTAATGAACAGGAAGAGAGGCAGCAGGCTAGACAGGGCAGTAACGTTATAAACCAGACAGATCAGTGACGTAACAGAAAGAGATTCAGCCGGCTGGACAGAGGATGCACATGACGAAATAAACAGAAAGAGAGGCTGTGGTCTAGATAGAGCAGTGACGTAACAAACAGACAGAGAGGTAGCAGGCTAGACAGCGTAGTTACGCAATAAATAGAAAGAGAGGCAGGAGGCTAGACAGAGCAGTGACGCAATAATTAGAAAGTTATGCAGCGGTCTAGACAGAGCAGTGACGTAATAAACAGACAGAGAGACAGCAGGAATAGACAGATCAGTGACATAATAAACAAAAAGAGAGACAGCGGGCTAGACAGATATCTCTCTTTCTGTTTATTATGTCACTGCTCTGTCTACTAGACAGAGACGTAATAAACAGAAAGAGAGGCAGCAGCTATGTAGGCTAGACCTAGCAGTGACGTAATAAATCGAAATAGAGACTGCGGGCTAGACAGATGTCTCTCTTTATTGCTTGTGTTTATTATGTAACTGCTTTGTTTACTAGACAGTGATGTAATAAACAGAAAGGGAGGCAGCAGCTAGGCTAGACAGAGCAGTGACGCAATATACAGAAAGAGTGACAACAGGGTAGACAGAGCAGTGACGTAATAAATAGAAAGAGAGCCAGCAAGCTAGACAGAGTACACGTGACGTAATAAACAGACAGAGAGGTAGCGGTGTAGACAGGGCAGTGACTTAATAAAAAGAGAGACATCAGGCCAGACAGATCAGTGAGGTAATAAACAGAAGGAGAGGCAGGAGGCTAGACAGAGCAGTGACGTAATAAACAGAAGAAGATACAGCAGGCTAGACAGACCAGCGACGTGGTAAACGGAAAGACAGACAGCAGTTAGGCTAGACAGAGCAGTGACGTAACAAACAGAATGTTAGCCAGCAGGCTAGACAGAGCTGTGACGTAGCAAACAGAAAGAGAGACAGCACTATTCTGAAATTATTAACAAATTTATTAACAAATCACACTAGGTTTTATTAACCAAATTTCTAGTTTAATATTCTCAATTAATTCACAAGGGGGCCTTTCTGCTTGCAAAAGAATCAATAACTGAATCAAAATTTAAAGTTTTTGCCAACTCCGCTTCAATGGCCAATGTGGCCAATCCATTGACTCTGTTTTGACACATCAATTGTTGTCCGCTGATAGTTTTTGACTCGTTTTAACACACTGAATATTTTCTCTGCACTTGCAACGGAAGCTGGAATACAACAAAAAATCCTCATGGCAACAATTAAACTGGGGACGAGTTCAAGCAGTTTGTTCAACAACTCAAAAGGTTGAATAATTTTTGAGCCAATATTTCTTGATAAATTCGTTTTAATAAGTTATCCTCATCTATTAAATCCTTGCAATTGTCGGCATAGTAATTTTCACAAAAGTTTTCACAAATGACCCTGCAGTAACAATCTTCCTGAAGAAACTTCAAAAAAAAATCAAATTTCTTGCAATGATTTGATACTGCAACAAAACGTTTTTTGAGTCCAGTTAGTACGGAATCAAAAAGTGTATAAAATATTCTGTCTCTAAACTCATCCCTTGCACACTCTACAAGTAAAACTATTTCAACAACTGCAGTTTGTGGATGTTTGTAGGCTTCATTTTTCAGATAGCATTTTTTCTTGAAATTAAGAAATACAAACAAATAAAAAAGAAATTCCAGTATCATTCAGCCCGACTGACAGTGAGGAATGATGATGTATCGATGAAAACTGTATTTGGTAAGTGAGGGATGTATCATGTATGATATAAGTTCAGTGCTTATAACTTTTGTAACATTCTAGTAGGCCTACATTGTATTACAGTATATTGTCAATCAGTCTTTCATTAAAACTGAAAAGTATAAACTATACTGAGCCCCCACTTTGCTCTCGACGGGCCTGCTAGCCAGAGCAGTGACGTAATAACAGAGAGAGAAATCAGGCTAGACAGAGCAGTGAAGTAACAAACAGAAAGAGAGAAAGAGAGGCAGCAGCTAGGTTATACAGACGAGTGACGTAATAAACGGGAAGATAGACAGCAGATAGGTTAGACAAAACAGTGACGTAATAAACAGAAAGAGCAGTGACGCAATAAACAGAAAGTTAGGCAGCGGTCTGGACAGAGCAGTGACGTAATAAACAGAAAGAGAGGCAGCAGGCAAGACAGCAGTGACGTAGTAAATAGGAAGAGAGGCATAAAGTTAGACAGAGCAGTGACGTAATAAACAGAAACAGCAATTTCTTTAATTTTGCTGACATACTCGGTAGTCATTCGTAAATTTGGCTTCACGACTAGAGGTTGATGAATCAGCTTGTTATTTTGAAGGGATCTAATATTTCTGGCTTCTGAATATCACCCAAACAATTGTTGACACGAAGGCACATAGAGACCTTCCAGTCCTGTGCATATTGGTCCTTGGGCCAATCACAATGTCTTTCAAGTAGCCTTCAGGAAAGATGTTCAAACTCAATGCTCTGATATCGCATTTGAAATCTTCGTTTCCTCAGTCCTATTCATTTTCAAGATCAACTAAATTCGCAAGCACTCAAAAATTAATTAAGCAAGCCACGTCTACCAGTGAACGTAAAATGACATACTTTGGTCATTTCCTTTAGGCCTATAAAATATTCCATCTGTTCGCACCAAAGTTTGCATGGCCGAAAGAGGCTAAATAGACTATATATAATATATATGGGCCTATATATACAAGTTTATATATTTACATAGGCCTATATATATATCTATATATATAAAACTTATGACATCGCATATTTCTTGAGAAACCATATAAATTTCAGTGAGAGAAAGTATTGGTATAGGCTAGACAGAACAGTGATGTAATAAACAGAAAGAGAGACAGGACAGACAGAGAAGTGACGTAACAAACAGAAAGTGATGCAGCAGGCTAGACAGAGCAGTGAAGTAATAAACAGAAAGAGAGGTAGCAGCTAGGTCATACAGACGAGTGACGTAATAAACGGGAAGAGAGACAGCAGATAGGTTAGACAGAACAGTGACGTAATAAACAGAAAGTTAGGTAGCGGTCTGGACAGAGCAGTGACGTAATAAAGAGAAAGAGAAGCAGCAGGCAAGACAGAGCAGTGACGTAGCAAACAGGAAGAGAGGCAACAGCTAGGCTAGACCAATCAGTGGCATAACAAACAGAAGGAGAGGCAGCAGGCTAGACAGAGTGGTGACGTAATAAACAGTATGTTTTGGGGTGGTGGTAAATTAAAAACAAATTATTGCATAATTTAAAAAAAAATAAAAGTATCATTATACCAAAAAATACCGGCAATCAATTTTTCAAAATAATTCCACGCTGGGTGAGAGATAAGAAAAATCTAATTCCACTCTAAAGGGGTTAATCAAAGAAATAGTCTATATTTAAGAAGGAACTCAGACAGCACATACATAGAGGTACCTTGACAAATATTCACATCACTTACTGTTCTGCATGTTTAAAAAATTAATCTGCACATCATTGAAAAATAGGTGCTTTACTATAAATATCACCAATTGTTTCCCACATTTGTACAATGATGATGAAACAATAAAAAAACCGGGGTTAATAACAGAACAGCCCTTCCACAAAGTTTAAACAGCAAATATGGTTTCATTGTGAATCCATTTTTTTGTCAAAACAGTAGATCTCTTTAAAATCACCAGCTCATTGCTGAATCATAAAGCCATGCATTAAAATCTGTTTCTTTGTCAGTCTTTGGCAAAATCAGTCTAATTATCACAGATATGTCTGAGCTACACACTGGAAAACCAGACACCACAGCAGATATCTTCCAGTGGAAGTCAGACAAGAATGTTCAGCCCCTGCCAATTTTCGTCTATGGAGAAGATCCATAATGGAAAGCGTAGGCAGCAGCAGCACGAGCACTACTGCTTAAAGTCGTGTGCTCATGTAAACAGTTTCAGAGACGGTGGATAAATGGCTGAAAACTTGATTCACCGCATGATCATTCACTTGCGCTGATCCAGATCCATTACGAACAGTCAGTCTGAATTTCGCAGCATCGGACGCACACTTCTCCTCACATGACAGACGCAGCCTATTTTCCATCTGAAAAAGGACAGATGTTAATCAATTCCACAAACAAACGTAATTCAACTGAATGCCTCAATTGTCCTCTTCAATGTAATATTTAAGGAAAGATTTCTGGTCAATCCGAGATGTGTCTTCTTTGTGGTTTCAGTTCCACTGAGAGTGTGTTCTATCTTTACTGCAATTGCCAGCATATCTTCTTGATTGTCTTGGCAGTTGGTCTTACGCAACAACTTGTCTATTATGCCTCTTTAGTTTAAAATGCTTATTTTTACCACAAATCTATTTATACAAGAAGATCTGTACAGATATGATTATCTCTGTCTGCTCTTGATTACAGTTTGCGACTGTTGAGACTTGGATTAGAGATATACAGACTTTTTCACTTACATATATTACTTAAATTCAGTTGTCTCAACCTTTCTTGATGTAAGATTCAGGGATGCAGTACTCGAGTCTGGCAAAGGACTCGAGACCTTTTTTCAGAGCTCTCGGACTCGGAATGACACGACTCGGACTTGGACTCGGAGCTCTTGACTCGAATTTTTACTTGGTACTCGGTTTCCGAGTCACGATTTTGAAATTTTGTCTCACTGCAGAAATTACGTATGCTCACTGCTTACTTACTTAAAATGGAAACTATTTTAACCTAGATCGTATTTAGATCTCAGTGTGTTCGAGGTGCACACACTGCACAATGCTGCGTTGGAGGGTTGGGTATTGGTGGTGTGTGGAGCCATGATAGCTATAGTCAGCCTCTGGGACAGGTTACTGCCCTGATCTGTGTTGGGCAGCGATCGGGGCTCTTTTTAATTATAGCTGTGACCGTTGTTCCCTCGCCTCCCTTGCGCCCCCATATAATCATTGCCGTGGTAATAGGCTAAGTGTGTCTTCCATGTTCGGTTGTGGGTAAGTTGTGGTTGTGGTTCGTTGAAGCGTTATAAACAGAGATAAGGGATAATGGGACCATGTGTTTCAGTGCCCGCACTCCAAACGTATTTAACTCCGCCACTGGTAGTACTCGACCAGTGCCAGTCTCAAGCCTGGAAAAAGGAGGAGGGCGACGCTAATGATCCTTGTTATCAGTGTCGTTAAACTGCAACAACCACTCCACGACAAAGATTTAGCTTTTGTGCTCATGAAATGTAATTTGGATAAATTAAAGTAACTCTTGATAAATTGTACTATTATGTTTTTGACACTCTAAGTTAATTCCTTGTTCTATATAACATATATTGAACTGTCGATTTTCAACAAGACCTTCTATTGTGTGTTTTCGTGTACTTGGACTCCGACTTGGATTAGGACATTTGGGACTTGGACTTGGACTCTAGCAACTCTGGACTTGGACTCGACTCGGCATAGGTGGACTCGGACTTGACTCAACCTAGGTGGTAATCACTGGTAAGATTTCCCCATTGTCATTGAAAATGCCGTCTAAAAATAAATTCTGACTTCACCCAGTGATGAAAATTTACATACATGTATATGTTACAGTCAATGTGTGCAACCAGTCATTGCATACAATGACTAACGTTTTTAGCGAGTTAACACAATGACTGATTTGGTCAGGCATTGTATACAATGACTAATAAAACCAGCGATTTCACACATTGACTGGAAATTGATGGCTGTTATTGTACACTTTGACTGATGCAAGGTAGGACATAATGTGCGGTGATGTCGAAAAGCTAATAAGGAAGAAGAAGGACGAGGGGGACGATGTCGTTTATTTCGCTCACAATGATGACATTTTTGACATTATAAAGCGCGTCTACGTTTCTACTGGACCCGGTGGAAGAGACAAGGTCATGGAAGTTCTGTCAGTTAAGTACGCGAGCATTACACGAGAAGCCATCGAATTGTACAAGTCACTTTGTATAGAGTGTGCAAAGAAACATAAACGTCCGGCAGTCAAAGGAGTTGTTGTTAGACCAATCCCGAGAACGACTATGGCTCCCGTGGGCAAGTGGACCTTATCGACATGCAATCGATGCCGAATGAGAATTACAAATGGATAATGGTTTATCAGGACCATCTTACAAAGTTTTGCATCCTCCGTCATCTTTCTTCAAAACGAGCTGCACAGGTCGCTTACCAACTCGTCGACATATTCCTACTGATTGGAGCACCTCATATCCTGCAAAGCGATAATGGGTCCGAATTCACGGCATCAGTTATCACCGAGCTGAAAGAACTGTGGACAGATTTGCATTTGGTGCATAGGAAGCCTCGTCATCCCCAGAGTCAGGGATCAGTGGGACGTCTTAACTGTGGCATCAAGGACATGCTGATTGTGTGGATGGGTGATAACAGCTCTACCGACTGGCCGGTTGGACTGAAGTTTGTTCAATTCATGAAGAACACCAGCTATCATTCCACTATAAAGCAGACTCCTTTCTCGGCACTGTTCAATGGCAATCCTCGTGTTGGACTTCGATCAACCAACCTTCCGACAGAAATTCTGGAACGTTTGGTAACGAAAGACGACCTGTTTGCAGCATTCAATCTGGTTCCGACTTCAGCGGTTCAAACCGAAGAGATCACTCCTGCCCCATCGACTCCAGCGGTTCAAGCCGAAGACATCACGCTGGCTCCATCGCCTTCAGCCATCTTACCTCATCGAAAACGAGCACGGGAAGGAATTATTCAACAAGCACAACAATGATTAAGCGTACCAGACTGGAACATGCACCAGGAAATCCTGGCGATAGTGTAACTGTACCAATTCCACTAGTGGACAGAGGATGTGGCGATCCGAGGAATATTATGGGTGTCATTATTGATCGAGACAGCAATGACTTGTATCGCATAGCTGTTCGCGGAGGAATGCTGCAAGGCAAATACGCACGAAATCAGTTCGATCTGTGTACCAAAAGACTACTCACTCGCGAGGACGTCTCAGAGGATTCAGATATTGGATTGCGTAGGGCAGTACAGCCAGAATCAAAATGTGGCGGTCAAGGTTTTGTTAAATGTAACTGTTCTGGAGCTAATAGATGTTCGTTTAACAGATGCAAATGCTTCAAAGCTAAAGTAAAGTGCAACAGCAGGTACCATACTTCTCTGGCGTGTGATAATAAAAGTTGACAAAATGGAATTTGGAACTTTCTTTTTCAAGCGCATTTATATGTGTTATATTTGATAAAATTATGTCTTATTTGGTAACATTTATGATTTTCAATAAATGAAGTTAGGTTTCTGCTTAACATGTATCTGTTTTGGAAGTTATTAAACACATTTATATGTCCTACCTTGCATCAGTCAAAGTGTACAATAACAGCCATCAATTTCCAGTCAATGTGTGAAATCGCTGGTTTTATTAGTCATTGTATACAATGCCTGACCAAATCAGTCATTGTGTGAACTCGCTAAAGATGTTAGTCATTGTATGCAATGACTGGTTGCACACATTGACTGTAACATATATACGAACTCAGTCTTTTTTACTTTTGACCACAACAAGTCTCAATAAAATCTTTTTCACTGCTGACTAACCTGCATTCGTTCTTGTTTAATTTGCTCAAACAGCTGATTATACTTTGCATGAACTTTACAAATGCTTTCTTCGAGATTCTCTTTTAACTGTCAATGCAAAAACAAATACGTCAATTCGATACAATTGTATGCATACAACAAACAGATTTCTCTTTCACCACTGACACTAACAGTTATATTGGAAGGCACAGTTAAACGTACCTTATCTAATATTTAGCAGCCTCAGTAGGAACTCGTTCAGTTCAAAACACAGGCAACATTTTCTTCAACCAAGGTTTCACTTAAGACCATTTACAAAAGTTACATTTCATTACAGTACCACTGTATACTGCAACACAAACTAAATGAGCCAATGGCTGGCCTCCAGTTGCCACTCCAGAATTACACAATAGGAAACATTGCTCACTTTTTGTCTATCTTGAACAGCAACTTTTATATTCTTCTGCATTGCTTCTCTCCGAACCCTATAAAACAAATCAACACCTTGGTAAGTAAACTAACCTGCCTTTGTATTAAATCTTCTTATATTTGTGTCAATGTAACAACCATAATCAAAATTAAATTGTTCCAAACCATCTGGACGTTTCTATTGCATCTGTGAGGCACCTTGCAAGAGCACTCTCTAAAGTATTAATTACAAGTTTAATTGTACAGACCAGCAGAGAAAAGAGAAATCGTCTCATATACTCATCAACACATTAAATATATCATGTAGTGCAGTCTTGTCAGATGAAACAAAAGTATCTATAACACTGATGGGGTGAGTGATTGTTGAGTGGTAACACACAGGCACAAAGAACAGAAGGACACAGGCTCAATACCTGCTAGATCAAAGGTTGACTCAGCTTTCCACTCCCTAGGGAGTTGGCAAAATGAGCCACAGTATTCTATTCTATTTACGGATTTATAAAGCGCCTCTCACAGTACAACCTAATCAGATGCGCTCCCAGTGTGAAGAACCCTAGAGAAAAGAAAAGTCTTAAGAAAACGAGCCGAAACAGTTGTGCTAACGGATAAGATTGCAGCACAAGTCACAGCAGGAAAGCTGTTCCATAGCGAAGGGCCAACGGAGGAATAGGCACGATGCAGTATGACGGATAGGCACTTAACAGGCTGCCATGCAGTTATAAAATACAGACTCTCACTAAATCTGTTATCATGTACTCCCAGTTCCCCCCCATTTCAAGTAATCATATCACAACTTGTCAGTTTGAATTAAAATAAACAAACATATTATTTTATCTGTTATATCTATAATATTCCACTTTCAGACAGTTACGTATATAGAACTACAGATATAGATAATGCTTCAGCAGATGAGAAACATCGTTTTGTTACTCGATTCTTCTAGAAGTTCAATGCTGACCGAGCTAATTCGCTTTTATCTTTATGCTTCTTCGCAAGAGCTTTCATTTCTTCCCAGTTCTGCAATTCCTGTTTCTTCTTCTGCTTTGCAACATTATGGGCGTGCACCTTTTCCAGTTGTCCGAGCTGACTGTCTCTCTCAGTAGCCACCATCTGATACAATCGGGTCGACAGCTGCATCTGGTAAGTCAGCCACAGATCCAACTCAGAGCGATGCAGTTGCTCAAACAGAGGCAGTGCCTCTGCCATGTGGCGCCTCGTTAGGTCTTGAAGCTGCAGACAAAAACAAATATTACACTGTTACTCAGTCATGATGAGGTTGTTAAACAAACATAGAGATGTAATGTCCACAACCATTGGCAAGGAACTGATCGCTTTGGGGTCGGTCTCTCATTACGTGTGGTCAACCCTCTATTTCGACGCTGTGTAATCCATGGAACCAGGAATCATCTGCTATCAACTCAGAATAGGGTTGATATTTTGAACATGCCTTGAGATAAACTGTTCAACAAATTTCTCAACTCATAATGAATAGGTGATGTTAATTGACATTGAAAATAACAAGTAACTGTCCATTTTTGCAATATTGAAAAATATGAAACCTCTTTCAAAAACTTAAAATGAATAGAATATTTAAACAGTTGAAATTTTGAAAATAATGCAAACTCTTCAGATAAATTTTTAGGAATTGTTGATAAATCTTTGCCCTGAAAATCCTGATATGTTGGTAAAAAAACTTTCAGTTGGTTGCAGAGAAATTTGCATTATTTCAGTGGGACATTTTCTTTTAAGTCACCTTGTATATGATGAAGCACATATAATACTATCACTAAAATTTAAAAATATTAATCACCATATAATACCAAAAGGCTTCAAGCCAATCCAAATCTATTTACGAGTGATAACATGAATTAAACCAATCAAGATGACAGGGTTCAAGGCCACCTGAATTAGACAACTCTCACAATAGATGTTGCTTAACAAAAAATCACAAAAGGCAAATGGGTATCTTACCTGATTCGCATCTTCCGTCACATTCTCGTCGACACTGAAGAAGACAGAATTCTTTCCTAATTTCAAATTCCTATGATCACTGGTTGCCCTCAGCATTTCCATTTGTTGTTGATGAAGTATATTTGCTTGCAACTGATTCAACAGAAGAGCAACAAAAAGGCAGCATCATCAGAAACACGCTTTCCATCGCATTAGTAATGCACACAACAACTCAGCAACATATAGGCAAAATGTCTGCCAAGATTTAAAACAGTTTAAAATATGATTTTCTAATAAAACAAATACTTATAGAAACGATAAAAATTGTTAGCTAACATAGTAATGCAACAAAGCCAAGCTTGAATCTTACTTCTTAATAATCAGTCACCCACAGAAAATGTAATGTATTATATACTGCTTAGTAAGCATCCTGCATTGAACGCTTCTGTGTCAAATAAATTGGTAAAATCAAGAACTCTGTAAAGAAGTACCTTTTCATTTTTGAGCTGAAGAGAACTCATTTCCTTTATAAATCGTGAAGCTAGTTTCTCATATTGTTTGCTACGTTTGAAGTCCTCAAGATTGACAGACCGAAGGACAATTTCTCTCTCTACAGTTAACATATTCATTTGACAAACTCACCATGATGCAAATGGACAGACAGTAGAGGCACAGTACAACCAAAGTAAAAAGAGATGTGCACTCTGAGAGATATACAAACTGTCGATGAACGTTATGTTGAGGATGCACAGCTTTTCAAATGAAGGTTATTCATCCAAGCCAAAATGCGACAACATAGACTACTCAAGAGCAATAGGTAAACTCATCCATGGCTTCCATATTTAGAGCCACAGAGAAATTGGTGTCAATCATAGGGAAATGGGGTCATCTCTATCTCATCTACGGCTTCTTCCATATTTAGAGCCATAGAGAAATGGGGTTATCTCATCCATGGCTTTCATATTTAGAGCCATAGAGAAATTGGTGTAATCTCATCCATGGTTTCCATACTTAGAGCCACAGAGTTACCTCAACAATGACTATTCATGCTGATGGGGGGAAATAAACTGGGTAAACTTACCAATAACATTTGTATTCAGTGGTGGAGGTTTATTGTCAACAGAGATAGAGCGAAGTGGACTGCCAGGCATGGTCATGGCCTCTGTAAAACAAGAAACAAATTAGATTAGAAGATAAAAACTAGGTCTTAAAACAAGCATCAGGATTAAACTGTAATTTAAAAGCAAAATGAAAACAGAATGTTTTAAACAGGTAATGTTCAATTATCTTCCGCTTTGGAAACCCTTTATTATAGGCTTTATTAGCTATTCTGAGTCTCGAAAACATCAATATGCCGTAAGTGCTAAGTAAGTATGTTCTGATGAAGTTGAAAATTTCATTCTATTTACATATTATTTGGTTAAATATTTCAATGTCTTTTATTTTTTTTTAAATTGTTGTTGAAGTATTTTTGGTGATTGTGGAGCGTTTTCGTCGAACATTGTCTACGTCTAATTTTAATATCAGTAAACTGCAGTAGGCCCTACTAAACTTCTGCAACGTGAACTTAAAATAACAGCACAACTACATCCAACGTATTTACAAAATTAAAAATTGAATTTTTTTTAAAAATTTGCAATTTTAAACTATAATTTAAAACCAAAATGAAAACAGAACGTGTTTAAACAGGAAATGTTCGATTATCGTCCGCTATGGAAAGCCGTCAATGTATATTAGCTATTCTGAGTCTGGAAACATCAATATACTGTAAGTAGGCCTACTAAGTAAGTACGTTCTGATGAAGTTGAAAATTTCATTCTATTTACGAATTATTTGGTTAAATATTTTAATTTCTTTTGCTTCCTCAAAAAAGTTTATAAATAATTTTTGTCATTTTTTTCTTTTTTTTGGGACACAATTGCGTCCATGCAGCGCCGCCACTAAGCATCAGGAAAAGAGAAGGATGATGAGGAAAAAGATGAGAAGAAGAATGAAAAGGAAGATGAGGAGCAGAAGTATAACAGAGACAGGTTAATTACATAGGTTAATCATAAAGAAGGTTAATTACAAAGGAGGTTAATTACAAAAAAATCAGATTTAGTACTTACTTGAGAATAATAATTACTATTATAAACCTGCCTATAGTCTTCCATAGTATGTTATATCATTTGAGGATCATGAAGAAGCAAAAAATGCACTAGCAGCTTGTGTATATGTATCAGGGAATTCAAACAATGTATTTTACGAATCTCAAGGAGACAGATACAGTTAGTACTAGAATCACTGACCATCAGATAAATGTCGAGCCACCAAGCCCAGTCAAACCGTCCACCTCTCTGGCAATGAAAACCATTTCTACCATTCATTTAAATTGCATCTTGATTTTGGTTAATTTCTGGGGGTATTTTTCAATAAGTGAAAGGCAATTTGCTAACAGACCTAGTCAGTCCACTCAGTGGCACTTAATCTCTCTCACCTGGAATGGGAGAACGATGGTAGGATATAATCCAGCAATGGACATAACCTTCTGAACACAATCACCCTAATTTGTGTAGGACATGATCCACCTCTGTGCAATTTGCCTATTTCTTGATTTAATTGATAAACCTTAATTGCTAAGTTTTTATTCGTTGTTTCAGCTTGTAAATTTTGTTAAGGTGTAGACTTGATACTTGTCATTTTGATCCAAAGTTTGGACTTCAGTGTCATTTAGGTCTATAGTTAAGATTTGCAAATGTCGTTTTGGTCGTAACTTAAGTCTTGATGGCGTTGCTCACTTCTAAAATTAAATTTACAATAAACAAATGGTTGTCGAGATGTAAAGACGTAGTGTTATTTACTGCAAAGACAAACTGCACTTAATACCTGAGTAAGAGACTGCCGGCTCTGAGAATCGTGTTAACGAATTGCTCCACACCTCAGCCTTCCCTGCATTGCCTGATCCAAGCGATTCAGAGAATCGTTTATCAAACCAGATTTCTTCTGGAGGGCAAAAGAAAGCACTCTGAGGTGATGTTTCACAACTCTACAAATAAAAACATTTCACTCTAGACTCTCAACTCAAACATGCAGCTGCTGCATCTAGAAGCAAATGAACCCAAGAAACTGATGATCATAGCAACTGGTTACCTTTTCTGCTACTATGATCTCAGCAACTAGTCACCTAATGTGTTAATATGATCACAGCAACTGGTTACCTTTTCTGCTACTATGATCTTAGCAACTGGTTACCTAGTGAGCTACTATGATCTTAGCAACTGGTTACCTAGTGAGCTACTATGATCTCAGCAACTGGTTACCTAGTGAGCTACTATGATCTTAGCAACTGGTTACCTAGTGAGCTACTATGATCTCAGCAACTGGTTACATAGTGAGCTACTATGATCTTAGCAACTGGTTACCTAGTGAGCTACTATGATCGCAGCAACTGGTTACATAGTGAGCTACTATGATCTTAGCAACTGGTTACCTAGTGAGCTACTATGATCGCAGCAACTGGTTACCTAGTAAGCTACTACGACCTCAGAAACTGGTCACATCTTCTGCTATTATGGTCTCAGCAACTTGAATTTACATAGAGAAAGTGTTTCTGACAGCCTATTTAGTATTGTAGTGAAAATGAACTGTTGCAAATTACAATTAGATAGTTTATTAATAAATCTAAACAATAACATATCTTGATGGTAGAGCTCTTACAGTGCAAAGTTTGTCAAAAGCAAAATGCCCATCAGTAAGAAAAGAGTGATCAGATAGCTAGAAAATTCACACTCGCAGGCAGGATCCTGCATGCACACCTCACCCGTTGATTAAAATCAAAATTAGAGTTAGACAAAAACACAGAAGAGACCTCAACGTCAGAGTCCATTTCAAGCACAGCCAGCTGTTGACCGTGTCTGTCCAGCGATGACTGGTAAGCGATCGGATTACACAGAGCGGCAGCCAAATCTACAACAGTACAGATCAGCAGAATTAGAAGCTGACATAACTAAACTACTGGCCACACTCCTGAATAGATGATCATGATGGGGTACTATATAAATCAATTAAATGAATTAATGAACAACAAACACTGAAAAATGACAAGCAATCGCTCATTCTGACCCCACAAACAAATCTTTTTAATCGCTTTTGTTTCTATTGTCTGAGTAAAACAGGTTGGCTCTATGAAAGACATGTCACACACAGACCCTACCCTTGTCTCTTTTCTGTCTGCCCTAGACTTGATTATGTCAACACAGCTTTTGCAAGTACTTTCCCGGCTCACACTGATCTGCAAGCACGTCGCTTTCACCTTCCTTAGCCTTAGTTGATCAGCTGCATTGACATCCTTTAAAATTCAGAATAAGGTTCAAACCTGTGTCTAACTGCTGCCCCAAAGAATGGAACTAACAACCGATGATGTTCTTCAGAAACTTCAACTCAAAAAAAAACAACCCAAAACTCACAATTTCTCAACGGCTTTCAAGCATCTGGATGCCTAACTGCATTTCACCAGACTAACTGCACCTAACTGCATTTTATCATGTCTTGGATTTGCAATTCTCTTTAACTTTGCATGTGTCAAATATGCTTCATAATACTAAAATAAATATGGTGGTGAAGTTGACAAGTCAGACAATGGCAATGATGATGATGATGATGATAAGAAAGATAACCTGCAAATTCATGATGGACAAAATCCTTGACGGTGATACGAACAAACAGGGTGGCAATGCCTTGCGGTTGGTTGCATTCGTTTCGCAGACAGATATGACGATAGCCTACAAAGGAAAACAAGGCAGCAAAGTTATCATAGTGTAATCATCAGTGCCTAAGGCAAGGTTAAATAAATTGCTAAATATTTGCTTTATCCAAAAAATGTTCAAGCTGACACAGCCGCAACTTGAATGCTAAAAATAGAGAAATAGAAAGCAATGGAACAACGAGCTTCTCATACAGCAATTTGTCACCAGTGGTAACAGCAAGCTAATCAAAGAGCAGCTGTGCATGTTGCCATGACAGCCATAGCTGTAAAGACATATCATTGCACGAATGTATGTGCATGTTGTCATTCTAAATCTTTATATTTTGCATTCCATTTCATGGATAGAATGATCTTTTTACCAATGTAATGACATTTAAAGTGATACCTTTTCGCTGTATTGGGCTGTTTTTGTGTGATATAGATGTTGCATTTAAAACACTTTAAAAACAAAGCAACAATTGTCAAATGTGTAATTTTGTTGGGCAAATGCCGTCTTAGATTTGCAATATGAAATAAAACACATATTAGCAGGACTTGTTCCTTTGATCTCGTCTTTGGTTGCCTATTAACATATCTTAATGACTGTTAAATTAATTGTCATTCAGTGTTGCATCTACATCAAGTCATCAGACCTCAAAAGTATAAGAGCTAAACTAAAACGGAGTCAGCTGGTCAACTTGAAGGCAAGCCAACAACGTATTGCACAACAAATATCATTTTGTAAAAGCGATCTATATTGAAACTTTAGCTGGCCATTCATTAACCAACCTGGACGAAGAGATTCGATTGGTAGAATGCGGTGACCAAGTAATGTTGTTCCGTTCTCTTGATAAACAGCGATTCGTAAAATAGCCAGGTTAGGTAAGATCACCTGTATTAAATAAATAGGTAAGATCACCTGTATTAAATAAATGACAAAAACTATTTTATGCAGATGAAAGGATGATTAGCAAGTGCAAAACATGGACAAGTGAGAAACTATGCTGAAACAGAGAGATTCAAATAAAGTTCTCCAGAAACAATTGGACAAATACTCATATAAATGACCGGTGGAGTGTTCAATCAACGTATGACACTTCAGACTGTGAGGTAGAAATGCCTTCACAGACAATCCGTGTAAGGACCTTGTGACATTTCTTTAATTTAGCCATTAAACTGCTTCATGAATGCCATGCCTCTTCATTAGCTCAAGTTGCCACACCTCATAGAGGAAGATATAGAAGGTGCTCATTTCTCACTAATAATAACAATAATGATAATAATATTAATAATAGTATCATCTTTCTCTAATTCCAAACTGACACACTAAGGTACGAAGTACAAGCACCGTATGAACGGATGAACACACAAGCTACAACAGGCATCGAACTTAACTGCATGGTAGTCATGCAAAGTGCCCATAATGTTATACATCTGATTTCACCAATGCCCCCCCCCCCTAGCAAAAGAAGGATAAGTCAACTTTAGGGGTAGTGGGAACAGAATTATCTTCCTCTGCTCTGCATGCCAGTGCATCCATTACTCTTCGGGTCTCAGGTTTTGATGAATCGTAATTGTAAATTCAAAAATTTCTAGGCACATCTCTAAAGCTAAATGCAGGACACCAGATTAATTATGAGCAAGGGGACATTGTAGGACTTAACCACTTGCTGCTATGAAATTATACTGCCTGGTGACAGAGCACATGTGCCCAAAAACCCAAGAGTCTGTTTAGCAGGCTGAAACCCGCAATCACCGGATCACACACCAGGCATGCTACCGACAGACTATCATCATGTCGCATGGCACATGTACTACATAGATCTGTTCAACAATAGCAGAACAGAGTAGTGACCTTTGGAAAGACAAAAGGCTCCTCGTTATACACCGGGTTGATTCCGTTGCTCGGACAAACTCTGGTGCGAAACTTGCGTCGGACGGTGTCTGCTGGAAGTCCATATATGTCGACCTCAACGTAAGTTCCTACCTTACGATCGCTCAGAAACTGTCCAGAGATGATCTGTTCAATCAAGTATCGATTACGGTTAGATAACGACAAACAACTTCCAACTCAATTTATTCATTTTAGAGGTTCATATGACACCCTTCCAATATCATCTGCTGAGGAGTGTTCTCAACCTAGCCCTGGCTAAAGAGAACAGTTTTGAGGTTGTAGTAGAACGTGGATGTAAAGACTCTAGACAATATATGTAAGTGCACATATGTATCATTATGACATTCAGTCATTTTTAGTATAGCACCTCTAATATATCTCAGTACTGCACACGTAATTAGTTAACAAGCATAGGCAGGGATTTGGTCCTGGGTTTGGGGGAACGAATCGAAAAAAATTGGGATTTGGGAGATAGATAGAAAAAATTCAATCCCAAACATATATGGATGAAGCAAACAAGGACGAGCAGTGGAAAACACTGTCAAAATTTATAATATTCAAGAAATATTGAACATTATAAGCAGCTCAAACTGAAATTTTTGAGGGGACCACCCACTCCTGCCCCCATAAGTCTTTGTCCCTGTTAACCAGGTTATATCAAAATGTTTGCTGAACAAGGTCAAATGCAACAGTTCAATAAGCAAGGTGCAATGTCCAGCTTTCACATAAAGAAACTCCTCAAGAAACAATTTCCACTAACTTTAACTGGCCCTTAGTAGCCAGCCACATTCCAGTGACTTTTCCAGATACCTTAAAGATGCTATAATAGTTTGGATATTGAATTCATAGACAGATGCAGACCTTGACTTCCACGGTTCCAGCCACAATTCCATCAACCGTTGACTCTGCAAACGGATCAAACTGTCGATCCTTTCGTCTCATGAAGTCTGGCTTCAAGACATAACCACATCGTTCATTGTACTCAAATATTCCGAGATTCAACTGCATTGATAGATCTGTAAAAATATCAAAATAAAATTATTCTGTTCAGAACATGTATCATTCCTTCTCTTGGATTAGTTACACATAAACCAAAAATGGTGCACTATGGCTACCCATACAACATCAGACCCTCACAATAACATGCTTTGTCATGTGTTAACATGAATTCGGATATTAACAGTCATAGCGAAAGATCCCAAATTCAATTATGCGTACAAGTATACAGAGCATATGCGCTGAAATCTTGATCTTTTAATTTTATTTGACCTACTTTAACTTTAGTACTTAAAGTAGGTCAACTGGTTGTGTATTACACACAGTGCTATATAACCCAACTGCAATAGCACATCGACATCATATTTGCAAATGACTTTCTCTACTAGAGAGAACTCTCAATGTTACGCATGAGATTTCTATTCTACCATCATCAACATTTACATAGTTGTGACACCAAAGTAATTTATATAATTCTCCAGAAATATCTGTAAATTGTTAGAACTAAGTTGCTAGACAATGTAAAAGAAAAAGACCATCTGCATCGTCAGCTTTAATTATAATTATAATCATAATGGCAATAATTTTAGTAATTACAAAACTAAAAATTGCATCCAAATTAACAGGTCAACTTGCCAAGTGTCTGGAAATTAAGAGCCACCAGCTGACAGCCTGCATTCCAAAATATCTGCAAAACAAAATAGAAATTTCAAAATTATGATCACTCTCCAGTCTCCTTGTCAACGGACAGATTTAAAATTGAAGGAGACATGTCCGTTTCTATAGCAAAGACAGCCAAATGAAACAAAATATTTTGGTTTACATGAGGCATAAAGGGAGCAGTCTATTTCTCGACAGAAGACAGCAGATATATCTGCTCATCAAATAGATACCATCAAAGCGAAGTGTGTAGTTACTGTATATTAGAATTAGGCAGTGTAGTATTAGAATCTGTGGGCCAGTACTTTGTAGATATGGTACTTATAATAGTTTTACTGGTTTGTGCTAATTTACACTACTTGTGGTACTAAGTGCTAATCTATTGATATGTAAGTTATTTGCAAAATAATACAACCCTGTTAGTGGGACAATGTGCTGTATTGGGTTTCCCCATTGTCACCAATAATAAACTTGATGGATATTGCCCTGTAGCGTTATTCCAATGAAACAATGAGAGAAAGTTGCTCACACAAACACAGTTTAATACACAGAAGTAAAAAACTACTCTTTCAGGTAGGAGGTAGGACATAATGCAAGTGATTGCATTGTATTGTATTAATAGATTTATAAAGTATCACTCACAGTACTACCAATGTATTCATAGGACCATTCATAGTATTGATTGATTGATTGACTAATGAGAGGCACTCCCAGAGTGAAAAGCCAGGTGAAAAAAAAGTTTAGAGATTATGGGCAGACAGAGCAACACCCCCAGTAAGATAATAGAGCGAGTCATAGAGGGAGTGAGTCATAGAGGAAGCGAGTCATAGAGGGAGCAAGTCATAGAGAGAGCGAGTCATAGAGGGAGCAAGTCATAGAGAGATCGACAATGAGGAAGCGAGTCATAGAGGGAGTGGGTCAAGCGTTGCCAACCTGGGGCATGTAGTTGCTGGAGTCAACTCTTGTTCCCTTTGGGTAAATGCGACTCAATTGACGTTTGTTGAAGCTAGCGAAACAGCAAACAAGACAAAATTTTATATAAATCATCATAGGTGAGATAGACAACTTTACATTAATACCAAAACTCAGTTAATAGTCATATTTGGCAAAACATAATTTATGACAAAAATACAACTCACCTAGAAAAAAATTACTGAAATTACATAAAATAAGCTAAATTAAAATTAAGAAGAACAAAACTACATCAAATAAAAAGCCAAGAAGCATGCACTAAAAATCAATTGGGAAAGAAATGAAAGCAGTACTTGACAAAATCGACAGGAAATGATTTCAGAAGTGCCGTGGCCTGTGTTTCAACGAATGAAGTACATTCATAACTTCTGTTTCTCTCTAAAACATTTTATTAATTGCCATCTTCTAAGAACAAATTGATCCAGCTTTTCTACTTGTTACCCTTCATCCATCTCTTAAGACTAACCAAAACAGACTCAAATCCTACCACGAATCCATTGTTGACATTTACCCTAACCATTAGGGTTCTTAAATATGCAAAATTAAATGATGATAAGCCAAATGAAAAAAGCTAAAGCCAAAGCTCAAAGTCATCAAACTTCCATTCAAACACTTCCAAATCAGTTTTCCAACACAAACTGTCATCATCACAACAGCCACCAACATATCATCATCATCCATCATCAACCTCAACAACAACCTCAACAACAACATCATCAATACAAGCATCGTCAATATTGTCATCATCATAATCATCGTCACCAACATCAGTTATACACAAACTGGACAGATGATGGTATTTATTGGGGTACTGCAATATGCTGAATATGAAAGAAATTGCAGCATGTGGGGACCCTTTGGTTAAACCCAACTGCAGGGTTACACAAACCGACTGTGTTCTAGTTGAAATCAGATTGTCCTTAATCTCTCACAAGATCCCATAGAAAACTATAATTATCACATTCAAGATATAGAGAGTTGACTTAGGTTGCAACTCTTTAGACCTGTCAAAGAGCCATGCCTGACTTCCTTCAACAGATCTTTCAAATGGCTTCATACCAGTATTCTCATCAATCACACATAATCACACAGTGATTCCTAACACTCAATGCTGTGGCATGGTGGCCAAGCGGTTAGAGCGGTCGGCCCGTAACACTCAGTGTGCACTGAGTGAGCGGTTTCGACTCTCGTTCGGGGCCTCACTGTGTAGGGACCTTCAGCAAGTCCTTCACGCACAATTGCTCTGCATTACAACTGCAGTTGTGCTGTCAAGGCATGTGTGCACTTCTGAACTTAAGTGTAAGAAGGGCGATATCAAATAACAGTTGTATTGTATTGTATTATAATGCTAGACAAACAATGATTATTTAAAAAAATTGCAAATTATACCCGGCACTGCTGCTTAACATAAGAAACTTGACAAGAAACGAATAAAGCTCTGTTGCTTTTCTCAAAACCTACTTCTACTCACAGGGCTTTGCACACTGGCAGCTCTTCTGAACGGTTCACCCTACTAGAAGCACTGTAAAAATGTTTAACTATAATACCAAATAATATAATATAGAACAATAAGACGAAGAAGACGAGTGACATACTTTCAGCATAGTCGAAAGTGTGAAATCGAACTGGCTGAATGTAGTTGACAAGAGCCGACAATTCCATTCCAGCTTGCACCTCTTGTTCGCTCGTACCCTAAATGAAAAAAAAAACCCAGATCACTATGACCCATTCTCTCAACACCAATACCAGTCATCACTTTCACCACACCCAACTAACAAATAACAAATCACCAACAGATGTTTTGATGTCACAAATATAATGTTTTCTTAGCCCGACAATGCTGTTGCACTAAGTAGGCAGGCCAGCTGCTACTTAATACAGCTCATGTCTTTCATCTAAGATGCCAATCACTTTTGCTACCTTTCAGTCATCATGTCAGTCAAACAATCTGTTCATCAACGACAGCCTAAGACTCAAATATCCCGTATCATTGCAGAAAGCAGCACATGTTGGAAATATCAAATGACAAACCTGGGGTCGGCTCTGCATTCCACATGGGACATGTGGAATGTAGAAGCATTCTTTTCCAGCTTGGACAAAAAATGCCCATGCCCTGGACCTGTCAATGGAATTCATCCGCAACAATCAAATGACAAGAATCATCTAAACTAGATGGAAAACCTCAATAATTAAAAAAAAAATGACAAAAAACAAGCTGTAAATTCTTACTTTTTCTTCTTGTGCAATCTGCAGCTTATTCACTTCTTCCTCAGTCATCTTAGACTCTTCCTCCTTTTCACTAGGAGCCTCAGAATCTGACCCGGTGTCATCATCATCATCATAGTCATAACTAATGTCTTTTCCAGGGGAACATGGATCGCTTTCGTCCTTGTATGGCTTCCTACTCGTAGGACTGGGTGGAACTGGAGCAAGAAACTGTCGAGGAACAGTTGGAAGCTGAGTAGGTGCGGACGAGGGTCCCAAAGAGATCTCCCTCCGTTGTGGTGGCTTGCCCTTCAAATGTCCTACGCAACAACACAGTTCGCTAACAAGCACATTACAATACTAATCAAAAAAGCAACAAAGAGGTTCTGTAGCTAATCCAAACAGATCTCTGAAAAGACTCTAACATGAAAGTCCACAAATTCTTGTCATATCAGTAAAGCCAATTTAGGCAGTACGGAATTGATCACAAAATAGCAAAGCTGTCCATTAGCTGAAGCTCAGTAATCACTTTAACAATGAGCATGTACTAAAAGTGATTGGAATACCAGTGCAGTTCGTCATTAAAGAACCACTAAAATAATTCACAAAGGTTGCACTGAGTAGAATAGTTCATTCAGTGGCAGTTGGCAAAGCAATTACTCAGTAACAACGTTTATGCATTAATTTCAACACCAGTCACAAATAAGAGAGGTCAAGACGAACACACAATTCACAAATAAGAAAGAAAAGTATATATACACATATATATATATATATTCATCAAATATATATATAAATTGTTACACAGTTGACTCAAGTTTGTTCATCAAACTCTGGAAAGCAACAAGTACCATTGATGAATCAGAGAGTGTGAGCACAAAATAAGAGACGGCTAAAAATTAAAAGGATTCTTCTTCCCCTTGACTTCCCCGCTGACTTACGTGAGTGCAGATGACGCTTTTTGTTCTTAACCAGGATTTTTCGTTTCAGCAATTCCGGACTTGGAAGAGGAATGTTATGTTCTAACTGAAACAGTATTGCAAGAAACATCCTCATCAAAGCAAATTAAAACAGAAAACTAATTCCGAAAACAAACAATTACAGTAAGTTTATAACAAAGATTTAGCAAAGACAATCACATCACAAAACACATGCTTGATGCTAGCAGAAAATCTTATATGCAAAATATAACTCAGCTGTAACCGTAATTGTAACTCTATTAACATAGAGTCTAAGGATTATTTATGT
Organism: Bimastos eiseni; assembly: GCA_959347315.1. Classification (NCBI taxonomy): domain Eukaryota; kingdom Metazoa; phylum Annelida; class Clitellata; order Crassiclitellata; family Lumbricidae; genus Bimastos; species Bimastos eiseni. The sequence goes on along the minus strand of OY365811.1, from coordinate 12,907,925 downwards.
GCATCCAATTAAGAAGAAACTCCTCAGATATATGTCAAACTCGAAAATTGAGAAAACCATTCTTACAAATAATATTATGGTATATTGATAGCTGCTGTAGTGAAAAACGAAAAATTGATGTAGGACTCAGCAAATTTAAGCGTAGAGATTTTATGCATCTGGCTCGCCTGAACATTATTCATTTGCTAAAACTTAACTTTCTGGATATATATTACTAATATCTCACACCAGAAGATGTCAAAAGCCATAACATAGCTAATTTGCTCATACCTGTTATAAAATGAGATTAGGAGAGGGAGATGTGTAAGATGGTCATGATTAAAAAAAAGAGCCGAACAGAGGAAGATACGAAGGATGGACAGTGGTACAATAATTGGAGAAAGTGTGAGGCACAGGAACAACTGGTCACCTTGTGCAGTGGATTTTACTGCCTGTGTACTTCATTACTTCATACCTTGTGACTGTCCAGTGAATCCATCAAGAGGGCTTCACCAAACACACTGCGACAGTAGTACGCCATCTTCGCTTGCTGTTTTGCCCTTCAAAGAAACGCATCTCATTAAGAGACAGACCCAGAACAAAGACTAAGAAATAGAAACATCTAGACTAGGCTAACATAAAAAAGGACAGAGAGACAGACACACACATACGTAGGAACAGGAAACAGAATCAGATATTATACAGAGAATGAAAGAAAACTTGTTGAGAAGAAAAATGAAATTTACATGCTAACTTGTTCCCAAATCAGCAGAAAACTGCACTGCACTCAACAGAAAAGGCTAATTTGGTAGAATCAGTTCACACATAGACAATCAGGGTTAAGTCATGAAGATTGGGTTCAATACAACACAATATTCCTTTAATTCAGAACTTCCAAGTTGTAACAGCCACAACTTGACATACTAAGGGTGTAACAGTTCGCCAGCCATACTGAGGCAACCGAGCCAGCTGACCTGCCCTCAGACCCAGGCAATTTAATATGTGTAACTGTTGAGAAGGCATGGTATAAAGCTACAGTTGTCCTTCAGTGTCAATGTCAACCCAAATGCCCCACACAGGACACCATGCTTCCTGCAGCATGGTGTTCCCCTAGTGCATTTATTGTATCATAGTTGGTTTTCTTAGTGTAGAATTGTTCAAATTGGGAGTACAAGCAAAATAATTACATATTTAGAATCAGGGAACAAAGCTGATGATAACCTGATATACTAACATCCTGAGAAATGAAATTTTTTTAAACAATTTTTCAATTCTGAGATTTTTTTGATTTTTTTCAACATTTTCCTTAAAGCTACACATTATACACTTATAATTATATTCTGTACAAATTATACGTTTATAATGATTATACTATGTACAAATTATGCATTTAAAATGAATATACTCTGTAGGCCTACAGTAATCTCAAATAGACCTAGCTTTTGAGTCCATGTTATTATCTACTCAAACTAGTGCATTGTCTCAATTGAGAAATATGTATAGGTGGTGGAAAAGTGCAAACTCCATTAACCTGAGTATAAAACACTAGAAGGCTAGCAGTGAGAAACTTTAACATCAACACGTAGCATAGATATAAGCTATCATTAAGTACAAGTATTAACAGCAGTACATTACATGTCACATACAAGGCAAGTTTTCATAATGCTTGGTAGCTCAAATATTATTTCAAATAATATATTGACTATTGCAGGTAGAGATAATGAAATAATAGTTGTAACAGTAATAACATGGTGATTATGATATTGTATTAGTCATAATAATAATGACTAGTAATACTATTAGTACTGATAATATTAATCTGTGATTTACAGTGCTAGGTCACAATGGCAAGTACCATCCCAAGCAAAGACTTTCATTACAAATGTCCAAGTATACCAATAGTTGTTTTAGGACATATCTGTAGGCAAATAATCATTAAAGTTACATGAATAGAAGATTATAACGTGATGGGCTCCTTGCATGGCAGCCATTGCCAGCCAACAATGAAATTCTACACCTGAAATAATGTGTTATAATCAGTTCATAATGCACTTGTAATCACGTTGTGAGCATGAAATTAAATTAAGCTAATTATTAATACCAATAGCTATGCATTAATTGACAATCTGCAACCAGTGTTCAGACCAAAAACAAAATGTCATTAAATAACGAATAAATTAAATAATGAATCATGAATTCTGTAATCACAGGTAACTTATTTCAAATACATTAAAACTTCTGTAGTTTTAATACAATATTAGTCCCAGAATTTACTTATATTTCAAATACCTTCAAAGCATTCTGTATTTGAAATATAAAATATAGTTGTAAAAAGCTTTTACAACCAGCCCAATAAATAGTTACCATTAGGCTAATATAAAATTGGAACAATAAATTCAGTTGATCACAGTCGATTACACTCACCATCACATTCACACAAAGCTGTGCATAAAAGATTTGCTTTCAAACAGTTACATCTCCTGGTTGTGCATCCATTTTTACATGCACAGTGTATCAATTCTCTGCAAATCTTTGATGCCTCTGGAAGCATTCTTCACAAAGGAGTCCAGCTGTTACTATCCTTAGTCCACCCCCATTGGCTAGGGTTGTACAGTTGAGGTTGTTTATCGAGGCAATGACCCCAACAGTGGACTCCTTGAAGAACAGTTCTTTTGACATGTTGAATGAATGCATCTGACGTAGGCGGTAATAATTCTAGTGTCCGTGATTTCTTAGTAAAGAGTTGTTTGCGTGCTGTGTTCAGTTCAGTACAATCACTTGTTCTGTCATGCATGATTATTACAAACCGTTCTAGTACTGACATAGTTGTTTCATCAATGTCATCTCTTACTTCGCAAAGATTTAGAAATGCTTCGGTGACAACAGGATAGGAAATCCAGGCTTCCCAGGCTGTTTTTTTACTTTTACTTGCAAAACTTGATACTGTGTCACATCCTGTAAAACAGTGGAAGACTGGCAGTGCTTTGCACTTATCAGGACCTAGAGAATTTGCTAAATCATGAACTGCAATGAGACGGCTACTCTTTCCTGTGCCAAAATGGATCCAAAATTCATCAATTTCTAAATTCTGGAAATATGCAACTGCCAGAACGACAACGTCAGTGTCAACTGTTCTTATAGCAATTCTCTTGGAACCATTTTGAGCAGCATGTTGACAATGAAGGATTAGGCGAGTGTCAGCCTCCTCATGAGAGCACGGGTCAATGCAAGTTATATCAGTTGAAGTTGTGCTGCAGCATCTTACACAATCATCATAAGTCACAAAAATCTGCTTATCTGAAATTTTTACAGTGGTTATAACATCTGCAAGAAAACGAAACAGTTCAGTTTTGTTGTCATCTACTCTCATGAATTCTGTCCAATTCTTAGAAATTTTGTTATCTGCTGCAACCCGTATTCTTGTTCCAATGCCTCTTTTTTCTCTAGTTGTTGATTTCAAGCTATCTAACAAATAAATATCAAAAACAATGTCCAGCCTTTGAACACTGTTCAGGAAAGAGAGTATGTATGGAACAAAAAGCTTTTCGCCATACTCTTTGAATGTTTTGCTTACGCCTGGACGAAGCATTTGAACAATGGTAGCTCCATCCAAAACAGAAGTATCAAGTTGGAGATTTGCTATGTCTTAAGTACTTTCTGAAAGAGATTTGAAGCAGGCTAACAAGTCAGATTTTGTTAAAAATCTTAATTTTTCACGATCAGAAATGGATGGTCGATAGGATTGATTTTCATGCCTAAAAAACTCATCCAAATCTCCATTTCGAGATTGGCATGCTATGTATAGTCTTGAAAAGAGTTCACAATCTGTCTTAAACTCTCTTACTTTCCAGCTTTTCAAATCATGTTTCTTTGATAAGGGCTTAAAAGGAAACAACGGCAACTTATTTCGAGCAAGAGGTATGAGAATAGAGACAGAACCTTGAGGTCTGTCTTTAAAAAATCTCTGAAACTGCAGAATGCCTGTGTCATGAGCTGTCTGGACAGAAATGTGAACAGCAGTGTCATCAATTATATGACTGTCCAATGACATAAGATCATCTCTTAATGACTGGAAAAAGGATTATTATCTTCAAAGACCTGTAGGAGTTTAGAAACATCTTCTTTGAAACGTTTTTGGTATGCAGGTTTTTGTTCATGATGTTCAATATCAGGAGCACTTACTATCTTCAAATTTGTGCAAAATTCTCATTATGGTCTGGTCCTGCAATAACCCATCGACTGAGTGTTGCCTCACTTTCGGTAATTCCTATTACGCCACCATCACCCTTAATCAAGGCATTCAACTGCTCATGTGCTTGGTCAATGGATATAGAGGAGAATTTCTTATTTGATTTGGAGACCGTGAAGTTTCCAGCAGCAAACTCATTTGCAATGTCTGGATGTGTGTCTGCAATGCATAGCATGTCTCGAACATGTACAGACATCCAACGCGCACAGTTCGTCTGGTCGAGCACAAAAAACCATGGAGCTAATTTCTGCAGGGAATCCACATACAGATCAAAATTGCCTTCTCGCAGCGATCGTACAAATGCGAGAACCAGTAGTTCAAGTTCTAAAACAGTATTCCAATATTTAAATTGCACCGAAGAATTTTCCTGCCGTTTACGCCATTCATCAAAGGGTATTCGGCCATCGTCTGACACCTCTTCACAGAAACGTGTGTGTGCTCGCCAAAGAGAAATATACAGAGATGAAGCTGTTACTGTATGGGCATATCGAGTACGTTTCATATGAGATGCATTAATAAAAGCCTCTACAACCCCGGCTGTAGCAACACCACCTTGTACCAAACATTGAATCCATCCCGATCCTTCTAGCCAGTGACCTAACATTCTTAGTGAAGCCATCTTAATGTGTAGGCCACCCATCATAATCACAAATTTATCTTCACCAAAACTATTAGGCCAGTGCCATTGAATTTGTTTAGCTAATGCATAAAGAGGCTGGTCGAAAGTTATAACAGGGCACTGATTTGGATTCAAATGCTTGGTGGCAGTCGCAACAACAGACAAATAATGTCGAATCATGGCTGCTTCATGAGCAGCATGTTTATACAATGGCAACATGGCAAATATTGGTAATGGATGCTTGACATGAATTGCAGTATCAGCATGATAGCCTGCCCAAGTTACATTCACAGGTTCAATGTCGTTCTCAATGCAATCAGTTACTTTTCTCAACCAATCATATTCCACCGATGTTCCGTCAATAGACTTGCCTAGTGATAAATGTACCTGAGGAACCACTGGATCTTTGATAGAAAACACGGTGGAACCTACGTGTATGAATTTAGTAAAACAATGCCAGAGACATCATTTGACACATCTTGTGAACCGACATATCCAAATGCTCCATCAACACAATTTAATTCTGAACTTGGGTATTGAATTAGTGAAATTGCAGTTCCATGAAATGATGATCGAGCAGTGTTGGAACTCAAGTTGTGATCAATATTGTCTGCAGCTGCAACAGTAAATATGCCTTCATGAAGAGGAGGACAAACTAATTCATCAGCATTGTACTGATTACAAATGCTGTTTGCAACCTCATTTGATATTTGGAGTACTCTGGAATACGATATGGATAGGCCAAGCTTAAAGCATTTGTCAACCAGAGTCTTTTTACATGTGGAAGCATGTAGCATCATACCAAGGTATATAGGCATGGGAGTTTCTTGGCTGAGAGAGTGTCCTAAAATAGGAGCCTGGTGTTGTACATCAGTCACTGATGTTTTCCGTGGTCTTTTCACAGCATTGAAAATTATTAGCTGTGATATTGACAATGAAGCCTGATTATTGACAGATTCAAAATTGCCAGGGCCTTCCAGTAGCATATTCACCAGGCTAAGTAACATTTGTGGAATAGACTTTTCTTGGCTTGTCAAATTAAACGTTCCATTGAAAGTAAATTTAGATGCAAAAATTTCATCCCGAATCAATTTTGCTGTATGCATGAGATGGACTGCATCAGCATCTGAGTTCCGTTTTATCTGTTCCAGTGCAATGCCTAAATTTTCACGAAATGTTTAAAGAACCGTCCATGATTAATAGCAGTCAGATCTGGAAAGTTATCTAATAAATTATCCTTAAGTCGAGTAGCATTGGGCCTACTATTCAAACAAATACCATGACGTTGCAGTTGTTCTGTGTAAAGTTGGCTAAGTTCAGCCAGTTTGAATACTGGAGGTGAAATGTAGTTGGCTCTGGCTTCTTCCAAATATGCAATAATTTCAGCTAACGCAATTGATTCCACATCTAACCCAGGTATGTATCTACATTCTCAGTTTCACATGGCATTGTGTGTGAACGTGCTGCTCTGCGATACAGATCGAGCTGACAAGCAGGATGATATTTGGCCTCAATTGCAATCATATCACCACATGACAACTTTCCTAGCAGCAAATTATCTTGAATTATATTGACACATGAACGAACTTTTGCATCAACATCAAAAGTCAGGACTTGCCGGAGACTGTCTTTACCTACTTTCTCACTAAAGAAACACCGTGAATGCAACTGTTCTTGTACGTGCACTGAAGATGAGCGCATTAAACGTGGCATTTTAGCACTTGTCTCACACTGCAAATGCACCTTGGTTTCAGACTCAGATGGAAGCATATCGGATACATTTTTGCGTTTACAAAGGCGATCAAGTGTATTTGAATGCAATATATTCCTGCATTGTTGATGCCAGCAGGCCTTGTTTCTCAGACATGTAGCTGCAATACCATCACCCTCATCCCAAGTGTTAACAAGCAATCCTGGTGGTAACTCGCCCATTTCAATAAAACCTGTGACATCTTTTCCAAGGCTGATATATCCTGCACCCAACATCACTTCTTTTAGAATTAGCAGGACAACTGGTTTTGACCTTGGCAATCACTTTCTGGCAAAATAAACATTTACTTCAATCAAGAGTACATAACTGTGACAATTCCATTACTGAGTTCGTATATTTGACCCTCTAACACAGCATTATTATGCTGACGAAGGTAAGCAGATTACGATAGCACTAATTGAACTATTCTTTCTGATGGAATATTGTAATAGATAAGTGTCCCATGGCTTCCTTTTTCAACAACTTTCTTTCCTTCATCTGTCAGCTCCAAGTATACAGAATTCCTCTGTATGCAGGAGATGACCTGCAATAGTATAGAATGTTGGACGATAACTCTTTAACAACAAGAGTCTACTAAAAGTGACCGGAAAGTAGTCGTTAAAGTGTTAAGCATTGCATGAAAAAATGTGAAAATACGAGGATTCGTTACTTATATACTTTATGAATCCATTATGGGATGTTGCTGGTAGGTAGCAATGCTGTATTCGATCGCCGTCCGGGGCGGTCTTATTATTTACCTCGTGGTCGTTTGAGGGCATGTAAACCAGACACTCGATTGACTGAATAATTTGCCTTTACGGGTGTTTCTTGCTCGTTGATTATTCATTAAAAAGCTATTCGATCTGATTATGGGATAAACACACTGTTCAAGGAGCAATTCTTACCTGGCTGCAAGCGGACTAAGTCAAAATCTACTCTATTTATCCATTTTAACTTGCATACTGTACTTGAAACCTGACTTCAAATTTCTTAACTGGATTCCAACAGAACTTCTGTGCCAATTAACAGTTTACTGCCGAAATCCTAACTAATATAATAGTAATATCATAAATGATTATCAACATTAGTGATAGATACGTAAGCGTAACTAGAAAACAAGCTGGTATCCCATATCAACGTACAAAACAAGCCTAATTGAGCACAACTTAGCCCAAGTAGACGGCATATAAATTCTATACAAAAACTTAATAAATTTCATTACTTACGAGCATATTCACAAGTGTTAGTATATCAGGTTATTTTTGTTATATTTTAATATATTAATATAGAAAGTTTGTTGCTTGTATGCATTATTTGAACAATGCAGTAGTTTGATGTTTCTTATTGCCCGCACTATTAAATGTGAAGCACATCAACACTTACGAACAATGATTTTCAAAAGATAAAATGACCGGAAAGTCAGATGTTTTGAAGGCCGACTCAAAAATCGCTTCAATGACTTCCTGAAAGAGAAACACAAGAAACGAGATTCATAAACAAAGCTCCAGCTACTGGTAATGCTATTTTATTCTTTCAACACTCCAGTCAATCAATAGACGTACACCTTCACTGATCTGTTAGTATCAGCATCATTGAAAATCTTCAACTGAAAATCAAAATTGTTCCATCCGAGTGCACATTTGTAAATAACCTGAACGACATTAGTAACTACAAAAATAATTTGTGTAGCTCCTTTAGAAACTTTTGTGAAGATGATTCTGTAATATGAGTTCTATGAAATGAGTTCTCTACTGACATACAGCCATAAACTGTCAACCCCTCCACACGACAGAATCAGGAACTGAAGACCAACAGTTAAGTGATGATGTAACATGGAGCATCACCAGCCACTGAAGCTCACACAAGTGTCTTAAAGCATTGTTACATATAATACATGATCTTAACTCTTATGAACTGTTCATCAAGTTGTCCATCAGAGTGATTGATATCTTCCATAAATATCCTGTTTTCATTGAAATGTCAACAGTTCAACATTGCTTCATTTTCCTGAATCAATAACCCCAGACATTTCTACCTGTGATCCATTACCTTGAATGGGACTTCAGTGCACATCGTAAAACCGTGAGTAATGATGGGTTCCTCGTCCGCTCCTCGGCCGTCCCAACAGTCCAACTCCACACATCGGCATCCCGTCAGAAGCACCTGCCGATACATCTCCACTGAGGATTTTCCAGTCAGCTGGTGTCCTTAACAACAACAATACAAAATAAGTGAATCGAATAGTAACAATCACTGCGCTCTGCCACTAGCAGGGATACACAGGTTTCACACAGTCATATGCCACACCAAGGCACAACATCCGTAACTCAAATTGAGTCCACTGTGCCTTACAGCACCATTGTGCCTTACAGCACCCATTGAACCTTCCTCTTGGGATAGTCTTGTGTTGCACTTCATGTAGATGCACTTAGTTCTGTTCAGCAAACATGTACACACTGTATTAAAAAGCCCTTGTTTAGATCAGTAAGATAGTCTCAGTGTCTTTGTGAGGTAAGTGAAGCATGCTATATATTAAGTGTCTTCAAACAAAGATAGTAGAAACACCTCAACAAAAGATACATTGTATGCATTTATACTATTATCTCTATGTTTATTAAGAACCACTACGTCAAGACAAAGCACATCAACCAACAGAGCTGAGCAACTGCACTTAAGAAGGCTCATGCTCATGCAGGATCATTTGAGCAAGTCCTCCCAGTTTTGGCTTTCGTTTGACATCTCGTGTGGTTTGGAGCAGAGCTACCGTCTCGCTGGTTCCCACCCTCGCACTTCACTTTACAAGGCAAACGTCATGTCAACCCGAGTCACACTCGTTAGCACAAGCATGCAACAGCAATGCCTCTGAAATAAAGTAGGGGCTCCTACCTGTGAGGTACGTATTGTGAGAAGAGTTGATAAAATAGTGCGACAAAGGTTGCGTCATATCAAGACAGAGTTCTAATTTCTCTGTAGGTATGATGGTGTTATCATGACTCATCAGGTATCTCAGAAATCCTTCTCTTGACAGATGGCCTGTAATCAAACAGCCAAACAGCAAAGAGAATCAAATTGTCCGTCAATCAAAACAAATATCCGTGAAATCAAAACACACAAAATAGACATCCAAAACAGGGGCCCTAATGGCCCTGTCAATCAAACAAAACAAACATCCCAACTTACGTCCCAATGACCTGTCAATAAAAACAATCACCCAATAAAACATTCAAAAATAAGATCCCCATAGCCTGTCATTCAAAGCAATAATCGATCTAACTAGTTAACACTTCCTAGTGTAAACGGAGGCAAACAAGCAAAAAATTCATAAAAATTGAGCAAACTGCCAAACTAAAAATTAAGAGAATGAGACTTTTTAAATATTCTAAACTCGAACTCAGACAACTCAACACGTATAACTCGGTACTCAGACTTGGCAGGAAATTGAAACTCGGTTCATCCCTAGATTGTTGAACTGTCAAACGAGAGGTCGGGGTTCAAATCCAAGTCAGGGCAGAAATTTAGTTAGTGATTTTGGTTCAACTTATGCCACCCTAGTCAACCTCAGCCATAATGAGGCCACTGACTGTACACTGATCAGTGAGCAGATAAGATGGCAAGGTACAGGACTTGCCACCTGCACTCATATGCAGAGACCAAGAAAAAGATGAAGTTGCTAACACTTCCTATCCCTGGCTGCCTCAGGGCTAGTTTGAGAGACTGCTCATTGTCTTCTATTAGCTCTCCTAACTGCTTCTTACAGCTTGAAAAAGAAAATAAGAGTAAATATAGAGGACTATTTATGGCTAAAAGAAAGAGAAACTGTAAATCATTAATAATACTGTTTAGTATAAAAAAAATTCATGTCAGAGTTCATCTAAGCAGTGTTTTCACCTTGATAAATGATTTACTCTAAGCAAACTTTACTATATTTAGGCCTAATCAGAGCTTTCTGACACACATTATGAGTGCATAAACTTAACTAATGAATCAATGAATTCTGAATTCCCGGAGTCAATATCGGCATGTCATGAACCAATGGCAAAAGGTAAGATCTGACTACATCAAGTGATATAATTCAATCTAACAAAATAGAATTTAGAATTATGCTTAAACCAACTCAGTCTGATTATTGAGAGACCCTAACCCTCTATTAAGCCAACCTCTCCAAATTTACACTTAAAATCTTTGGCTGCCACAACACAGTCACCTAAGCCAACTCTATAAAATTATTTGCCTTTTGGAGTATTTAAAACAAGCCATCAGCAAACAACATCTGATGATCTTGGTCACATAAATCATTCCACAAACGTATCTGATTTTGTGTCCAACAGATGCAATCAACAGCGCAGAGGCATACAAAGAGGGTGTCAACAAAGGGACGGTTGCCACACCCGGATGGGCTGAGGGGATGCAAATCCAGGGCTCAGAACAATAGTTAGGCAATTTTATTATCTTGGCAGAGTGGAAATGGGGTACTGACTCAAGAAGCAGAATGCTCTAGCTACACCATTGCAACCAAAAGACAAAAAGTACTGCAGCTCAATTTAAAAGCAACTGTCCCTAAGCCAGGCTTAAATTCACCACCATCATCATAAGTTCCTGAAGCCTGTCGTGTGGAGGAGACGAGTAAGAATATATGAGCTCCATTGTCCTCGGTCGTCGTCAAGTCAATTGCTCCCATTATTGTTAGTTCAAGCGATTGTACTCATTAATTTAAAATTAATTTACTCTTAAGATATGAGACAACTGAAATAAAATCATTGTGAAAGTAATCAAAGTCCATAGATTCTAACAGTAGAAGTTCAGTAATGGAAGGAATGTCAAGGTGAAGATGAACTACTCTTTTTGATCAGTTCAGCTAAGCAAGCGATAGTTTACCTTCTTGTGCCATCTGTCGGTCGCATTCATAAAGCGCGATGAGTGATTTGACTTTTTTCAGATCACAGAAAGGGTACAGAATTTCATTGAGTCTTGAGTCTCTCTGTTCCTCGTTGAGAAAGCGCATGAACTGCACGGCCGTCAAATGATTCTTTCCCCTAAGAAACAACAAACATCATTTAAACAAAAACAAAACAAAAACAGCAAACTATCACCCATCATCTGCATGCTCATCTCTCAGTCACTCAGCGTGCAGGTGTGTTTATGTCTGTCTATATTTCTGTTCATCTTTCTGATGCCTTGTTCACACATGCTTGCCTCTTATTTTCTTGCTTGCAAAATGCATATTTCTCAAACTTCCAATGTAAAATGAGGTTGACAATGCACACTCTTGGTTCTAGGAAAGAAAACCACGCATGCACAGACCCTTACCTTACCAGACTCATGCTTTCAGACTACTGATAGTTGATCCAAATTGATTACATGTAAGGCTGATTTGATTGGAAAAGTGAGGAAGGGACTTAGTAATGAGTTTGAGTCTTTCCTGAGACCTTCAATCACAATAATATTGTTCAGTACCATTGATCAATGCTTGGCTATTAGATAGTAGTGCTTAATAAATGTGTAATAATAATAATAATAACAATAACAAATGATAATGGGGTCAAGGAAAGATCCATGTAGGGACAAGTAGAGCAGTGAATCAAGTGGTCCAAATGCACACCTGTTACGCTGATTGCTAAGGTGAGATGTTGCCATGTTGGCCAAGTTAAGGCAACCCCAGAGAATAATACAGCTACATAGGCTTCTGTGATGTCCAGAACGCAAAACAATAACCTATAAAAACACATTTTCCTAAAAACAAATGCAATGAAATCCATATGGAAACACATGATCAGTCATTAAAATAAACAGGGAAGAACTTAAAAACAATGCCTACAGTTTACAGAAGATCTCATCCACTTCCTGTCTGCCACACAGATGACGATAGAAGCAGAGGAAGTCGTCGAACGACAACAGAGTCAGTTTGTCCGTCTATTAAAGAATCAAACAACACTGGATAAGAAAGAGGAAGAAGAAGAACAGCCCATTGAGTTAACACCTTGAAGTGGCCAAGGTTATAAAGTGTTAGCGACTTTTATTTTCTTAGCCTCAGCATATGAAGGCAGGTGTCTAGTCCTATCTCTTGCCCTCTGATCCTCCCACAGACAATGTACAGTCAGTGTGTTCATTATGGTTGGATTTAATAGAGGGCACTGGTCGAGCAAAAATCTCAAAAAAAATTTATGCTCTTGCAGGAATTTAAACCCCACACCTCTCAATTGAGTTCAGCATTGCTGACTACTACACACTTGAGGCAATGAGCACCCTCCCCCCCAGTGGTAAAGCCACAATCAATTGTGAAATGCCAGCTCTCTAGTTGAAAAAGATTCGTGTCATATAAAAAAAACTACAGTAATATAACAAACATATTGATAAAAAATTAAAGCAATACCGTAGTTTCCTTATTTACAATTTTTTCTAAATATTCTAATCAGAATATTATTCTTTTCATAGCAAAGGCCTGATCACCTCCTTCTAATGTTTGCAGAAATGACAACAATGGGTGAAAGTAAACAAAAGCAAGAGACATGATAGATCTGATGACATGTGTTCATGTATGTGTATGTATGGTTGCAGGTATGTATGTATGTATGTATGTATGTATGTATGTATGTATGCATGTATGTATGTATGTATGTATGTATGTATGCATGCATGCCAATAAGGGTTTCTTCAGGCAGGTGTCTGAGATGAACTCAAATTGCACAAGAAATTCAATCCACACAAACAACTGTCTCTTCTCAATTAAATCCATTGGCATTGTAATAATTATGGGAAGATCCGTAACGATAGCAATTAGCTTATCCTCCAAGTATATTCAAAAAAAAATTGCACAATGCACACATCCACCTCATCAGCAAGAACAATTAATTGACCATGTAGTCCACAATAGAGACTAAATGAAGGACTATATGCTTTCTCCTTACTCCTGTTATTTTGCTGTGCACTGTTGAAGTGACTTGTATTACACTAGGATATCGTTGTCTGTTGAATGTGCTAATAAACAGTATTCAACCTAGCTGCCAACTCATGCTGTTTGATATGACATTGAGGTGTTCCTCATTAGCAGGAGCTTCAATCTCTCCAGGACCCTTCCTTTTGTATCCACAGCGACTAAATTTTATTACTTGTTGTATCACTGATTGGCTACAATAAAATGATTGATAGATAGCTTCATTGATTGATTGATGTGTGACATTATGTGCTTGTACGAATCACGTAAGAAATGCATGTTGCACTGAGTCTCGTGAAAAAGTATGCATGTTCGATGACAGATTGTGCTAGGAAGATGGTCCAAAGAACAAGAAGGCCCAACAGCAACAACTGTATCAAACACCTAAGATTATATGGAATAAGGAAAACTCACAAAGTTAAATGGCAGATGAGCCAATTCAAGCGCCTGTTGGATCCTCTTACGATCGTCTTTATTCTGAGCAAACATTCGGACGATGCTTTAAATAGAACCGATAACAAAACGACATCAAATACTTTTTTGGTCATTTTCTTATGAATTTCAATCCTTTCAAAAGCCAAATTGAAAAATCGGCCTTTCTATATTAACTTAGAACTGTTTCAATGAAATGCTAAAAGTCCAGTCAATAACAACATTTAACATCGCAAAGGCTCATGTGGAAAGTGCCCCTCATTAGTTTGTTCTTGAAAAGGTGCATGCTCAAAAAAAATATGTTCAATTACCACTACAATCAGTCAGAGAGGATGGATACTTTCATTCACTCATTCGTCCAAAGATTTATATAGCACATCTTCAAGGAAACTACTGAGCTTCTCCTGACACCAGCATGGTCAAAAAGAACAGTTTTCAAACGATCATAGAATGTGTTCAAAAGTGTCCAAGGGAGAAGGTGTGCTCAAGATGGAGGCCACTCCATACTCTCATGTGGCTTTGAATGGTAGTGGTGAAGCAAATGGGACTGAGAGCACCCATTTTCCACCAAGAGTAGGGAAATACTACTCTGAGTACCCGAAACAAGATAACAAAGTTTAAGCATAACTAATGAGGTTAAACAAAAACTCAAAAACATAAAGCCACATGGAAACATAAGTTAATGTAAAAATGAAATTAACGAGGTTGCTTTTTCCATTTAGCTTTATTGAAATTCATAAGAAAATGACTGAAAAGTATGTCAATGAAAGCACTACTAGAAGACCTTCTCCACGGCTACCATAAAGCCCTAAAACCCCAAAGCAGAAATGTGTTTCGTCTTCACCATGGGTTACTGATACAATTTCACAGTAACCAAATCAATATTTATTGATCAGAAATCAATTGGTAAGTGCCACCAGCTAATAATAAGTAAGTAAGTAAGTTGACTCTTTATTAACCAATTGCTATTCACATTTGATGTACAGATATCAAATAAATACATTTGAAAAGCATACAGCACCATAACAATAAATGTTTTGTACATCAGGCTGTCAGCTGGGGATAACAGGGTCATGGGCATGGGCAGAGTTAGCAGTAGGTGGGCTTGGTTGTGGTGGTAGTTGATGCAGGACATGGCTCAGGTCCTTTAGGATTACTGCCCCAAAGAGTTGAGTGTCGACGTCATCTAAGAGCTGTTCAAAAGTTGGCGAATATATGGAAGCAAATTGAGCAGCTCTCTAATAAATCATACACGTATACATGTCAAGAAAAGCAAAAGGCCTAAGCACACCATATGTAGCAAATGGTTTTAGGGTCAGAGAGAGCTATGCCCTCAAAGCAAACAAACTGAGATCGTGCGGTCTGCAGACATTCTTGTGTATCTCACACTTGTGAAAGACATAAGGAACTATGGAACAGAGAAAACTGGACAAGAGACAAACATCTCGATATTGTTTCATTGGTTTCTGCCCTGTAATCTAACAAATAAAGGATCTTTAAGTGCTCAACCTTGCATTGTAATTGTTTTAAATTCCAATGACTAGCTTTTTTCCAATCTGATTGGTTAGATGGTCTTGTAAGCAGAACCTTTCTGAGGCATTTGAAAAGTGCTACATAATGTTTTGTTATATTAAATGTTCTATCCTTGCCCAGTGTAGACAGTAGAGCTGTACCGATATCACATTTTGCCGATTATGCCGATACCGATTATTGCCAATTATTTCATTTGCCGATACCGATTATACAGCCGATTATTTCATTGTGTTTCCCAAGATGTCCGGTTCCAGATGATAATACTGATAGACCTACTGCTACTGCCTATTGTCGACACACAAGCAAAACACTTGCTCTGTAGGAGACGTATACGTGTAGTTGGGGACTAATCCTATGCAGGCAAAACAGATTAGGCACACCGCCCACCGTCGACCTTACATGACGGAGGAGAGAAAAGAGATATCTATGTAACTGGACGCCTTCTTCTAACAAACACGTCAATGATGCCATTCCCTCACCAGACAAGCCACTTTCACTATGGCTAAAATATCGGGCAGCAAAGATGACAAAACTGTGCCCAGTGTAATTAAGCTTACAGA
The DNA here is from genome assembly GCA_959347315.1 of Bimastos eiseni. Lineage (NCBI taxonomy): Eukaryota > Metazoa > Annelida > Clitellata > Crassiclitellata > Lumbricidae > Bimastos > Bimastos eiseni. Next base: position 12,891,872 of record OY365811.1, on the reverse strand, counting down.
TATCCGATACCGACGAAATCTCTATAATCGGCCCCCCCCATTTTAAGTGCTGCCGATGATGCATCAGTACAGCTCTAGTAAACAGAGCCACTTCTATGACAAGTAGTACTTTTTTGGCATTAACTTTACAATCAATAATATCTGCAAAAACCATAGCTCAGTCTGGATGTAAGCCTTGGCTACTTGTGGCTCAATGTATAAATACACCTGTCAGAAAGAAACCAAGCAACAATAGCAGCAGGGCAGACAATTGTTCTGTGGCAACTGAAGTTCACTTACTTTCGAACTGGTATCTTCCCTTCAGTGTCTCTGACAAGTGTCAACTTCGTGTAACATTTCTCTAAGAACTGGATAACATTTCCGTTCAGCACCAACAGATTTGTAGCACATCTGAAAATGACATCTGTCCACTCCTGAAAAAATAAGTCAATGCAAAGAAAAGGAATTTAAGAATGCATGAATGGAATAACCACAAGCAAGGAACATGCAACTAACTAAAGAGGTCCAAGACTCCAAGAGGTCCTCCTTCTTCACCTCATATTTTACCCATAGGAGCTGTTTCTCTCACTGAGCCCCCCTTCTACTAATCTTCCTCCTCCTCATCAATCTAAACTTTTTTATATTGATGATGCAATATCAATCAGGAAGAATACAATCAGTTTGGGCAGAAAGAACTGAAGCCAAGACAACGGTTTCATACATACATTCGTTACACTGTGGTTCAGACAAAGAATGTGGCTGTTGTCATATCCTCTTCACCACAAACTTGAAGAGCAACAGAAATGGCTAGTGTTAATTTTTTCAAGGATTGACTAATGAAGGGGAAAACTGCACTCAGTTCACATACCCTGGCGATTTCTTTTGAAACTGCCGCAAAGTTGACAAAGGAAACATTGACCAAATCAGCACCATAGCAAACGGTGATAATCTTCTCTTCAAGAGGACAGTCCTTCATTCCCATGTTGATCGTCTCTCTTAAACGTGAATCCTGTACATATGACAAGCCATTCACTTAAGTAAATGACCACAGGCTACATAACCTAATAGGCTATATATACAGTACACTGCAAACAATGCTATATACTCAACTACATACTATGCAATACATAACACTACAAGATAATATCCTACATATTATTCTATCTACTGTACTGAACACATTCTAATACAAATTACATGCTATAGGATACTTTTCAGAGTTAGCTTTATTGAAGTATTTCAATATTATATAATACATAAGCAACTTATACAATCAAACATACATACATAAAATTCACCAAACACTGTAAAGAATGCATACTATATTACACATATCTATCAGTTGCACCATATGATGGATTCATCGTCGTCGTCATCATCATCATCAGTTCCTGGCCACAGCCATGTGCCATCCAAGAATAAATGAATGTCAAGTTCATAAATGAGTTGCATGAGATAATCAGTTACTGCATTGACCCTCATCCCCTGTTTCATGGTCACATCGTCACAACTGAACCTCCAACTGTGCAGGTCTGCCTAAGTCAGGCTGTAATCCATTCAAAATATCCCACACATTGGCATACATGTACTGAATCCAGTGCAGCACAATATTGGCTTCCTCTTAGGGATGAACCGAGTTTGAATTCCTTGCCATGCCTCTCTCTCTCTCTCTCTCTCTCTCTCTCTCTCTCTCTCTCTCTCTCTCTCTCTCTCTCTCTCTCTCTCTCTCTCTCTCTCTCTCTCTCTCTCTCTCTCTCTCTCTCTCTCTCTCTCTCTCTCTCTCTCTCTCTCTCTCTCTCTCTCTCTCTCTCTCTCTCTCTCTCTCTCTCTCTCTCTCTCTCTCTCTCTCTCTCTCTCTCTCTCTCTCTCTCTCTCTCTCTCTCTCTCTCTCTCTCTCTCTCTCTCTCTCTCTCTCTCTCTCTCTCTCTCTCTCTCTCTCTCCCCCCTCGTAGACCATCCTCCCTTAACCTACACATGATTAATCACTTGATTCTGGTCAACAAACATTAATAACTCAACATCTTCAGCTGCAGTTATTCAGATCCATAGATACCATGCATGCAGTGGAGTTACTTACAGGTGTCATATATAAACCATCTGAATATATATACATACATATACATGCATATATAATATATACATATTTATAAACATATATGCATACATACACATGTACATAAACAGTGTAGCAATAGCATACTACACACTAAACTAAAGACATACACAGCATAATATGCCATGTATCCTGAACTAAATGATGTACTACATGTTGTGCCAGAGATTACAGACTTCTGACATGGACTGGACACTGACCTCATATTCTATGCACAGTGAGACATGCGAGATGAGAACATAGACCATCATCAAAGAAATGAGACAATGTTGGCACTGAACATCAGACTAATAAAACTTTCACTGCTAGTTAGTGTAGGGCTAGTGCAGGGTTAGGGTCAGTGTAGGGCTAGTGCAGGGTTAGGGTCAGTGTAGGGCTAGTGCAGGGTTAGGGTCAGTGTAGGGCTAGGGTTTTACAAATTGCCTATGCATTTAACAAAATCCCTGGTTTCAGACACTGTCTGTAACATATATTATTAAACACGTGGTTCCTAGCAGTCAAGGTGCCAAGAACTACAGGTCCTTGCGATTAAATTGGGTCATGTGTTTTTTAAGGTCAAGGGCTGAAAGCAGGCAGAATTCCAGTGTACTTAAGTGATTTTTCATCAGCCCTATTTCAGCAGCAGCATCCAAGGTGTTGACAGATCTGGGACGACCTGACTGTCAAGGTGTCAATGACAGTAGCACCCCAGGTCAGACATTTTCCACCCTCCCACAGGACAAGGGTGATGCCCTCTGGGTGTTTCCCATTGGACCTAGCAAGATCCTTATTATCAATACTATCATAACTTTTATTTTTATTAGTAACTTGTTTATTATACGCTAAATAAACGAAGCAGCCAATTACAACTCGACCATTCCTGTGGGTAGTAACTAAGAAATGTTTATTTATTTAGGAAAAGTAGCAATAATCAATAACTAGATGCTACGTTATAAAGTAGATATTCATGGTAAGTAGTCACTATTTCTCGTCCAATAAGTAGAAACTGTAATAAATAAGTTTCTCAAAGCAAAAATCTGATGCTGATCATGCATTAGTGTTTTATTAATCAACTGTTTCAACAACTCTAGTCCAGCTAAAAAACAAGGGAGCGAAATAAAATTGCACAAAAGAACACAGAAACACAAAACATGGCAATGATGCTTAAAACAGAAACACAAAACATGGCAATGATGCTTAAAACCTCTACACTCAATAAAATACAAATAAATTCACACGATTTTGATGACAATTTTAACTGTCATCTTGCAAATAAGACTTCTCTTGCCACTTTTTTCGTTGCATCTATTTTCGTTTCATTTCAGTTTTGATTGCCACAAATTTAGTTTTAGTTGTCTCCCCATTCTAGCTTTAGTTTTAGTTTTTGCCAGCAAAAACAGTCAATTTTCGTTAATTGCCATTTTCGTTTTCGTTAACGAAAACAACACTACAGTGAAGATAGCAACACAGAGATAGGAAATACCTTCAAACCATCAGACATTAAGATCAATCCGTCATTCAATGGTATAAAGAAGGAAGCAGCTAACTAATCAGACTTTTCAACTGAAGAGGCAGTCTGAGTAGATGTCGGTTGCAATGCAGGCAATGGAGACAGAGAAGCAATTAGTCAGCAACAGACCCCTATCACACCTATTACACAGCACCGCTTCATATATCTCAGGCGCATCTACTTCGATATTCAATTACAATATTTGGATACCTTTGTTTATCTAAACAACACAAACCAATCACAAGCCTTATTTTAAAGACACAACACATAGGAACAGTCAAACAGAAGCATACAAGAAAGACAATTGCATTACAAAAGGGGAATAAGTAGGACATGTAAGCACGAAATGGGATAAAGGGGTTTAATGGAAATAGATGGGTATTATAGAGGGATAGATAAACCAATGACTACCTTAGGCAGATGAGCGTATCTCCCAGTTCGTGTGTCTCGAATCAAAGATATGTCCAGGAAATCCATTTCCTACAATTCACAGTAAATGCACATTATCCATGAATAACAATGCATCTAAGAATGTTCTCTCACATCACTTCCAATATTTATCCCCATTCAATGTTAATGCAGAAATGAAATCAATAGCAACACAAAAGAAAAAAAGAAAATGTTCAGAAAGACAAAAGAAAGAAAGACAACATAAAGATAAAGGTTTAAAACTATACACGAAATCGAACTGAAATGTAATAAATTCTGAAGACGTCAACAGCCTGTGTTGCTATAAGATTGCATTAACTGTTGAATAATAATAAATAATCCAATGTTAAGAAGCATTACATACATCCAGAATTCACATCACAACTCAAAGCAGAAAAGAAGGGCAGTCAATTAAGTTAGACTTTACGCAGTAATGGGCATAACCACTTAGCGACTTCATTTTCTTAGCCTTAGCATACAAGGATATGTGGCCAGTCCTCTCCTTTGGCATCTCATCTTCCCACCCACAGTGTACATACAGTCAGTGACTTACTATTGCTCAATTGGACAAGGCGCATTCAGAGCAGAAATATCTTTAAAAAGTTATATCTGCAGGGATTCGATCATATGAACCTTGACCTTTTGATTGACAGTCCAGCACGCTAACAATCAAACTATAGACTATATAAATATTTAAAGAGATAATTCTGTCTGTCTGCATGTCTCTGTCTGGCAATGCATTTGCACAGTTTTAGAGCTATTGGCTCGGGAACACCTGACAAACGCAGCAGTCGAGGGTTTGTGAACCTGCTCTCCAGGACAAAAAAATCTGTCTCAGGACCCTCCCCCACACCTTTTGTTCGGGATATACACGTTTGCACAGTCAGTCAGGTGGGTTTGTACTTTGAACGCATTTGCACACTTTTACAGCTATTCGCTCTAAACCCTCGCTGTTTGCTGAGGGAACACCTCCGACGCTCAGTAGATGGGTTGCCATCTTCCTCCTCTCCAGGGCCAAAAACCTGTCTCAGCCCAGGCAAACGCTAGGTGTCCCAGCTAGTAATAATTGCCTAGCATATATTCATATATATTTATTTATACAATATGTTATGTACCTACTGTGAAAATAGACTAATTCACAGACAGTCAGAGAAAAAGAAACAAAAGAGAATGAAAAGGAAAAGAAAGCCAAAAAGTATAGAAAAGAGAGGAAATCAATGTATTTAGAAAGAGTATGCGAGTTGAATTGCATAAACAACAAATCAATCAGAGAGAATTAATTAATTAAGTAACTAGTCAGTCCAACAACATACTCCGCAAATGAAAACTGAAACAACACGAGAGAAATCTAAAAATTTCCAGTTCTTACATTGATCTGTATTTTAGTGTCAATGATGCTCACAGATCATAGAATCAATGAAAACATAAAGACTGTCTGCGGTTGTGGTAGCGATGCTACAAGCAAAGATCTGAACCTTGGACGTCATTGTGAGTTCAAACACATTATCATGAATTGGCCGATATCAAGCAACATACCACATCATGTTCAATCATGCGCCCATATGTGCATATGTTTGACATCATGTGTGTATGTGCGTGTATTTATGCATGTATGCATATTGTATATACGTGTGCATGGCTATTGCATGCAAGCATGTAGGCCTATGTATATTTGTCTTTATGCATTTGATGTGTCCAGGCACTTACAGCACCTCAAAAGGTCTACTCAAAAATGCTACTTTGTAGTAAGATTCTTTGTGAAGAGAGCAGAACATACTTTCAGTTGATCTAAGTCACCTTTTGTCTGTGCAGCCTCTAATCATAAGCGGAACCTTGTCTCCAATCTAACCATCCATCATACCCGGAGGAAATGAACAAGGTCAGATAAAGAACAGAGTTTACAACTTTACATATACAACAATATCATTGAATTCTGAAGCTTTGCATTAAAATCAGTTTAATTTCAATGCACAGCAGGATAACAATTCTTTATTGATGCAGTTTCCAGTGATTTTTGCCGATAGACTCACAATTAAGTCTTTTACATGTCACTAAAAGAACGGACATAGTGAATTCACTACCGCAGCAGACTGCCATTATAAATTAAAACATGTCACATAAATTATGCTCTGCCTTGAAGCAGAGAACGAAACTCCAAACAGTTCATAATAAATGATGAAAAAGACAATAGTTTTAAAATGCAAAATGAACTTTCGTATCAACATTACTTCAACACCACATCCATCCTTCCATTCAACAGACAATTAGCCAACTGTTGTCTAATTGCACCAACTGGACATGCTATACTCTTCCTCTTCCATTTTCCCACCATTAACAGTCCATAATCAGTGTAAATACATTGTTTTAAGTTCACATCTAGCGAAGTTAGCCCACAGTCAGATAAGTGGGTTAATGTTAAATAATGACAATTCATTAACAGTACCAACAATTTGTCTAGTTTCATCTTTCTTCCTCACTAGTTTCTTTTATTGTAGTTAAGTTGGGTCTGCAGCAATCTAGTGGTTCCTACACTGGACTACTGACCAAGTGGTCAGAAGAAGAGGCTCAAATTCCTCACTTTCTGGTACATGGGTGGAAAGGTCAGGCAGTTAGGGACCACCCAAAGTGATATGCAGAGGCAAAAACAAGAGAAATCCCTCCCATACATTAGTTGACTCTGGAAGTATGCTCAATGCTCAATGGTTCGCCTCTCTACTTCTTTATAAGTAACATGTCAGGATTTATGAAATATCAAGATTTTGGCCATAAAAAGTACAGAGTTCATCAGAATATTTGGATGACACCTTTCAAAAACTGCTGACTCATTGCTTCTTAGCTTCTAAATGTTAGTCACTTCTAAATAGAGCTTCTAATTTCTTTCAAATGAATTGCTTTTTGGAATTTGCCTTTAATATCTTCAGTAAATAAACAAGCTCATTTGAGAGAATGTCTATATCCACTGCCAGTATCAGTCAAAAAATGATTGGGTCATGTTCGGTTTCGAGCTGGATTCAACTGCTTGAAATTTGTTTCACCTCAATGCTCGTGGCAAACAGACGATTATAATTCAATCAAAGAAACTGGTTTGGCACAGTATATCACCTCAACAATAAATTAATAAATATACTTACATTGTTCTGATCTTTCCAGTAGAGGATGTAGCCTTTAGGATCAACCCAGAGGGTCACAGGAACCCCAATTGAAGAATCCTAAAAGAAAACAGACCTACATACAAGCAATGTCATAATAATAATAAAAATAATAAATTTTTTATATAATTATAAACTGACAAGCCACATTATGATTATAGACATAATATGAACGAATGATAACAAGATATAATAGGAGTCAAATTCACAGTATGCAGCCATGCAAGACGCCCAGTGCATTATAATGCTATTTATCTTGATCATAGGATGATGTAGGTAAATATCAAGAGTAATAAGCATTTAGGAACTCCAGAGCCCACTCACAGAAGGACCCAACCCACATGCAAAATCAACTGAGTCATGAAATTAGAGTCATGATATCACCAGTAATTATGTATTCCTTAATCATGTAGTGCTCGTCACACTGGGAGAGCATCTGAATAGGTTTTACTAGGAGAGATACTTTAGAAATTGGTAAATAAAATACAATATAAAATACAATTAACATAACAAACAGGAAGGGCAGTTGATGTGACAAATTGCAAGAAACAAAGTGGCCATAAATTATGTAGTGGTTACATAACAGTGGCTGCATACATTATTAACTGAATGTGCTCCAACAACAGACAGTTTATGTTGAGTGTTCGAGCCACACTAATGCAACATTGTTGTCAGACAATTCATGAGAAATCCCAGGTCATTCTCTCTGTCTCAATAGAGAATGAACCTCAATGCTGAATGGATTATATTAATGAGATCATTAACTCAGACCTGGACCCAACATCAGGACAGCAATTAATCTGAGAATTGATTGAAACAGTGGACATCACTTTTGCACTCACAACCACTAAATTGCTGCCATCAGGAACTGATGAAGATAATGATGACGACAACGACCGCAGCAAAACTAAGGAATCCAAAGCCATTCAATTTAACTAGAGCCCAGAGTGAGAAAGAATGGCTGGGAGTTCATATATAGTTTCACAATTGGCATAAAACGTTAAAACTGAATGCTGAAACTATACAAGCTGCATGTATGTCTAACCAGTTCTGTTCTACCTCTGCAAGATAAGACATAAACAGACACCAAGGCCCTCAGAAAGACATTTTATTTAAGGTGTGAGTAAATAGAATTTCTTGAGGATCTCCCAATTGACCCATTTAGGAGGATGTTAGGAGAACATCAAACATTGCAGTTTTTACCATAATCTGCTAGCAGATTTCACTCCTACTCAAAGTTAATAAAAATGTATCATCTACGTTCATGGAGAATATTCTACTAAAGAATTTAGGATTCGACAGCGCTTGGAGAAGAGTCAGGAAATAAGAATAAACCATCGCATCATAAACAGGACTAAGCAGAGAATAGAACACAGTTTTTGTTTAACCACTCTGTATCACAACAAAGATGATTAGTTACCAGCAAAGTGAGGGTGGAGAAGATCTCATCCTCATTTCCTCAGGCTAGGGACTGGCACAATAAGATAAATACTTGTATATTTATTATCTGGCCACTAAGTGGCTGTTGTTTGAGAAGTCTATTTGCATAATTTTTACAGAGGTGACTTAAATGGAACATCCTGTGTCCCACGCATGCATGTAATAAAATAGAACACTCGGATACGAGGTCATTCACTCACTCAATAAGCAAACCAGACAATTGCCTCCCTAGAACCATTGTCATTATGAAGTACTCTTTGTATACAAAATGAATAGAGATGTCTGGCTCTTCATTATGCAAGACTAGGGAAATTCTGGCCAGCAGGATAAAATTGGCCTTCAGCATAATTTCAAGATAAAAAACTGTATTAGAAAAAATTAATTGCTCAATTTTATCTTCCTGAACAAAGACAGTAAACCGCCTCCAGGCTATTCAGAAACCCCTTGCACGTGCCACCGAAACTCACAAACACCACCACATCACTCCCGTCCTCAAATCCACTTGCTAAAAATAACTGAACAAACAGATTATAAAGTCATATCACTCATCCACAACATGCTTCAATCCTACCAGTATCAGCTCCCCTTAATCTGTCAGTTGCCCACTCAAACCGCTCCTCTTCCACTCTACCGCTTCTCCATCCCTTCTTCTCCTCATAACTAAAAATTGAAAATCTCTCCGTGGCCATAGCCATTCCACCTCTTCGAAACCTACCTCCACCAGTATTAATTATGCCATGATATATCTAATCCATCCTACGAACTCACCAAAACCTCGTTTCTTGCTATGATGCTATCTTGCCACAGGTCTTTCACTCAAAGCAGAAAACCCAGTCTTCTTCCCCTCACATTCCTCACAACTTTCATGAACTTGCTGGTATCAATTTAAACACAGCAAAAGCTTGATTGCGGCTTGCACTTCAAACAAGAACAAGACAAAATATCTGTATCATCATGAGTGGACTCTGTGCAAGGTACTGAAGGCAGTAAAATTTCACCGCACAAGAAATCTGTTAGGCAGTAAAACTTCACCGTATTCAGGCATGAGAGACAATTCAATAAAAAATTTTTTACAACTTTGCTGCATTGATTTGGTATGACTGGAGCATTCATGAGCAAAACCTTGTAAATGATCCTTGAAAACAGCAGTAACTCTTCACAGAAACGGGGCATGACGCAGGTTCACAAGCAATGTGGTTACAGTCGACTTAACTTAGTTAACTATGACGTTGTAACTACATTATCGAAGAAATGCCCTGTCACAACATACAACTGCTCACGCAACAGACAATGTGGGTCCAAAGTTGATAAAAATTTCAGCCTTTCAATTGCAGACTAATTTGTTTATATCAATTTATCTCATCAGTTTAACATGTTAGTAAACTTGACATTAGCTTTAGGGCAAAGTCCTCACAGATCCCCTAGAACAAACTCTTGGAGTCTCTGGCACCATCTAAGTTAGCAGGTTCGAATCCAACAGTTCTCCCAAAGACCATGGGAGACAACTGGGTACATGCCCCCATAATTGAGAATGAAGCATGTCTTGATCATTTCAGAAGAAATGAGAATGGGATCTCTGATGGTTTTCTTGCTATTTTAAGTCCATCTTGATGGGGATACAATATGCTTGATTTTGTTAGAACTGTTTAAAGCAGTGTTGCACTAAACAGAAAACATTACAGTCTGTATTAGGAACATACCAAATAGGTGATTACCAGGGCATAACCGAGTAGACAATTTTCACCGGGTGGTGAATCCGAGTACTAGGATGAACTATTTGCCGGACCCGGGTACGAACTGAAATGTAGCGACAAATCTGGCCAGCAAGTAGTGGCGGTGCTGGCCTTGAAAATTTGGTATGCAACAGTGGCAATACTCATGTTCCGCACATGATGTTCATTTAAAACATATTGAAAGATGTACCCTAAATAATTTTGTTAAAAATTGATCTTTTAACTTTCTTTTGGTACACAATTGTGTATTCGCTTCCACGCAGCGCTGCCACTACCAGCGAGTACCATCCATAGGCAAAGCAGTTAACCTGCCACATGCACACTGCACAGCAAAGGAGAACTATCTATTGTCAATGCAGACCTCACAAACCTCATTTGTGAAAAAAATGTAAAACCTTGTAATAAAATTTAAACTATGAAGCTGTCAATGATGTCTTTACTCTCTAATGTTTACTGGAAAGTAGGTGGAGCCAATTCAAGAGGAAAAATTACTGATTTGGTTGCCCCTGGGGAATGCAACCAAAAGAAATTAAAATATATAAATTAACATCATTCTTTTAAAGAAAATTTGAAAAAAATGGAATGTTAAGTTCTTGTTTCTTAATTAATCAATAACTTATAAGTAAGTCCGTTAGTCCTAAATTTATTTGATGAAAAAATATTATTTTATAAAAAAAATTACTTTATCAAAGAAATTTATTTTTAGGTATTTGCGGGTGTAATATTTGCTGAGGCGAATACTTCCGAATAGTCCAATATTCAGCTGAGGCGAATGTATGAGGCGATTTCCGGTTATGCCCTAGTGATTACCACTACTCGGTCGAATGAGAACACAAATAGTGTCTAAAATAGGTCTACTGACAAATTTCAAAATTTCAAATGTAGGCAAAAGTTTCAGTTCAGTAGATTTAATACATACACTAAAAGTAAACAGATAACTACATTTAATTTGTGTATCCTTCTGCCAGTCTGTATAAACCAGATTGGAACCAATTGAACAAAGCTTAGAAATGAGACGGCTGACACTGTGGTACTGTGATTCAAGCCAGTCCACTCGCTATAGCAGCCACATGTGCAGAGAAACAGATGTCACACGACCAGTTGACCACTATTCATATTCGGTCCGACCCCTACTATTCTGCCGAATACCAAATAGTTGGTCAATAATTCGCCTCTGAAGCGAATACAAAGTGAATATTCGGTATAGCCCTAGTCTGTATGATTATCATAGGGGTCAGTGTGTGGGTGTTTCGACTATGAATAAAATAGTTTGACATTGAAACTTTAATTGTCTTCTCACGTTAATTTGTTTGTATATCTGTTATGAAAAAACACACAGTGCTGCATGTATATACTTCAATTAATTGTGAACTGACTTTAATCTGAATTAATAGATGATCCCAAATAAGCAGGACTTCCCTCCGTTCTGTCTGTCTTTTATATCCCAGTCAACTGTACACAACTGCATTTGTCAATGGATACATGTTGCCTTCCTTGGTAGATGTTCCTGATGCTGCTGCTGCTGATGATGATGATGATCATGAAGGTGCCCACACAGAAGAGGCCAGATGGCCCTTTCTGACAGACAAAGCTTCATTGGTTATATATTTCAAGAGATTGGATAAACAGCATGGCTTGTAACATGGTAGAGTACAGTTTTGAGCCCATAGCAGTTATTGTGTAGGGCCCTGGTTCATTGTCTCGTGCTGTGGGCGGTTTGTCATATGATAATGTGCGTCCTACCGAACTTAACAGGATGGCAAAATTCAAATAAAATTGTAAAAGAATTTATGTATTAGTAGACCTAAAACAGAATTTGCTTCTTACAAGATAGCAAGTCATTACAACCATCTGCCCCAGTCCTATTGCAAAACATTAAAAATAAATCAGGAGATTACAACACACTGTATTCAGTACCGAAACAAACTATGCCTAAAGAAATGCAGCTAAGGATTATCCTAAATTTAATTCTAAAATTTCCAAACCAGTCGCCCAGGAAGTGCTTAGAAGTTGTGTGAGCCAACATCAGCCAAGCACAGAACTAACTTGGATCAAATAATAGACATACACTATCTGATGTAATGTCCAACAATAATTCTGTCAATTTCTATAACCCTTGGGAAGGTTTATTACAGTCTATAGCACCAAAATAAGTTAATATATCACTGTATTATTTCTATAGTATTAATGTTGCCATAAAATTGGTGTCAACATGCTCCTGCATTGGCATCACTAAGCCAAAATTGAGAGAACCTATTTACACCATGGCTACTGGGACCCAGTTCCACACCAATTTCAACACACTGTCCAACTTTCGAACATATTATTCTGTCTGCTAAGTCACTGCAAAATATGGAAACTACGTTGCCACAATTTGAAAACTAGCAGTGTTAAAACTGTTGGGTAGATAATGCTTATGAAAAAAGTGCAGCTGCAAGATATTTAATTATTTGTACGCTTAAAAGAAAATGCCAAGTATGTTCATGATCATGCACTCTTAAGGACTACACTAAGTCATAGGTAGGCCTAACTACCTAATCATAAATTATATTTATCCATCCAACACGTACTTTTTGCTAATTAGATGATTTAATTCATAAAAAATTCTCTGATAAACTTTTAATGAACAACTCGACATACAACATCACGCCTTCTGCCAAATCTAAACTCTAATCTCTACAATAACTGAAAGTTGGAAATAGAATATATCGCATAACTTACGTGATCCCATTTGATGAATTTATTTCCATTGGACATGGCTTCGGGAATGTAGACCGGAGCCAGACGTGCGAACGACCGACCTCCACTTGCCCTAGCCATCTTTCTGCCTTCCTTCCGCGAGTTCTCAATCGCCGATTGAGTGGCCCAATGATTTCTTCAGCGGATCACATGAAATCACGTGCGAACCATGGATCTCATTGCGCTTCGACAGCGCAAGACGTCGTTCGGCAATCGATTCTCTTGTCTTCGGTCGCTAATCCTTCCGTCGCTTCATCATCAGATCACTCAACAAGTAATTCACGGCGTTCAAATAAGCTGGTGGCAACCATTTATATTTACGCCCATGATAGAGTCGCGATGTCAAATTGAGGTCAAACAAAGTTTTGATACGCCAGCAGGTAGGCCTGATAGTTCCGACCAATAAGCGACTGCCTTAAACAAGCGCCACACCTTTACGAGTTACCGATAATAAGGCAAAGTCAACTGACGCTGTGTCATCTTAACTCCGTATCAACAAGTTCCAATTCAAACTCCCTCAAATGAGAAAAAGAAAACAGGTATTCTTCTTCAGACCAATAATTCCATCCCGAAACTACTAACAAAGATCGCAGAACGACTACCTTAGCACGTCTCTTCAAAACATCGGTGACACCAACGACCTCTTATAACGAGGATCCCTAAATTTAAGATTATGCATAGCCCTCACTGCACGAAATTGCGTCGCGGCGTAGCATTGTGCTGACGCTGCTCTGGCAAAGAACGCATCATCACATGCGAATAAAATAAATTTGACTAGAATGCTTACGAATCGTTTAAGAAGCTGTCCATTCACCAATTTTTATAAAATGCATTCTTCGCATAATTATATACATTGGCACCAAAAAAATTGAATTACATCTGCAGGGAACATCAAAATTCACGCCTATAATCTTTTTGCACTATAGCGCGCAATCTCTGATGCAAAATTGTACCTAAATAGTGTGCAAAATATGTTCGTGATAAAAACTTGAAGTGCTCAAGGCGAAAAAGATCTACCTAGGCATGACAAAACATCGCATGCGTAGGCTAATGATTATGTAGTCCTATCCAACATTAATTGGCTGGTTAATAGCCACGTTGTAGCGCGTCCTTTGAGTAATGTTATTTAAGGTGCTTAATAATACAAGTTCGTCATGTTGTATTGTATTAGCTTGTATAAGACATCGTGTAGTTATGGCCATTTGAGACTTACCTTTTATGGCCGGGCTGACTTTGAGAGCGCTTTTAGATCTGCTTACTTATTAGTATTTTAGTGTGATGGAGCAGCAGCATAACAAATGAGGAACGACGCAACGCTGGTTCCCTTTATGGCAACGCTCTTTGGTCAGACGAACGCAGACGGTCAACGTTTAGAAGTAGGCCTATACGTATAACATATTTTTAGAGGAACGGAGGCACCGACAAATTGTATATCCGTTTCAGACTTACATATACAGATATCGCCCGGTTTAATTGTTCACGTCTGGTATCAAATAATGGTGATGTATTAGGCCTAAATCTGCACATGCTTTTTGTTACCTCGCAAACATAACTATTCATCGATTTACCTCCATGAATCATAGTTAATTTAAAAGCGTCCTTGTGTAAGCAAGACATGCTATCTGTCTCTCTAAATTAGGCCTACTTCCCAATGTCTTTTCCCTCCGTTCTTTCTCCCGCAACCGTGTCCCAATCACCCTTTATCGGTAAATAATCTGTCCTCTTGGTTCTATCCAATATTTCCTCAGTTTCTCGTAGACCCCTACAAATTATTTACTTCGAATCTTGCATCATTGTTGGCGTGTATACATCTATACGTTGTTCCCTCGTTCAACTGGTTCTGACCTTGTTTTGACCTAAATCAACCTGCATCCAATTCGGTACAGCCCTATAATTTATCTTCGTGTGTCAAAACATTCGGTGGCTAGAGGAATACGTTCAGTTTAAGACCGGTACGTAATAGGTGATCGGCGAGCGACTTTCTATTGTTCTGCAGAAAATGCAGTGCGCACAGCGCACGCCGAATCTAAACGGAGGGTCAGTTGCACTAAGCACGCGAATAATCACCGTTCACAAGCACAAAGCACAGAATGTAGAAAGTGGAGAGGCGAAATCCGCGAAAAGGAAATAATTGTGTGGCGGACAGGCCACATAGGCTTGGATTAAAGAATTTATTCGTTATTAATCGGCTCGCCATAGCACTTAATTTACGTACATTTTCTTACAGTGTTGGTATTGGAGGGAAGACCGATCGGCGGTTTGTAGTTCTGTGTATAGGGTGCAGACGCACGAATCGGGTTGAGTTTAGCCTGACATGCGGTGCGTCGCTTATATCGTAGAGTGGTGACGACTGCTCTGCATATACGGTGCATTGAATTCTTTGGTTAGTGATTAATACCGCACACCCGTGTGGTCGGTGAGCGTCCGTTCAAAGCCTTGTTCACGGCAAGTTGCGATAAAAATATAGTTGCGGACGAGAGGGCGTCCAAAAACTAGTCCGAGCTACAGCCGAGCGTCTGGTGTTGAGACCGACTCCGTCGATCTGATAGGGCTGGGGTCCCACCCTGTTATCGATCGCGAGAAAGTCTGCAGCCGATTGTGAGGTTGCTTCCTCGGGAAGATCCGACAGTGAAATAAATAAATCACAGGTCTGTGCAAAGACCGGGTAAAGCCCGGGTTAGCCGTTCGTATAGGCCGAGAAAGATCTCGGGTGGACGAGACTGAGAGTATTTAGTTAGTCCTCCCGTTTTCCAGCAGGTTGTCGGATACGGAGAAGTTTCGGGTGGCCGAGAGTGATACAGACTGGGTGAGTCCCAAAAGGGACCGACCGCATATACCGGGAGAGGCCTCGGCGGCCGACAGATATATACACTGGGAAAAATCCCCGACCGCGCAGACCGCGAGAATATTTTGGTAACCAAGAAATATAAATTTTGGCTACCTAGACAGGTCATAGTTAATCCTCCCGTTTTCCAGCAGGTTGTCGGATACACAAAAATTTCGGGTGGCCGAGACCGAGACCGAGAAAATTAGGGTGGCCGCTAGAGATACAAGCCGGCTAGAGTCCCGTAGTAGCAACCGTACAGACCGAAAGAGAGGCCGGTTTAACGTTCGATAAATACGGGGAAAGTTTCCAATTGAATACGTTCGATAAATACGGGGAAAGTTTCCCATTGAATACGTTCGATAAATACGGGGAGGGTGACCCCATTGGTGCTTACGACGATTACAAGAAACGGTCGTGACTGGTGCCGAAGACCTCAATAATTGCGGGTGCTTCCTCATCTTCTTTTCCCTGTAATATATATACTTGGCTACCTAACGTGGTCATACTTACTCCCGCGGTCTTCCGCGATATCTTTACTTGCGTGTCTGATCGCAATATCTTTAATCGCGGTTTTCCTGCGATTTCTCTTCTTGATTGTATTACGGTTTTTCGATAAATATTCTTCTTGGCTACCTAACGTGGTCATAGATACTTTCCGGGTTTTCCCGAAGTCTCAGTATCTATTACGGTGTTGGTGGACAACTGCAAAACGCAGAGGACGGTCAATCGTGGTGCATGATAATTTATACGTGTGAGGCCGGTATGACACACACGGACATGGAGCGAGAGGTACATGGTGAGTGGAAGGTGCGATATCCGGTGGATAAGTGTCTGGGAAAAGGCGACGTTGAGATCAGTGGCCAGTATTGCCTACGGCAAAGTGACGAAGGGACTTGTTACAAATATCTGCTCTCCGGAACAGGGAGCACGTTTGATGCCCCCTGTTGGCGATTGTTTAAGAGTCACAAGATGTAGAATGATACGACGAAGCTCAGGTCAAGTAGAGAGAAAGAGGAAAACCATCTCTAAGCGGACAAACAAGAAAGGGAAGACTCCGGTCGGTAAAAGAGCGAACCCTGTTCTGAATAGAGGCCATCCTCAGGACGTTGCCCATCCGGCGACCGCGGAAGTGATAGAGTCTGATCCCGAGACAGAGTCATATACTGCTGCCTCTTTTAGAGAAACGGTCAACCTCGATTCTCCTCAAACAGTCAATGCTACGATGGGCATACATGGAGAACAGTCAGGCTATGCTAAAAATCGACTTAGAAGTGACTCGAGTGGCTCCAGACACAGAAAAGGGCTGGAGCTGACACCGTTGCGCGACCTGGTAGCGGCCGAACGGTGTACACCACAATTGCAACCTGCTCTTTCAGCTGTGTTTGCAAAGCAGACGTCGCAGCAACAGCACCCGCCATTATTGGCATGAATGGTCGTTGATTATACTCGGTTATTGACTTATTTATTGTGTAATTTGTGTACCTAACACATTTGACCGCGAATGCGCCTCGAATTCTATGTTTTTGGCCGCAAATTGGCCAGTAAATTTTTCTATTTTCGACCGCGAAAAATTTACAGCCCTAGCAATAATCCATGGGCAGATGAACGGAGAGAAGCCCGTTGGGGAAATAGAAAACATTCTGGTACAGATCGAGATCCCAAAGGTATGCCGCAGCAGAGTCAACAAGACAGTTTCGCATCAGAGTAAGAACTTTAAAGTGTATGCGTTGAGGTGCAGGAAGCCAATGAAGAGATCACGGATGAAAGATGAGATGTGTGAAAACTTGGGGATGCCACCAATTAGTTGACGAGATGACGATTAATTACGATTACCAACTGTGTTCAACCTGATCATCCTTCTGTGAAGTTCTGTCTAAGTCTCTGTCGAACCCGCGGTTACTACTTATCAATTGCGAGTAATATCTCGCTCTCTTACCCTCAGCGCCGCAGCTACTCTGGTTCATTTCATACCTTTGTTACCAGACGCCTTGACTATTGCTCCTCAATATATGCTGGCCTCCCCCAAGTTCGGATTGGGCGTTTAGAGCGGGTTTTGCGTGCGACCGCCCGACTGATCGGTGGAATTCCCAGAACAGGTCAAGTATCAGAGTAGGGCCTACATGCGGAATATCCTGCACTGGTTGCCTCTACCCCAGCGCATCTTATTTAAGGTATCTGCCTTAGTTTGGCGCTGCCTTGGCGGTACTGCACCTGCTTATTTGCAGGAAAAATGTCACCCTATCACTGCCAGTTGTGGTCGACGACCACTTCGCTCTACATTTCATGGCGACCTGATCGTCCCTTTTGCATGCACTTCCAAAATGCAGAATCGGGCTTTCTCGGTCGTGGAACCTACCATCTGGACTGGACTTTCCATAGAGCTCCGCCACCTACCTAAGAACTCATCATCTTCATTTTACGCCTCCCTTAAAACTGTCCTTTTCAGCCGAGGGTTAGGCCGGGAGCGCCTCTGAGTAGATATCTTGAAGGGGCGGCCAGTCAAGTATTTTTTGATTGATTGATTGATATATGCAGGTCTCAAGTCAAAATCACGTTGATTATTCTGGTGCTATATGTAGTATCTATTTACAATTCTGATAATTTTCATATAGGGATTATAGGCCTATCTATTGCTAGCTACAGGTCAAGGTGTATATTGATCCTTGGTTATAGGTTGTACATCGGAGTACGAATCTTCAACATCCAGATGAGGGAGCGAAGAGGGGTGGGGCGCAGAGCTAACGAACCGAGTGAGCAGGGCCGTACAGAGGGCGGGGCCAGCGGGGCCGTGGCACAGGGCGCAAATATGGAGGGGGCGCAAATTTCAGTTTGACATAACTTTTATTATTCTATAAATTCATTCTTTCTTCAAACGTGGCCCTATTTTCATTCAAGAATAAAAACTAAAATCACAGTTACTGTTAAAAAGTGCAACTAAGAAAGTTTTTGGTGGGAGTTATACCATCATTGGTCATACCAGTTAAATCATTTCTTGCGTATTAATAAATTTTATATAAAGAATATGCTTAATTTACTTACTTATTATATTCAAAATGCAAAATATGGGGGCGCCAGATTGATGCTAGGCACAGGGCGCAATTAGAGCTCGGTACGGCCCTGCGAGTGAGATCATTGCATATCTGTAACGTTGACATGTCCTTATTTCACTAAGCAACATTGTTGGTTAAACAAGTGTATCACGTGTAATAGGCGCCCATTTATGCTATCATAGAGCGGTTTGAATTTAAGCGAAAATTATTAGTATCGTTATTAAAGAATATGCTTAATTTACTTACATATTTATAATATAGATGAACATGTTATCTATGCTGGAGAAACGAAATGTCGTCATGGTTGCGTCAGAGTAGTTGCGTCGTAGATCTCGAAGAAGACGGTCGAATTCCGGATTTTTGCGAAATTTTCGCATCACCAACTTCTGTTTCGATTGAATTTTCGTCGAGAAGTAGCAAGCAGACCTAATATATTTCAAAACAACGATTTCTTATCCAATGTTTACAGTTTGGAGATTGAATTATCGATCTTAAGCTAAAAAATTTGATGCCATGATGTGATTTGCCATTTTGACCTGTCGACAATACTTTATAACTAGGCCTACAGAGGTAGGCCTAAAAAATTATTTTGGTATTTTGCTAAATGTTAAACTGAGCAAATTTAACTCTCTCTCCTGAGTTAATCTGTTTTCTGTTGTGGAGGCCTATTGTTTCTCTTTCTCTTATCTTGTTTCTACATGGACGTGTTCTTGTGTTCTCTTGTTTTCGAGTAGCCTAGGCCTAATTAGATGTTCGAACATTTATTGTAGATTGAAGAGGAGATTGAATTGAACATATTTTTAGTGCCTAATGGGCTATTGATATTAAGTTAACTGCGCTGTCTAGTGTGATAATATCATTAATATGTTGATATTCAACAGGTAAATTTTCATTTTACACGCATTACAGAGGTTAGGTTAGAAATCCTGACCATTTTTGAGATCATGGGTCACTGGATCCTTTAGTTTGTATTTGTCTATTTTGTAATCCTCTGTCGCTGGTCACGACTTTTGAAGACCTGGTGCTAGGAGCTTACGGCATTGGATTCTATGAAGCCATGACTGTTCTTCTCTGAGGTCTTTTTATTCTAGCCATAACCCAAGTATTTTCATACAAGCAGCCATAACAAGACAGGCAATTTGAGCTTCAGAGTAGCAGACGATGGTAGCTCCAAGTTAGCAAAAATAGGTTGCTATACTTGACCTAATTTAAATACATTACATTCTTTACAATGTTTCCATCGAGGCCTGTACGCTGGTCGTGTGAAGCTCGTCACTCGAAGGATCTCAATTCCAGTCAGGATCAACTGCAACTATTAGGTTGACCGACTGTCTTACAAGCAGCTCGGTTAGTTTCAGTTTCTACTTTCTATGAAGGTTTGCGACTTATTCGGAGTTGATAGAGATGGGCACGGTCACTTAATTGGCGATGGACAGATGATTGGTTGCTGACAAAATCGTCAGGCCGTTTGGAAGATGCTAAGTAGCAGGATGTCAATTAAGATAATGATACACACACCAATTTCTGCCTTGTCTGCCTGTCTTTGTTATTTCTCTTCCTCTTGTCTTAAGTTTGCTTATAGCTATAGTTCAATTTTGTTTCTTCTTTGATCTACTGACCCTATTTTCTCTCTTTCTTGTGCCCAAAATTTTGTCTTAGGTCTGGCTGAACCAGATTTTTTACAAAAGCTTTTGACAACATATCCCTATGCTTTGCCATAAAAAAATTTCGTTGGCATATTGCAGCTTGGTTAAGTAATAAAGTTACTGTTTGCTCTCTTTTAATCTATCCTAGGCTACTCCACGTCTTTCTCTTGCTGTCGTCTAGCACACTCCCTTTCTTGCTTTGCAACGTTATGCATCACAATTTTGTCTTTTAGAACTTGCCGGAAACCATCAAAGACGACTTATCACCTCAGATGTGGTGGAACGAGGCCGAGAAGGAACTGGCAGTGGAAAGAGGAGACGAGTGGACGAGGGGATCCGTAAGTAAGTTTTAATCTTAAGAGTTTTAACTCTTTCAACTTGATTACCCAGAATTGTCCGTGAGGAAGGAAAGCAATGGAAAACCACCTCATTCTTCTCCGGGTAGCATATGCAAGCAGAGAAATCATTATCATCATCATCATTATCATCATCACCATCATTATTGTCATCATAATCATCATCATTATCATCATCATCATCGTCATCGTCATCGTCATCATTGTCATCAGATTGCCTCGTTGCCTTCTATCTCCATTCTCAGTGCATTCTCTGTGTTTTTCACTTCAGTCTCACTGCCCTACTCTCCGTTTTATTCTAAATCTCCTTTCGAATTTTCTTTTCTGTCTTATTGTTCACTTACTTTTGTCAGTTTCGGTATACGTCAGTTTAAGATCCGTGTATTCTCCTTTGGTTAAATTCTGATGATTAATTTCCTACACGTGTAACCAATTCAATACGAACAAGTATCATCTGAATGCACAGACGAAAAAAGAATGGCACACCGTATAAAAATCTGCTGTAAACTCTGATCGTAATAGTCAACTTCTCAAAACTTCTAAAGCACCACTCGAAATCCAAACTCAGGAAACCAGATTATCCAAGAACGCTGCATTGTTTCAGAGGCGTTGCATGAATATGTTGCATTTAGTCTGAAATGAGGAGACCAAGGTGTTTGAAGATAGTTAGATGTCGACCTCAGCCCTGATCAGGTCAACACAGAACTACCTTCCAATTGCTTGCTAGAGAAAATGTGATTGTCCAAATGCATCACATTTTCTGTGTAGGGTCCTGGCTTTGAGATAATATTAAGTAGGATACATTTTGATTTGTGTAGTCCACTCATTACAAGTATCTCAGGCAGTTTGGTATTTTCGTTGGATTGTATGAATTCATGACTGCCCCTCTAAGGTCTTTTTATTCTAGCCATAGCCCAGGCATTTCCTTGCAGGGCCGTACCGAGCAACAATTGCGCCCTGTGCCTAGCATCAATCTGGCGCCCCCACATTTTTAAGATAGTGCATTTTATGGAATAATAAGTTATTCCATCCTGAAATTTGCGCCCTTTCCACATTTGCGCCCTGGGCCAAGGCCCCGCTGCCCCCCCTCGATAAGGCACTGTTTCCATGTAAGCAGCCAATGCCATGGCAAGACAGGCAATTTGAGCTTCAGAATGCCAGCCGATTGGTGGCACCAAGTCAGCAAATATAAGTCTATTATTTTTGAGCTATAGGCTATACATTACATTCTGTACACTGCTTTATCAATTTAATCAAATTTAAACAATTAAGGCACTGTTTAGATTTATACAATATTAGCAGGTGTATAAATTATACAGGTCAACGAATTCCGGCTGTATTGGCACCGTCCATCCTGGCAGCTTCAGGTCAGGCCAGAGAAGTCCGGCAGTTTTGGCACCGTCCATCCTGGTTGAGGTGCTGTGGCATCTGACAGGAAGCGCTACCTGTCTTCGGTTATTGAGACCTGTTCGTGACCGCCGTCAGCTGACCGACTGTCCTGCAAGTGGCTATAGGTTAGTTTCAGTTTTTTTGAAGGTTTGCGAAAAATCCCATAGATTGGTTGCTAATAAAATCGTCTGGTCATTTGGAAGATTCTAATTAAGTAGCAAAATGTCGACCAGGTAATGAAACACGCGTACAGCATTGTCTGTCTTGTCTGCCTGTCTCTGTCCTAAATTTCTCTTCCCCTTGTCTTAAGTCTGTCTACAGCTCTATTATCTTTATTTCCCTCTTCTTGGGTCTGCTCAGGGCGTCAATACCCTCTGAGCGATGGAGGCAAACCCCCTGGTCCAAGATGTTAGGAAGGCAAGATATTCCCCCCTAAGACTAATCAATTATCCTCTACCTGAAATTGCCTTGGACCCTCCCTCCTATCTGGACGCCCCTGGGTTTGCTGACCCTATTTTCTCTTTTCTTGTGCCCAAAATGTTGTCTTAGGTGTGGCTGCCTCCCTGTTGTAGATGAATGGAACGAGATTTTTGAAGAAAGCTTTTGGCAACATTGTCCCTATGCCTTGCTGTTGACAAAAAATTATTTTGGCATATAGCAGCTCAGTTAAATGTTACATGTATACAGTTACTGTTTGCTCTCTTTCAGTCTATCCTACTCTACGTCTTTTTCTTCCTGTTATCTAGTTCACTCCATTTCTTAACTTTATGACATTTTGCATTATTGTTTTGTCTTTTAGAACTGACTGGAAACCGTCATAGACGACCTGAGATGCCTGGAGATGGACGAACACGGGAAGGACCTGGACATGGACAGAGGAGACGAGGGGAGGAGGGGGAGATGCGTTGCTCAATATGAAGAACTACACGGGAAGGACTACAGTTCATTTAAGTTTTAGAATTCTAAGCTATAATTAATTGCTTTATACTAGGTTCGATGAATGTGGGACGAGGTGGAGTTGCGATATACGTTCTATGCCGTGTTAGTGGAAGGTCGCAGGTCCGAATCTACCTCAAGCCACTGTGTAGTGACCCTGGTCACTGGACAAGTTGATTGCCCAGAATTGTCTGTGAGGAAGGAAGGCAATGGGAAATCACCTTACCCTTGTAAAACGTGGGTGGCATATAAGCCAATTAATGGACCTGTCGGAGGGTTTAGTACTCACCATCCTCATCATCATCAGACTGTTTCATTACTTTCTATCTCCGTTCTCAGTGCATTCTGTGTTTTTCACTTCCGTTTCACTGTCCTACTCTGAGTTTTCACTCGGTATACGTTAGTTTTAGATCCGTCCCTGTATTCTCCTTTGAGTAAGTTCTGATAACTGATTGCCTCCACAACGACCACTAGTAAACAATTCAACACGAATAAGTTCCATATATATGCACAGACGATAAGAAAATGGCGTACAGTAAAAATTATGCTGCTACATATAACTCTAATCGCAATCGTTAACTTCTCAAAACTTTTAAAGCACCACTCGAAAGCCAAATTCAGGACACCAGTTCATTAAATGATTATGTTGCGTTCTGTCTGATATGAGAAGATTAAGGTGTTCGAAGATAGTTTTGTATTCACCTCAGACCTGAGATCAACACCTTCCAACTGCTTGCGTATGAAAATGTGATGGGCCAAATGCGTCACATTCTCTCTGTAGGGCCCTGGCTTTGCATAATATTAAGTAGCTTACATTTGGGTAGTCCACTCATTACAAGTCTCTCAGGCAGTTCATTATTTCCCATTTTGACGTAGTACTCGCTATACGGACGTAGCTGTCTGTGATTGAACGTTATAGACGCTACAATCAGAGGGGTATAAGCAGATACTCTAAACAATATAGCCTACGTTATGCTCTCAATCGCTCACTCACTTTAACTGTACTTCTCGCTCATAAGTATGTACTACCTCTGCTGCATCCATATTATTTCAGTTTCGATCTTACTTTCAGTCTCATGTTTGTCGTACTTTTTCTCAACCAAACGGCATAGTTTCTTCATCGCACTGTATATTAACCAATTTCTCTCTGCGTAGACCTATCTAATAATAATTTTTTCGATACACTTGTCTATCTGTCATCCTATATGTGCCTCCTTATCTATCAATTGATGTATAGATCTGTTTATTCATGTTTCTATCAATTTATCTAAATATTTCTTTTTCAGTCTTATCTATCTAGATATCTATCTGTGTATGTAGGCCTACCTATTGATCAATTCAGTTATCTATATGTGCATCAATTTATCTAGTTATCAATTCATCTATTTCTCTATCAGTAATTTCTCGCTTTCTCAGCCTTATATATCTATCTCTATAGATCTGTCTAATATTTATCTATCTCCATTTATCATCTATGACTCTCTCTATTAATCTTTCTATCTGTCTATCTATGTATCTATCTGTCTATCTACCTGTCTATAAAGTCTTTCTTTCTGTATCTGCCATGTCTATCTATCTGTCAATCAATCTCCATTTAGGCCTAGGCCTGTCATCTATTTCTCTCTGTATCTCTTACACCCAATCGCTAACCCTGTCTTTTGTTTTTTCTCAATCTTCAAACTAAGTGTCTTTTTTTCACTCTTTCGCTATTGCTGCCGTGTCTGTTCTCTCGCTCTCCGTTTTCTCTCATTCAGTTTTACTCTCACGGACTTTGTTTTCGATTACTCATTGACTTATAGGCCTATGCTTGTGTAGTAGGCCTATGTCGTTTCCGAACCTTCTCTGGCTATAGTATTTCTAATTTTCTATGCGCAATCATGTCTCTGATTTGCGTCTTTTCGCGTTTTGCCCCAGCGCCAATGTTTGCCTTGCATTTCAATCCAAATAAAAGCATATAACTCAAATTTAAAATTTCTAAAATTGGCCTATTTGTGGGTGATGCCAAACTTGTGATGACTTTCTACTGCCTGAGAGCTGCAATGAATGGCCTACGGAAACCTTTGCCAACACCTCCTCGTGGTGGTCTCTAAGCGTGCAGTTAATCCAACTGGTTGACTGCATGGCGAAGATTGGCAGCAGCACGTTGCCATTCTCTGTCTGTTTTCAGGATAGTGTGCTGTGCTATTACTGCTGTACTATCTGATGACCAAGCTAGCTCTTAATTTACAGACGGTGGCGACAATATCTTATTTTGGTAAGCTTACTTCTATACGTTAACGTCTCGGAGCAACGTTATCCACTGTAATGACAATAGGCCTACTACACGGTGATTCATTAAAAAACGTACCTTACATAGGTTAGCATAACTCAGGTAAATGACCATTAATTTTAATGAAATTTCAGAATAATGATGCTTGATATTCTATTCAAGTGCTACATAAATCATTTGACACACCAAGCTAAAATGACGTAACGCGATTGACGAAACTAATGACGTCACGAAAATATCGCGAAAAAATGGTGTTTACCGAAGAGGATAAACAATTTGTTACATTCTTACGAAAGAATAAAAAGTACAGTGCAAAACGTTTTCTAAAAAAATTTCCTGATAAAGAGTGGACTCTTGGTGGATTAAATGCGTTACTTTCAAAGATCGACAAAACTGGGTCTTTCCATCGTCGACCAGGCAGCGGCCGCCCGCGTACGGCAGCAACAACCGACAATGCTGAAAAGGTTGAATCGCTGGTGCTCAGCCAGGAAGATATGCCGCAAACGCATCGCACACAGAGACAAATTGCTCGAGAAATAGGAATCAGTCAGACATCAGTTTGGAGAATTGTCAAGAATGATTTACATTTGCGATGTTTAAAGAAACGACACGCTCAAGAACTCACAGCAGCCAACAAGCAAGCAAGATTGACACGTTCCCGTCAGCTACTGAGGTTGTATCCTGCAAGCTTAGTGAATTTCATTTGGTTTACTGATGAGAAATTGTTTACTGTGGCAGCACCCAGTAACAGTCAGAATGATCGTATTTATGTCTCAGCCGGTACAAGGAAGAGAGACGTTCCAGCAAATCGTCTTTTGCGGACTCGACCAACTTTCAGCAAGTCCCTTATGGTATCTGTCTGGGTATCTGCACTCGGTCGTACGAACATCCATTTAATCGAACCAGGTGTTAAGATTAATGGACAATATTACAGAGATGTTCTACTAATGCAGGGTCTCTTGCCTGACATTCGTGAGATAACGGAGTATTTCATCTTCCAGCAGGATAGCGCTCCTGCGCACAGAGCTCGGGAGACCGTTGCGTTACTCGAAACTGAAACACCTGATTTCATCCCGCCTAATTACTGGCCACCTAATAGCCCTGATTTGAATCCAGTGGACTATAAGATATGGAGCGTCATGCAGGAAAAAGTCTACAGAAATCGAATACATGATGTCGACGAGTTGCGTCACCGAATTGTGGAGGTATGGGATGAAATGGATCAGCGCATCATTGATGAGTCAGTCAGGCAGTGGCGTAGGCGTCTTCGCGCGTGTGTTACTGCCCGAGGGGGTCAATTTGAACATAAACTGTAACTTTCTTCCTATTCAGAACTGATTCCTCTATGTTCACTTAAAATTTTTTTGACATAAACCGATATTTGACGGAGTTACAATTAAATATCTAGGGGTACGTTTTTTAATGAATCACCGTGTAGTAAGTTACTAATTAATATACATATATACCTGTAAGGCGATAGCATCGCACCATTATTTGACTAGGCCTCCTGGATCCCATCAACACACGTCTTCATGAGAATCTTGGCAGTTCAGGTATCTCACATAGTTTAAACAGAAACACGTACAGCACAGGTCTAGCATGTAATATTCGACAGCTGCATTCAAAAACATTCTGTAAAATCATGATCAATTTGTAGATCAAAGCTGAAGCTCACATGATACTGCTTATCTTCTAGGATGACATTTGCATAGGCCTACATTGCACTTAGCACAGACGATTCGCCATTCGCCAGTTTCCTTGAAGGCTTTAGCAAACTAAATTTCAATAAGCATGGTCAAGCTTCAATAAGAATAGTCATGGTTGATAGAGTATCATTTTCATTTGTAAACACATTCTTCAATCTTGCTTATTGTTGCCAGATACAGTGAGAGTCCAAGGAGGACAC
This sequence comes from Bimastos eiseni, assembly GCA_959347315.1. Taxonomy (NCBI): domain Eukaryota; kingdom Metazoa; phylum Annelida; class Clitellata; order Crassiclitellata; family Lumbricidae; genus Bimastos; species Bimastos eiseni. The sequence goes on along the minus strand of OY365811.1, from coordinate 12,864,422 downwards.
AGACAGCTGGGTAGGAGGACAAGTGATATAGTCTGTGTGATTATTATGGGTCAGTGTGTGTGGGTGTTTCGACTATGAATAAAATAGTTTGACACTGACACTTTAATTGTCTTCTCACGTTAATTTGTTTGTATTTCTGTTCTGAAAAAAGTGCGGCATGTATATACTTCAATTAATTATGAACTGACTTTGCTCTGAATTAATAGATGATTCGAAATAAGCAGGACTATCCTGCGTTCTGTCTGTCTTTATATACCAACAGGGCCTAACTCAATTTTTAGGCCTACAATGAAGCTATAGTATTAATCTCCTCTATTGTCAGGGTTGCCACGACGTCATGGTACTATTTCCTGCCGTGTGGAGTGATTCTTATTGCATCAATGATAGCAAGTGAAAGTAAAAACATGGGTTTCTCGGGACCCTCTTTTATTGAATTGGTAATCTGGGAAATGGCGCAATCAATCCATTTCCTTAAGAGATCATATATGATGTAGACTTGCCAAAATAGAGCTCGTCAAGGATGACTCAATCGAGTGGGAAAACGATATTTAATTTTTGTGCATTTTTGTCTCGGTTTTGCCAGGATTAACCCCGGTGGGCCGCCAGAATCAGTGCTGTGCTAAGTGACAACACAAAATAGGACTTGTGAAAACAACGCTGGAAGATCTAAATCCCGAATATGACAGTTCATAAACTTCAGCTATCGATGATAAAATCACAAATACCCATTAGGCCTACTCTTTCAAACGTCCTCGATCGACAGAACACTTGATAATCATTTCTAAATTTCACACAGTACAACCAGTGCGAGTGAAACTAATCTAAGCCTACCATTTACAAATGCGTAACTATTTTTCAGAAGTGATGGTATCAATAGGATCCGAATTGGGTGTCATTATGTGGTCGAAATGACACCCTGCTTAAAGAAGTTGCGTATATTATAACCATCATTATAGTGACTACCTAACAAATTAATTTAGACCTATAACTTGAAATACATTCTTGACATTTATATCTAATTAAAAATTGTATATGCGCTTTATCATTTTTGTTATTAATGTTGTAAAGTGATTCGTGACTTTGGAGGCCTCAGGCTTGGATGGATGACAACAAGATGATGACAACAGTTATAGTCAGCATTCAGTATTGTCAGCAAAATTCACTCCCACCTTACATTTAGAAACTGAGTTAACTGACAACAGGAAAATAAAAGTATACGATAGGACTGTTTTTTATTTCTTTTCCAGGGCCGCTCGAACACCCCAGTCCACCCCTGCCTCTGCGGAACGCTAGGCCTACTCTTACAGGCATATGGGGCACACAGGTTCAGTCATCAACGCCGTTGGCTTCTCCCGTAATACTGGGTAGTCGGAATTAATAGGGAGGTGGTCTCCCAAGTCTTTCATCTCGCTGTTTTTTCGAGACGCCATCTCTCTTGCGTTGACGAGTTCCATCGTCCATCCTTCAGGAACTCCTCTGGGACTCGTATATAGGCTACGCATACACGTATACCGGCGAGGGTTCGGTCGTCAAATATGATGCTGCCTTTGTACCACTACTGAACTTGTGCTTACAAGTCTTAGGTTTACAATGCGAAAACTGGTCAAACATTTCTCAGAGGTGCGGGCCTGGCATAGACATTGGGAATTAACCTCTGCTTCAGATTATCCTGATGTGAGTCTAAAAATTCTCTCACTAAGCCCACGTATAGACGAGTAGAAATTCAATTCGATTTTGAAGCAAAGAAAGGTAAAGATTTCTCGTCGTGTAAGCCTAAAATTGAGATACACTAATCGCAATAATTTTATATGCTCGTATAGGCCTATCCATGTGCTAGTTATATTCGATATATAGTTCTCTACCACGAATCGCAATTGGAAAGGAAATATCAACATGTCTCTGAATGGACTGCGTTATCATTCCCAATTGTTGCGAGCTGCGTCATTTAATAACAATTAAATTGAAATGTAAAGGCAAAGTTGAACCCAATGATCACTTTAAGCTTGCTTATCTGAGCTAGTTCCGAAATTTGCGAGTTAACGTTGCGACCAACCGACGTATATTTAGATCTATCGATCTATCTGGTCGGCAGATACTTGAGGTAGCTAGCTATCACTGCGACAATGACGTCTATTCTTTTGCTTGATAATGTCAAAAGTGGGTCACCGCATGTAGTTCTAAAAATTTGCGCTATGTTAATTCGCCCACGATTTACGTACAGTCTCCTAAAGATGCAGATGACATTCGACATTTTCGTTCTGGTCGAGTTGTTGCGGCTGTGAATGCTTTCGATTACGGTTGATATCGTCTTGCTCAGAATCAGCAGGCAATGAGTTCGACTTCGGAGCGTCGAAGAGGATTCCAGAATCCGACTCTTCTACCGTTTCAATCTCATTCTCATCTGCATTCTCAGGTTCAACCTTTTCACCACTCTCAGCAGCAGCAGCAGCAGCTGACGATGAATTTGGTTTCGAATGTCTGATTTGCTGAGTGCTAAATGCCGATCGATTAATGTTGAGAAATTCTCCAGCGTTGGATGATGAGACAATTTTTTGGCCAACGAAAGGCAACTGTTTCCACTTGTTTCGAGCGTCGTGTAGCAGATCACCATCGCTGATTGATCTGCCATCTATGCACCCCAAGGTAGAGCCAGTGGAGTGCTGAAGTGAATGATAGTTGCTGCCCTCCTTGAATGCCTTCCCACCGCCCCGCGGAACAATCGCTTGCACCAACAATGGCTTCTCTGGACCGTGGCGGATCAGGCCGGCTGACATCAATCCGAGTCTGGATGCGGCGCGTGACCTCATGACGAGGCAGTTGTCAGTAGCAGCAGCAGCAGCCTCAGGGATGCGAGACAGATCGAGGCAGGTGATGCGACGATGTTTCACATCAGCCGCCATGCAGTTGAGGGTGCTTCCTCTGCTGAGAGTGTTGCCAATGGAACCTGCGTGAGCTATTAGGGAACATCCACTGAAGCGCAGAGTCTTCTGCGACTGGTTCTTCCAGCGTATCCAATCGTCGTCTGACCTTGAGATCGCTGATCGGAAGTGGTCGTCTGTGAGCGCAGACCTCGGTCTCTTCCCTCGCCACTGGACGCCAGCGCTCCATCTTCCGTCGCCTACGTATGGAGGGAAGTCGTCGCGGAGATGGAAACTGGCATTCCTTGACCTAATCGTACTCAGGTCCTCTACTGATTGGCTGCGAAACAGATGCTGCAGTCGACCGATGCTAAAGGCCGCTTCCTCCGCATCCTCCTCCGCATCCTCCTCGTTCCCATCCTCATCGTCGTTGGTTGACAGATGTTGCCGACGCAGCTCTCTCAACAGCAGCAGCTTAATCGGATAGGAAGAAGCGTAGCTGAGGATGGTCAGAGCATCTTCAAGAACCATGTGCTCCATGTTTATCGTCAGACTCACGATTCGATCGCCTATCAAATTCCAAAGTCAATCAGCAAATCTTACTTATCTTTATCGTTATTATCTTCGTAATTATTGCCATCGTTATCATCATTGCTTATATCATATCAGTGACATTGTTTTCATCCTAGCTTATTTATCTCATGTATACGTTATTGGTTGCTTTCATCACTGTCAGTTTCAATTAAGGCCATTGGTCGTCATGCCATTGGACCATGCAGTCAACGGACGTGCACAGCGATAGTACAGAAAAGTTAAAAAATAAATTAATAGTTTAACGCATCTTAGGCTGACACCTCTTTGATAATGGACTTTTCGGCTAATGTGGGCTGCGCGATAATTTAGTGTTTAGCATGCTGGTATATCAGTCGAGAGGTCAGGGTTCAAATCCCGACCAGGGCAACAATTTGTTTCGAGATTTCTGTTCCACATGCGCACCCAGCAAATTTAGTCAAAACGAGTACATTGACAAATACTTTCAGTGGGGCGAGCTTCGGGAGGGGAGAGGATTAGAAGATTGACCAACCGTTGATATATATGCGGAGACAAAAATAACACGTGTACTTCACATACAGCCAATCTCCCTCTGTGCATACTCTGTCTCTGTCTTGTGTCTTCCTCTGCCTTCGCTAGCACATACGAAGTTCTCCCTCTATGGCTGTCACTGTGTATATCTTCTGTTTGTCTGTCTTCTTGGTTGTGTGTTTGTGTGTTTGTGTGCGTGTGTGTGCCCTGCAGTTACTGGTGATCGAGCCGTACCTGCCCTGATCAGACCCGATTCCCTTGCAGGTCCTCGGTGGAGTAGCTCCGTTACGTAGATTCCCTCCATCAGATTCCCGAAGACGTTGAGTCCGAGTCCGATTGGATCGCGACTTTGAAGCGGAACTTCGAACAAATCAAATCTCTAATCGCCACACATCACAAAATATGGTTCATCACCACAGCGAACGAATGTAAGGACGAACGAACGACCCAATCAACATAAGAAATACGATTAACTTCAATGAAGGATATACTCTCCTCCACCCAACTATCTCGACCTAAAACATATCCTAGTACTAATCTAACTTCATACCTTCCAATTCCCCTACCACACAGTCCACAACTACCTACATACTCACACGGAACCATACACTCACCCATCTGCCTATCTACCTGCCTACCCACCACCTGGACCACACACGTCATCGTCAGTCACCCGAATTTACCTAATGGTGCCTCTCTAGATAAGCCTATCGATATCTCTGCCTACCTTTGCGTTAAAATATCCCACAATGACGATTTTGCAATGACTGATGATTACGAGTATTATCTGCTAAAATTGCTCCTATAATCTACCAACTTCTTCCTCTGTGATTTATCTTTGTACTTATCACGAAAGACTTCTCCTTTTCCACTCCATCTTGTCTCACAGAGTCATATATGATGCCCCATATATATATATATATATATATAATTCTTTAACGCAGATGGTGCCTGGGACTCATTGAGACAAGGTAGTGTGGACCATGTGAAATAAGGTGGTGTGGATGGATGGGTACCATTAACACGACTCATCCACACAACACAGAACTTGCTTACCTAGCAAAGTATACATAATAACAATCTACATAACTACCAATTCCATACACACGCACACACACACACACACACACCATCACCCGCCTACTCACCTGCCAACGATGACATCATCCTCAGCCGCAGAAGTAGCAACAGAAAGTACTAAGTATTTATCTTCCTACCTATGTATTCCATAATCAAAATCCTAATTCTATCGACCTATCGACCAACCTTACTGACCTATACCTGCGCACCTACCCCATCTATCACCATACACACACCATCTATCAGGGCATACTTGGTGTACTTGAATTGTCGTAGTATTGTTAGGAAGATGAACGAATTAACTGAACTATTGCTACAGGTGCCTGTATCAGTACTAGCTCTAACTGAAACGTGGCTGAATGAGGATCCAACGTCTTCGGTGTCTATACCGGGATACCATTTTTTTACATAATCCACGAAAAGGGGGTAGGGGTGGCGGTGTAGGATTTCTTTTAAGGCAGGAAATAAATTTTCAGCTCATAACGGACCTCGGCCCACCAACCCAAACTTTTGAAAGTCAATTTGTTAGGCTCTCTCAAGGAAACAAATCTATAATCATAGGAGTGGTGTATAGACCACCAGGGCAAGACATACTTACATTTCTATCGGAATTTGAGACCCTAATAAATGTAATTAAAAAGAAATCAAAAGACCACATTTTAATAGGCGACTTCAACATTGACTTACTCAAATCGAAAACCCATAACCTAACTGACGAGTTCTTTAACTCCATGCTTACTCATCATCTCTTGCCTTTAATCACTAAGCCAACTCGCATTACCGAATTTACAGCATCCTTAATTGACAACATCTTTACCGACGCTTGGTCAAGGCTGATTGAATCCAAAATTGCGATATCTGACATATCAGACCACTTTCCTATTTTAGCCGTTTTTTGACTTCACCTTTAACTCCTTTTATAGAAATACTAAACATATCCAAAGGAATTTCAGTCTTTGGCCACAACTTCTTTCCTGAATACTCTCTCGCAGCTAAATTGGAAGACGACCCAAGAGGCCTGTGAAAAACGTAATGCGAATCACGCATACGATTGCTTTATAAATGATTATAAAAAAGCCTATGATGAAGCATATCATTACACTTCAAAGCTAGCTAATAAACAGAAAATTATAAGAAAGGTTTGGATGACCTCTGGGCTCCTTAAAGCCTGTAAAACCAAGTCAAAATTGCAACTAAAATTGCTTAAATGTCCCACCGATGCAAATAGGCAAAAATATACAGCTTACAGGAATAAGCTGAAAACACTTAAGATCTTGGCCGAAAAAAGTTTTTTAGAGGTAAAGCTTATTCAATACAGCCAAAATCTTAAGATGACGTGGAAGATTCTTAGAGACCTTATAAATAATGGTATCTCTCCCATCGATGGGAACATTAAGGAGTTGCGCAGGGGTGAGGTAACCTTGGAGAGCCCATTAGAAATAGCGACTGAACTTAATAACTATTTCACTGAAATTGCAAACTCTCTGGCTAATAACCTTACTATTTCTAGCCAACAACCGGACAAATATATGAAAGCTAATAACACTGAATCTTTCGGGCTTGCTGAAATTTCAACAAATGACATAATCGCAATTGGAAACTCCTTAAGACCCTCTCTTTCTAGAGGCGTAGATGACATTGACCCATCCATCATGATCTCTAGTTTACCTTTTGTGGCTACTCCGTTGGACAAAATTATAAGCTGTTCTTTCAACACTGGTATTTTTCCTACAGCCTTAATAGATGCCAAAGTGATCCCTGTTTTTAAAAAAGGACTTAGGAATTCCCCTTCTAACTACAGACCCATTTCTATATTGCCAGCATTTTTTAAGATCTTTGAGAAAGCTATACACACTCGCCTTACTTGCTACATTGATAAAATCAGTGTCCTTTTCCCTTCTCAACATGGATTCCAATCTGGACACTCGTCTTATATGCCTCTCTTGACCATGCACGATAAAATAACCGAAGCTATGGATAAAAACGAATATTCTATAGGCATCTTCCTGGACCTTACTAAGGCATTTGATACTCTTAATCATGACATTTTATTAAGGAAACTAATGAACTATGGCATCCGTGGATCCCAACTAAACTGGTTTAAGAGCTACCTGGAAAATAGACATCAGCTTGTTTACTGCAACTATACTTACTCCTCAATGAATCTTATTTGTTCTGGTGTTCCGCAAGGATCAGTCTTGGGTCCTCTACTATTCATCTTATATATTAATGACTTACCTAGCCTAATCTCCTTTTTATTCTTTTTGCTGACGATACGAATTTATTCGCTTCCCACTCCTCTTAAGAAATTCTTATAAATACCATAAATGTTGAATTAACCAATCTTTCCAATTGGTTTAGCGCTAATAAATTGACACTTAATCTAGATAAGACAAACTTTGTGCTATTTAGAACTTACAGAAAATTACCATCACCCCACGTGCCTGAAATTAAAATATTGGATACTCGTATAACTCAAGTGTCATCTTCTAAATTCCTAGGGGTTATTGTAGACCAGCATCTCTCTTGGAAAGAACATATTGATGCTATTTCGGTTAAAATTTTTTTAAATCTAGGTATCATATCTAGGCTATCTAAGGTACTGCCCGCCAAAGCTCGCTCCTCTCTCTATTTTTCGCTAATATACCCGTACCTAACATACTGTGCAATAATATGGGCCTCTACCTACAAATCCACCCTAAATAAGATAGGCGTTATTCAAAAAAAGAGCAATAAGATTTGTGGCTGGTATTCACTATAATGCTCATACCAGTGAAGTATTCGTAGCTAGAGGGATGCTCAAAATTGAACAGATAAATAAGCTCCACATAAGCCTCTTTATGCATCAGTAACTTTTACAACTCCCTACCAAGTGTCTTCCATGATTATTTTACTCCTAATGCAGGATTATTGTATCACCTTAGTAGAGATCCTAACGCCTTGTACATTCCTTATGCTAGAACAAACACTAGGCTAATGGCCATTAAATGCAAAGGTCCTAGAATCTGGAATTCTATCTCTGCCAATTTGCGCCTCATCTCCAATTTCCATTCATTCAAAAAAATACTAAATGTGCTATGATATCTGGTGAATTGTAACCATTACTGTGAACTCAAACTCACTTCTGACAATCGTTGGCATACATGTACTTCATCATTGAGAAATCTGATTACAGTAGTTCCTGTAATATTCCTGATAAGATAAATTGTGATCTATTACTTTGTCATTAGCTACTTCAATTCCCGGTTGTGGTCAGCTACCTTGATTAGGCAATCCCTATTATCTTACAATGTGCCTTTACTCGCTTAATGTAGCATACTCGTTAGTTGAGATTAGTTAAACTTTGCTCCTCCATGTTATTTTCAAACACTCTACTCACCTATTGGCCTCTATACTCAACTACTTTGCACCTAATTTATTGGTGGCCCTAACCTCCAGGACCCGCCATCCTTAATTGGGTCTCCTGTGTAATCGTAAAGTCTGTGTGTTACACCGTTCTCATGTAACTTGTTACCTTGGTTTGCCAAATAAACTTGAATTGAATTGAATTAAATACTTGTACCTGCATATATGCGTATACCGATCGTATGTCTATAATTGTCTATGCATGCTGCAGATATGAGAATAACTTGCTTGGTCCGAGTAGAGACTGGTTTGAATGGATGCTCTGCTGTGACGAGGTCCTCCTGATGAGGATGCTGCTGCTGCTGCTGCTGCTGCTGTTGCTTCGGCGGATGAAGTTGATGACAAAACATTATGTGCAGAAGGTGCATTCGGCTGTTTCCCTCCTTGACGACCGTCTCTGCTCTCGTCAAAATCTGCTTTTGGATGATTGCGTTGTATTGTAATTTCATTTATATAACTTTGTTGTCAAAGCCAGTGATTAAATTGTCGGTGGTTGGGGGTTGAGAGGGTTCAACCCCCTCCCCAGTTCATATCACTTAATACTTCAATTTCAACCCACCAGTGTATTCTCAATAATTACCTTGGGGTCAAGCAAATCTCCCAGATCAGCTTTCAGTAGCACTTAAGCCCAAAGTAGACCTCCACAATTTAACCCGTATACCGGTTTCAGGTTCATAAAAATTCTAGTCGGGATGTCTGGACATATGACAAATTTTCAACCTCACCATTCCAATTTGACAATTTAAAACCTGGTCAGAGCTCAACAATGTATACCTTTAATTGTCTGCACTAGATGATAAAATTATGACAGCATAGAAAACCAACGGCAAGTGAATGTGTGAGTCATTCTTAGCTGTGAGTTGTGCTAATTGTGGATGAATAGCAGATGAAGTTTAGGTGATTTATAAGTGAATAAAAACTGGATACAACGACGATGTTGTTGATGATTATAATGATGACGACGAATACGATGATCATGTGTACTACGATGATGAATACGATGATGTTGATGATGATGATGAATACGATTATGATGATTAATACGGTTATGATGACCACGAAGATGATGGAGGAGGTGATGATGATGATGACTAGGATGCTGCTGATGATGATGAAGGTGTTGGTCTTGGTGATGATGATGATGAGGATGATGATGACGATGATGATGACGACGATAGTAGTGATGATGATGATTATCGTAACTTTGGTGATGATCATCGTGACTAAAATGATGATGGTGGTGACGGTGTCGATGATGATAATGATGATGAAACTATGAAGGTGATGTTTCTGCTGCAACTGATGATGATGATGACGATGATAATGATGATGATGATGATGGTGACGATGTCACCATTATGATGATGATGATTAGTACATATCTTGAAGGACCCTATAGAAAGCTGTCACTGATTGATTGGTTGGTTGATTGGTTGATTGTTTGATTGATTGATTGATTGATTGACTGACTGACTGACTTATTGATTGTAACTGAAGACGTTGTTTTTATTTGACAACCTACGTAAGCTAAGCTAGATTCTCAGAGGTTCTGAATGGTCTTAAATGCCTCTAAATGGCTTTGTGTCTAACTACATGTACACGATTTGGATAGGCATTGACCTTGACGATGAAGGTCGTCAGCAGGTGTCGACACAGACGAGAGTCCGATGAATCCATCGATGATCGCTGACGGTGAAGGGAGTTGACGGTGACCGGAAGTGGAGCATGACGACATAGAAGATCGCTTATCATCATCTTTATTCTTCCTCCAGTCTTCACATGGAAAACACAATTACACGGTTTTCCATTCCATCGCATTCGCTCTCATCGCAAACATCCAGCACATCAACAACGAAACATGCATCAGCGTTGTTGTCGTTGTCATAACGCAACAATAACGAAAATGACGCTAACATTATTAATATAAACGTTATCATTATTGCAGCAGTAGTAGTAGGCCTAGAAGTAGCATGGTGTAAAAAATCTCTTACGTCATGGTAGTATAGTAGTAATGGTATGCTGTCGCAGTGTAAGTATGAGGTCTTAGAGTAGTAGTAGTAGGTGCAATTGCTGCTGCAGGAGAAGGCCGAGGTAGGAATAACAGGAAGTGAATTTGAGGATAAATATTCAGAATACGAATGAGATCCTGATAGGTTTGTTTATATATTAAGTGATAAGATGACGTCATCTTTCTGTTTCATCTCCTACCGATCTTTCGGTCAGGTCTTTGCTGTTGTCGGTGGAAGTGACGTCTGCAGAGGACGCAAACGACAGCAACAGCTACCGCCCCAACGACCACAACGGTAGAAAAGAATGTTCCCAGAACGGCGCCAACTATGTCCCCGGTGCCATAGCAGGTGATTGCGGCAGTACCAGCCATCGTCTGGCACAAAATAGAAGATATTGCACATGAATGAGACTTTGGAGGAGTAGGCAAAATCTCTACCTTTGTCCCGTACGAATAAGGAAGGAAGTTGGCTCTATCGGACGAGATTAACTTCGCTTCAATGGTCAAAGCGGAGAACGATTATTTAATTGGTCAAATTAATAGTTTAGTTGAAACGCCTTCTTGTATTGAAGATCTGCATCGGAAAAATGTTGTATAAACGGTGTAAGTCATTTTTCCAATATATTTCGCATAAGATATAAATTAGCTACGCCATTTTAAATGTTATATGCCTTCGAAATTGCTTTTGAAGAATAATTGTACCAACCTGTACGTGGTATAACAATAAATTATTGGTTACCTGTGTCAAAGGCTAACTGGGTCCAACAAGATATCCACAGCTCGCATGACAGAGCATAACATCGAATGGGACGCCATAGGCTCCAACATCCACTCCTCTGTTTACAGACCTAAATTCTGTGCAAATCGTCGAGAGATAATTACTACGAGTGAGAATGTGCGTGGGGTGACAAGGGTTCAAAGAGGCCAGATCTGCACCCCTACACGTCTGAATCGGTTAATTTGGAAGTTATATGAACTTTTGCCCTCTCCTCTGACTCAGCAGAAACCTTTGCTAAGTTCTCCATCGCTGAAACAGTGCTGCCACCTGCAGTAGAGTTTATGGAATGCGGTGACCCTATCATCGCCTCATGCATATTCAACACCCCACCCCACAGTCGCTGTTGCTGCAGTCGATCACTAAGCATAAGGCTGTATACAATACTATGCATGTATACATCGCCTCCTCGTCGGACTTTGATAACCAGCATAATAATTAGACCTGTTTAATATCGATTGCCTAATACTCGAATCGACGGAAACAATTTCAAGAATTCGACGAAACAGGCCTACTAATGTGTAGGCCTACACGATGGAGACATATTCACTTATTCGCCGGACAAATTAATTACTCGCTGGCGTAATCACTTATCCAATGCATTGCGTACTAAAGCTGCAGTTAACACTTACAATATTATTCCGATACCTTTTCTTTCGAACAGCTCAAGAGCAGACAAATTAAGGCCCTTTTCGCTTCGATTGTATACAACTCTCAGCACGTGTTATTCCATTACTCCTCCTCCTCCTACCCTCCCCCCCCCCCAATAGTCTGAGAAAAACCTTCGACCAAGGGCCCACGATTAGGTTCTTCCAAAGGCAGACGATCCAATCCGAAGAACCATTATTATTCTTTGGTTAAATTCCTATTATTCCTATCTTTCAATGTAGGCCTACATGATTAAATAGGCCTATGATGTTGTCTGAAACTCAGAATACAATGTGGTATGTAACTGTGAATTAAAGTCGATACTAACTTACTTACTTACTGATATTCCCTCGTAGCGAAAGGCAGCAGTCAAACGCTATGTCAACGGGTAATTTACCAGCCATCCGTCGACAAGTATACTTTGAACCATAGTGTAAGTTGCACCTGTATCTTACACCGTGCTTTGAACACAGGTAAGAACTTGCAAAAAAGACAAGTAGATGTCACGTACTTTGAGGCACTTGCAGACACAGCTCTCTATTTACATCCATTATTTATAAAATTTGTTACAGCCGTAGATCCATGTCTTATTATCTTTAGTTATGATTGTAACTAAATATTCAGAATCGTACACATATTTGAACAGGTACATGCAAGCGCACACACACACATCAAAAAAAATACGCGTGTGATACACGTAGTCACGTACATACACACACACATATATACACACATACATGCACACACACATACATACATACATATATACATACATACATACATACATGCATACATATATACATAAATACATAAATATATACATACATACATGCATGCATAAATACATACATACATAAATACATACATACATAAATACATACATACATAAATACATACATACATGCATACATACATACATACATACATACATACATACATACATACATACACACATACATACATAAATACATACATACATGCATGCGTGCATGCACACACACATACATACATACATACATACATACATAAATATATACAACGGCTTCTATAATTGAAGTACTGGCTCAACCTCCAAAATGAAGCATTATTTCCATTGATTGTCTACGTCTGTGTTAATTAATCTGACTCAGTCGCTATTCTGAGTCAAGAGAAATCTGAGTAAATTTGGATGTTAGGACGGAGTAGGAAGACGGAAGAAGTGATTCTCACGCCAGACGCAATTCTCCTGAACCACAATAAACCACTGTTATGTTATGTTAATGTAGAGAACCAGATCTATCGACCTGTCTGATAAAGCAACACATACGACCAGCGGTCAGGAAACAGACGCCTGAGAATAAAGAATTGGAAATTTATTAATGACTGAATCATGTGCGATTAATTGTAATTACAATGGTTCTAATTGGTTTCTTATTGCTTTCCTAAAATTATAACAAGCAAATCAACATTAATTATGCACGAATCAACATTTCCTTCCATTCTAGTTAGTTTCTTTCATTCTTAAATTGCTTTCTTTTCTATCTTCTTCCCAAATTGCCTGCACGCATTCTTCTTTCCTTCCTTCATTTCTTGCATTTCCTTCGTTTTCTTTGTTCTTGCCTCCTCTCTCCAAATTACCTTCTTCTTACCTTCCTTCTAACTTTCGTTTATTCATTCCTTCGCTTACGCACGCACGCCCTCATCGCTGCTATCGTGAGAGCCCATCAACCTGACATCGTCGTGTCGGACTTATTGCCGTGGTAACAACGCATGTTTTTTGGAGGGAGGCCGATGTTCCATCAGACGGGCAAATGATCGATGAAAACGATGGGTGTACGCAGGTCCTTAGCTGTTGTTGCTGTTGCAGCTGCAGCTGTGTTTTCTTCTTCAGGAGATGATAATCGATGCCTTTCGCCTTGTTCTTGTAGCTCCGTTCTTTTGACTGCTGCAGCCGCACATCTTCGCCACGCTCTCTGGAGGACAGTGGCGCAGTAGATTTCGCGCTGTCTTTGAAGCGTGCTGCTGACTGGCTTGTGGTTGCGCATGACCGGTCCCATGCGAAGGTCGATCTGGAGGTCGACCCCGGAAGCTGCGTCTGACGCTGTCCCGATGAAGTTCTTCGTCAGCGCATCGAGGATGTCGAGACAGTGAACTCGATCCCCATCGCAGATGGAGATGTCGAGCGACACGAGTTTGAAGAAGTTGGGAATGGGGAGCCTCAGCGGTTCCTCAAGGGCGTCCACGAACTCCGAGACTTGCGAGAGAGGAATGAACTGCGTCGCCTTCTCGTCGTACCGTTCCCAGACCTCGTAGTACATGTCGAAGTCGTCCTGCGTCAGTCCCTGCTGGACGTCCTCCGTCGCCTGACTGAAGTTCTCCAGTATGACAGCGATGTACATGTTGATGACGACGAGAAAGCTGATGACGAGGTAGGTGACGAGGAAGAAGATGGCGGTACTCTTGCTGCCGCAGTCGCCGTTCGGTCGTTCCTCGCTGAACGACCCGTTGCATCGCGGGGTCTCGATCATCAGCCCGGCGAGCACGCTGTCCCACCCGGCAGACGTCGAGATCTGGAAGAGAAGGGTCATGCTGCGACCGAACGTCTCGAAGTTGAACAGCTCCTCGATCCCGTTGTTGTAGCGGACGTGCATGAAGAACGACATGCCGAAGATGGCGTAGATGAACATAATGAGGAAGAGGAGGAGACCGATGTTGAAGAGCGCAGGGAGGGAGACGGCCAGCGAGAAGAGCAGCGTTCGGATGCCCTTCGCTGACTTGACGAGACGCAGGACTCGACCGATGCGGAACACGCGAACGACCCTCAACAGTGTGGGAGAGACGAAGTACTTCTCGATGATCTGCTTCATCGCTAGACCTACAGCCAATAAATGGATAATACATACGCGTACAATGCCTCGGATGACGAGACTAAATTTACGAATATTCGCCAACTACGTCTATCTTCCTTTGCATCTTTGCAGCGCTTTCAGCTTTTAAAGACGCCCATCTGACTTACATTGGAGTTTGACAATAGATGACTTCTCTGTCAAAGACAGAAAACTATTAAAGGTTTGTTTTAGCATATATCTCTATATTCAATGTCTATCTGTCTGGTTGTCTGTGTGTGCATGCGTATGGTAATTCATATAGCCCCTTTTCAGATGCGCACAGGAGCGCTAAGCATAGGCTAGATATACCTACATCAAACAGAAGATCTAAGATAGTAGTGAAGATATATCATGAGCATGTTTCTTGGGCTGCATGTGGAACAATATTTACAATGAAAGGACTGTTCATTCTCTTCCGTTCGATTACAACAGTAGGCCTATGTCGATAGAAATGTTTCGCGTGACTGACCAAGGAACGACATGACGACGACGACGAAGTCGAAGACATTCCACGGTTGCTTGAAGTAGTGGATGCGCATGGCAGTCATCTTCATAAAGCACTCAAGCGTGAAGATTGCAATGAATGCTTGGTTGACGAGGCTGAGTATGAAGGTCAACTCCTCCGGCTGATCATAGTGCTCCAGGGCCATGGTCAACATGTTCAGAAGAATGACCAGCATGATGACGACGTCAAACATCTGGTTCGTCGTCAGCTTGAAGATGTACAAAGCGCATCGCAGCTGACACAAAATAACCAGTCAACGCAGAATTATATGAACAGATTAAATATCCTATCCAGATATTAAACAGATTGCGTAACGTTAATAGAATACTTTAGTTAGATTATACAGCTAATCTTACTTTGAACCAGCGTTACCATCTTTAATAGAAAATTAAATTTATTTCCTCAATTGCTAGTAAAATTTTTTTAATAATTTGATCGTTGACTTCTGTTATTGAAAAACTGCTATGAGCACCTTGGCTCCTTTTTATATCTTTGTTATACTTGGTTATTGGCTTCCTTCCAGGGTTCGGTTTAGACATGTTCTGAGGGCACCGAGGTAGAGATGACCGCTTTCTAACTGTGACTTTTTGTTCAGTTGAAGGTGTAGAGCCTTGGCCTAATATATTCTACATATATTCTACAATGGGGCCCAGCAGTCCATACCCCATCAACGATACGTGAAGATTGACTCTCAAACAGCGCCTCTATATTATCCGGATACACAGAGCCCAATGAGCTCTTAATCACATTACTTCTGTACTAACTTTCTAATATTATGACCAATCAGACCTAAGAAGAATGAAATGTAGAGATGAGGTCACCAAATTAGGTTGGAACAGGCCACGGGGAAATTAAGTAGGACATGAATTAAAAGTCTACTTCCGTATGAGGTGTCTTAGAGATGGCTTTGGCTTGATGATTTTCATTCGAGTCTTTGACATACATCGCTTGGACTATAGTTTCCTTCTAGGGTATTTCTGACATGCCTTTCGTTTTGGATATATGTGTTTCCTTCTAAGATATCTTTTACGTATACCTTTGGCTTAGGAATGGGCTTCTGAGGTCTCTTGGAGCCGAGCTTCTTCATGGCATTGTAGTATTTCTTCTGGTCTTCGGTCATAAACAGCTGCATTGATCCACCTGCTTAGAATCGAAAAGACATGAATAGGTCCATAATTATGTAATAATACGCACCGATGAACACTTGCCTGTGGCATTAGACGCATCCCAAATTCCCAACAACATCATAGGACACATTCACACACACTAAAGTGACCAACAAATTAAAATGCAATAACCTATTGGTTAGAGCGGTCGGCCCGTATAACGCTCAGTGTGCGGGTTCGATCCTCGTCCGTGGCGTCAGTCACTGTGTAGGGACCTTTAGCAAGTCCTTCGCGCACAATTCCGCTCTTATTCCAAAACTTTTTGCTCAGAAGTACTGCATGCTCTGCAGTACAACTGCAATTGCGCCGTCGAGGCATGTGTTTGCACTTCTGAGCAAAAAGTTTTGGAATAAGGGCGATATCAAACTTCAGAATAAATAAATAAATATTCCCTGTAGCCTCGTCTTTTATTGCGGTGTCGCTAAAGAAGTCGGCAGAATCGAGTAGAATAGAGCTAATGAGAAGAGAAGAGAACAGGCTACGACAGTTAGAGTCAACTGCTTGTGAAAATTTTTGTTAGGAAAAATATTTTTAGAGTAGTAGCGTGGAACACGAACTCTAATTAACCGACTAAGAACTCATTAAGAGTTAGTCAGTCAGTTGATTGTCATGCTCTTTATGAGATTAAGTGTTTTCTGATAGCTCTTTGGGTGTTTAGACACTGACCCAACTCAGCATCTCAGTTTACTCTACACATTTCGTTTTCTTGGAAACAGTTATAAACACTATTCTTTTCCTCCGGGATTGACTCAGAGAGCGACTCTGAGTAATCGTCTTGAACATACGCTACATAAATTTGCGAAATGGGCGAATCAGTGAATGAATGAAACGAAATGATATGTCTTGCTAGCGGTATGTGTAATGTTGAGCGGAGACTCATCTTCTTCTTCTGCATGTTGAAGTTGTCGATGATGACCCCGATGAAGAGGTTAAGCGTGAAGAAGGAACCGAAAACGATGAACAATACGAAATAAAGATACATGTAGACACGAATCTCTCGGTCCGGCTGCTGACCAGGCTGTTGACCATACATACACATACACATACACATACACATACACAGACACATACACAGACACAGACACAGACACAGACACATACACAGAGATGAAATGATGAATGCGTGGATCTTAACAACGTGAGTATCAGGCAGAGCATCGGATCCGTGTCATTTCTGGGTTTGCAGCGCATCTAGGCCTACAGTTAAATCTGGTTAGCGCTTCTTGCAAAGCAAACTCTTCAAGGCACTAGATGACGCAGCAAATTCAAAACTCTTAGGGTCATGTAACCACTACACTGCAGAACCTGTTGCAGCCTCCTTAGTGTCCAGTTTGGTGCTGTTTTATACAATACAGTGATGCAAAACAACTGCATTTGATGGATGACCCGCTTCCAGAGTTCAGAAGTGCACTGCGGAACATCGATAGTACAGAGCAACGTGGAAGGACTTGCTCATGTGAATTAAATGCTCACGGTCATGTACACAGTGGATATATCTTCAGGCGATACTCGAGACTGTGCTCTCCGCATTACAGGCCGAACGTGCTGACTAGTCGGTCACAGTATAACCGTATTTTTCCAAGGTAGGCTTAGGACAATCCGAAATTCACACCAGACCTGACAACGGTTATAGATGCTGCAAAACACTTGAAGATAACATTTCTATATAGGTCTACGTTTTTGTAATCGTCACCATCGATAGTGGTTTGCGTAGAGGCTTTTTGAGGGAGTTGCGACATGTTCCACTCATTGTAAGAGGTTATTACCTAGATATATACCTGGATATTACCTAAGGTGTTTTAAATATGTGGTTGCATATAAATCTGACAGTCCTGTAGTTCTCACAGTCGAATAGACTCTTACTTTTGCTGGCCTAGGTCTATATGGGTGAATGTGCTTTAGTTAGGTTATTCATTTAGATAATTTCTACGCTATTGTATGTAATGCTGTGCCTGGTCGACGTACCTCTTTGCTGTCAATGGCGTGGTTCATGATGTCCGTCCAGCCTTTGAAAGTTGCCTGTAAAGTACAATGAAAAAGATAACAACAAGACTTCCAAAATCACCTGAACTGAACATGCAGATGTATAACTCACGATTGGGCTATATAAGCTTCGCTCGAAACAAAGATCCCTGTAAGAGGTTTGACGTTTCTATATAAATCGGTATACAGTTGGTAGGGATGGATTATGGGGGAAGATAAGGAGGGTGAGGGAGGGAGGGAGCGAGGTGGGAGGGAAACCCAGAAGCAAATCATCGTCAATAGTTAAAGACGGAACTCTCGACAGACGATTTGAATATATGAGTTCTTGATCAAAATCCGAGAGAACTGCAGCCGGTGACTGTTTATGTCAGGTGAGATAAATTCTTGGTAATTTACTATAAAATACAGAGGCGGTGGTTATTGAATGAATAATGACTGTAACTGTTTCTATATGAAGTTCAGAGCTGCAGAAGGCGTTTGACTGGCCGATGTGCGCCTAATTGATGATTCAGCTGCGTTAGAAATGTTTTACTAAGGGTGGCAATGTTTTGTTGAGGCTCTAAAGGTTAGAGATCGAAATGCTGGAGAGGAGAAGGGAGGTTGGAACCAAGCTTCACCCACAATGGAGTTTATATAGCGAAGAATTCTGAGGATCCCAGAAATTCTCATCTGCTTCATTTTGACATGCATCGGACCCAGAGTTTTGATAAGCAAGCGACCAATCCAAAAGTCTATTCTGTACATACCACTTGAAAGAGCGCCAGATAGGCGACTAAAACGTGGTCAAAGTTGATATCTGGAGTGGACCAGCTGTAGTTGAACGAAGCGGAGAGGGAAGCGCATTCCGATTCATTTGCTACAGTTGACGCGTTGACAACATTTCCACTGACATCGACGCATCGACCAAATCGACCGCCAAATAAATTGACGCCCATGATGCTGAAAATGAGCCAGAAGACGAGGCAGACGAGGAGCACGTTGCAAATGGCGGGAATCGCCTGAATCAGCGCATTCACAACCACCTGTCGACGCAACACAACATACCTTGCTCAAACAGAGACGACGTGTCTATAAAAGGCATTTTATTAATTGTATAGATAACCATAAAACTTGTTATCTGACCCTGTACAGGATGTACTTTTGTCACTAGCAGCTTCAGAGCCGCTAGTGATTATATAGCTTCGTCAGAAGGTTTTCTACAGAGTGAAGGTCACTTCTCAAGTCATTTAAAATAATTAGTGACGAGATAACCATTGTAAATGTAGTGGAATACATATAGTAGGCAGGCGTCAGCTTTGGTCTAAGGAAGTGAAGAACAACAATTACTGTATTTGTCATCATTACTATAATTTATCATAATATTACTGTCTTTATTATTCGCGAATTGGGCGGCTTCTGTCATCCCAGTGTCTACACATCAACAGTTGGCGCAGTAGAAGCATTGGATGTGTCTCCATATGATTACCTTCATTCCCTCCCATCGGGAAACAGCGCGTAGGGGTCTCAAGGCACGAAGAGTCCTAAGCGCTCGAAAGGCGCCCATGTTTCCCAGTCCAGCTCCCTCTGCGCCCAGACTTACAATGGATATCTACGGATATCAGACCAATAACAACTCACAAGAAATGCATCGCAGCTATTTTTATTGTTTACTCCTAATATATTGTAATAATATAATGATTACAACGACAAAAGTGACGACGAGGATGAAGTAAGCAACAAAAATATATGATTAAATTAAACTTGATTAATTAAGCTCTAACATTAGTCTATTAATAAGATATTCAGTGATAATTATTAGCAGCATTTTTAGTGAATATATAGTTATAGCAATTAGTGAATACATTGATGCTGATAAAAATAAAAATTATTGTTATTGTTATTATTATTGTTATTGTTGTTTTTATTATTATTTTTATTATTACTGTTATTGTTATCGTTATTGTTATTATCATTCTTATTATTATTTCCATTATACTTAACCAAATTCAGACCTAAATCAGACGAGATCTTGATCAAATCAGATTCCGATCTGACTTAACCACCTACGTCTGATCAGCGCATTGCATCTGAAGGGTTGAGGAAGCATTGCGCTTGCCTACCATGACGATGATGAAGTCGAGCCAGCACCAGGCATCTGTGAAGTATTTCTTGAATCCGTAAGCAGTCAGCTTTAGGATCATTTCGAAGACGAAGATCAGCGAAAACGATCGATCTAAGACTTTGAGGATCATCTTCAGAAGGCGTCGCTTTTCGATGTTCACGTCCTCGATCGCCTGCAACGAAAGGTCATCAGTTCATAAGGTTAGAGGTCATAACTTCATAAGGGCGAAAGGTCAAAAGACCATAATGTCAAAAGGTCGTACGGTTAAAAGGCCGTTGTGTCGAAAAGTCATAGTGTCAATAGGCCATAAGGTAATATGGTCATAAGATCACAAGGTCGTAAGGTCAATAGTTCAAGGATTTTCCTATAATCAGTCAATACGGCAGATTGTTTTTGGAGGTTAAGTGCTCGCCCAGAGAAGTTAGGACAGTTGCGGAAGAAAAGGCAGAGATGGAGTGAGTAAGAGGCCGTCAGAGAGAGGTAGAGAAAGCGCAAGTGTCGTAGACAGAGACAGGCATAGACAGTGGGAAAGGCAGAGGAGGCAGACGGCGAGTCAGATGGATAGGAGAAGACAGAACAAGAGGAACAAATCCGCGAGTGTGACAGGAAGAGACAATGACGTGGGTAGATAAGTAGACAGTGGGATACGTAGAAATCATACTGGAGGACTAACTAACTAACCAGAGACAGACTGCTGGCAAGGATCATGGCAATGATGAACGTTTCGAAGTACTTGTGCTCGACAAGAGAGAATGCATAGCATCGGATGCGCCAGAGTCTCTGTCCAGCCGCCGTCTCTCTCAGCGCCTCCATCCATCGCCCAGCTGCCACTCCGCACCGAGGACAACAGTCATCCGGGTACTTGAGGAAGACGACGTTCACCTCGTTCACTTCCGGTCCCTCGAGCATTCCTCCTGCTACTCCTCCACCGCCTTGACCGAACATGCTCGTCGCCATGCCTCCTCGATCGTTGCTGGCCGCCTCTTCGTCGTCGTCATCGTCCTCTTCGTGTGAGTAGGGACTGACACTTCCGGGGGCCCGACAGCGACGGTCAACGGCCAGTTGGGTCAGGTGACCCACGGGCAGCGAACAGTGGGACTCTGCGCAAAGGAGTGGCTTAGAACGGAGTTCCATGCTGGAACAGTGTTGATCCGGGGCGGTTGAGGAGGCAGGTGCGTACTGGTCATCCGTCATAGTTGATCGACTATCTGCCAGATGCGACGACGGTCTGACTGATGAAAGCATTGATGGGCTTCTCTGGAGAGATGAAAGCAGAAATGGACAGATACACAGCAGACAAACAGATGGATATACGGACACACTTTAACCGACAAGCAGAGACACTAATTTAGACACAGACATCATCCAGATACACGCTTTAACACAAATAAACAGAGGCAGCTGTATACAGACACGTTGAAACAGGCATTCAGAATGCACTTCTGTCAGAGAAAGAGACAGTCTTACACAGAGAGAGAGAGATAGAGAGAGAAACAGAGAGACAGAGAGACAGACAGAGAGAGACAGACAGAGAGAGACAGACAGAGAGAGAGACAGACAGACAGACAGAGAGACCCCGCTGGACAGCTATGTTGTGATACTTGCAGAAACACAGAGATAGGCAAAAAGACATACAGAGATACATGTACATGAAAGCATACGTGATAGACATACGGAGACATACGAGCACGCAGATAGCGAGAGGAACGCAAGGAACCAAAGACAGAGAGTGACCACCGGAAACATAAACATCAACCTTAGACTGAAGTGAATCCGATCCCTTAACCATCCACTGCATTAATTATCTCTGCAGTCGCATACTTTACCTCTTAATCGATGAGTAAAGGTGTGGCCAGAAGTCCATGTATGAATGGTTATACCCCCCCCCATTCACCCATTACATATCGACTGACCTGCATAGCATTTCTTGATTCACAAACTGACTTGGATCTTCCGACCGTCAGGTATCCTGCGTTTTCCGGTCTTGGATCTTTAACGGACAAAAGCCAACACAACTTAAACCATCTCGGCCCAATTTAATAGAACACCCCAACAGCATATGCATGTGATAAATTACTGATATACATATAAAAATTAGTAAAAGTAAGCGCTTGAACGTTACAGGGGGTAGGACATAGCTAAGTCTCGACTGAGTTGGCCTAGAGGCGTGTAGTCAATTTAGGTGAAACCTCGATCTTTTGTCGATTGGAGAATGGGGTTGTTTGAAAAATTGAATTCTTTTAAGAATGGGAAATTGGAAAGATGCGAGATTCTGTTGTCTGAACTGCCGTGATGGCAGTTTTGTCCGTCTGGTGCGCCTCTGATGAGGTAGCACTGAGAAAGGCGCTTCATGGTGATGTTAGTAATTGCAATTTAACGACCCTATGTGACGACAAAGGTCATTAGCGTCACCCTCCTCCTTTATCCAGGCTTGGGACTGGCACTGCTGGACTGAAAATAGTTGCGGAGTTAGGCGCATTATAAATCCGTAAATGCAATACAATACAGGAGTCATCTACCTTCTTCCGACTGAACAGGCGAATAAACGACGTATGAGTTGGAAAGGCCTTTCAGAAGACGTCCAGGTGTAGTAAGATGACTCCCATTCCTGTTGCTTCCAATCTTCGTGCTGCTCTTCCTCCTCCTCCTCCTCCGTCCACTCTTCCTCCTCCTCCTATTCGTATCTGGAGGCACCATTCCACCCTCAGATTCTAAAATGTAATAAAAGGACGACAGTGAGTCGTTAGTGCGTGAAGTGCCCCTTAGAGACGTCAACTGGAGTGGTAAGGGTTAAGAATGCAAATTTAGTCACTCCACTGATATCATTATGACGTCGTTGGAATTACCTAGCGTCAGGTCAGTTTAAGGCAGCATAGCTCGTTTCAACGCTCCTATCTTAGACTCTTTTTAAACGAAGGCAATGATTAAAATCGACGAATCGCTGTCTCCCTGTCATATATGATATATGTCCTGGAGTGAATGATTACCGTCAACGGATGATGTCTCGTAATCGTTGTCGTCACTCTCTGGTTCGTTCGTCTCGATTGAGCTGGCACTTCCCGTTCCGGTCAGCTTCCCACCCTCCTCTCGAACTCCTCCGTCTACGATTCCGTTCTCGTTGATGCGTGACAATGCACTGTTGAACCAGATCTTTCCGGTGAAGTCGACCTTGGCGAAGATGGGATGGAAAGCGTCCTCCGGTGCATTCACGGCCGTCTTCCGCAGCCTCACATAGATACAAACGAGCATGTGGGACTTGATGAAGAGGAGGAAGCGACTAATGCGATCGACTGCTTCCTGCAGTTTGTTCAACTCACCGGATGCTTCGTCGTGCGACGTCTGAAGACTTTCCGCTCCGAATGAACTCAAGAGCAACGCCAGAAACAGATTCAGAACCTGTTAGTACAAAACACAAATAAGTTCTTTTATCAAACATTTTTATGGCGCCGCCTCAAGAAAACCATCTAATGAAGGAACTATTCAGTAGAGTGTGATAGGAAGATATATAATTATAATAATTATTATTGTTTTTTCTTCTGTAGTATTGAAATTCTCCCATTAACTTCAAAATTATTCATCTAGCGCATTTGGAACGGCTACCTCTCCTCAACGGCTACCCCTCTTCAGACTCGTATTATTAATAAAATTTCTATCATCATTATTATTAGCATTATTAGTATGACACCATTGCTATTAATATTATTATTCAATTATCATAATAATAATAGTTATTATTTTTATTATTGGCATAATTGCTATTGATATTATCATCATTTGCTTAGTGTTATCATAATTTAATCATTATCATTATAATTACTTGGTTATTGTTATTACTAGAACTATCATAATTAGTACAATTATTATTGTTATTATTGCTATTATAATGAATACTATTTTTTTTCTGAGATACTTCGTATCGTTCCCCAGGGACTTAGAGATTATCATTATTTTAGAGATTTAATTGTCTTCTGGTGTCCAAGGAAAGGTGCCCATAAAAGTTGTAGCGTTGGATGCAATCAGTAGGGCGCTGAAAAAGAAAGGTTGTCTCACGTTATTACTATTATAATTATTACTACTAATGTTATCATCATATACGGCGCTATATAAGTCTCCTCTCCTCTCTGTCTTCTCTCTCTCCAAAGTCTCCATCTTATTACTATTCTCGTCTCCTCAGTTCATCCGTTCGTCCTACCCTTTGTCCGTTTTAACATTCATTCCGATGAATATAACTAACAATGGCGCTACATAAAAAATCGAAGTATACAGCTGAAGCATCATCTTCAGCAGCAGCATCAGCAGCAGGTGATGCGGATGACATGAGACGCCTACCACGAGGTTTCCGATGATCATCGTGAGAAGGAAGAAAGGGATGCACTGAATGCCAGCGCAGTGGATGCAGTTCCACATCGATTCGATCCACTCTCCACAGAGGACGCGGAAGACGATCATGAAGGAGTGGAGGAAGTCGCTGAAGTTCCATCGAGGCACCTCCTGGCTGTTAAAGTTCTCCGACGTATACCTCTCGCCGAACAACTGCATGCCCATGACGGCGAAGATGAAGACGATGATGGCCAGTACGAAGCAGAGGTTGCCGAGCGCACCCATCGTCCGTCCTATGATTCCGATCAAGAGGTTCAACGTCGGCCAAGACTTCGCCAACTTAAAAACGCGCAACTACATACAAAAGAACAACGTCTGTGATTTTAACATAGCCAGGTCTATCAAGAGCAGGACAGAAAGAAGATGAAAATGATTGTTTGAATGAATAAATGAATGAACGAGGACAACGTCTACATCAGCCGAACTTCTTTGGAAGAGAAAACGAACGAACGAACCACACGGAGGGCTAGGGGCCATGGCTCCCACAGCTGAACTTGTGGCCCCTCTGGCCCCCAATTTTTTACCAATTCACTATTAAATCTGATGTCACCTAGATGAATGAATGGCAGAATGAATAATTGAATTAAATTAAAAGAAAGGACGAAAGGACCAATTGAAAGCTAAAGGATATATGATGAACAATTGCGTGAACAAATAATCGCATGTACGAATCAATGAAAAGAGTAACGATATGACATTATGATGAGCCAATGAAGAATTGGACGAATAAAAAAATTAGCGTTTCACTGAACGAATCGATCGATCAGTCAATCTGTCAATCATTCAATCCATTGATCAATACACCAGACAGTCTGTCAATTACCCACGAACTCAACCAATCAATCAATCAACGAATGAATGAAAGAATGAATGAATGATCGATGGAGGAAGTGAATAACGGAAAACTGAATTGTGTGAATGAGAGAAGGAGGAGTGATGGAAGAGGAGAGTGGCTGACCAGTCTGAATGATCGTAGGATTGAAAGACCTTTGACACTGGCCAGACCGAGTTCGATGAGGCTCAGCAGGACGATGACGACGTCAAAACAATTCCACTTGTCTCGCAGATAACGTCTGATTCCAAGAGCCAGGATCTTCAGAGCCGCCTCTGTTGAAAAGATCGTCGTAAACACCTGCAACAGCACCAGCATCATCAACGCCATCATCAACGCCATCATCATCATCCTCGTCATCATCATCGTCATCGTCATAATCATTATCATCGTCATCACAATCACCAGTGTCGTCGTCTTCATCAAAGCCATCATCAGACACCAGGTCTATTACGATTATTCCATTTAGTCACCACCACCCATCTGCGTAAGAGGAGCAACATTAATCCACACAGTCGCATTATACTCGTATTATACTCTGGTGATATGCATAAGTTTTGTCTGCTAACGCGTGAACATTTTGGTTCTGAATCCGCTTCAGTTGAAACCAGCGCAGATACCACCTGTGCTTTTATCACGAAGCGACGATACACCATGTTTTTAACAATAATTACAATGGACAGTTAATTGGCAGGCATTATATTTTTATGGGTAATGTGGTC
>OY365811.1:12826433-12837809 GCA_959347315.1 Bimastos eiseni | reverse complement strand
CTACCAATACTGTTATAAACTGTTCTACTAATAGTACTACCGCTTCTACTTCCCCGCTGCTAATTGGCTAATCGGGGAAATGGGAATCTGGGAACCCGAAAACCCCGGAAATCGGGAAACTGAGAAACCTTTTTATTTCTGCAGGTAAAGTCAATATTTTTACAGATTTGACATCCTGATGTCATAGACATCGACGTGACCTATTTTGTTTTGCAAATTTCTGAGTACTAAGGAATGTGTTTCTATGGCGTAAATCGGGGGCCTGTTGTACCATTGCACTACAACAACCTACGAAGCGCGGCTAAAATTTAATGGGGAACCTGATATTTGGTTTGAAATCGGATCAGCTCTAGGCCTGCCATGTGGATGTAGCAATGCAAACTGGTGATATACCGCCCATAACAAAATAAACTAGGTACGACAACGATTTTCATGGTGACATTTATTTAGGATAGCGATGATAATGACATAATGACAATGATGTTGATGAGCCAAGTATGAAAATAGGCAAGTGACTTGTCTTTACTTCATTTAAAAAATTGCTAATTCTGCACACTTAAAATCCACCCACGGGCCTCATGCGATCCGCGTGTTGGACAGTACTGCCTTACGGTCTAACACTACATGTCAAGCTTCTGCTTTTTAATAACTTGTGTTTTATTGGCTGATCGGAGGTTTTCATTCGGCTTCTAGCCTTTCTCCCTTTCAGCACCCTAGCATACAGCCAAAGACTCACTCTGCAGATATTCCCCCAGAAGGAATGCTACGAACCAACACGCCTGGAACGTAGTAGGCTTAGGCTCTTTTATTTTTTTAAATTTCTAACTCAGTGGTGGACCACTAGGGAGAATGAGAAGCCGGAGGATACCGTAGCTTCTCCCCATCATCTCAACGCCAACAACGTACTAAAACCAGGGATAGCGGATCAGGGATTATCTGATCACCAGCCTAGGCCGAGAGCCAGTAACATCGGCGTCACGCAACCGTGGTTAATGTACGTATCAGGTATTAAGCTGACAAGTAAACGCTTTGATCTTAGCCAAAATGCCGAGAAGCGATAACGGCTTCTCCTCCTCCCTATTCTACTCTTCCTCCCTTTATCGGTGGTTTAACGACATCTTATGGCTACAATGGCCGCTGACGTCTTCCATGTTCTTCTGTTATTTCCTTTTTTTCTCAGCAAAATTTGTTCCGTCATGTATTGTCATCTTTTTTATGTTGTTTCAGGTTCGTACGTACAATAATGCAGTGTGTGAACATTTACAGGCACCGATCAATATGTGTTTATATAATCAAATGTACATGCAATACAATGTTATCGTTTTCACTGAATTTCGTCTCTTTTTTCTCTCCGATGCTATATCGTCATTTTTTTGGTATATTTTTTTCTGATGTTATCTCGTCATCATTTTTTCCCTGATATTTTATATTTCTATTTTTTTGATGTTATCTCAACGTCATTTTAAACCATAATATAGTCATCCTTTTTTGAATTTTTTTCCCTTCAATGATGTTATCATTTTCCCGCATTTTAGTCATATATACAAATAATAACGACGTATTATCCAAAGGTCTTTTATAGCGTGTATGGGCATCTAAAAAAGTGTTCAATGACAAATCTTACTAACGGTAATTACTATTTAATTCGGTCATTCACAGAAAAGTTACTTCGAAATATGAAATCACACAATATGATGCAATTTATAAGTAAGTCACATGTCATTATAGCATAATAGAATATAAAATAACTCTGTTTCCCATCTAAGCCTATGCAATCTATTGTTACCATGTGACGCCATCTAACGACGTCGTTGTTAACCGTCACCATAACGCTATAATAAAATTACAGGTCTACATCTAATTTAACCAACTCGCCGCCTAGCAAAAGAAAGTCTGGTCAACCTTAATTACCGGGATTTGGGTTTCGAACACGGTTCCTCAGCTATGCGACCCAATGTTTTATCCATTATCCAGGCAGGGAATAAGGTGTAAGCGGAACGAGGAAGGTAAGGGTAACGAATATGGAAGTGAAGATGACGGAAAGGCAGGGCAGAGGTCGGTAATGGGAAGAGTTCAGGAATGGGTCTGCTTCGTCTTTACTTTGACCTTTGGCTATGGGCCTGTCAGAAGATTATAGGCCTACGCTATGTATAACCTAAGAGCAAACGCTCCATTCAAGAAGAAATATGGAGAGGGGATATATACCATTGTCAGAGGAATGTAAAAAGTTGTGGGAGTTTTAAAACGGGAAGGAAGGGAGACTGGATGAAGTTGCTCCTGTGACTTCGGGGAGGGGTATATCCGCGGACGCCCATGCCTCTGAACATAGCAAAAGTGGACCATTATCAGTTTGCTCGGGATGCAAAAAATTAGACAAGCGAATCAAAGTCAACGTGCTTGTTGCCTTCTACTATCTTATATGATAAGACAAGGATTCTGTCTGTCTGTCTGTGTGTCCTTGGCAATCGATGCATTTGCACAGTTTTAGAGCAATTAACTCCAAACTTACACCGTTGGCTCGGGGAACATTTGATACACGCAGTCCAGGGGTTCCTGAAGCCCGTTCACGCCGTCTTCCAGGTCTCATGGGGCAAAAACCTACGGCGCACACTCACACACCCATAAAGGCAAAGTTTCCTTCGTACACGTAGCCTATCAGCGTTTGCCTGCGTTTACCTGCCACTACCAGCTGTCTGTCTGTCTGTCTGTCTGTCTGTCTGTCTGCCTCTCTGCTTTGTATAGGCGTATAATTGTACGTGAACAATAGAGTGCCGTAATCTGACACTGCACGCAACAGAACCTGATCAGAGCTTGGCTCCTCTGATTCGAACTGGCACCGGAAAGAAACGAGAGGATTAGCTATTGCGTGTGATGTAAGATGACGTTCCATCGCCGTCATCGTCATTGACAATAATCATCGTCACTGCCATCATTACCATTCAAGTCAATCAATCCAATCAATCAATTAATCAATCAATCAATGTGAGAATGTTGTGTGACGAGGGAACTAACTTTTGCGAGCAGCAGCTGCATCTCGAATCAAGTCTTTAAGAAGAAGGACATCTGTGACAGAAAACACAGCAATAGCTCTACATTAAAACTGTCTTTGACTCTTTATACGTTAGGAAAAGGGACAGAGAAGAGAGATGTGGACAGCGAAGAAACGGAAGGAGGGAAATAGAAGTAGAAAAGAAGGGAAGATGGCACGAAAGGTGTTACGTAGAAGAAATAGGAGTTGGAGATTAGACTGATATTATTACGGCACTGAAATCTCCATTATTATTATTATTATTATTATTATTATTATTATTATAGCGCTTAACTAACTTAAAACTTGTCTAAAACAGCAAATTTCACAAAATTAATGAATTATATTGTATATTAGCGACATAGACATTCAACCAAAGACACTAATAATTATAGATCGGCTCAGAGGCAGATCTCGTAATTAATAGATATTATTTCGCCAAATATCAACCACATTAAAAGTCAAATAATAAAGTTTCTCATTGTTAGGTTCACTTTAATAATAATAATAATAATATTATAATAATCATCATTACTATTATCATTATTACTATTATTACTACTATTATTAGCACTATTATTGTACAATACTGTGTAGCGTACAGTAGTGGTAGCCTATTATTGTTTTCATAATATTATTATTGTTAGATTTAGGCCGCAGAGGTGTCAAAGTGCCGGCCCGCTGGCCATTTCTGGCCCACCGACAATATATTTCTGGCCCGCGGAGCCTTGTCTAAAGACAACACAATTGAGAGTTAAAGGTCTAATTTTATCATTTTTAAGGTTTCATTAATTCTCTGTGATGCTTGTAATTGATAATGCATATCAGATTCACGTTTTCAAAGCCTAATTCAATTTTTTTAATGGTCCGTCTTAGACCCCTACCCCATTTTCCTCATACGCATTCGGCATTCTGGCCCGCCAGTTGCTCGAAAATATTCCAACTGACCCGCCACCACAAAAGGTTTGACACCCCTGATTTAGGGGATACCGAGGTTGGTTGTATACAGAGGCAGGTTGAAACGCAGCCCCTCCTCATCTTACGGCCAGCCAAGAGAGCTATTTATTTAGTGGCGCCATTTGCTGCTGGTCTGAGTCGCGTCTTCACTACGCAACATTAATTTTAGGAACGCGCAGATTATTGAAAATTTTCAACAAGAAAACGATTTTTGCCTAACCTGAGTAATTTGTCACATTCTGCAAACTTGTAATGTTTTTCACCGAGTAATACACCTATAAGTTATGCCAATAAGTCTTTCTTCAGCTTGATGTGTGCGGATTTAAATTAGAAAACCGTTCGGTTACACGTGCAAGTCAAATGACCTTAATCGTCGCTGAAAGTTGTGACATAAGCCTACAACGTAGGTGTGGGGCAAGTTGAAACAGGGCGTTCTAAGAGTGTTCTAGCAGTCGACCGCGTGAAGTCTGGATGCAGAGTATGGTTGAACCGTGTGAAAATTGGGTTCATGCGTGGATGGCTCAGCTGTCTTCACTGGTCTTGTCTGCGACGACAACAATTCTGTTAGACAATTATATTCAACCTAGGCCTAAACAGCTATTGGATTTGGTCAGCAAATTTTGGCTTGTTGCAAAATACAGAGTTGTCTAAACAGGTGTTGCAGACCCAATTCAAGTGCACCTTTAGAATAAGTGTTAACCATTCAAATATTTGCAAATAATAGAATAAGTGTTGGCTATTGGAGCAGCTTTTGTCACATAATGACAATATTGAGTTTAAGTGATATTCACATATTTAAGCATGTTTCAATTGACCCACTATTTGCAACAACTTGCCCCGACTTGGGACAAAATGAAACACTTTGGGTGCGCTCGTTTGAACATTCGTCAGTTTGTAATCTTAAACATTTAAGAAAAAATTATCACAGTAAATATTAGTGCTAATGGTCATACAGCAGTGCATACCATCACAGGATGTTCAAGTACTACCGTGGATGTGCAATCAATAAAAACGAAAAAAGTGTATCAACCGTCCTCGGTCTCCCTACTATTATTATACCTTGCATCTCGAGTGCATGCGTTCCAGCTGCTGCTGCTGTGGCTGTTGATCGGCGACAGACAAAGGGATTCTCTTCCGTCTCTTCTTCGTCTGCTTCGGCAAATTCCTTCGATCCCTTCGATGTCTTTGCTCGTCCGTTATTATCAATGATCGTCGTTGCCTGCATGGAAAAGCATCAGGTGAAAAGGTGATTCATGTGTACAAGAAAAGGTGAAAAAGAGGAGAGGAAGAAGTAACCTTATTTTTACTAAATATTATTTTATTATCATCCATACTTATTACAATGTGAGATTCAAATATAAAATAAAACTACGAGGGGCCCATGGCCATAATTTTGTTTTTATTTTACTCTATTAGGCATACTTGAGTGCATAAATTCTCTTTCCTTATTAAAACTTTGTCACGATAAGATCTTGATAAAATTCCTCGCTAAACCGCTCCCGAAAGTCGATTGGGTTTGGTCATGTGGTGGGTATAAATGCGCGATGAATTGTGTAGTGTAGCTGAGAGCCGAAACGTGTCAACTGAAATTCATCGGGAAAAACTAAACCCTTCCATTTAACCACACCACCATCCCTCACCCTTCACCCATGTTCCCACATTCTCACAGACTCCACCTATTGTTGTAATTGCACGAAACAGTCTGAGGACGGCATTTTATATATGATCCCGGGCGGTACTTTCCCTCCGTACGCCGCTGCACGTTGGTTAACAATTAACTCTAAAGCAATCTATGGTAATCAGTTGAGTAATAATTGTGGCTACAAACACTATGACAATCATTAAAATCTTTTGGCTAATAACTGGCTTTAGGTACATGGTATATATATATATATATATATATATATATATAAATGGTAACCTGTTGGATGGCTGTGGTTCGATTGTGTCTGGTAGAAGAGTCCCATCGGAAATGAGTTGGTTCTCTCACTCGCCGTTGATCGCTATCAATCGCTATTGCATCGGAAGAGGGCATCGTTGACGCTGTCACAGTGCTTGACGGTTGATTATGTCGACTCTCCACCTTTGGCACCAGATACTGAACGAGATGATGCGGATAGGCGATGGAATTTCTGGAAGCGGAAGCAGCGATCGATAGCGGAGCTGCTGACAGTTGCGGGGAGACTCGATGAGAGGAGCTAAAAACTCCTCCACCTCCTCCTCCTCCTCCTCCACGGTCACCATGCATCTGTCGAAAGCTCGTACGACGATGAGGAGTTTGGAGACTGAGAGGATGCGAGAAGAGGAAGCAGGAGGTCGATCGAGACGAAGCATGAGATGACGGAAGACCCAGATACGGAGGCTGGTGGAGATGATCGTTGCTGGGAGTGTTGGCTGAAGAGTCGTCGGCGTATGGTAGACTGATGCTGTCGAGGTATGGATGAGGAAGAGGGTTTGGTGGGCAGTGGCTGCTGCTGCTATCGACCGTCGTTTGCTGACCGACCGTTCGATTGACCGTTGACCAACCCACGTGACTGATCACCTGGTGATCGCCACCTGCTGTTGTCCCTGATGCTGCTAATCCACCAACCATCGGACTGAACGATGACGACGCATTCTGACCAACGCAGGACTGCGAGGAACGTAAACAAAGAGTCAGCTTTTAAAAATAGACGTATTCGGCAAGAATATTATTCATTCTAACTTTAGGTCGTAATAATATTATAAATTGAGTCCCTGATTCAATTAATCCAATTCATGAGTCTGGATGTCATGAAGAACATTGTTCATTGTTCCACGTTTATCAAAGCTGAAGTATGATCTTTTCTAGAACCTTTCACCTACCTACACTTCTGCAGCGCCATACGAAGGCCTGGCTCAGTGCACCAGCTTATTCACGAGTACTGCGTCGAATTAGAGGTTTTCCTTTCCTCTCACTCTCGCCCTAAACGTCTCCCTCCTTAACAGCTACTCTGCCCTCTGAATAATAATAATTACAACGCCGGTTTATAAGGCACCGTAAACGCGGTCCTAATCACTACAAGGGCGCCGAACCCACTGAAGACCCAACCAGGACCTCCTCTGGGCACGGCCACCCTTTTTCAACCCTCTAATTCGACATAGCTGGTGTCCTGCGCTCAGCTTTCGAGTACGCTTTAAAAGCATAGGGATTCCGAATACGATTACGATGTCTCAGGCGAGCATCACTATCCTCGTCTTACCTGCTTTAATTGACCAGTGTAATCATCATCATCATCATCACCATCATCATCATCATCATCCTACCTGACGGCGTGTTCGTCTGATGGCGATGCTTTGTCTTCGATTGGAATCGGAAGCGGAACAGACGACAATGAGTCGATCGGCCGTTGGTCTTCGATTGCTGCATCCGTTGAAGAACAATTCGTCGCTTGGGAAGATGCTCTGGCGAGCTCCAGTCATCTGCCTCGAGGTACCGCGCCGACACATCGTCTCGTCATACTCCGCTAGACGTCGCGCCTCTTCCTCCTATATGTAGACACCAATATACATCTGTTATGGGTCCGTAGATGGCACTTTTTGACGGGAACCAGCGTATATGTACGTAAGAGGAGAGTTGATGATGATCAACTTATCGATGATGCTTAGATTCCTATCTTCAGAAACCCTCCCATGGAAGTCTATCAGTAAGTAATGCAATTGTTGTATAACGATCGCGGACAAGAGCATGCTGAGAGAACTCTCCCTAAGGACCATATATATATACATATATATATAGGTTATTTGTCCAGATCTGTCCAAATCACCAAGCAGTTATTGGTATTTACGTAAGCTAGGAAACGAACGATGAGTCACGTGACGCGCTGAACCCCCCCCCCCCCCCTATCCCCAGGCGGCTGGGAGTCTCCCATTGCTAGATGAAGGGATGGAAAGAAACACCTATCTTGCGCTCAACTGTGGAACGTGGGCTTTACTTTTTACTCCTACCAGCCTAATTGCTGTGACCAAACCCTAACCCTGACCTTGGACCTAGCCCCTAAACACTGATTTTTCTTAATATCAATGGATCCAGATTACGTAAAGTGAATTGGATGGATGTTTTATATATATAAATATATATAATGATATATATATATATATATATATATATGGAGTTGACTGACCATTGCTTCTGCTTCCTCCTCCTCCTTCTCCAGCTTCTGGCAATCGTCGTATGACATGGCAACAATGGCGAGAATGAGATTGACGAGGTAGAAGGAGCCCATGAAGATGACGACGATGAAGAAGATGATGTGATAAGGACCGTTCGTCGTCAAGATCTTTCAAACACATTTCACCATCAACACACGCAGTTACTGGTTGCTTTTATAGCGCCTTTAAGGAACCCATAACTGCGCTAAAGAACTGCTCGTTGCTGGAGATTTTCTTATTCTAATCTCAGTATAAATGCAAGATAAATTTCACTCCAACATTGGCTAGGGTTCTTCCGACCTATAAGACTAATCACGCTCAATTCTGTCATTGGTACTATTTGGTATAGGCTCAATCTCCGAGTGGATGTTAAGTACGCCTACACATGTCATAAAGATGCCAAACGCGTCTGCCAAGTCCCGTAACCTTCTAATAGAAGCAGCCAATCATACCAACTCTAACTAACACACTATTATTATTCATTTTAGTAAACTTCACTATCCTGCTGAATAAAAAATGTGCTCGTTACACGATTCGCAACTAACTCCTTCTGGGTTTACGGTCAAGTTACTCTCTCTTAGCGTCAACCACATAATTATATTCTCATTAATAGTGTCATTATTATGCGTAAGATTTCGTTGGGGTCATATGTCACTCTTTACAAATGCGTTGATGTAGCCCACCTCTGACTGAGATGAACCGCCGAAATGGAATCACCAATTGCTCTGCTAATAGAACTGAACAATAATGAACCAAACTGTACTTAACCATCTTCGTTGGAAAGTTGAAACAAATCATTAATATTTAGTTCTTATAAATGAATGGGCCTAATGCAAATCACAAATTGACATCGCTTCATCGTATCATTGAACAGAAGGTCGCTTGCATTATACTTCTTAACTCCTCTCCAGCTTAACTAATAGCATTTGATTTAGATTTCCTCCACGGAAAAATATCTATAGGCCTACCTATTTCAGCTTTACCACTGGACAGAAGTTATCCCAGAAGCGAAGTTCCAATGGCGCCTTCTACTTACCATTTGATAGAGGTTTTCCAAAGGTAAAGTATAAATATCTCCTTTCAGCTACGATTTGGAAAGGTTTTCTGAAAATAAGGTATTAATTAATGCATCCTTCCACTTAGGCCTACCATTTGATATAGGTTTTCCCAGCAGTCCTGCGTCATCAGTCGAAAGGCACAGAGCAGAGCGAATCCAAAGTTATCAAAGTTCGTGTATCCGAAGTTTGGATTCGAACCGACCGCCCGGCAGATGTAGTTCTCCGGACACTTGCTGTGTCCAAGAATAACAATAACAAGACGATGCCACCTTCCTTGACTATCTCCAACATTAGCAATCGAATACTAACATCAACGTCTGAGTGTTTTATTCGCAAATTAACCGTTGACCGACTCCAAAAAATGAAGTCGCTTTTGAAGCTAATAAAATCAAATCCAATCTGATCTAATTCAATCTTTTGAAACTAATCAAATCTAATTCGATTTCATTTTATTTAGTCCATTAATGAAATCTAAGCGCATCAGTTACTTAGTAAATTAACAGAGCATCTTGAGTTCCTCCTCTCACAGAAGTGCTACCTATATACATGCTAACCAAACTGATGTCAAGGTCTATGTTAGAGTCAATCTAATCTACAGCTCTCATAAGTCCAATCTATTCTGCGAACTTCTAGAGTTCCGTTATGATGATCGATGATATCCTAGAGCTAGAGGTGAAATCACAGCCCAGACAGAGTTAATTATTGTTCAATGTTAGCTTGAAATTGAATGTGGCTTCTTTCACTATTTTAATAGTGCCTCAAATGAATTCTGAAACTGCCTCTTGCGTTAAACTACGAATATAATCAAGTTCTGACTCACCCAGCCTCTGATCCGCTGCCGCATAACTTCGGAGATCCATTCGGCAGATGGAACCAGTTGCCTAACAGAGAACATAATAACTAATAATTATTGTCTGACCGGTCGATTGGCCGTTTTTAGGCATAAGCAACGTATGCGTTTGCGTAGAGTCCTGCAAACTCAAGGGCTCCACTGTCCACAATAACCTCGTTATTGTCATACGACAATTAATATTATTGTTTGTCATTTGAACAGACACACCTATAATACATGTAGGGCCCCAAGAAATAGTGTTGCGTAGGGTCCCAAGATTAAAAAAATGCGGTGCTCGGCGGACGTAGTCTATAAGGTGTATAACGCAATGTACGCATTGCATTGCTGTCGACAGTTAAATTCTACTCCTGTAATATCTTGTAATCATTTGTTCATGTGGTTGGGGTGGGCAGAAGTTTCGTTATGACTGTGTGTGCTCCTCAGTGTGCTGAAGATAATGAAGTCACTGACACTTTATACCAATGGTTGTCTCAGAGCTAACTGAGGGAACTGCTCGTCGTCATCCATATAGATGGGGGGAGGCTTTATAAAAGAAGGAATTATCTTACTTGGAAAAACCCTGAGTATAATTGAACTGAGTAGTGTCAGTAAACTCATATAGCACCTGCAATAATCTATGAAAACAGTTTTCAGATTCAACCACCAGATGTCGCTCTCTTTTGAACTTGGCGTGCGTTTAATTTCCGTGCGAATGCGTCTGGGTCTATATAGCTATAGCACTAAGTGCTTCAAGTAGCAAGACAGTTCAAAATTAATTCAAAACGCGTCATACAAAATATATAGGCCTACACATATATACATGTATATGCGCGTATATCATAATGAAGGACAGTTCTTTAAACGAGAATCAAACGAAAATCATATCATTATTAATTATCATGCAGATATCAAGTCGTCTCACTCTCATTTTCGAAGTGTTCTCTAAGCTCTTTTTCGCTGACATTCTCCCGAGTGACGTCAGGACTGCGCACGCACTTGTTCATCAGGGTTCCCTGGTAGATCTGAAGACCAATCAGAGCGAAGATCGACAGAACGAAAACAGTTAGGATCATGACGTCACGCAGTCGACGAACTGCCTCCATCAAAGCACCGACGATTATCTTCAGCCCTACGAAGCAACAGCAGAAACAGTCAACGACGCTGAATATTCATGAGAGGTTCCATAATTATGCTAATCGCTGGCTGACGTCACAATGGTCGTAGGTAAAGTATGTATACCAGACCCCATAGCAGCATTAAAAAGTTACAGAAGTGGCAAGCTAAATGCACCGAAGAGCAAATGCAAGGCGCTGCTTAAAGAAGCTATATAG
>OY365811.1:12808933-12823933 GCA_959347315.1 Bimastos eiseni | reverse complement strand
TTATTATTATCATTATTATCATTATTATTATTGTTGTTAATATTATTATCATCATCATTATGATTATTATTATTACTATGAAAATGGTCCCTTAGGTTCAATGAGAATATAGAATAATATTATAATAATAGTAATAATAATAATAATAATAATAATATTATTATTATTGTTATTATTATTGTTATTATTATTATTATTATTATTATTATTATTATTATTATTATTATTAGTATTATTATTGTGAGTTGATTTCATCTATTTAATGTTGATGTCGTCCAGAGTAGCCCTGCTCGTTAGACTTCTGAGCAGCGAAAGTTCCCTTGAAAGCAACTGCGTTGTAGCGTTGAATAATCATCGAGATGCGCTGGTAGAGAAAAGTCGTCTCCCTCTGCTCCCCAGTGACGGCGCTCAGTCTGTGTCCCAGTTCTGAAAGGAAGCTTTTGGCCTTCGGAATTGATGGGGCCAAAGGTTTCGAATGCCACCGGTGTGAAGACGTACGTGGAGGCTAGCTCGGTGTATTACTGAGTTTTGAGGTTCGCAGCCCTCTCGGCCGCAGCGCCCGCTCTTTGTGATGTTTCTGGCAGATACGACGTTGCCATTGTATCTGAGACTGTCGCGTCCCATATCAAACACCGCCCCGCCCGCCATGGTATATATATTATTGTTATTATTATTATTATTATTATTATTATATTTACTACTACTACTACTACTACTACTACTACTACTACTACTACTACTACTACTACTTCTACGACTACTACGACTACTACTACTACTACTACTACTACTACTACTACTACTACTACTACTACTACT
Source organism: Bimastos eiseni (assembly GCA_959347315.1). NCBI lineage: Eukaryota > Metazoa > Annelida > Clitellata > Crassiclitellata > Lumbricidae > Bimastos > Bimastos eiseni. The sequence goes on along the minus strand of OY365811.1, from coordinate 12,823,114 downwards.
ACTACTACTACTACTACTACTACTACTACTACTACTACTACTACTACTACTACTACTACTACTACTACTACTACTACTACTACTACTACTACTACTACTACTACTACTACTACTACTACTACTACTACTACTACTACTACTATACAGAAGTGCGTTAAATGTTTTCGTCCCGATCGGGCTGAACGAAAGAGCCCCTGAATGCCACTGCATTAAAACGTTGTGTACAAATAGATAGACGTTGAAAAAGATGAATTGTTTCGCGTGGGTCTCCCGTTGCCTGTGACATACGGTGGTCCAGCTCTTGTAGAAACTCAATGCCGGAACGTCTATTATTATTATTATTACTATTATTATTATTTTCATTATTATTATTATTGCTATTATCATTATTATTATTATTATTATTGCTGTTCCTATTATTATTGTTATTGTTAAAATCATCATCATCGTCATCATCGTCGTCATCGTCGTTATCGTCGTCATCATCGTCACCGTCGTCATCGTCGTCGTCATCGTCGTCGTCATCGTAATCGTCGTCGTCATAGTCATCATCATTATCATCATCATCGTCATCGTCATCATCATCATCGTCATCATCATCATCTGTATTATTAATTTATTAAGCACCGCAATCTAATGACCAAGCATCCATTGATAGCATCGCAGGCGAGGCCTTAACCCGAACTCTTTGTGTTATGTTTGCGTTTTGTGTTATAACTCCAACCAATCGGCTACCGTGTGTCCACCGTGATGGTGTCACTTAACAACAACTCAGAGGTACATTCATAATCAAAGGTAAAATAAAGGGAAGAGGAAGTTTGAAAGAAGGACATCCCAGAAGTAACGTGTAACAGTTGAAGAATGGAATCTACAAGACGGAGAAAGAAGATAAGAGATGACTGAAACAAGGAATAAGACAGGGCAAGGAGGAAAAGATAAGGATTGGGATCGGGAACGGGCAGAAGAGGCGTTGAATTATACTTAGAGACAGACAAACGGGAGATGGGAAGAGGAGATGTGATGAGCATGGGAAGTGGAGATATGATGGGAAGAGGAAGTTGAGACGTGGTTGGAATGAGATGCGTTGAAGAGGAGAATAATAATTTGAGAATAAATGAACTTACGCTAATGAGACGACGACGAAGTCGAGCCAGTTCCAAGCATCACGGAGGTAAGTGAAGTTAGAGATGATGAGACCTCGAGCCAGCATCTTGATAGTACTTTCGATTGTGTAGATTCCAGTGAACGCTGCCCTACAACACATTCTCCCTTAGAACACATTCTCCTTATAACATAGTCTCCTCATAATACATTCTCCTCATAACACATTCTCCTCATAACACATTCTCCACATAACACATTCTCCTCATAACACATTCTCCACATAACATATTCTCCTCATAGCACATTCTCCTCATAACACATTCTCCTCATAACACATTCTCCACATAACACATTCTCCTCATAACACATTCTCCACATAACACATTCTCCACATAACATATTCTCCTCATAACACATTCTCCTCATAACACATTCTCCACATAACATATTCTCCTCATAACACATTCTCCTCATAACACATTCTCCACATAACATATTCTTTTCATAACATATTCTCCTCATAACATATTCTCCTCATAACACATTCTCCACATAACATATTCTCCTCATAGCACATTCTCCTCATAACATATTCTCCTCATAACACATTCTCCACATAACATATTCTCCTCATAACACATTCTCCACATAACATATTCTCCTCATAACACATTCTCCTCATAACACATTCCCCTCATAACACATTCTCCACATAACATATTCTCCTCATAACACATTCTCCTCATAACACATTCCCCTCATAACACATTCTCCACATAACATATTCTCCTCATAACACATTCTCCTCATAACATATTCTCCTCATAACACATTCTCCACATAACATATTCTCCTCATAGCACATTCCCCTCATAACATATTCTCCTCATAACATATTCTCCTCATAACACATTCTCCTCATAACACATTCTCCACATAACATATTCTCCTCATAACACATTCTCCTCATAACACATTCCCCTCATAACACATTCTCCACATAACATATTCTCCTCATAACACATTCTCCTCATAACACATTCCCCTCATAACACATTCTCCACATAACATATTCTCCTCATAACACATTCTCCTCATAACATATTCTCCTCATAACACATTCTCCACATAACATATTCTCCTCATAGCACATTCTCCTCATAACATATTCTCCTCATGACACATTCTCCTCATAACACATTCTCCACATAACACATTCTCCACATAACATATTCTCCTCATAACACATTCTCCTCATAACACATTCTCCACATAACATATTCTCCTCATAACACATTCTCCTCATAACACATTCTCCACATAACATATTCTTTTCATAACATATTCTCCTCATAACATATTCTCCTCATAACACATTCTTCACATAACATATTCTCCTCATAGCACATTCTCCTCATAACATATTCTCCTCATAACACATTCTCCACATAACATATTCTCCACATAACATATTCAACTCATAGCACATTCTCCTTATAACATATTCTCCTCATAACATATTCTCCTCATAACACATTCTCCACATAACATATTCTCCTCATAGCACCTTCTCCTCATAACATATTCTCCTCATAACATATTCTCCTCATAACACATTCTCCTCATAACACATTCTCCACATAACATATTCTCCTCATAACACATTCTCCTCATAACACATTCCCCTCATAACACATTCTCCACATAACATATTCTCCTCATAACATATTCTCCTCATAACATATTCTCCTCATAACATATTCTCCTCATAACATATTCTCCTCATAACACATTCTCCTCATAACACATTCTCCACATAACATATTCTCCTCATAACACATTCTCCTCATAACATATTCTCCTTATGACATATTCTCCTCATAACATATTCTCCTCATAACATATTCTCCTCATAACATATTCTCCTCATAACACATTCTCCACGTAACATATTCTCCTCATAGCACATTCTCCTCATAACATATTCTCCTCATAACACATTCTCCTCATAACACATTCTCCACATAACACATTCTCCACATAACATATTCTCCTCATAACACATTCTCCTCATAACACATTCTCCACATAACATATTCTCCTCATAACACATTCTCCTCATAACACATTCTCCACATAACATATTCTTTTCATAACATATTCTCCTCATAACATATTCTCCTCATAACACATTCTTCACATAACATATTCTCCTCATAGCACATTCTCCTCATAACATATTCTCCTCATAACACATTCTCCTCATAACACATTCTCCACATAACATATTCTCCTCATAACACATTCTCCTCATAACACATTCCCCTCATAACACATTCTCCACATAACATATTCTCCTCATAGCACATTCTCCTCATAACATATTCTCCTCATAACATATTTTCCTCATAACATATTCTCCTCATAACATATTCTCCTCATAACATATTCTCCTCATAACACATTCTCCTCATAACACATTCTCCACATAACATATTCTCCTCATAACACATTCTCCTCATAACATATTCTCCTCATAATACATTCTCCTCAAAACATATCTATGTCTCTATCTATGCCTCGCCATCTCTGTCTCTATCTCTATTTCTGTCTATTTTTCTTTATCTGAGTTAAGTGGATGGGCTATGTGTTTCACCCTCTCTCGTGTCGCTATTGGCTTCGTTGTCTGCAGTGTCTGAGGAACGCGGTCGGAATCAGTTAACCATTCGACTGACCAGACGAAGGCTGGCTGGTCATGGATGAACTGTCAACTGCTGGTTGGTCACAGATGTATAATAGCCAAAGGCAAACTAGCAATTGATGGATGACATCCGTGGTTTTAGAAATTCATGCATGTGCCAAGACAGGCAAATTACAGAATGGTTGCCATTGATTAATTGTTGCCAAAGGTTGGCTGCCCATGGATGATGGATGGTGACCGTATGTTGGCGAGGCTCTGGGCCAATAAAATCCCTAACTGGTTGACCTTGACATCTATGATTAGTCAAATCCATGCCGGATTTAAGAAATTAAGAGTTATTGAGTTAATATACAAACGCTCGTGAATAAGCCGGTGCCCTACGATTGGCTTTCGAGTGGTGCCATTGCTTACACGCTCTGCAACAAGTAATCCAGACAATGTGTATCTAGTTAATGAATTGCTGGGCTTTACCAAAAGCTCCTTTCCCTATTTTGTTCCTTGCCATACTCTTGCTACATTATATATATATATATATATATATATATATATATATATATATACTCTCATAGGGAGAACCTCTCTAGACAGCCATCGTGTCTCAGCCACGACACCTAGCGAACAAATGATGACACCCAGCCAATCGATGCTGATGAAAAATACCATAGTCATCGCCTGATAGGAAGGAGCAGGAGGAGCAGGGTTGCTGTCTGGTGAGTATCCATGGTTACAGAAGCAACTTACTCGGAGTCTGGTATCTCCTGATTCGTTGCCATGAAGACGCAGTTGACGAGGATGACCAGCATAACAGAAAGACTGAAGAAGGTTCACATGTTAAGGAAACACACGAGACGTATACAAAGGTCTTCCTTTATCTTTGCATATATAGACGTGTCTGTGTCTATCAGTCTCTGCTTGTCCATTCATGTATTCGTGTGTCTGTACATGTCCCTCTTTTCCTATCTGTCTGCTTCTATCACTGTTTCTCTCTATCTATGTCTTTGTCTCTCGCTTTTTCTCTGTATGTGTGTCTTTTTCGTTGTCTCTCTCTTCGTTTGTCTCTCCTTATGTCTCTCTGTCTCTTTATTTGTCCACGTTTTTTCTCTTTGTGTACCATGTCGTCTCAAAGCGAGACAACCACAGGTCGTAAAGAAATACACGTTTTTTAAACTTAACTTGGGCCTAACCTAAAGCGTCAGTAGACACTTTTATTCGGAATGAGTCGTAACAATTCGTTCTCTGAATTCATCGCTCATTGTCTTCATCGCTGCCTTCCACACCCATGCGTCATTCGTTCATGTCCTTCAAAAGTCTCAATAAACCGATAAATCAATAAATCGATCGATCGATCTACTTATTAAGTGATCAAACAAAAAATCGATTGATCATATGATCGACCAATCGACGGAAAACCTTAACTATCTTCAACAAATTCTAAGTAGGAAATGTTAAAGGGTGTGTGCATGAATGTTGCCTATAGCTATCTAAATCGACTACACCGTTCTGTTAAGGATATGGATGAGTGAGAATGTAGATGGCGGTCCTTCGAATGGGATTAAACGGACTGAAGAGGAAGAATCCGTCGGTGGCACTGAAGCGGAAGATCGTCTTGTCTCTGGCAACGACAACGAACGTCTGGAGAAGAAACATCGAAGGACAGACTTTATTAGCACAGATCAGAAAACTGAATTAATGCAGATGACTGAATTAATGTAGATGACCAGATTCTTAAAAGACTTGCAGCTGCCTAAGTCGGACGATTATTTATTATTTTTATTTATTCACTTTTCATCGCAAGATAATGAATGATCATAGGAAATGTCCATCTGAGGCGCGGATTGTCAGTCGCCAGAAAAAGAAGATGGATTTAGATTTGCAAATCCTTGAGAGCCTTGGAGAAATTGTGAACTTTGAGTCACTGATTAAAGGATAGAAGGAAGTGAATATGAGTTGGAAAGGAAGAGCGAGCTAGCGAGAAAAAGAGAAAGAAAGAGGGAGAGATAGAGAGACAGAGACAGAGAAAAAGACAGAGATAGAGAGACAGAAAGAGACAGAAAGAGACAGAGAGAGACAGACCGACCGACAGATAGACAGACAGACAGACAGAGAGACAAAGAGAGAGAGACGGAGACAGAGAGAGAGAAAGAGAAAGAGACAGACAGACAGATAGACAGACAGACAAAGAGAGACAAAGAGAGAGACAGAGGGAGAGAGAGAGAGTGAGTGAGAGAGGTTTCCATTCTTAGCAGCAGAGTCACGGATTGCAATTGAGCCCATAGGTCTTACGGTCCTGCAGATCGAGGCTGAGCCAAAGGATCTTAATAATTATAACAGTGGTGTAGACGTAAATTGAGAAATACCGGAACGTCGACGGAGGTCACCTTTGTAGAAATCGGTTGCTTAATTATTTCACACTTGTTTTTGAAACAAAATACCATTAATATAAAGGTGTCGCTTCTAGGATTGATGAACCGACGAAAAGATAAACGAAGAAAAATATTCATTCAAGAGACTTTTCTATCCAAAATGGTCAGACGATTTAGAACGACAACGAGAATTAACGATACCTCTCATCGATACTTAGTTACTTAGTCAGGAATTTTGAAAGCCTCACGCGTGATAAAAGAAAGCTCGATGTCAACGTATTTAACGAACACAAGGCCTTAAATCGTGCTGTGTCAATAGCAAAATTTATCTGTAACCCGTAGGACCTTCTATAGAGTAATACTGCAGTAGGAAGTCAATAGTTAAAAATCAGTCTTGAAGCTGTGTAGTGGTTCATCGCGTCTAATTGGGGACGCGCCAGTGTCTACATTGGAAGACCTTGGGGAGTGCACCAGTACCTTTCTTAGACATCTACTGCAATTAACCGTCTCTAAGCATTCAGTGTTTGTGTGTGTGTGTGTGTGTGTGTGTGTGTGTGTGTGTAGGCGTGTGTGCTCGTGTGTCGGTGTGCGTGTGCTCTTCGTGTAGGTGACGTACGTATTTGTCCTGGTAGAATTCGTCTAATTCCTCGATTGGTTTTCCGTACAGTTCAGGTGGAAATTCTCCAAGTATCGACGGCAGATGTCGTCCGGCCTCCAGCGCTGGATTCGGACACGGCGTCTCATTGACGTCATCAGCAGCAGCAGCAGCAGCAGCCAGCGTCTCACCCGACTGCGCGCTCGTCCCTCGATCTCCCCACGCAGGTATTCCTCCTGCTCCTCTTACTCCGACACCCACTTCAGCAAAGGCTTCTCCTCGTCCTGCTCCTGCTCCTGCTCCTGCTCCTCCTATTCCTCCTGTCAAATCTGAAGCAGCGGTGATGGAAGTGAGCGATCTTTGTCTGGCGCGGTTGCGTTCCTTTGCGATGCGTTGCGTCTCTTCGGCTTTCTTCTGGATCTTGCTGATGGATTCCTTTGTGAAGAGGCGAAACAACGGCTGTTCATGGATCGCCACTATTTCCATTGTCCGAATGAACGAACGAACGAACGATGACGACGGACGACGGGAAAGAACGAATGCATCAACTGAAATTAAAAACAGACGTTCGAATCAACCAAATTCTTAAACAGATGAATGTTATGAGGAGGAAATTATCAATTCCCGACCATTCAGAAATTCCACCCTCTGTCAATTATAACAATCCAGTCAATCAACCTTCAGTAAGTCTGCCATATTCGAAAGACATGATCGTCGGTGGTACCCTCTGAGGGTGTTTCCTCGAGATGACCTCTGCCCAATGCACAGGTGCTAACGGTCATTATGAGAGAACCGGACAGTCAGAATGAATGTTCACTTCATTCCAATTGTGTGTCTCCACTGTCTCGTGACTGACGTCATAAGGGGCGGGACAGATGTGTCTGTCACTGTGTGTTTGATGCAGTTATACATCAGTTAATATAGTTGGAGAGAAAATGAAGAAACGGAACGACGAAGGAGGAGGAGGAGGCGGAGGAGGAGGCGGAGGCGGAGGAGGAGGCGGAGGCAGAGGCGGAGGAGGAGGAGGAGGAAGAGGAGGGCTTCTTTGAACCCATCAGACGTAAACGACTTCATGATCAGTGCTTCCTAATAATCGATCTTCTCTTTTGATATTTCCAGACGCAGACTGAGATTCATAATGAAATAAAACGTTCCGTTATGCCTCCTCCACCTTCCTTGTCTTCTCCACTTCTTCCACTCCCCTCTTTCTGCTCTTGTTCCACATCCTTCTCTTGCTGCTCTTCCTCTACCTTCTTCCCTTTCTCCACTTCCTCCACCTTCTTATGCTTCTTATCTTCCTCCACCTTAATTTCTTCTCCTTATCCCCTTCCCACGCCTTCTTTTCTTTCTCCTTTTCCTCCACCTTTTTCCCTCCTTTTCCTTCCTATTTTCTCCTTCTCCTCTTCCTCCACCTTCTTCCCATTCTCCTCTTTCTCCACCTTCTTCTCCTTCTCCACTTCTCCACCTTCTTCTCCTTTTTATATTCCTCCACTATCTTCTCCTTCTCCTAATCCTCCACCTTAATTTCTTCTCCTTCTTTCCTTCCCAGATCTTCTTTCCTTTCTCCGCATCCTCCACCTTCTTCCCATTCTCCTCTTCCTTCATCTTCTTCTCTTCCTCTTCCTCCTTCCCCTCTTCTTTTTATCTCCTTCTCTTCATTCTACTTGACACACAAACTCCCCTTCTAAGTTTCCATTTTTCCCTTCCTTCTCTTCTTCCTCCTCCTTCTGCTGTTAGTCCTATTTCTCCCCTCCTTACTCTTCTCCTCCGCCACTTATTTCTTCTTCCTCCTCCACCTCGTCGTCTTCCTCGTGATCCTCCACCCTTTCTGCTTTTCCTTCCCCTTCACGTCTTCCTCAGGCGACTCCTCGTTTGATCTGATCCTTATGTTCCTGACAGCAGTTGGTCTTCTGAGATCAGTAGGAGGCAAATGATGAGGAAGACGGTGTGACGAAGAATGAAACCCCCATCGGACAATCATCTCCTCTACCGCTGCAACGATGCAGAGAAACCAATGGAGGAAATTTATTTGAGACAATTCTCAAATAATTTCGTCTCGAGTTCAGATAAACCAACAACAATTCAGACGATTTAATAGTTTCATTGAGTTACCACCGATTTCCATAACTTCAACAATAATAGCCATACTCACAATCTCATTCCTCTCATCTCTTTCCTATCGCTTCCTTCCTTAGCCTCAATGTGAGTCTAGGAAATCGGCGCCACAAAAAAGCTACATGCGCTATATAAAATCGGATCAGCGGCTAGAGCCGAATTGTTGAGGTCAATTTCGGTGCCTGATCTGAATAATGGGATAGGCTCCATACCCACAGCCCACGCAGGAGCTGAATGGTCAACCACCATTCTCAATCATACAGAGAAGAATCGACCCAGTGCAAAGGTAGACGATCGATTCCAAACCAGAAGTCAGAATGGTGTCCCGTCGTGACGTCAGGAGATGCCTGCCTGCATGCGTCCAAAAGAACTAGAGTGAATGAAGGAGGAGAGTTTCTTCGATTGATGAGGTCGCTTAAGTTGACCCCAAGGGTCACTCGACTTGACATCCGTATCCGCAGATATGGCGCTGACCATTGTAGTCTCACGTGCCATCGGATGCCGATGTAATTGGTCCAAGACAATCGGCTGCTGCCGCTGAGAAACGCCTTCAGTCAGCGTCAGCGATTAAGCGCTGCTCTTATTAAGTCACAGCAGTTCCTAATCTAATTAACAGCAGCAGCAGCAGCAACAGCAGCAGTAGCAGCAAAAGAGCAGAGGCACCAATAGCATCAGCCTCACCGCCTTCTTCTCAGTGGCAAAGGCTTCTCCAAAGCGGGGCACAATGCCATCAGACAGAACTGGTAATAAAATCACAAACATCACCACCGACATCGCCACTAACATCACCACTGGCATAGTCACTAACATCACCACTGGCGTAGTCACAAACATCACCACCGTCATCGCCACTAACATCACCACTGGCATAGTCACTAACATCACCACCGACATCGCCACTAACATCACCACCGATATCGCCACTAACATCACCACCGACGTCGCCACTAACATTACCACCGACGTCGCCACTAACATCACCACCCACATCGCCACTAACATCACCACTGGCATAGTCATTAACATCACCACTGGCATAGTCACTAACATCACCACCGACATCGCCACTAACATCACCACCGACATCACCACTAACATCACCACTGGCATAGTCACTAACATCACCACCGACATCGCCATTGACATCACCACCGACATCACCACTAACATCACCACCGACATCGCCACTAACATCACCACCGACATCGCCACTAACATCACCACCGACATCGCCACTAATATCACCACTGGCATAGTCACTAACATCACCACAGATATCGCCACTAACATCACAACCGACTTCGCCACAAACATCACCACTGACATCGACACTAATATCACCACTGGCATAGTCACTATCATCACCACCGACGTCGCCACTAACATTACCACTGGCATAGTCACTAACATTATCACCGACATCGCCACTAACATCACCACCGATATCGCCACTAACATCACCACCGACATCACCACTAACATCACCACTGACATCGCCATTAACATCACCACTGGAATCGCCACTGACATCACCACCGATATCGACACAAACATCACCACTGGCATAGTCACTAACATCACCACCGACGTCGCCACTAACATCACCACCCACATCGCCACTAACATCACCACTGGCATAGTCACTAACATCACCACCGACATCGCCACTAACAGCACCACTGGCATAGTCACTAACATCACCACCGACATCACCACTAACATCACCACCGACATCGCCACTAACATCACCACCGACATCGCCACTAATATCACCACTGGCATAGTCACTAACATCACCACAGATATCGCCACTAACATCACAACCGACTTCGCCACAAACATCACCACTGACACCGCCACTAATATCACCACTGGCATAGTCACTATCATCACCACCGACGTCGCCACTAACATTACCACTGGCATAGTCACTAACATTACCACCGACATCGCCACTAACATCACCACCGATATCGCCACTAACATCACCACCGACATCACCACTAACATCACCACCGACATCGCCACTAACATCACCACCGACATCGCCACTAACATCACCACTGGCATAGTCACTAACATCACCACCGTCATCGCCACTAACATCACCAATGGAATCGCCACTAACATCACCACTGGCATAGTCTCTAACATCACCACCGATATCGCCACTAACATCACCACCGACATCACCACTAACGTCACCACCGACATCGCCACTAACATCACCACTGGCATAGTCACTAACATCACCACTGGCATAGTCACTAACATCACCACTGGCATAGTCACTAACATCACCACACTGGCATAGTGCTACAAATGTCACCAACGGCCTACAACACGTAGGGGTACACAACTGCAGCCTCGTCATCTTCCTCGTCACCTTCACTACCGCCAACATTGTCGTCATTGTTGGCAGCAGCAGCAGCAACCAGACAACAGTCGAGAGTAGCATTTATAAGCATTTCACAGATTGTCATTTGATACGATTAGCTATAGCCTATTAATAGCCTATTAGTAGCCTATTAATGCTGAAATCGACCCTGTGTAGAAAGGCGGCGCATAGAGATAGAACAGGTGTGTAAATTTGAAGAATTAAACACGGACATAAATAATACACCACCAACGACCATCTGATCATCTCAGTCAATCAGTCATTCAGTTCAGTCAGCTAATCAATAAGTTAATCGCCCAGCAATTAAACCGATCACTCAATCACTCAGTTCTTCAGTCCATCCCATAGTCAGTCAATCAATCAGTCAGCTATTCAGCCGGCCGCTTCAGTCAGTCAATCAGTTAATCAATTAATTAATCATCAATTAAACCAGGCAGCCAGTCCCAATAAGAACAATTCAGTCAGTCAGTCAATCAATCAGTTCTTCAGTGCATCGCATAGTCAATCAATCAATCAGTCAATGGATGTCTGCTAAACGCACAAGAGTCAACAAGTCAGCCAATCAATCGTAGTGTCTTGGTGTCCATCGCAATGTTTTATAGCACAGGATTTCGATCGTCATAACATAAAATATTTCTCTTCAACCAGAAGCCGTCAATCGATTCCCTGCACCGCAACGTAATTGACATTTCGTGCTCAAAGTATACCTACGCATGCATACAGAATGTGTCCATCCACGGCTTAAAAATTATATTGTATCATTAGGCAGTATAACTGTCAACAGGGATTGACATAGCGCATTAATTTAACGATAGCTACCAACGATTTTACTTTACATCTGGAGTATACATGTACGTTGTTTTAAGCCAAATTGTCCATATTATTGCCTTATTTGAGCAAAAACATATATTTATTATTATCAGTATCATGCATATGCTTATTCATATATCATTTCTTGATAATAATCTGTGATGCATTGTGTTTGTGTATACGATGCATGTATGTAGTTACAGAGAGCAATCAGTCAATAAGTACTAAGTAGGCCAACCTTACGTCGAGTTCCTGTAAGTTGGATTTTGACTGTTGCCATAGCAACAACCGTTTCTCCTTCTGTCTCTCAAGTTCTCAACCTATTCGTTTCGTCTATACTGCATAGAGGCGTGTTACAACGATACTTTTTAAATCGATTTTGGTCACTAATTTCCATCGGCGTCCAAATAGGGGGAGGGGGGTTGACGCCCCTGCCAGTTTCTACTGTAGGCCTACGATGTCCTTTTATTTGTGAATTCGCGACTGGTTTCTTGTCGCCACTTGGAGCAGACGCCTTTTTGTCGTGATGTTACCTTATAAACACTGATCAGCTGAAGAAATAAGATCTATACTGTTGACAACAAGTGTACATCATACATTTATAATATTATACAATCAGTGTATATTATTAGCATGTGTGAGTATGCCTATATATATATATATATATATATATAATTGCGTGCGCATGATGTTCGAACAGGTATGACTGCGGGAGGCGGCAGCGTGCCTGGAATGAAAGACTTGCAGAACGTCGCCTTCGTCTTAGTAGACCTATGCAAAGAATCGTATGCGGTGTCTGGCACGCACCAGGTGCGCCTATTCCCCAGGCAATCTTTATTCCATTATGGTCCGCCGTTTAGACCAGCACCGCCTAAACATGGTCTAACTGAGACCGGAAGGAGGCGGAGTGGATACGCCATGACACAAGCCCTTCTCCGCACATTATATATACATATATCGGGGTTTACTTGGCCCCTATAGACAAATGTAAATTAACGCTGTAGATGTAAATGTAGATGCTATAAATGTAGAGTAGTCTATAGTGATCGCAAGGCCCATACACCCTGCTCAATATTGAATGGGGTGAGATCGTTCACCACTGTCGCAAGAGAGTATCAGTGGTCTGAAGCGACAACCATTTTGCCAGCTTGCTTTGGAGAGATTGTGAAATGATGAAACCTTGGGCATCATCATAAGAACGCAAGTGAACTTGTCAGTGGCATGGGTGAATGAACAGATAGTTCGATGCATCGATTGGTGGATAGATAGATTGATTGATTGCTTGATTGATGGGTCGATTGATTGATGGGCGGTTAAATGGATTGACTGATGACTGGCTGTATTTAGCAGCCATGAGACTTACATGATGTAAGTATATAGAAGGGCAGAATAAATTTGCGTATGATCTTCATTTGAATACTTAAACAATACGTATCTCATAGGTAGATTTGAAGAAGAACAGTCAGAAACAGAAAGAGAGAGCTCACCTCATGACGTCATAATAAACATCCCTCACGGTAATTCCATCTCTTCATTCATGAGATCGGCAGCGTCATAGCAGCGTCATCCTCGTCATCACCTTCTCCACTCGAAGACTTCTCCGATACCAGGACCCGGCTGCACTTATCGCAATCTGCAGATGATGCATATCGATCTGCTTCAACTCTCATCAGTCAGAGTTGCTGCTGCTGCTGCTGCGTCTCCATCGGGCGTTCGTGGGCGAACTCGGTACCAAGTACTAGAGGCGGTGCATCCACCATTTGCAGGTGCGCCGCTGTCTGTCGATTCCCTATCACCAGACGGACAGACAGACGTACAGACAGACGGGCGGACAGACGAGCTGAGCAACACGCAGACTGACTGACTGACAGACTGACTTGCAATAAAACGTGTACAGGTACGTCGACGTACTAATCCCCTTTAAACCAGTCTATGGATAGGCTTTCTCTCCCTCTCTTTCTTTTTCCCCGCTCTCTCTACTTCTCTACCTTTTAATTAGCTTCGTCTCTGTATCATTTGCTCTCTTTCAAGCCCTTTCTTGTAAAATATGTGTTCTCACTCGCTGTCTGCGTATCTGTCTGTCTCTGTCTGTCTC
>OY365811.1:12544368-12808733 GCA_959347315.1 Bimastos eiseni | reverse complement strand
GTGTCCATCGCAATGTTTTATAGCAATATCCTCTCTGACTCGATGGTGTTTCCTCCATTTCCATAGACAAACTACCTCTTACACAATCGTTCTCTGTCTGTATCTGTCTGTGTGTCTCTCCCTTCCCTCTCTCTTCTCATTTCCCCTGCTCTATCTTTTTCACTCTTTCTTTCTCTTCCTTCTCTCCATTTCTCTCTCTCTCTCTCTCTCTCTCTCTCTCTCTCCGTCTCTCTCTCGTTCTTTCTCTTCCGCTCCCCCCTCTCCCTCTCATTCTGTCTCTCCGTCTCCGCCTTCCTCTCCTCCCTCCCTTCCATCCTCTCTCTCTCTCCATCTCTTTCGCTCCATCCATCTCTCTCTCTCTCTCTCTCTCTCTCTCTCTCTCTCTCTATCTCTCCCTCCTCCCTCTCCCTCTTCTCTTTCTGTCTGTCTGTCTCTGTCTCACCCTCTCTCTCTCTCTCTCTCTCTCTCTCTCTCTCTCTCTCTCTCTCTCTCTCTCACACTCTCTCTCTCCCTGACGGTAAAACTTCTGGTAGCTGTGCATCTGCAAAAATTCTCAGTTATCGTTCTGGATGACGCAATTATCGTCGTTTGTCGAAAATCTGTCGCTGACCAGTCTTGGTCGCTGAAAGTTTCGTTTGATCGACTGCCACTTAAAATGAATTCCGGGCAAAATATCAATTTAATCGACGGTAGAAAGCGTAGTTGTAAGATTAATTCAATTTCTGACGCGTAAAATGGCGGCTATCTATAGGTGTAACCTGTGTTTATCCGTTCCGCGCTACATCAGAGTAGTTAGCTAAACACTGGATCCACAACATTGACATTACAAACCCACTTGACTCCAGCTGTATGCGGAACCTAGCAGTAGCACCTGGGGCAGAAGTGGTTGGGAAAGTCTCAGTCTAATTAGCGTCGTATTAAGCACACTGATAATTGAGACTAGTAGGCTACGTCGGTGGCCCTATGCTAGTCTTTAGTGTAAGGTGTCGAAACCAAGAGATAGGCCTAACTAACTTGCAACGTCCTATCTTTAAATAGTTTTGTTCGCCTTGTGACCCAGAATGCGCAAAAAATTCGAGCCAACGACACTCCGCTCAGCAATTCAGTTAGCGCCGTCCGTTATATAGGCCTATGTATATATATCAGGGGTGCAAAAAACCGAGATTTAAAAAAAATCAAAAGTTGTTTTTTTTGTTTTTGTTGTTTTTGATTTTATTTGGTTTTTTGGGGTTTTAGTTTTCCTTTGGAACAACAGTATTGTTATAAAAAAGCATCAAACACAACATGAAAAAGAGCTCCAACTTGTTTATGTAATTAACTTAGCTTGATTTCCGACTGAATAACGCATAACTAGTAATATAATAGTAAGATTAGTCAATTTTAAAAATATATTTTAAAAAAAACAAAAAAACAAAAAAATCAACATGTTTGCAGCCCTGATATATATATATATATATATATATATATATATATAGCAGAAGACCGAGACGCTCTGGTGCTTCACCAATCCTTCAAACCTCATTAATGGTTTTAAAAACCTTACTCTATCGCCGTTAAACCAAATATTCAGTCCTAATTCAGTCTTCACTCAATCCTCAGTCTTCACTTAACTTTCATTCAGCACACTCATTCAATCCCTTCCCTGAACAGATCCTAAAATGGGCCCTATACATGTATATGTATAAGTCGTCATTCAATTATAATTCGATCACCATTCAATTTTCAGTCTTCGCTCAGCCCTCATTTAGCCACCGACCCCCCTCTCCGCAGGCCTAAGTACAGACTAAATACGATGATTAAAGCCAGAAGAATATATTTACGGTATTAGTAAAAGCAGAGCTGCAACAATTATCTCTCGTATCATGTAGATAATGTTGGTGATTGTCATAAAGCAGAAGAATGTGCGTAGTCATGGTAACGATTGTCTTCAAACAGCAGAGGATACGTAATCATGGTAAATAAGCTGGCCATAAGACAGAAGAATATAGGTAGGATTACGTATATATGTTAATTATTGTCTTCAAGCAGAAGAGTATACGTAGGCCTATACGGCCTAATAATGGTAATTAAGCTCATTATTATAAGACATCATAGATACGGTAACGATCATAGGCCTTCATCTTCAGACAGAAGAGAATACGTAATAATTGTAATTTTGTTGATTGTCATAGGACAGAAGAGCTATACGTAGATATGGTAACGATTGTCTACAAAAGTTCAGACAGAAGAATATACGTAATAATGGTATCTAAGATCATTGTCATAAGACAGAAGAGTAACAGTATTCATAGATATGGTAACGATTGTCTACAAAAGTTCAGACAGAAGTAATAATGGTAACTAAGATCATTGTCATAAGACAGGAGAGTAAGAGGGTTCATAGATGACAACGCTTTTTCAAACAGAAGAGTAAGCGTTAGAAATGGTAACTAAGCTTTTTTGTATTGTATTTAAACATTTCTAGAGCGCTTCTTGTAGGGTGAACCGTTTAGAGGCGCACGCGGTCAAAGCTTATTGTCAAAAGAAAGAAGACTAGGCCTATAGGCTACGTCGATAATACTAGATATGTTAACTATTGTCTTCAAGCAGAAGATTATGTAATAATGGTAATTTAGCTCATTGACACTCAAGCATTGTCATAAGACAGAAGAGTATGCGCAGATATAACATACCTATAGGCGTAATACATCGTTACCATTATATTATATGGTAACGATGGTTTTCAAAACGAAGAGTATACAGATACATGTATGTTGGCCTAATAAGGGTAACTAAGCTAAATGTCATAAGGGGCCATCCATAAATGACGTCACGTCATTTATGGATGGCCCATAAATTTTTGACCCCCCCCCCTTCGTCACAAATGGCATGACCCCCTCAAATATGACGTCCACAGCTCTGACACCCCCTCCGAAAAAACCGGATGCCCAGAATGTAATGCAGATTTTCTTATAATTATCAGAAAGTAATTATAACTATAAAAATACTTGTAGCTATGATAGAAGAACGAAAAAAGAAGAAAGTAGCCTATCAGCTTAATTATTACAATCTTATGCATTCCTCAAGATGAAAGGCTCTTGGGTAAAAATTTTAATAAACTTATACGCATTTTGATGTTACGTCACATTTCGTCGACCCCTCCCCTCGTCACAAATGTCTGACTTCTATCCCTAGGTGCGTGACGTCGTTTATGGACGACCCCTAAGACTATACATAAAAATATGGTAACTATTGTCTTCAAACAGATGTACATGTACGTACATGTAGATACGACGATCGTCTTCAAACAGAAGTTTATGTATACAGCAGCTTCTCTCACCGCAAAACCTGTCCATCTGTCTCAGTCTCAGTTTC
This sequence comes from Bimastos eiseni, assembly GCA_959347315.1. Taxonomy (NCBI): domain Eukaryota; kingdom Metazoa; phylum Annelida; class Clitellata; order Crassiclitellata; family Lumbricidae; genus Bimastos; species Bimastos eiseni. Next base: position 12,805,379 of record OY365811.1, on the reverse strand, counting down.
TTCTTTACTTTCTCCTCTCACTTTCCTTACATCACACTCTTAGCCTACCTCGGTTGCCGGTGATTTTATGTTTTTTAATTCCGATTATTTATATAATGCCCTCTAATTCTTACTCAAAGGTGCTCTCTGAGCAAGCCTATAATATGATGCTAAGTATCATTACAATAGAAAATATTACAACAGTTATCAAAGCAATGCACAATAAGCTGGAAGGGTCATCAGTGGCGGAACCCAGAAAAGCTGCTGCCGGCAGGATTGAGTTTTATACATGCACCTGAAGTTATCTCCAATATCAGCGTTTCTTAGGCCAAGGTCTACATTGGACCATCGACAAGACATCATTAGGTCTAGATAATGAATTTGGTCATCGAATACACACACAAGACTTTTTATATCTTCGCATTTCTAAAAAACATTAACACAAGCAATTAACATTTATTCACCTACACAATAAGAAAAACAGTTAAAAGCAGTCCGTCAGTGCAATGCAGGTTTAAACACAGGATAAAGCCATTTTTATTGGAGTTTTATTCTTCATACATACATACAAGTTATTCAATCTATCATACCTTCAAACGTCACCTATTTTTAGTTAACTTGGTGTAGGGGTGTCCCTGTTAGCGGAACTTCGGTCCCTGTAGGGTCTATTCTTCCCTATTGTTTTGCTGTCAATCCTCATTAAACTGTTATACTATTATAATTTTTGTTAGTTGATCAATAAAAGGGATTGGTTATGGTTATGAACACATGCACACACAAAAAAAGACATGTATAGCAGGGCCATACAGAAATACCTAATATCACTATAGTGTGCGACACTACGAGTTTTATTCTTCGCTATAAAATTCTATCTGCCAGTCTCTCATCCCCTTTTGCATTTCTCAAAACCTGCTTCATCTCGCAGGGCCTTGCGTCCTGAGAGCGCTTCTGAATGCTCTGTCCAAATGGAGGTGCTTCACAAATACTTAAATACAATACAAACATACATACATAATATCTATGTTCAAACATACATGCATAATCTGAATAATTCCGTGCCACTGTAATCATAATCTGAAGACATAAATTGTTGCTGTGCATAAAATCAATCAGAAATCAAAATTGATAAGAGAAATGAATGGGGGGAGGGGAGGGGAGGGTTGAGTAGCGGTGAACACACTGGAACGCAACGCTTGAGGTACCGAGATCGAGACCCTTATCCCCAAAGATTGACTTCTTCCCTTCTTTCGCTAGGCGGGAGCATTTGTTAAAAATGAGATGTATAGTGTAATGGACGCCTTGCATGGCTTTCGACGGTTAAATTCGACTCCTGTAATAACTTGTCATCATTCATTCATACTGTACTTGTAATCATACTGCCGTTTGTCCGTTTGAAATTAAACGAAGATTATTATTATTTTTAAGCCAGGTTGAATTCCACCAAAAGAAAAAAGGAGTAGCAATTCTATGGTGGGTATGAATGAGCTTAGACCTGAATGATGAAAGCTATGACCGAACAGTAACTTCAAAAGCTTTGAATCGGCGACTGAGTAAGGGGAGAACACAAGTTTTTGGATACAGGGAACAGCTGGAGTTCGTGTCCATTGATCGCATGCAAATCAAATACATACATACAGTTTGATGAGTAAAACAGTAAAAATAAAATAAATAAATAAATAAAAAATAAAAATGAGTAAAACAGTAAAAATACTGCAACAACAAGCAAATCCAGTCCATTCAAATGATTTTAATTTCATCCCAGTTCAAGTTAACAAATTTACATCAATATAATTATACACAAATCAGGAAAATACACTTACAAATTCGACACCACTCGCAAAAGCTGCGGTCACAGAAGACAGAGAGGAAGACAAACATAACACAGCAATAGGTAGAAACAGCAAAGATAAGGAGCTAAAAAAACACTGAAACGACGGAATAACAGAACTTGTATAACTGAAAAGGATCATTCAGTCAGTGGTGGGCGAGTCTTTCCAGGTATTTCACAAGTCTGTCACTATAACAAACATTATGTCACATCAGCACTGCACTAAAGCAGAGCTGGGGAAACTGCCTCTTCACACTTCCTTGCTAATTTCTGGGCTTTGAATTACTAGCAGCATTGAATCTGTGATTGGAGTCAAATAACACAGACTTTAATGATGAAAACTACGACAGAAATCATTATTCAGTGAAATAAACTCTTACTATGTTCGTCTTCTTTACCAGGAATTTATTTGCTGCTGGTTGCTCCAGTTAAGTTATAAACCTCCCTGCGAATTAAATACCGTATCTTTTTGCATATCTTAATTTCGTAAATTTGGACATAATCATTAAGCAGGATACAACAACTGTCAAACTATTGTTGCTCGGTCTGTTTCATTTGTATTATCATTTGAACATTTTCCATCAGTTACACGCTCAGTAGACATGAGTATCCAAATCATCTTCAGTCGCTGGAGGAGGATGCCATGGCTTCGAAGGAAAAAGATCAGTACCTAAAAGAAAGTGAACAGAATTTTAACACAGGCCAAGTTTTCCACAATCAGTGAGTGATTAAGACACACAAAAGTGCATTTCAGTTATAATTAGTTATCTGTATTTTTCAAGCTTTGGCTTATTCAAACTTTTCACTTTTATTTATTATATTCGGAGTTTTTTATTATTTGTTTTAAGTGTAAGGTATTCCATGCTATTTTAGAGCATGGTCTTTCAAATACTTCCATGTTTTCTTACTGCCACACCCGAGTACCCTGTTAAACTGATCTGAATAACACAATTTTCTGGATAATATAAATTGAATCGATTTGATTTTAAATGAACAATTTAGTTCCAAGACCTACTTGGTGGATCCCTGGCGCTTCTCTGAGATGATAAGCCATTCTTCTTTCGACTCAAAATCGCTGAAGTGGGTCGAAATGCAGCTCTCACGTCATTTTCCTCTTCTCCACTTGAGTAGTTGAGTGAAACTTTACTCGGTGAGGCCCAGACCGGCCGGTATCCTCCCTCTTGTGAAGGAGCAGTTTCCCCAGCTATTACAACCGACTTTGTCCTCTGCAAAAGAGTAAAATCAGGAATCTTATGACATGTCCACTATATAAACCAGATGACCTTAACCATCAGTCTGAAAGGTCGGTCATCTCGGATGTCGAATCATTTCAGTCATAGCCCAACAAATGTTCATCAGTATATACATGTGTATGTATATATATATATATATGTATATATATATATATATATATATATATAAATATATATGAAAAAATCAGCAAATATATATATATTCTCTGATTTCTTCATATTCTTCATATATATATTATATGTCTTCATATGAAATATCCATTCCAAAATCGATTCTAGGACACATCATCATTGGACGTTTCATCACAGACGTAAGTTTCATCATACGACCTTTCATCAAAGGATGCTTCATCACGCATAATTAATATTTTAGTGCTTTACTACTTCATAGCAATTTCATTTTTAAAGAAATGTGAAAAACTTTTGAAATGTTGACGTATCCATGATGAAAGTATATAATTGTTTGTGCAGAACTAATTTTTTATATCGCTATACACTAAGTTTATACAATAAAATGTAAATTAGAAAACTCTTTAGGCCACAAGTGAACTCAGGTTCAACTGCAATTACTTGGATTCTATATATAAATATATATATACATTTATATATATATATATATATATAATAAATGGAGGGAGGGAGCACAATGCGACAGCTGCTCAATAAGAATAAATGGCTAAAGTAAAGGAACAGAAATCAACTGGTTCTACAAGTGAGACATCTAATTATTGTGGCATCATTAAGTCACTCTGTGTCTATATTAATTTAGTATGAGATGAGTGACTAAATTAGCCAAGCTAATTAAGACCAAAATTTTAATTACATTTGAAGTGAATTAGGATGATATTTCAACTTTAATTTTGCTGCTAATCAAGACTTCATTCAGAACTTATTGGCTGAAGTAGAGGCATTAAGACTGAAGAGATATGAACTGTCCTGTGATGACACTTTCTCTGATGAATCGTCTGGTGATGAAACGTCCGCATGCCCATAATCTTACAACTGACATTCAGCTAAAAAACACAGAATTTATATTTTACAAAGATGCACTTTCATGAATGAGACAAGACTGATATGGAAATCTTCAACTGATGAACACTGATTTTCATATACCTTAACTTAATATCACATTCATAGTGACACAAGGGCACCTATTACCGTAAGTGAGCCTGTTCTTTTCATCGAATGCTGACCGGTGTTGACTCGCTGTCTGGCTCTTCTGTGAATGTCATCAGCCTCGGTTCCATATAAACCACGTTTCCTCCTGCCACAATAAATCAAAACAAAATATTCAACATGTCTTTCAGAAAGGAACTGAATCACAAAAACGAGACAAAATGTCCGCTGTACGTCCAATTACTACACTCTGGATAAGCCAATAAGAAGGACATTAATTAATGCATCACATTAACTGACAGAAATCGAAACTAACAACTTGTTGACTTTCTCGATTTCGTCATCATTTTCCAAGTAGTTGTTTCTCCACGTGTCCTTTGGAGTCGGATCGGACCCTTTCCACGGTGGCTTCTTGCTAAGCAGTGATGCAGATTTCATTCGTGCTGAACTCATAGCACTGCTGCGACCGTCTCGAGTCTTCGTGAGCAGGGCCAAGTTTTCCAACTCCTTCAAACTGAGAGTCTTTTCAATCTACAAACGTCATCACCATCCTAGTTCTTCAAAACCTTCATTATAAATTGCTACTTTCGACACTCAATTCAGTGCCATAGCATCTAGGTAATATTGTATTATTGAATATGCACTTTATAGCCTATGTGCTTTAAGATATCCTAAAGCAGATACGCATTTTATGATATGTCAGTGACATAATGAGCAGTGCATATAATGTGCATAGGATATCAATAGGTGCATATGCCACTTAGAATAATATGATAAAAATCTCTTTGGGATATAATAAAGCACATACTAGAATTACACTGTATGATATCATACAATGGTATAGCATGGTAACATAAAGTGTGCTTTATTATATCCCAAAGAGAATTTATCATATTATTCTATTGGCATATGCACCTATTGATATCCAAGAGTGACATAAGTGTTATCTTTACATGACCAGATTGTATCTAGCTTCCAAAGATGATTGTAACAGTATAGAACTGAGTCCAGATAAGGGTTGTTAATATCGGTTTTTTGGGAAACCAATTATTGGATTAAAAAAATCGATTTTAAACCGATTATTGGTTTTTACTGGTGTGTTAGACTTTCAGTCACGACCAAGCGGGGGTGCTGCATCACCCAGGCATGGGAGTTTGGGTAAGCCGTGCCGCCTCCACTACTAGGCTTGTCGGCCCCACCATTGAGATCCCACCCCCCTATCTACGTTCTGCCACCAAAAGCGGACTGATCTTAACTGTCCGGTTATAGATGGGACCCACAAGGCTTTTCACTTCAGGGGACATATACCCACCTCATCAGTCATGAATTAAAATACTTTCCTCGCCTCAAACCTCCCCATCAGCTGACTGACCTTTGACTTCCGCCCATTCACACTTGAGAGTCTAGACATTTGTCGGCGACAAGGGATTTCGGTACAGCTCATCCACCCGTTTCGGCCGAAGATACTGTATTATGGGCTGGTTCACGAGCACACCCATCATTGAACTGTGGAAAAATAATGTCTTATGGACCGCTGAGCTGCCACACACATCGGCGAACAAGCCTTTAGCCTTCATTAAAGAAAGTCATAAACACCTCCACCATTTACCCAAGCAAATAAATTCGATTATTGGTTTCAAAACCGAGAACCAAAATTCCAGTTATCGTTTAACATCCCTAGTTCAGATTATGAATCATAAATTTCCAGTGAAAGCAACTTAAGAGTGATACAAATTGAAGGGCTCCATCTTACAGCTGGTAGGTTATTTTTTATTGCGACAATGTTTTCAATGTAGAGTCGTTTCCAGAGTCCAGACTCAAACGGACTCGAAGAGAAGGTAAGGAGCCAACCGAGCCGCAGACATTTCCTCATCCAAATCTGATCCAGCTCTGTCAGAGTTTTCCAATGCCAGCTCACCTGAAAAAGATCATCGTTTATGTAACTCATTCATCCTTATCACATCAAAAACAAGCCCCCTACCAATATAAGTTTTTAAATTAATCTCCTGCAGTGTACAGCAAAAGTTGGATAATAAAGTACATCTACCTGCATTTGTATCCTGAACTTAGTCAATTTAATACCATTTTATTTTTGAGACATCAACCACAAAAATGAACACAAAAATGAACAGATGAGTAAATGAGCAATGATGGTGGTTACTCAGAATAGGTGATCTTGAAAGAGACACATTTGGGATATCTCAAAGCACTTAATTTAATTACGCTGTATGATATCCAGCGAACCTTAGATAAGATAACCCTAAAACACACTAAACACTACAGTGCTGATCATGTTATATCCCAATTTCCACACAATGAAACATTTTAAAAGGATTGATGCACCAGCCTGTATAAATACTTCCAGACACCAAGTCGATGAGCATTTTGGTCTCCCCTTGGCGTTCCACTCACTTTTAGAACCCATTCTTAGGTATCCCTCTCTCAGCTTAGGATGGCTTTACTTAGTTAACCATAACCACGTATTTATGGTATTTATTTATGGTTTATAGTTATGCGTTAGTTGGAAATGCCTCTGAGCGGTCCCATTGAAAAGGTGCTAATCAAATTCTCATAAAAATGTAAAAATGAATGAATGGATTTCGTCAGTGTCTTTTGTCAAGTCAGAGTATTTAGATGCACTATTTGACGGATCCGGGTACGAACCGAATAGTAGTGGCCACTCTGTGCAGGTAAGTATACGATCCCCAGATGACGCTTAAAATGTTCGACTTTTGTCACTTTCGCTGTTTCTCATAATCAAAAATTAGCAAAATAAATGTTTGTGCCTGTAATAGCAACTAATATGGCTTTAAACGTTTAATTTTCGTTTTGGATCATTAAATGTTTATAAAAAAATTATTGAATAAAAAATTTCTATTTTTAACTATTTGTGTGTGTAATATTTGCCGAGGTGAATACTTCCGAATAGTCCCAAAATAACGAGATATTCGGTCGAGGCGAAAGTCCGAGGCGATTTCAGGTTATGCTCCAATCATCTATTACTTATCAACTGTGCCTAACGAATTGTCTCACCTGAGCACAGCGGCAAAGGCTTCTTGGATCAAGAAACGAGAACACATAAATGGAAAGGACTCTGGGGAAGTTACGCGTGAAGTCATCGTGCATCATCGGCTTGCGCTTGGCGATCGAAATAGACACCTGTTCAAGCTGTTTGACTCGACACCTCGCCAGAAGATCTTCCAGCACCAGCATCCGTTGACTATCATTCCATTTCTCAAACTAAACACATAAGACCAGGTCTCATTAAAGAACTTTCAACAACATTTGTGCTTAAATACTAATTAACTGAAAAGTCACATAATTATGCATCTGCACATTTATACACAATTGCAGATGACTGATTTCAGGATAATTTTATCCTTTGGAAGATGAGATGCACAAGGGAACTGTTCAAAGGCAAGGTTATCAACATCAAATATGCAAGAATAAGTCAGTAATACCACAACAGACTTTAATCCACTTGCTTCAATGATGACTTGTCAAAGGAGGTACATACAAAGGCAATTGCATCATTTAAGTGCATAATATCAAGCAGACTAGTGATAACTCACCCACTTTCCAACTAAAGACCTTCTCTCAATGAATATCTACAACATCAAAAGCAAAAGAGTCAATTAACAAAAAGGTAAATGGCCATACGTTTTGCACAATAATCAATACAAAATAAACAAGAATAAAAATAGAACATTTTAAAATAATTGGCTCCATAGTCAGTATCGGCCATTTGTAAAATCTGCTAACGGCTACATGGTATCGGCTTAATCGGCAAAAAGTTATTTCGATACAGCTCTACAATTGGCTGAGTTACAAGTGTTACATTTGATGCTTTAATCAAGAAGTGTACTAACAGCAACTGGAAAACCAATGCAGCTGATGGCAAAATTGTTAAACTATGCTATCTCATTGATCAGGTTTAATTGTAGTTAAACAGACTGAACTTACTCACTCATTGATGAACAGTTTAAGATCTGTTTTTACTTTGGATATTATTATTTTTTAAATAAATCTCTAAATTATTTGGCAAAGCATCACCCTGAACTGTTAAGCATTACGCAGGCAAACAGTGTAAATTGCTAGATGGAACATGGCTAGTTTGTGTATCCACATCCAATTCGGTTAATCATCAAATACATTCCGAGAAAATGAAACAAACCATCACCACTTCTCTGACCCTGAGGTCAATCCATCAATAAAAACACAACACGAATAGAAAGAGATACAAAGCAGAAACAGACCCACAAAAAGATAAACAGCGTCAGGTGAGGAACAGACAGCTCAGTCGAAGAGCACCAGGTTCAAAAATAGACATGACCGATTCATAAATATTGAAACAGCAAGAGCAGAAAAAGATATGTACAACAAAGAGATAAACAGCATCATGTGCAGAAACAGTTCACTCAATCAACGAGCATTGTAAGTAAAAATACATATGAAATAGTAGCAAGCTATAGGTCCTTTCTACTACTGTACTATAAGCTCACAATGCGATTAAATTGTGTTCTGAATGAACAGTGCTTTAAATATATTGCTATTTCAAAAGAACTGAACAGACACACACACACAGCTACAAAACCATAGCAATTTAATCTCCACTAAGACTAACAAAACAATGCCAAATGAAACCGAGTCTCCCTTAAAACTGCCAACAACACTTAAAGCAAGAAGAAAAGACTTGGTCAAAAGATAAATTTTACACTCCCTCTCTTTGTCATTTGAACAAACATTCAACTCTTTTTAGCTCGCGATAAATTTTGAAACACCACTCAGCCTATTTATGGTTAAATATGTTAGACGAAAATTCAAACAGTTTGTTATGACTTGACATTATATAATTACACAATAACAGAAATGTCGACACTGATCTGTATGTGGACACTTGACATCTGACCAGGCACTTTCGATAACAGATCATAATAACCAATCACGATTACCCTTAAGTCCCATCAAATTTCAATTGGGAAATCTTAATACCTCCCATCCAAAAGTGAAATCTGAAAATCCTTGCTAATACAATTCAACTTAAAGTGGAGAAGAATAAAATTTTAACACGGCACAAATTAACTCATTCTTTCTGACTGCTGTGTTTCATACATTTTGCAAGAGATTTTCACCCAAAAGACAGTAGACAGTAAATAATGAATATATAAAGCACACAGAAACTCTTATTTAGCTGACAAAATAGCACTCATCCTACATAAAACACAGCTGCACTTGTTCTAACACCATAAGTATCACTTGTATTGTGATGAGTGTCCGATCGCCACCACATTTAAAGTTAGTGCACTGACAGCCAGTGACGGATCCAGAAGTCTTACGAGGGGTCCAAATGGGCCAGCATCTACCCTTGAAGGGGACACATACTGAGTATAAGAGGGGTATGGCCGGAATGAACCCCAATTGGATACGCCCTGGTGATAGCCACCACCACTATTTGGCCTTATGCTGAAATGTTTTTGCGACATGAAAGCATTATATTGGTTAGAAGCAACTCTTGAAGCAATATATTTGACGATTGCATAGTTCGATCAGAGTTGTAAACATATTAACAGCTGTGAAACATGTAGCCATGTACTTATCTGTGAGTTAAAAGGTTCTACTTCCAATTACTAACAACATAAGCATTACTTCAAAATAACCAAAATAACCTTAAAAGCATAAAAAATGCATACAGCATGATGGGAAGGGAGAGAGGAGGGTGAGGAAAAGGTCAAGGGAAGGGAGAGAGATGAGGTGGGGCAAGGGGATTGGGACCTTGTCTCTCATTGCCCTAAACCTCTCACTCCACTCAATCAGTGATCAATTTAGACACTCAAAGGCCTGCACTATACTTGCTCAGCGACTCCCATTTTACTCACTCCACGGTTCTCACTCTACTCACTGACTCCCATTTTTCTCACAACATGACTCTCACTCTACTCCGTGATTCCCATTTGAACCACTCAGTGGTTCTCACTGTATAAGTTCAGTGACTCTCACTAGCCACTTTATAGAGTCGGTGGCTCAATCACTGACTTCCATTCTACTCACTCAATGGCATTCACTCTTTTAAAAATGTGACCTAATAAATTTGCAGTGATAAGGGGGCTTTAAAAAGGAAAAGCCTGAAGGAATGTTACAGCACGCGAATCCAGATGTGCTTTTGCTCCCAATGGTCGAACAGGTTCTTAAATAACAAGCCATGTGTAAGGCAGTTGCATGTTTCTCTGTGTAACTCCAATTTGCAATATTTGTTTTCAACCACTGTTTTCTCACTTGCAACTCGGATTTGCATTTAAATTTATAAGTTACAAGTTACTCTCGATTCCAATATATCATCTTAAATCTATTTTGTGAAAGATAATGACTTAACCACTTGATTTGCAACTTTTAATTTGTTAAGTGGTTGGTAACGTAATAAACGATAGACTGATTGAACTGAAGTTGAACTGCACACAGAGGAAACACAGAGGAGGCAACAGTTGGCTCATCAACACAACAGTCGGACTCACGGAACGCAATGGATCGGCAGCTGGTGTTGGATGCCTTTTGGCACCACCACTTGTACCATCAGTCATGGACTGAAAGCATCAACCACGCCGACGACGCAGTCACAATAGAACAGAAACATGCACATCATGCAATAAATAGACTTCCTGATAGGAAAATTTAATAAAATTTGGGTCAACTGAGATGGCTATAAATTCGTGACAATGACACTGTCTAGGCAATAATTATCAAGAACCTAAATTCGTCCAGAAATGTTACTAGACTGCTCATGCAGATGCATATATGCTATGAGTCTATGTGAGGTGTCGCCATTGGGTGATCGTGATTGGGTAGTGAGATGGTCGGTGCTTCGTAGATACGACTTCGGGGAACAAAATATCTACGCATAATTTTGTTGAGAATATGGTGCTTTATGCTACCTTTCCGTTGAGTTCTTCGTTATTTAGCGGTGTCCAAGTGCTGTTCAGACGATTTTTAGCCAATTTCGCCATTCCATGAAGCGATAAAACAAGACTAGACACGACTCCCTAGGTTTACGTAGCCATCTTGGTCTCTTAGGGCGCCAACACGGCGGCGCAGCAAATGTCCCGGCAGGTTCTAATTGGCTCATAAATGCATTCCAGATATGCAGCGGTTGCTGTCTAGCAGAGCACCAACGATCACCGAGCTACATTATAATTCTGTCGTAATTATTTATGTATCTCAATGCCAGTGAAGGGATAACCAGCAACTCCTAGATATACTACTTGCCAATGCTAGATGAAGACAGACAGAGACACAGCGTATAATGTGGAGGCTATGGAGTAACGGATAACACTCTTGGCAGTACTTCTGCTCATACTGTTTAAGACTCCTTTTCTGCAGGGCTCTACGCCTTTGGGGCGCCTGGGGTTAGGCTGCACTTGGAGAAACGCCATTGAAATCTGTAAAACAATACACTGACGAGAAGAGCAGTAGAAAGCAAGCTCGAATCCTACATTAGATTAACTAGTCCTTCCATTCGCTAGGAGGCGTCATTGGTTAAATTAGATGTAGAACGTAAAGGGGGCCTGTTAGATTCGACTCTTGTAATAACTTGTGATCATCCGTTCATGCTATATTTGTGATAATACTGTGATCTGTCAGTTTTAATTTAATAAATAAAGACTAATATTATTAAACAAACAAATCTGAGATAGACACACACACATCATGCCCACATAGAGACAGAAGATGGATAAGAAAGGTTATATGTAGTGCATTTGATGATAATCACCATTAGGTACTTATGATCTAATGATCCAATGATCAAACAATGGCAGTGAATAATTTTAAATGCAGGATGTGCTCAACACCAGTACTCAGCAACCATCCCAGGAGAGGCTCATATGTTATATATATATATATATATATATATATATATATATATATACTCGGTGAGAGTGGTGAGCAATTTAACCAGTTGACCATCATGTTCCACACATAAGATAAAATGCTGCAAGTACAGTTAAAACTTTTATCTATCTCTCACACCATTGTCCAGATCTACATTGTCTTTTAAGCAATAGACATTCAACAAGAGATCCATGTAATTTTATTAATTTTACAACCTAGTTTCACTTTCCGCATGGCGAACTGTTAGAATGTGCTGGCAACAATGTAGAAATTTGGTCAAATTAATTGCAGTCAGATGTATAAATTAACTGTTACTAAAACGAAAGAGCATGAAACACAAAGATTTCATTTTATTGTTTGATTGAATCAACACCAGTTATATAGTTCTAGCGCATCTGCTGGGGTCAAAATAATTAGATTTTACAGCCAATTAAAAGGTGCTACATGAAGTGTATATATATATATACATCTACATATATATATATGTATTTATATATCCACACATATACATACATATATATACATGTATGCACATAAAATTCAGTCACCAACTCTGTGTGTTATAACTCCATGATTGCATCAAGTATATCCTCTTCATCATTTAAAATTTTTTTAAAATCTACATCCACTCTTTCAAAATGCTTTTCAAACTCCATTAACTCCTTTCTTCCATCAGAGACCACACAAGTGAACGATTACCAAATGCAATAAATCCAGCCAACACGGTTTAACTCAGAAAGCGATCGTATTTCTGCGAAGTAATCAAACAAATGAAAATTTGCAAAGCTTCACTTTCAATTCATATGACACATTGCAAACATTCCTTTGTTTTTCAGTGTTTAGTACAGCACTGGACATTGTATGTTGATTAAGCTGTGGCATTGTTCAGCTGCAGAGATTTAGAACAGCATATTGTATATGAACCTGTTTTGCTCAAACGTTTCCACTGATTTTGCATAGAAGTAAAATCACATAAGATTTCCTCAGCAGATGCCACAGATTGCTGCTTGACTAATTAATATTCCAAATTAACAAGAACATGCACGTCCACCACAGCTAAAAAGGATCGCATTTCTAGATTTATGTAGCGCCTCTCACATAAGAACTGCTAATTGTACGCATTAATTAAATGCCTTTATCAAAGGATCAAACAAGTAAGAGAACCTATGAAGACACAGATTAAACGATAATTAAAACATTGACGAGTTGCATCTTAATACAAGAAAGGCAAATTGGATTAACTCACTTGTGACAAGTGGGTGAAAATGATCCTAGAAAATAGAATTACAGAACTTTGTCAGAGGGACCTTTGAGATTCAACAGCCAATCAGGAAGACAATGGAACGCATCAGCCTGTTCAGTCTTCTGCCATTCGGTAGCTTTACTGTAAACCATTTCAAACCACATCCAGCCAGTCTTCAAGCCACCCTCAATAGAAATGTCAAAAATCTAGCACTATATAAATCTCAACAATATATAAAACCCATACCAACTGGTTTTTGAAATCACTAAACTAAAAGACCATAGCATTATTCTAAAGCAGCATTTCGCAAACTCAGGGTAGTAACCCAACAATTGGTTGTTGGATTCGGCTTAAATCATAGTTTTCATACTCCATAGTTGCCTAGAATCCCAAATAAAATTCCAAGGTTTAAGAAGTTTGGAACCAGTATTTTTGTAGTAAGTCATATTGAGCACGTGACGATATGTAGCTGCTTGCAAGAGATGTTAGTAACAAAAAAAAAAGAGTATTTATAGAAAGCAAACCATCTCTCTATGGAACGTGATTTCCTCACCATATCGAAAAAGAAAACTAAGCTAAAACGTTTTGACAAACACTTCCAGAACTAATCCGGACATCGATGCATCTGCATAATACTTAATTAGTTTGTAATAAATTAGGAATCCAGAGAAAAACAACACAAGACAAAGAACCATCGACCATTCGTCCAATTAAAGATCTGTCGCATGTGATGAATCATGATTATAAATCCCTCGTTCTTCACTCGAGTCTTTAACCACTTCATAGATGTGCTCACGTCGCGGCATGTGCCATACAGAGGAAGCAGAGTGAATGTGATTCACGTGTCGTCTGGGCTGATGAGACATGCCATTTGCCATGATCTCACGAGCCACCCCACAATGCATCGTGGATCGTAAAGTCACGCCTGAAGGGGGCGGCACATGTGACACGGTCACGGTCTCGTAATTAGGATCATATTCTGGAAGGCCATCGAGAGAGTTTCCATCCCCCACGACGTCATAGTCTGGGTCTTCCACTTTGTTAATGTCACTTACAACGTTATCTATGCTCGCATAGCCATGTTCACTTCTGGCGACCTCGCCCATGTGACCCGTACCGACCCCTTGACCTCTGACCTTTGGTCGGGCACCTCCAAACGCCAGACCGGTCAACGACGGCACGTCATTTACGACAAAGCTCGCTCCGCTGGAGCTAGTTCTTCGGTGGTCCTTTGGCTTTGATACTTTTGCGTAGAGATTGGCCAGCGAACTCATGTCGCCGTTGTTTTGTCTGACACCCCGTTCAACATTCTCATCAACATGTATTGTCTGTCGATTGGATTGTCTTGATTTGTTTACGACAGCGTAGACGGGCGACCTGCGACCAGCTGTGGTGTGCTGAAAAGGAACAGAGTGGGTGTGAACGGCACTAGTAGACACGGAGTGGGCACTTCTCGGGCGCTTGATATCGACTCTCGAGTATCCAGGGTCCGCTTGATCATCTGAAAAATCATTAAAATGTCTTTAGAAACCGTATCAGTAGAAGACGAAGACAGCGTCAGTGGAATAAGTAGAATTAGGAATAGCATAATGGTAAGCAAACACTTCCATGTCGCTCTTAAAATGTCAAAGACACTTCAAAATTGAATCGTAAACTAGAATCTATTATCCATAGCAACAATTCACTATATACCAAGTGTAGCAAACTCTGCAACTGTTATAAGCCACAACACAGACACAAATTTTCCATCAATGTGTTAGCTGAGCAGTCATTGATAGGGACAGATAAAAAGTTACTGAAATGATACATAAACAACCAGTGATGGGATAAATTAACACTCAAAGAGATACTCGTGAACAGCTACTAAAGAGTCATTGACAATATAGACAGCTAGATCTTCTCCCACCCTACATCAATAAAAAGAACCTAATGAAATCTTAGTTAATTTCACTGAATGAAATGACTGCATGAATTCTTTCTTTACTTTTTTAGAAATTTCGCAATTTGCATATCAGACATATGACCACCAGAATACAACAGATACCTAGGTTGTTGTGGGTCAGCTGTTGCAGAGTGTTGACTGGCGGAGGGGAAGGGGGAGGTGGTGGAGGAAGAGGAATGCAGTCCGAGACGTGTGACAACACTGGTAATGTCAGATCACCAACCTTGGCATAGGTCGAACTTCGAGCAGAGTTCGTCTCTGATAAGAAAATCATAGGAAGCCGTCTCTATGTGAACAGTTCAACTTAAATCTCAAATGTCTACAGTGAAGCACAAACCAAGCCAACAATCATTCATTCAACCATCTTTACTCAATTTATTATTTCAGTACAAAGATTAATATAGCACGCCTAAAAGGCTACTACTCAAGAGGGCTCATAACCTAAGCATGCTGAAAACAACTAGTTTTGAGGTAAGCATAAAAGAGTCAGAGTGGACCCAATGCCTCCAATTTAGCAGTGGTCAAATTGCTCTCACAAGCTTTGTTATGTATGTAATTCCTACATAACATTTAAATCGCAGGTGTAACTTCAATCTACCAGTAGCAGAGGCAGAAATTACCTGTGCCAATTTCAGCATACAAGTCGCTGCCATTGTTGTAGACATTTTCCGTGGTCAACGTGTTTGTTGAAAGATGACCAGTGGCAGCAGGCATCTGAAGCAACAAATCACTCGCACCTCAATTGCAAAGGAATAGCAGAAAAGCATCAAATAACCAACACAACTAATCAAATACAATGACTACTATAGAAGCATGATATATGCATTCCATGTGTTGGGAACACAGTGGCTAAGCTAAATCCAGATCCTTTGCCTGCATTGGTTCCTCTCTGTGGAATGAACTTTCCTCTGCTCTACCATCTTCTCTGGCGGCATCCTAAGAGGAGCCAAACCTCGAGGTTACTTAGGATAATCTTTCCCAACAGTTTCTGGACTTGCAAACATAGCAGATGCCAAACTCCTCTTCTCCATTTTACACAACCCCAAGTACGTTCTTCCCCAACTCCTACCTCCACTCCAATTACCAATTAAGACCTAGAGACACACCCATGTTCTCACACCAAAAGACAACTCTCAATTTATCCCCAGATCATTATACAAAAACATTTACTAGTTTGTTATTAATTCTAGCTACTATTATTGAACATTGTCACTCGTTTAAGCATTTCTGCATTATTGTCAGATTGTGTTATTTCCAAATAACCAAATATCTTTCTCCACCTCTTTCAGTATAGCTCTAGTCATTATTCTCACACTGAGGACTGAGGCTTCAATAGAAACCAAAAAATGAGTCACTACCTGACCTGATATCAAAGACCTGATCTCAAAGACCTGATCAAAGGCAAGGCAAGGCACTTACTGACATCGATCTCTTTCAATCCAAGTATTGCTTCAGAACCTCCATAACACCTTACCTTAACTTGGTCATAGTTGATGGTGTCGTAAGTGCCATCGATATCAGCAAACTGTATGACCTGCATCTGACTCGCCTGCTGCTGTTGCTGGCGCTTTCGAAGACTCTCCAGTGACTCTCGAGCAGTCACGCTCGAGTAATCAGGGACTCGCTTGGCAGCTGTTGTTGGCACAAAACAACAGCAAAAAGACATTAATATTTCTGTCCACAAGAAACGGTACTTAGTACATTCCAACTGCACAGCAAAAAGTTTATAATTGATGCATTGGCAACATATCATCTGCAACATGACTATCATTTTAATTACCAAGAAATTGCTAACACGTTTTTCCAAATTTATATACTGGTAGTAACACTAGATAGTGATTATCAACTGTGCATGACAATTTATTTGAAGTTATAATGAACTTGTAAGGAAGAGATCAACCAATCATGCATCATATCAGGTAAATAATCAGTCAGTCAGTCAGCCAGCCAATCAATCAATCAGCTGCACTGTCACGTAATTTATAAAATAAACAAGCAGATCTGCAGACTTCCTGTTGTTGGTAGGCAGAGACTGACAGCAGAAAAGACATGGTAAAATGGATGCCATCTGGCAATAGAATCATCGACTCAATGGTGTGTATCGTGCTTTACTGTGTAACAACAGGTATTAGTATAAACTATCCGAAGTCAAAAAAAGAAATAACCATGATATTCTAGCACATCCACAGCTCTCCCTCTCATACAGCATGATTTCTAGAAGCACTGAGATCTTTAGAAGGCACTGCATAACTAATGGTGATATGATACACACTCATACACATATACAACTGCACCCTTAGTCATGGCATGCCTTATTCTGAACTAACAACACAGTCCCATTCGTTCAGACAAACAGAGCCACAACCAGTAGACTAACTTGTCTGGGGTTGAGATGGTCCTGCCTCTGACGTCATGGAGCCAGCATCTCCAATGTTGATGATCAGTGAGGGAAAGGCAGCCATCGCAGTCCAAGGAGCAATGGAAGGAACCAACGGTCCACCCGGTCCAACCCCCAATCCGCTCATTCGCCCACTTCCATCGCTCATACGATTGCTTCCGTTGGCAATAGCTCCAGTGCTCGAGTCACCGTTGCGAGGTGGAAGAGAAGGGCTGTTGTCCAGTGGGTTGGCCAGTCCTCTTCCATTGCTTGCCCCTCCTCCTCCTCCTTCCTCTTCCAGGTCGAACATCTTCTGAGGAACTGGGGGTACAAGAGCTGTGGGAGACAATCCTGTACCCACCGCACTGTCCACACTAGCTGCTATTGGCAGAGAAAGGCCCTGTGAAGAGTTTCTGAAGGCATCGTCCGAGAAACCATTGCTATGGCTACGCTGTCCAGTGCCCACAGTTGCATATAGGTTGCTATGGATACTGCCAGCATTAGACGATGCTTCGGTGGAAAGGCCGCTCCTGGCCTCTCCGTAGCGCAGACCACCGCGCAAAGCTCCTCCATCCATGACTCCTCCGACTCTACAAGTTGGAGGCAGCTTGGCTGTGTCCAGCTCGTCCTTGATCCCCGCATAGACAGAGTCCGAGTCTGGGTCTCCCCTGACCTTTTCGTAAGGATGTGACCTGGACTTCTTTTTCGATGCAGAGGCAGATACAGATGAGGATGACTGAGCTGCAGCTGCAGACAGTTGATCCCTGGCCGACACCTTCTTTCCTTTAGAGATGATGTCATAATGTCCCTCATCCTCCTCCTCGTCGTCATCAGTGGACGTAACTCCCGACGGAACAGGTGGGATCTCGGGCAGAGCCCTGTCGTGGCTCCTGCAGAGAGAAGCACAACAAAAACTCATTAGGAACCAAATTGAGAAATACATATTTCTATAGTGCAGCATCAACAAAACTTAGAGGAGTTTCTCTGTTTCACTTACTTCTGCACATATACATGCATACATGTATATGCATACATACACACATACATACATACGTCTCTCTTATCCTCCTGCCTAAAACATACCCAAATTCATCTCCAGCTACTTAAGCACACCTATGGTGCCTTTAGTTACATTATCTTGCGCATTAGACAGTCACAAGCTAATTGTAGTAATAATAATAATAATAATTCAACTCTGGATTGCTGCAAATCAACTTAAAGTGGCATAGCTGTAGTGTAGTGACAGTCTCCCACCAGAGATGGTCACTTTGTATAACAGGTCATTCACAGACAACTGCTCAACATCATCAGTTTTATGCTTGGTTCTTATATAGACAGTAGTCACACCAAATGTGTAAGAATAATATTAATTACATCACATGTTTACAACTGCAACTGATTTAAACTTACACCCAAATACAATACAGACTTGCTTGATGTGAAAAGTGGAAACATTTAGGGCATCAAATCAACTACTATTATTAAACTAGGCTTTTACACTCAGAGTCATATTGGAGCACAAGAGTAATCTCAAAACAATATGCCAAATTGTAATACATCCTTGCAGTAACTAATAATGAAAATGCAAGAGCAGCTAAACAAAGTGACGATACACAAGAGATTGTTATGAATGTCTTACTACGGTTATCTCACCTTTATAAGTATTGGTGTGCAATGATTAATGTCTTGTACCTTACTTCAACATCGTTAAAGTGGCAAATACAAATAGTTCGGTCATACTCCAAAATTCTACTGCACTAATCTATTGCTAAGTGCAAAGAACCAAACTTATTTATGAGTACGTGGATGAAACTTTAAATGTACGATACTAACACAGGTCGGCCATTTGCTTCATTATTCACATCTGTTTCTGTGGTCTGCAAATGAAAAGAAATAGAAATCTTAGCACAATGACTACTGACTCCCTGCATAACAAACAACCTTTGCCAACAAGATCATGGAAATCCTCGATGGATTCAATGACTTCGTCAGTAACAAACAATCACGGAAACTAAACAATCAAGAAAGTTAAAGCTGGACATTTTGAATCAACTTTCCAACATAATATAATAATTGTGCATGGGCTTCATATTGACTGATGCCAAAGTGTCATTCTTGAGTTGGAAAGACCATTACATTAATCAGTCATCCAAATTAAAAATCAGAACCAGCTTTTATACAAGTTTTCCTTAAAATATACGCACCTGAGGAGATACTTTGTTATCTACGAATTGGGAAACAAAGAGGCAACATTTGTTGCACAGCTAGAAAATAAGAAATTCAACACTAAAAATTGCTGGGTGAAACTTACGTTCACTGCATCACCCTGGTCAAGTTCTGCTTCATCGCTACCATGGGAAGAGTCTCGTCTGAAAGACAAACAATATCCGATAAAACAGTTGCCAGCCTCACGCATAACAGATGAAAAGCACACCCAAGTGCTGTTGCAGTTAACAAACTGACTACTGCTGAAGAAATTAGATATGGAGACAACAAACAAATCCACTTTACCGGTAAATACACTAATCTGAGCAAAATCATTAACTCGCGATTCTATGCATACAGATGCTAGCATATGATACTTAATACTCAACAAATGTCATCAAAGGGAACAACAACTGAAAAGGAATGTTACCCCAATAGGCACACCAGAACTTGTGAGAGTAACTCAGAAGTGCTTTGGTTAGGCCCTAAAAATGCTATAATGGTGTTCAGACCCTCAAACAGAACATCATGAGAATCTCTTCAAAGATACAAGTATGCCACAGGTTCACATCAAGCCAATGAAGGAAACTCGGCAAAATACGTTGAACAAGCTTATACAATTTCTGAACATTTCTGTGAGTAGTGCATTAGCTGAGCATTCTTACTAGACAATTCCTTCTACATGAAAACTTCACCCAAGTTTCTAACCCAATCCTCTTCCAATTCCATCTCCCCTATTCCAACCAAATTTTCATGCATATAGCCTTCACACAGCTGAACATAACTTGCGGAAATCGGGTACATGTGAGAAAGTTTGGAGTAGTGCACATCCACTTACATTAGCATAATCTGTAAGTGTTAACTAACGCACATCTTAAAATATCTGAACAAGCTAGCACAATTTCTCTTTACTACATTCTCAACACGATTCAAACACATTTTTCTTCAACCTGTATCTCGGTAGCATGGCAAACTCATAAATGCTATGGCAAGAGTTGTTTGTTTAAGTGTGCAATACACTTGCTTGTGGTAAAAATAGAATATTGCCAAAAAATGATAATGCATCAGGTGTAATCATAAGCCGTCCTTTCTTTTCTAGCAAGCATCTAATTGCTGTGGTGATATTAATTAAATACTAAGTTTACATTTTATACAAAATTCACACATTTTGCTATGTTATGAATGCGTGTTCATCTTGTCCAATATTGACTGAGTCACTCATTAAAACAGGTTCATTTAACTGAATAGACTTTCACAAGTGTATCCTAGTCAGAATCTTTGGTTGATATACAGAGATTTTCATTCTTAATTAAATAATCACGTCTTGATATAAAACTCATTTTAAAATCGACCAAATAATGTCCACTGACTTCCTGTGACATCCTTTGACACACATTGAGAATATGCCAATCAGCAGCAGAACCGGCAGAACAGCACAGACAACAGTCTCTGCCGAAACAAGGGTGCTGTTACCCCCAACTTTGGTGATGCTGTGTATGTCTGCAATCTGGCTGTGAGTTCTCATGGTTTCATGGTTTCTTGGTTCCTTCTATCTGGCAGCAGTAAAACAAAAGTTGCTTTTGCGAGATACTTAAAATATATGCTATGTCACATGTCTTGATACATACATACACACACACATACAAACAGATAAACTTGATACAACATGTTTTAAGTAATTCTCAATTGTGTTATTACAGTTAAAAAACATCAGCAAAGGAACTACTACACTTAAATTCCTGACATTCCCTGCTTACTAAGGCATAACCGGAAATCGCCTCGGACATATTGGACTATATTGGACTATTCGGAAGTATTCGCCTCGGCCAATATTACACCCGCAAATAGCTAAAAATAATTTTTATTATAAAATAAGTTTTTGAGAAAATATTATTTTTTCAGAAAATAAATTTAGGACTAACAAACTTATTTGTAAGTTATTGATTAATTCAACAGGATCTTAACATTCCATTGAATTTTCCTTGAAACAATTATATTAATTTATGTATTTTAAGTAATTTTGGTTGCATTCCTCAAATCAGTAATTTTCCCACTTGAATTGGTTCCACCCACTTTCCAGTAAACATTAGAGAGTAAAGACGACGTTGATAACTTCATATTTCAAATTTTATAACAAAGTTTTATATTTTTTTCACAAATAAAGTTATTAAGTAATAAATGTATTGTTGTAGCCTAGCGTGCCATAATACGCTATATAAAGAATATTGCTATAGACTCTGCATTGACTATACATAGTTCTCCGTAGCTATGCACGTGGCAGGTTAACTTCGCTATGCCTACAGATAGTACTCACTGAGTTGCTGGCCAGATTTACGCCTACTATTCGGTTCGTACCCGGATCCGGCAAATAGTTCATCCAAATACTCGGATTCGGTACTCGGTGGAAATTGTCTACTCAGTTATGCCCTACTGCTTACTGTGAATGATCTATCGATCACTTTTCAGCAATAGAGCACATAGAAGTGTGTTCCTGAAGAAACAAACAGAACTCTGTTGCCTAACATCAAACAATATTATAGTAACAGTGTCTATCAGTTCATTGCAAATCTTTACTAGCTGATAAAGCATTAGTTAAACACAGCATTTAAAATTGTCACTGATGCGCATGTGAGACATCTCAAATAATGCCTGTATGAGGCCAATCGAATGTTTAACTCGTTTATTGATATCCAACAATACAAAGTAACCTGCCACACACAACAAATAAACTGGCTTCATAGCAATAGAAGCACAAAAATTCGATAAAGGAGGTATAATAGAGCACAACGTAAACTGGAAGAATGATGGACACCATGGAGGACCCTGGCGAGGAATATCCTGCTAGAGGGAACCTCAAGAAAAGACTAAAATACTTGTAATCACTAATATAGATAGGCAGTGAAGAATCTGCTTAAATTAAAGATAGTATACATATATATATATATATATATATATCAGGGAAAGAAGAGAGTAAGTAAGTAAGCCTTGTTGTCAAGAATATAAAAAAAGAGAACAGAGAAAATAATATAACACTCATAACTAAACTTAACTACTAATCCTTAGCGCACAGCGGAGGAATATGGGGGAGACGAGATCATACTACTGTGGAAATTAATAAAAATTCTATAAGGAACATACTAATACTAAAGAAGAAAAGAGGAAGTCCAGTGAAATAGGAATTACAAATGTAATAATATTATGAACATCAAAGTTAATTATTAACAGTTATCGGAATCTAGCAAATACTTACGGAGAGCGATTTTAACTGAGGTCATCGTTCGGATTCTATGGAGGTCAGAGGGTAGCAAGTTCCAAACTCCAGTCTAAATGTGCCTATCTACAGACTATACATTATATGAGATTCAATAAAAATGAAAGCTTGTCCAGGAGATGAAAAATTTAGGAGGTCCTCCTGGCAGATGCAAAGAATCCGTCTAACGATAGATATGAAACCTTACGTAAGGTCTACCTAATAGAAGTACGCTCAACAATGCTTACTAATAAACAACGATCACTACATTCTACGGTTGCCAGTCGACGCCATAGCCGTATTTGTAGGCAATACACGTGAAAACACGACAATTCCCGGATGACTGCACAACCATCATACCCGGAAAAAATCAAATCCAGCCACTGAATTCAACCTTATCATACAACAAGCGGACAAAGATTTGTCTCTAAATCCCTAATTTCACTCAGAAAATCAGGCAATTCAACAGTGCTGACAAACTAATACCATAAATGATATTATCGCCAACTCTTCCTCGTCCGCCATGATGTTTATTACGAAAGTAGGCCACCTTCATACAAACGCCAAGTTGAGGACCGTTTATTAGACGACCATTTAAACTTATATAGCGCTTACCTTACGATGAATTCATCTACACATTACTGTAGCGGTTATACATTGTCAGTAACACTTACCAGTTAAAGTAATTTAGTTCACACAGAATCGGACTATGTACAGGTATAGCAGACACGCTGACGCTTTTCAAACATTCTTTAGTCACTGCACTCCTGAAGAAACCATCCCTCGACAATGAAATCCTTTCAAACTATCGACCTGTCTGAGGCTGTCTCCAACCTGTAATTCATTTCTAAATTACTCGTCTTGTCCCGGATAAATGACTACCTAACTTCTAACTCGCTCCTAAATCCACACCAGTCTGGCTTTACCAAGCGGCATTCAACAGAAACCCTCGTCACCTCCCTCTACAATAAACTTGTTTCTGCCATTTCTCATCAGCAAGTCTCCTGTCTCTGCCTCCTTGATATCTCTGCAGCCTTTGATACCATCGATCACAATATATTGCTCCAACTCACGATTCAGCTACATCATTCAACCCGTTCCTCTTCCACCCTCACACTTCTTCGCCCTCCCGTCACATCATCACTCAAATTTGCCAATCGCTCCATAGCCATTGCTGTCCCGCCTCTTTGGAACAAACTCCCTCCAGCATTAAGATAAATATCCGATCCGTCCTATGAACTCACAAACACCTTACCTCTTGCTATTTCCCCACAGGTTTTTCACTCACGACTCAAAACATTGCATGCTCTTTCGCAAATCTTATCCTGATTCCTCCTCTTCCTCCTATATCCCTGGTCCGTTTCAACTCCAAACACCATCCACCTTAGCCGTCTACCTGTCTGGATTTGACCCTCTGCCTATCGATTCTGTTTTGATTAAATGCCTGTGAATAAGCTGGTTCCCGCGACTTCGATTAATTCGAGACAAATAGGCCTATGTACCGATCCTTTAATTTAATCCAGTCAATCAACTCAAATCTTAGCGTCTGCAACCTAGCTAGCTACTAGCCTGAGCTGTCGCCATCACACCTATACTCAATTCCTTTCTCAAACCTCAGACTAGCCTAACAATGTTATCTCAAATTCACCAACTACACAATATATGCCTACCACACTGCACTTCAATCTCAAACCACTTACCTTCTGAGTTACATGAACTTTCCCTTCTTTCGTCAGTATTGCCACTCGCCCATCATCGGGTGCCTCAGATTCTTCTACCACCCCCAAGTCTCTCCACTCTGAATAACTCTGATCCTTCACTTTTTTCAATCCAGACAAAATCCACCTTAGCAGCTCCTCTCCCACCTTGCTCTTTGACAACTGGCCTTAGAACTTCTTTGATAGCTCCGACTATGTAATAAAGTGGCACTTCGAAATTTGGAGTCAATGATTGCTGTACAGGTCTTCAGCATTTACACCGATTGGAGTTATATCAAGAGGTTGGTCAGTGTTCATAGTTCACATCATTCTGCAATTCAATTATGAGGCAATTTGGGGTTGTAAACCAAACACAGGCCAATGTTAGCTTACACTATATACCTCTGATAGATGGTATGCAAAACTCTTGCATAAAGGAGCTTTTGGAGACAAAGTTATAACTGTCACGGTCACCTCGATAAATACCACTTATATTTAAAATACATGCTTTGCTAACACCTACATGATATTACTGCCTCTTCTAATACCGATTTTATCGTGGTAACGTCAGTATGACCACTTTCTCTCACATGTCACTCTCTAGTGGACTAGCCCCTAGTAAGCTCTAAAAAATTCTCCATTAGTAAATTAGACAACAAAACATATGCCTGTCTTCATCCAATAGAAAAGACATCAGACAAAAACCACATTATTAACGAATTTTTTTCAAATCATAATAAAAATGTTGCCTCACAACAATTACATAATTTACTTTGACATCTGTGGCTAACCAACATTGTCTGAAAAGTATTCAAACTGCAGTTCACAATCACCCTCAGTGCATCATCGCTGCATCATCTTTAAAATAAATCAGGACTGTGCAAATAAATAGTCGATAGTTCATCAGTCCCAAGTGAGATAGTTAGTGCGCGTGCTAAACAACAGCTGATGAGGTTCTGTTACCAAGACGTCTGAAGACCCCCGTCTTGTTAGCAGCTGGAACATTCCAGGACGAGTCTTGTGCTGTAGATGTCATCATTTTAAGCGATCCAATTCGCACTGTTACTTTTACTGGATCCTGGGGCTTTACCTGGACCGCCTGATCTTCTGAAACCCTACGCGAACCTAGCCGAAGCATAACATTGCTGGACTTGTCGTTCGAATGTGCCACTTGCCCTTCCAACCTTTTCTGCCCAAGTCGATTCATCACATTGCCAGATCTGTTCAAAGTAGGCTGCGTAGATCCAACTGTCAGCTTCTGTGACCCGATTCGACGAACAGTCGCACCTCCGGAGTTCTCGGACTCCACGTGTATAACGAGATCGTTCTTCAACATCGGTTGAGGTCCAATTCTCTTAGTTGAACCTAAGAAATGAATCAGCAAAATCACTTAGTTGATTCTTATTTCAAACCTCAGTTGAATGTGTCTACACTGGCTTAGCATTATCAAGGCCAGTCATTCATTGAATGTTTTTAATACATAATATATAATATAATATCAATCAATGAAACTTGATATAGCGCTTCTTTAATAAATCTACTCATAGGCACTCCCAGTCCAACCACGTCCAAATAGGACAGTTTCAAGCGAAGAGTAGAAAGAAGAAGAGGAGTTCTTAAGAGCAGTAGGTTCAGAGGAAGCCCACTCCAAGTGGTAGGGCCCACAACAGAGGGGCACGATGGACCTCAAAGTAATTAGTGTTCATAAATTATATCAACCATGAAATGGCATGAGTTAATAATATTACAAGCCCTCCTACCACCATTCACTACTGTGCTGTATTTGGATATAAAACCTTTATTGCTACTGAGAGGTCGGTAAAGGGTCAACGAAACAAGCTTTTATTTGGTGTGTGATATATGTACCTAATATAGACACTAGCCAACTCAATGTATTACTGACTTACACAATAAATGAATTACTTCACAGGAAGTTGCTGATAGGAAGCAGTGCCCAATTTGATCGTAGCCAGTGGTGGCCACATTTGTTTACCTATATATACTAGTCGACCGAAAATCAATCTTTTGGTATACTCTACACTCTACAGTGTATTGGAGAATACATCTATGGACTGGGGTCACAAAGCACTAACCAATACAGAGACTGTTGAAAAATCTATTGGTAAGCAAATGGAAGTCGGTCATTTGCTTCATGAACTGACTGACTTGTGTTTGAAGTGAACGCATCAGAATTGAAGTTGATCTTCTGGCAACGAGTGGTCATTCTTTCAGCTGAATCGCTCCATGAAGCAACATTTGTTGGCTCTGCTATGTCTAAACGTGTCTTAATTCGTCCACTATTCAAAGGACACGTGCCCGTTGCTGTACAATTGTCATCTCCAACACCAGGTGGCAGCACAGACTTGTTTCCTAGACGAAGATGAACCGGTCGGGTATCTGGCATCGTGTTGTAGCTAAGAATACCCTCTGATTTTGACGGAGCTACGGCTGCCTTTGCTGGGCCTTCAACAAACATAACATAGTCATCACAATACAATACAAGCACAGAGTCAATAAAGACTACAGATGTCAATTTATTGCATCTACCCTCATTTGCATTACTGAAAAAGTACATACTCTAATTCACAACAAATAAGAGAGAGAGAGAGAGAGGGAGAGAGAGGGAGAGAGAGAGAGAGAGAGAGACACACAGACAGTTTTTGTCAGAAGTGATTGCATAACAATAGCACTGAGCCCTGTTCTTAGCATTCATGCGATGTTTTACAAATTTTGAATTAACAATTGCAATACAGTAGCAGAGGACCAGACGACATAAATATCACCTAAATGACTTCTTTCACTACTAAAACTCAGGTAGATTATAAATTAATAATAATAACGACGATTTATATGGAGCCGTAACCACTAAAAAGGTGCCTATATTAGATGCATATTGCTATAAAATAATAATTTGAATAATTACCTTGCCTCAGTTTGTTGGTGCAATGGCATTTAGAGGCTGCTTTATATAAATTCGTCCATGGTTTGAAAACAGCGCAACTTCAACAGTAATCCTTTAACGAAAAGCTGGATTGGTTTCCCATACATTTTAGTATTCGCTTGTCATTAAAAGTGTTGATCTAAAGTCAACGAATAAAGGGCCCAAACGAATATCTGGCCATAGCCAGAACAAGGGCCAAAATATATGGCATGCAAAAGGTCAGCAGGTGGTAAATAATCACAGTTATACCTAATCTGTCTTCAACAGTAATCTTGGCCTTCTTCTTTGGGTCAACATTGTCCACATCATTTTCTGTCCCTGGCCTCTTCAGTTCTCTTTTCTCCCCCAAACGACAGAAGACAGTTGACCTCTGCAACCAACAACAGTCAACCACTTCACGAAACAACCCAACAACTCGGAAAATTCAATTAATAAATGGTAACCATTTATTTAAACTTCTTGGAAGCATCATTGAAAGGTTGAAGGATAGTCAACACTGTAATTCAATGACAGGACACTTAAACTTCCTACTGACATTGGCACTCATATATTAACAACAGTCAACAATAGAACAAAGGAGGGCTGCCTGAGGCCAGGTAGCACCATTAAAACACTAACCAGGTTCAGGTTGCTTAACTTTGCTGGACAGGAACAAACTTTTATTCAACAAAGCCACACGACCACAAAATCAACCAAACACCCAGTTCACTAATTAAATGATAAATTCATAAGATACAAATAAGAATAATTTTGCAAAGAAACAATTAACCTTTGTTGCATTGTCTCTGTCGATTGTCTCTACTTGATCCGTTCCAGCGACCAACGCACCAGCAGAAGTCTTCGTCTGTTTGTCTGTAGTATGCTCTTGACCCAATCGTTCAAACACAGACGAAGGCTTAGCATCTGGAATCACATCATGTAAATGAATCTCTTAATTAAATAACTGGTAGAAGAAACAAGTGCAGTCAAAAGAGCCAATAAAAGCCTATCATACACAGTATAAAGGAACCAAATGACAGAGCATAGAAGACCTTTGGATGCAGACCATGCTCCTCAGGAGTTTCAGTACAAGTGTGTGAAAAAGTGTGTAAACTTTGTCTCTAATTAACAGAATGTTAGATATTATCGCTGCAGTGCTTTCGTGAGCTAAGGGGCCATCAATATATTATGTACGCAGCCAGAGGGGAGGGGGTTCGAAGCTCGGCGAATTTGCGTACGGGTGCATACGGTGGGGGGAGATGGGGTCCCGGAAATATGTACGTATGCAAATATAATTTTCTAATCATGACGTACACAATGCAGAATATTAAAATCAGAACTGTAAACCCAATCACAGACTATATTCCTGCTTAATTTTATGTGACATTAAAATTTTAAAAATACAAGTATTGTTAATGTTTTATTTCTTCATAACAGTTAACAAATTAAAGCTGTTAAATATGATGCTTAACAAAAATAAATAGACTGTGGTAAACTCAGTGTCTTATAGATGTCTTTAACTATTTAACCTTTGCAATGGGGGAGGGGGTAGAGCTCAAATGTACGTACACATGGAGAGGGGTCCACGAAATTTATGCTGTGCAACAGGGGGAGGGGTGGGTCCGAAAATCCGATTGTTTTGCATACGTAATATATGGATGGGCACAAAATGAAACGTGTAAAGTAAAATTTATGGAAAATTTCACTCTCTGAAGCATGCTCACTGTCACATTTGTTGGAATGTCACACACCACACACAAATCACGCACTCTGACAGACCAACACATATCCAATGCAATCTCCCCATCATTGAGCAAATAAATTGGAAGGCAAGGTAAAATAAATCAGTATTTCCCATACTTCCACTCATTCTGAGGTACTTTGCTTCAGCTGATCATCCTCATCTATCTTTTAGTTCAATATCAAATATGGAAAGCACAGTTTTTCATCTTACCTGATCTGGCACTTGTCGACGTTTTCTTCAACTGCGTTGCAGCCACCTTTGTCTTCTTGATCATTCCAGATGGAAAGATGATTTTATAGCCGCCTTCTTGTTCCTGTGTCACATTCCTTACTTTTGGAACTGGAACCTCATGCACAATTTTTGGCTTCAGTCGTACAACACTTCCCTTGACAGTTGTCGTCGCTGTTGGTCCAATTTCTGTCAGAAGGCGAAGATCAAATGATTTCACTAATAAGTCACCCTAACACTGCCTACTTAAATAAACCTGGACACATATTTTCAACATAAATTCCAATTGCATATGCGCCACTTTGTATCAGTTCAAACAACAGAGACCATTAAAAGGAGTTGCCAACTCATGGTCCAGCTAACACTTGATAGTTCCGGGATAGGCTAGACCGATGATATGGAGCAGACTCATTCAACATGTTGGACAGAAAAACATAAATCCACACAAACACACACACCCACCTCAATTCAGTGGATCATATAAACTGTGGTAAAGGCACTTAATGACTCTACCAATAAAATGCCTACAGGCATAAGCAGTCTCTTGCTGCATCTGGCAAGGTCAGGAAATTAAAAACAATGCCTCACTGAGAGCAACATGACACACAAAGAACAAAGTTTCAGGCCCAGTTCAAACTCTGGTGACTCATTTATAACTCATGTATGTATATACAGTGGTGGCACTACACCAGGCTAGGGCAAATGCCCTGGTAACAATGTCTCTTCCCTACCTGTTGATGCTCAATCGATCTTGCAAATGATAGATTTAAAATTTGTCTTCTGCTCACAAATATTCAGCGACTTTATTAGAGAATGAAAGTTGCCTTGGATTGTGTGCAACGTTCAGTTGTGATTGCTAACATTGCATTCGATTTGATTGCTAATTGCTTTGATTTTTTTCACCAGAACTTAAACGAGGCAGAGTGTATGAAACACATTCAGGCGTCAAAGGACATCGTACACAAGTACAGTGTTTCACCAAATATCCTCAAGCATTGCGCACGAGTTCCTCGTAGGTTGAATGGAGATATGGTTGTTACTGAGGGAATTAGAATAAATGAGACTACACATGATGTTGATTCTTTCCTTCGTAATGAAATTTATTTTCCTGTTATTGACAAAACACTTAGAGAACTGCACGCCAGATTTTCTGGCAAGAATATGAAAATATTGCGTGCTTTTCAGGCGTTAATACCAGGCATTGCAATTTTCTTAAACAGTGATTGCTCCTTTTGCATGTAATCACAAGCGCAACATGGAGGAAATAAATCTGGAATTGCGAAAGTTGAAGAGAACGTTTGAACACAAAAAACAAAACGGGACATTGCCAATATTTTAAGGTGAGAAACTAATGGCATTCACCCTGTTCATCGCCCAATTTGCTAAAGCCTTCTATGAGCTAAACATGCTTGCCTTTAATGCATGCACTAGTCCAGTAATACATCTGCTCAATCCGAGCGCTCATTCAGTTGTCTCAAACTATTATAGACACACTTGAGAATTACAATGCTCAATGAAAGATTATCAGAATGTAACAGTTTGTCTATGCAACCTGCCAAAGCCTGTTCATTGGATTTTGACAAAGTGTTGGACATAGTTATAGCTGTGTATCCGCATTGCCGCATTCAGCTGACAAAAGTCCTATATAGGCCAACTGTTGTCACTTGACACTTGTATGTGACACTTGTAAGTGTATGACACTTGAGCATTGAAATAAAGAATACACGACTCTGGTCCTCTATTCCTAAAACTGTTTATGACGTGCTTATATGGGCAAGGGGTTTGACCATTTTGGTGAGCTTATATGGTCACCAAAATTTTAAGGTTGCAATTTACTGTTATTATTGTCATAGCCAGTGCTTATTTTCTGGCGGAATGCACCAGAACGGCGTTCCGGCACCTTTTTTCAATTACTAAAAAATAAAAATAGTAGTTGTGCAAAAACTTTTCAATTTTATATAAAACTTTGCAAATTATTCTTTAAATATTTATGATTAGGGCTTAAATACAAGTGTATAGATTGTGGTCATTGTGTCCTATAAAATGTATTTTTTTGGCAGCTAATTTTAGTGTCATTTCCGGCACATTTTATTATAGAAAAAAAAACACTGGCCATAGTCCAAAATCACCCTGCACTGGTAACAAATTCGACTGCCCTGGCTATGCCCTGGTAACAAAAAGAGTCTGGCACCACCACTGTGTATATATATGTCTGTGTGCATAATGTGTATATGTGTGCGTTCAAGTGTGTGTGAAGCTTTATATAGCACATGTGGCCTCACAAAGGCACTGACAAGTTGCTGTCATCATGAAGCACATCAAACGAAATGAAGCTGATCTGCCTACCCAAGACATCTTGCAATCTCTGCAACTTCTTTTTTGTTGGCATCTGAACGTTCTTTGCAGAAGCAGCTGCCGACATCGCATCAGATTCACATTTCTTTGATAATGAATCCGGTCTAGCCTGGGCTGCCACTATGATGCAACGCAACATAATTAAAAGTAAGAATAAGAATAAAAGAACAAATAGAAAAAAAAAATTTAAAGAACATTTTGCTATTATGTATGCAAAGCTTATGTACCTTCTATCAATTGCAAGCATCAAGCTGCACAACCAATTATTAACCAGATGTGACAGATAATAATTATGACAAATTCAAATAACCGATCTGTGATTCATACGAAACTGTAAGAAGCAAAACCGACAATTGACAAGCTAGTGCAGATTTGCTCCATATAAAATTCTCATACATAAGCAACAACCTATCCTTTGAGAGTGATTTAAAATGGCTGCTTCACAGAAAATTGATAATCTTCATTGTACTGCCTAAGTAAAAAAAAAGTCCAACGTTACCGGGTTTAACTGTCGCATCAGACGCTGTCTTTTTCAGTTGTTCGGCAATCTGTTCTTCTGAAGGTCTTGACGGTCGCACCGGAGCAGAAACCCTGGCAGGAACAGCGGACAACTTCCCAGCCATACCAGGTGCTGACATAAGGCTTCTGCTGTTGCCTGTTGCCATGGATGTGGATGACAAGCCAGATCCACTCAGAACCTTTTCTCTCGTTGCCTGAAAGTAAACATTAATGGCTTTAGTGAGTGGCTGATACTAGCACAGTATTTTAGTGATTACTGATTAGCAACCAAGACTGTTTATTCAGACAGAAGTCAGGTTCAAACCATATCAGATTTTGCCAGAGCAAACTAACAAACTCACTCGACCATTGAGTACACACTGTTAAATGTTAATGGGAAGAGTAGACAGATAGGGAGGGGACTGGCCACCTCCCTAAATACCAAGTACTTCAACAATGCACAGCCTTCACATGACTGGCAACTAACCACCTCCCTAAATACCAAGTACTTCAACAATGCACAGCCTTCACATGATTGGCAACTAACCACCTCCCTAAATACCAAGTACTTCAACAATGCACAGCCTTCACATGATTGGCAACTAACCACCTCCCTAAATACCAAGTACTTCAACAATGCACGGCCTTCACATGATTGGCAACTAACCACCTCCCTAAATACCAAGTACTTCAACAATGCACGGCCTTCACATGATTGGCAACTAACCACCTCCCTAAATACCAAGTACTTCAACAATGCACGTCCTTCACATGATTGGCAACTAACCACCTCCCTAAATACCAAGTACTTCACGGCCTTCACATGATTGGCAACTAGCCACCAACCTAAATACCAAGTACTTCAACAATGCACGGCCTTCACATGATTGGCAACTAACCACCTCCCTAAATACCAAGTACTTCAACAATGCACAGCCTTCACATGATTGGCAACTAACCACCTCCCTAAATACCAAGTACTTCAACAATGCACGGCCTTCACATGATTGGCAACTAACCACCTCCCTAAATACCAAGTACTTCAACAATGCACGGCCTTCACATGACTGGCAACTAACCACCTCCCTAAATACCAAGTACTTCAACAATGCACAGCCTTCACATGATTGGCAACTAACCACCTCCCTAAATACCAAGTACTTCAACAATGCACAGCCTTCACATGATTGGCAACTAACCACCTCCCTAAATACCAAGTACTTCAACAATGCACGGCCTTCACATGATTGGCAACTAACCACCTCCCTAAATACCAAGTACTTCAACAATGCACGGCCTTCACATGATTGGCAACTAACCACCTCCCTAAATACCAAGTACTTCAACAATGCACGTCCTTCACATGATTGGCAACTAACCACCTCCCTA
Source organism: Bimastos eiseni (assembly GCA_959347315.1). NCBI lineage: Eukaryota > Metazoa > Annelida > Clitellata > Crassiclitellata > Lumbricidae > Bimastos > Bimastos eiseni. Next base: position 12,771,474 of record OY365811.1, on the reverse strand, counting down.
AATACCAAGTACTTCACGGCCTTCACATGATTGGCAACTAGCCACCAACCTAAATACCAAGTACTTCAACAATGCACGGCCTTCACATGATTGGCAACTAACCACCTCCCTAAATACCGAGTACTTCAACAATGCACTGCCTTCACATGATTGGCAACTAACCACCTCCTTAAATACCAAGTACTTCACGGCCTTCACATGATTGGCAACTAACCACCTCCCTAAATACCACGTACTTCAACAATGTACAGCCTTCACATGATTGGTGACTTGCTGAAAGCTGTTCCCTAGGGTGCATCAAATGGCCCATGATTTGTGGATTTTTGTAGGAGGTGTCTGTCTATACGTTAATTTTTTTCCAATTACTAAAAGAAACTATCCTTAAGAACTTCAGGAAGTTTACTCATGATCTAGGGGGCCACCGAGCACTTAAATTTTTAGAAAAAAATGACGAAAATGAAAGTTTTTTGAGATAAGAGAAGTTATTCAAGTTATAGATTCATTTTGTTGTATACATGACATAAGCCAGAAAATAGTGAAACAGATTACTTAAAAGCATGCAGTTCCTGCAAAAAACAGTAATGTGACATAACTTTAACATATGTGCAATGTGCATCAAGTGTTGTACTGTAAGTCATTTCTTGGGACGGTCGCTTCTGTGGAGATTTGGCCGTCGCTTACGATCCTGCTCAACAGCCTGCAGCATGTTTTGATAATGTTGTTCTCCTTTAGCTGAGCTCAAGAAGTCTGAACTGAGCTTCAGCACGGTCATTAACTACGTTCAATGCTCGCAGGTTGATCAGTGACAACTGATACATGGCAGAACTTGGCCAGAGTGCAACATCTTCTGTCAAAAATTGTGCATCTAACTGAATAAAGTGAAAGACATACCACAAGTCAATCGTATCCAGATCACCCGGGGTTGCTGTTAATGCTACTGACATCAGAAACCTGGGTTTGCCAAATCTTTTACCAAATCTCAGCTGAGGCCACGTCTGGCTTGATGGCTAGCAGTTTGTCGGCAAGATCACATCGTTCATCCTCTGTAGGGCATAACCGGAAATAGCCTCGGACATTTGCTTCGGCCAAATATTGGACTATTTGCCTCAGCAAATATTACACCCGCAAATAGCTAAAAATCACTTTTTCAGTAATTGTCCGCTTGAATTGGCTCCACCCACTTTCCGGTAAACATTAGAGAGTAAAGACGTCATTGATAACTTCATATTTCAAATTTTGTAACAAGGTTTTACATATTTTACACAAATAAAGTTATTAAATAATAACTATGTTGCTATGGCCTAGAGTGCAACAATACTCTATATGAAGGATATTGCTATAGACTCTGCATTGACTATAGATAGTTCTCCGTAGCTGTGCCCGTGGTAGGTTAACTATGCTTTGCCTACGGATGGTACTCGTCGAGTCGCTGGCCAGATTTGTCGCTACTATTCGGTTCATACCCGGATCCAGCAAATAGTTCATCCAAATACTCGGATTCGGTACTCGGTGGAAATTGTCTACTCAGTTATGCCCTAATCCTCTGAAACCTTTTTTGCTCCACAGCGCAACAGACACCAATTCTGCAGTCAGATACCAGAGATGCAACTTGAAGGATCGAATGGCACTACTAGAGATCTCTGGAAGAACATCCGCATACTTCAACAGAGACTGATACAAGTTCAAGTTGTTCCAATTGGTGCAGTAGACGTTCCATACTTTTGATACTTGGTGGAGTGTCATGCTCATTCCACGAGGTAGATCTTGAATCTGCTGCTCAAACAAACATATTATCTTGATCGAATAGCTGAATTTGGCCATCCATCTGGCCTTGTGCAGAGCTCCCGGTCTCTTAAATGTCACTCGGCGTTCTGCTTCTTCTCCATCAAGGAAAACCATGCACAGCTCAATAAACTCCTTATAGTCGAGTTGGTCGCTCTGAACGAGCAAGCCTAAGCATATCCTCTCTGCACTCACCAATAGAGTTACGCAATCTCGTAAAGCACTGTAGAATCGAATCGTGACAATCGTTCGTCAAGTGATCGACTGTTTGATGACCAACACAGTGAAACCTCCAAGTCTCCAGACATCCCCCTGCTTACAGGGCTTCGAAAGAACTTTAATGTCCTGTCAGTGGTTCATCGATTCATCACATCACTGACAGGACGTTAAGTTGGAGGTTTCAACATGTAGGTCATCCAACACATGTGACAGAACAACCTCTCCAACACGGTGATGACAGGCTGACCAAAGAAGAGCTCGACCTAATCGCTGCTCAATAGTCACACATGTCACAGTTACATACCCTGTGTTGTATGCCATAGTATCAAATCTTCCTAAAACTCACTCAAATGTGTCTTTCTAATAAAAAATATTGCAATGATAAAATGGTTAGACAAGCATGGAATAGTTAACCACATGGAACTCAGTCAAAGAATAGCTACTTAAAAAGAAAAGAACCACACAACACTTCCTATTCAAAAACTGCCTGGACTTTTTTTTACATTACGTGATAGGCCACTACCGGTTTTTTGAGAACTCCGGTGGACCACCTAAACCAATTCTGAATTTGAAAAAAATTGGCATGAGTACTATTGGGGCCCACTGGAAAAATTTTAGCCTACAGACAGAACAATTGATTGACATTGGGGCGTTTGATGTACCCCACTGTCCCCAGTATGATTGGTCGACTAGGCAGACATGCCTCGTACCTGTGTGTGGACACGCTTGGCATGCTTGAGAATGGCAATGGTATCACCAAGCACTGTCACGCCCATTTCATGCAGATATTCCTTTGTCAGATCAACTATCATATCCTGCTGAATCCTGTTCTCTGTGAATGTAACCGCATAATTTCCTGCATCTGCCGGTGGGATGCCAGCATCCAAAAAGAACTGGAACCAGTAGGCGGCTGTAGCAGTTCCTACAATTACGATGTTCAAACACGATGCAATATTGCAAACAACAAGATTACTCGATTATTCTCCAAAAAATAACTTCAATTAATTACTTAAATTTGACCATTTTTGAATGAACTGAGTGCCAAATTCCAGACCAGATGGCATGGTTATAAACTACGGCTATACCCATTAAACGGCCGTACTCATAATCGGGCCGATTGTCAGAGCACTCGGCAGTATCGGTTATGATAATAGGTGCAACTATCAAAAACTATATTCAATAATATAATTTTCAGTGTTTAAGAGCAAAATGAAGAGACTGCAACATTATTTCATCAAGCTAACAAATTCATAATTTCTCCATACATTACGCAAAAGCGGCGACACTGCCATGTTCTTGTTCTTAGGTCAAACGATAAAGTAGACGTTCGGCACAAAAGGGCAACAGTGGTAAAGGATTTATTGAATAATGGCCAGGCTATCGGACTTCAGGCCAAATGGTCTCTATATAAAACCATGTACATCTACATATACACCACTCATAGAATCATAGTTATGTCATACACAGATCAATTTATTAATTAATGAGGCATTCAGTTACATAGCAAAAGGTTCCACCTAATTTATCAACATCTAGTCATTCTAGCGGCCTCATATTTCGCATTACACCGGGATCGGACGCAACCAACGACTTATCTATAACAGACACAGCCAAGCCCGCCATTGCTGTGTAGTGTGCGTTCATAATAAAATAAAAGTGTGTTCCAAAGAGCAATGGCCATAGAGCGATTTTCAAATTTTAGTGAGGAGGCGATGTAAGAGTAGAGCAGCATTATGGTGGAAGAGGAACACGATGATGCAAGGGTAGAGCAGCATTAGGGTGGAAAAGAAAGAATTTGAAGGAAGTTGCTGGACCATGAACAACTCACGGATCTATGAGAGATATGACTTTATATTCACGGAGTTCAAGTAGTTGAAGTCAGTGTAGTGACTTTAGGACAGGAGCGATCTGGTGGTGTTTGGGTTTTGGTCACAGCACGGGTGAGAGCATTATGAATGATTTGGAGGAGGTTTATCTGGGTGATAATGAACCTTATCACTCGTATAATTTATGTACTCGGCCACAAAATATTATTATTAGTGCTTCGCTCAATCACCATAGCCAATAACTAGAGGATGCTTGGAACTGGCCGAAAGAAGACCGTGGACATCGAGACACACTGATATGTAATCACACTGAAAGTCTACATACAAAACTACTATTTGCCTCAGACCTGCAAACTGTTTGCTCTAACAAAACATAACAACAGAATTCTAACCAATTCCAGAAAAATTGCTGGCCATTTTCCGCAGAACCACTCTTGGAGAGAGCTAAACTGGAACTATTATTTCGTGTGGGTGACGTACAATTTCCGGTTTTGCGTAGCCTATCAATTATTGTCCGCGTTAATTTAATATACCGGAACCTATTTTTCAGTTAAAACAAAATAAAAGATCTGGTTGGACGCTATTATTGGATGTTTCCAAAAAGATAAAATGAATGGCAAAAACTGATTATAGGCAATGATGTATTATTATTAATATTTCGTTGATAGTAATATCTTTGATATTAGTAAATCGAATAAAATTATTAAAAAAAACAGCAAACCAAATATTGCCATTTTCGTATCTTTTGTTTTTTCGTTTAAAACCAAATAGGCCCTAACAAAAAGTCCAACATGCTTGCAGCCCATTAAGATTTTTTAACACCTAATAGACTGCCTTAATTTAGCATCCTTCCAACTGCTAGCCTGAGATTCAAATCTCAATTAAATAGCCTACCTTACCAGCATCTGGAAGCAAACAACGATCCGCAAACTTTCTAATAGGCGCATATTAGACGCATGCCTATTGCCTACTAAGAAACTAACCAAATCATTATTGCCGTGATCTCCCGCCCCTAATTTCTCAAGAAACTATCCACACATGCAAGCATATAGCTGTAGTTTGTGAAAACTTAGTTGCTGATCAAGAGCAATGCCATATATAATAATATTACCATATCACTCCTGTCCTCAAATCACTCCACTTGCTCAAAATACCTGAACGGATCTAATATAAGGTCATTTCACTCACTTACAAAACACTGTAATCCTCACAACTCACATATCTCCGTCAGTTGTTCACGATTCAGCCACATCGTTCAACCCGTTCCTCTTCCACTCTCACACTATTTCACCCTCCCGTCACATCATCACTCAAATTTGCCAATCGCTCCATAGCCATGCATTGCTGTCCCTCCACTTTGGAACAAACTCCCTTCGGCATTAAGACAAATATCCGATCCGTCCTAAGAATTTACAAACACCTCACCTCTTGCTATCTCCTCACAGGTTTTTCACTCACAACTCAAAGCATTGCTCTTTCGCAAATCCTATCCTGATTCCTCCTCTTCCTCCTATATCCCTGGTCCGTTTCAATTCCAAACACCATCAACCTTAGCCGTCTACCTGTCTGCCTGTCTGACTCTCTGGATTTGACCTCTGCCTATCGATTCTGTTTTGATTAAGCGCCTGTGAATAAGCTGGTTCTAGAGACTTCGCTTTTGTGGGCGCTGTAGAAATGCTGAGATTACGATACGATACGACGATACGATATCTATTACGCTCGGCAAGCCAACGATTTCAACGCTTTGTGCACCAGATGACGCTCGTCTTACGAATAGGTCTACAAAAGATCTAGTGTTCATTTTGCATTCATTCCTTAGCGCAGACGCAAAAATGGGACTTTCAATATTATTATTATTTTAATATTTACATTTATTGAAACTAAAAGTAACCTTAGGCTTCAAAACATGAGTGATTATGTAAAATTTTGACTGTTTTTGCGACTTACGAAATGAATTACAAAAATCTTCATTTGAACGTTGACTTTTTAGGCTGCAGCGGGGTCATGCTGAGCCAAGAGCAAAAGGCGGCGCTTCAAACGTCGTTGACTTTGGTCCAGCACGACGAAAAATTTTCGGATCTCTTTTTCTGGGGGAAAATTCTTGGCCTTGGTGGAGATTACTTTTTAGTTCAAGGTATCAACGAAACTATGGGAGCGTCACGAAAGCAGTCTGCGGGCACTTTTCCCACGCGTCGAACGCTTTACAGGTTAATCGATGCAATTTATTTTGTACTCCAGTACTGCAGTAGACCTAGCTAGAACCCTAGACTGCTGCACAATTTGCTGTTAAATATTATAGGTGTTGCTTCTGGCATACTATTAGGATCGGTTTATTTTATTTTTATGGCATTGGTTCTACGCTGAGATTGGTCACCTTAAATAGACCCCGTCTAACTAGGCCTAGGCCTTGGTGCAGGTGATTGTTACCGGGACTGCGGAGTATAGTCCCAGGGTTCATATGACGCATTATGTCGTCTTAAGTGTATTCCTTCCCACAAGTTGTCTAAAAAATTCGCTTGGTGAGGGTCGGTTAGGGACTTGGGTTAGGTTAGGCCTCGTAAGGGTCGGTTAGGCCCGTTAGGGTCATAATTAGTGTCGTCACTAGATCAAGTGCAGCTGTAGAAACTTCTACGGTATTTCTGCAAGAATTCCGGGTCCCTAGGCGGAGAATTTTAGGCCCCTAGAAGGAAGTGGGCGTGTTTGATACCAAAAGATAACAAGTAAGTATAATATAGTATATATGGTAATATAGTATAGATGCCTGAACTTAAAATTTGTTGTAGTTAAGTTTAAGTAACATTATATTTATAAGACAAATCATCAAATTTTTATGGGTCCCTAAAAGTTGTGGTCTCCTGGGAATTTGTCCCTCTACCCTTCCTTCTTGGAGGGCCTGGGTACACATGCTGTTTGCCTTTAGGAATCACTTAATTAAAATATTATAAGAGTCATATATGGCCTTATTCTTACATGTGAACATTTCATAAATAGATTCGAATAGAGTCATATAACTTAAGATGCTTTTACATTTTGGTTTCTGTCAGCCAAGACTGTGTGAGATGGGGACTGTTGACTCCCGCAACAGAAGAGATCATGGACATGGCAAGCATTGTAAGAGGCCGTTTCTCTGGAGATCCAGCGCACAAATTTGAGGTGGCAACATCTTCAAGCAGAAAGGAAGAGCCTCCGAAAGAAGATTCATATTTCAAGAGCGATTTTAAAACATTTCTTTCGGTAAGCAAAATTCCGCCTAGTTCCCTCTCTTGAATCTTCCAGTTAACACTAGTTTTATGTTGATTTCTCTATCTCATCATGCTGTTGAACTCATTATCACTTGAGGTGTGTCAGCTGTCATCCCAATAATAATCCACACACTATCAACAAACTATGCAGAATCAGCCTTTTCTGTGGCAGGCCCAATGATCTAGAATGGTCTTCCCCATAAGCTGCATCTACACCCTTGGGGAGGGGGGGCTTGGACGATACCTGAAAGTTTCCTCACTGAACTTTAAACTGTTCTTTATGGGTGCACCGGAGTCAGGCTCTGAGTTGTTTTCTTGATTGGTTGCTATATAAATTCTGAATTAATCTAATCTGAACCTTGACAATGATTCAGTTTTATTGTTGTAGTCTGCACTGAAAATGTTAAATTCTTTGTTATGGCATGGTTTTGGATGATGATTGTGACTGCTGTCAAAATCTGGCTATATATGTAACTTAATGTCATAAGTGACAATTGAAGTTTAAATGGGTTAAAACTAAACATAAAACTTTTAACATTAAGAAGACACTTCAAGTATTCAGACACAGTTGTCTCACACTCTCACTGTCTGCATTGTATAGGCATACAGCTTTAAGTAACCACTTGATCAGCTATATTATCAGGAACCATGCAGTCCTCAGAAAAATAGACCTGTTTTAATTTAAATTTTTTATTTCATTGACATTAGTGGGTTGTTAGAATACCAATACTGCAGAGTGTTAATGAAACGTAAGTTGGATATGATTTGAATTGAGGTACAACCTTCGGCACAGTGACAGCTCAACCGAGCCCCACCAACTGAGTTAGTGGTCCCTCCAGATGTTAGTCCACTTTCAGTTTTGGCCCACCCTGTTGGAAAAGTCCAGATCTGTCACAACCTTGGCATAAATCTGAAATTCTGGTTGATGCACAAGAGAAGCATGTAATTTCTAGGCACTGCTATCCTGTAGGTGATTGCAGCTGATTTTATTAAATTTTCTTCCAAGTTTTGTATGGCCAGACAAGCTGTGGACATTTGTCTTCTCATAGTATTCTGGGTTCTTGAGCCATTCTCTACTAGGTGTCTGCATTTGACTTTTCGGTTATTATCCATCTCGTTATCGATTCTACTTTTGCTCTTGATGGCCTTGAAGGGGCACTGTATAAAACTGCTGTAATAATAATAATAATGTCTAAAGCGACCCGGTGTCCATTTATTCAGCTGTCTTTAGTGTTCACCCTTCTTTTTATTTTATGAACAGACAAAACTAAAGGAAGAGGATCGCTTGGCTGCTGTGGTTGCTAGCATTGACCAAGATGCTGTGATCGTTCCACGTGGGGCCTACGTTCGAAATCCAATAGGGGAAATATATAGAAACAGAATGTTTGAAGGTATCTGCACAAACTATATACAGCATTAAATTTCAACTTTACTGATTTATCTGTATGCACATTTGGTGGCCAACTTTTCAGTAGCAATTGTTTCTACTTGCGACTATGATTAGAGATGAACTGAAATGCGGCTCAGGAACTCGGCCCAGCCGAGTTTCATAGTACTCAGACTTGGACAAACAATGGGTCCAAGTTTTAATAAAATCGGCTTTCCCATTTTCTGTTTTGAACACGAAAATTTGATTTTTTTATTTACAAAACGACAATTGACCTGACTAAAAACACAAATACTGTTGCTAGTAGTAATTACTAGTTACTGCTTCCTAGTGTAAACTGAGGCAAAACTAAAAGTTCATAAAAGTTGTGCAAACTGTCAAACTAATAATCAAGAGAATGGGACTTTTTAAATATTTGAAACACGATCTTGGTACAATTTAACTCGTAAAACTCAGTACTCTTGACTTGTCAGTAAATTGACACTCGGCTCATCGATAAATAAGCTGGTGCTCCGCTTTATAAATTTAGAGTTTATGAATCAAACTGCTATAACAGATTACAAAGTACATGTATGTCTCCTGTCAATACAGACTGTCAACAACTGATGTTTACAAGATAACTTAATTAGAAGTTTGTTATAGCTCTAGAGAATAGGTTATCATTTATGCATACAACTGAAATTTATTTATTTATTACCGGAATGTGATACCGCCCTTCTTCAAAAATTTTTTGCTCAGCAATGCAGACACGCCTCAACGGCGCAATTGCAGTGTACTGTAGAGCAATTGTGCGCGAAGGAATTGCTCAAGGTCCCTACACAGTGATACCCAGGACATGAGTAGAACACGCTCGCTCAGCACACACTGAACGTTACGGGCTGACCGCTCTAACCGATCGGTCACTGAAGACAGTTCCTAATAGCCTATAGTCATATTGTAGGTTTGTCTTTGCAAGAGGCAACTAAATTGCAGTACTACTTCCACTTGCGAAAACCAGTTAACCTGCCTAACAAAACACTGCTGCAAAGAGCCAATCTCAACAGCTCTATCGACTTCATGGACAGCATTGAAGAGGTGATGCCAAATGGTAGGTAGGCTTTGCTTGATTAATTTCACTTGAAACTGTTAGAACTAAATATCTGCTAATTAATATGTAAAGATCCAGTACTGCACACATCTCCCAAATGCAATACACTGCTGAAGGAACTCTTCCACAGTTCAAAGAATTGCTTGGAGTGACAGTGTAACTGATATTTTTTCAGGTCGCTGGAGTTTACAGACGGAGCGTGGTGGTGGTGTTGTCATTCTGAGAAATTTGGACTGGTTAGGCTACACATTCTACCACATACCCGGCACCAAGGACTTTGGTTCAGTGTACTTTGGAACGGGGGAAAGGAACATTGATATGCCATTTATGTTGTAAGCCTGTAGTCTTATTTATCTACTAAACAAGAATTATACAATAATCACCCATAAGGACATATATTAAAAATAAAATAGAGAGAGGTTTGTTTCAAAGAAACGAAAACATTTCTGCTTACCAGATATTCAAATGATCCAGACAAGTGAAATTCTGCAACACATACATTGTTGACGAGACAAAAAATATATGATGGCAGTCAAGTATGTAGTTTTTAAGAATACGTTGTATAAATTACTTTTATCTAAGTGTTTAATTTAAGATAGTCGTTTTTTGGAAATGAAGTTTATGGTAATTAAAATGTGAATTGACAATAACAGCAGATATTCTGATTAAGTATTGTTATTAAATCTGCAATTTCTACTGAAACACCCAAAAAAAATTGTGTGAAAATTATTACATGCAACTTAACTCTTTACATAGCTTGCCTTCAGCAACAATTGGCATGGAAGCTTTGAATATGCTTGTCACCAATTAGAACATGTTCAAGAAATGAGTGCAAATACTTGTTGACAAATCCATTTGTTAGAAACTAGCTTATTTCACACAAAACATCTGTTTGATCAAAATTTTATTATTCCTTGAAAATCTCCTTCCTTCCAACTTATGCTTCCTCCCTCTATACAATGTCCTGTTGGGGTTATCCATAAAGGGCGTCCATTGAGGGACAAGGAGGGATCATCCAAACGAAAGATGCAGCAATATCAAAGTACATTAAAATTTAGCCCTGGGTAACACAGGAATTGCCTAATCCAGGATGTCAGACTCTGCACACATCCAAGATGATGATGGACGAAGTACGTCTTTGCAAACCTTAATGGACAACTCATTGTTTGCTACAATGCCTCCTGTATTTCCTCAATAATCTGTAGGCGAATTGTCTTTAACTGGCCTTACATTTCACAACATTGGATAGTGAGCGGACACACTCGTCTAAGGAAATTACATGTCTATAGGCAGACCAGACCCTTGAATCCAGGCACATTGTGATGTGATGCCATGCATAAAGCTTTTAAACCTCCAAACATTGGCAAACAGCAAACAGTCAAAAGACCACAAGCACCAAATGACTAGTAGAAGGCAATCACTTTTGCAGCACCACTAAGATGTAGGCCTAAAAATAACTGATGCCTGCTTAATACACAAATTTGCTTTCGTTGAATGGCCATGTCGGATTGCTATAAAGTTTAGTTTTACTGAGCCACATGCATTGCTACAGCATTGCAACTGACAGGTTTATTTTACTAGATTACTGCCACTCACAAAATTTCTTCACACACCTTTGCCAAAGCCTAACTTTCATAAAAAGGTACTTTAACAACCAGCAGTAGTAAAACTTAAGGTATAATCAATAATGCTAGTCGTTAAAGGGAACTAATCAATGGTACACCTCTACACAAACCTCAGAGGCACGGTTCTGGGGTATTTTCCATTATGGAGTTCTGCAGAGGCCATCAAAATGCTAACAAGGGCAGAGGGTTACGTCCAAAGCAGATACTGCATCTAGACATAAACTGGGAGATAAATGAAGCTCATCATCAAAGACTAACTTTGACCAACAGGCAGGCAGTTGTAGACCTTAGCACTTCATTCCAATGCAGACTTCTGGGGTATGTGGAGAGTAATGCCCAATTTGCACACATGAGGACAATTTAGGAACATTTTTTGGACACACTTTGTGTACAACTGCCAGTACAAGAAACAAAAGAACAACAATCCAACACTACACTTTAGTACCTCACAATACATTAATATAGTAAAAGTCAAATTAGTCTGTGATCTGCACAAATGTCTTTTTCTGGAATACATGTAATTCTACCAAAAACTCAGAAAACTGGTCAGTCAGATAGTATCTTTTTTTCCTAACTGAGATCATCTCTCAGTAGCAACACAAACTGCTCCATAACTTTGTTGCAGAAACATGAGAGAAAATGCTCAGCACCAGTGATATCTTGTGCCTCAAGAAAACTGGTTACACATTCAAAGACCTTAAAACAACAAATGTAAAGTATTTTTTTAACTAATTAAAAACATGCAGGTTGCTTTCAACCAGTCAAACAGTTAAGATCTTGAGCCCTCAAATATCTATGAAGCCAAAACCCATTTCAAAGAGTTGATGCATGTGGCCATTTCTCACTGGTAAAAAAACTGGGTTCTGAGGCCAGACAACGAATGTCCAAATTTTTCATAGCTGACAAGACAAACCCTTATTTTCCTTCAACTGCAAAATAGAAACAAAAGGCATTAAACATTCCATCAAGTGCAATTGAGCTTAATCATTTGCATAAATTTCACACAGACATTTAAATGTCCACAGACATTTCATAACCCCATTGTGCCATCTAAAAATTTTCAATTCAGAAACTGACTTGACTAGGAAATTTATTTCAAACTAAGCAGACAATCTCACAAAGACAGAGAAAAGGTGAGCAGTAAGCATTTAAAATTATAAAATTTGTAATAATAATGCACATTTATGAAGCACCAATTTAAGAGAAACAAATCAAAGACCTCAACAGTTTTAAGAGCTTATGGAAATGATGCAGTGAAATCTGTTGCTAGGGGTAAAGAAGACTGGGATGCATAGTTTTTAAGATAAGATAGGGCAATGGGCACAGCCTGCAAGGTAATTACTCAAAAGGGCGGTAAGACCTCAAACTCTATGCATTTCACAGGAGTAACCAATGCAGTCCCTCCTATATAAAACCGGATATATGCCCAAGCATAATTATGCCACCGATAAGATTATGTCGACTTTCCTTGAAACGACTGAACTCAAAACAATGACCACACAGCACTTAGCTGTGGATCTCAGGCTTTAGTAAAAGTTCCTTACTATACGATGCCAGATCAATTTCTTCTGGTAGTTCTGTGATGTTGACTTCAAAGCGTTCCTGAACGTCATTCAGAACTTTAGCATCACTTTCATCGGACACAAAAGTAATGGCCAATCCTTTTGTACCAAAACGACCTGCACGGGCAACCTACAATCAAATGCATCCTAATTACAATCCATTTCAACATACTGTTTGATCAACTCTGAAATGAGACATACAGATCTGATAGCAGCTCATAATATTAAGGCAAACCCACATCCTGAGTAGCCTTTAGTTTAGCTGTTTTACATAGACTCCAACAACATATGTCAACAGCAGAGACCAAAATTAGTAAGCACACCAGCGACATTCTCCAGTCATGCTCAGCATCCGCATATGCCGTAAGAACTCTAACTGCACACAGGATAACCACCACAGCAATTCACAAAGTGAAACAAACCACACTTGTAAGCCTTCTGTCATATCAGGGCAGACTCCAAATGAAGAAGCTAATGGGTAAAGTAAACAGAGCATGGTACTTAACACCTACAATGGTGTGGACTAGCACCAAGGACAGACCCACACTTGTTTAAAGCAATGCAGTGCATTGAGCATCGTGTCACATGGGTCTGTCCAACCAAGCGAGTCATCCAGCCTACAGAGCCAGCTGCGCTCATTTACTCTTTCAGAAAAAGACCCCAAAACTATATATCAGAATGCAATATAAAGATATTTACTAGAGGCAATGTCGTAGAAAAGTAAACATTATAACCCTAACAAACAAACCAAACACATGTAAAGGAGCACCATTCTGTCTGCCCCATTGATTAAATAAATGAAAATAATCTACAAGTAAGCAATTATAACAGTGCCTTTCAGATTTGATGCCAATCAGATTATATATTACATTATATTTTGATGCTGACAGATAATCTTAAATTTAACCAGTACCAGGATTGCTAAATCATTATTTACAGAAATTTCATTCACATACAGATTACACAGACTTCTCTCTTTGCAACACGCAGTGTCCGAATAGCCAGACCCTCCTTGCCAGGATGATCTAACGAGGAAAAAACCTCAAAAGCAAGAGCATAAAGTTCTAACCCTGTGTAAATAAGTATCTGAATCCTCTGGCATGTCATAGTTAAAGACAATGTTCACTCTCTCAATGTCCATGCCACGGCCAAACAGATTTGTCGCCACAAGTATGCGCTTCTGGAAATCTTTGAACTGCTGATAGCGACTCAACCTAAAAGTCCACAACAACAAAACAGTCATAATTTAAAAGTGTTTTCCCGTCATTTATTTATACACCTGTGGAATACTTGAGGAAATATTTGACCTGAAATTCATCGCAGTCAGTTTTATGATCGTGCTAACGACAACTACGGTTAGCATGAATCACGCATATGATTTCCGAAATCAGAGCGGGATGTAGCATTATTTTGAAGGAATTCACACATCTGTTGGCTTTAGGTTTAAAAGTACTAGTACTGTAAGTAGAATTCTCCTGATATTTATATTTATTAACTCTTTTAACAAATAGTAAAATCAACACAGAAAACAAGTTTCAGCAATGACCCAGTGAAAAGACCAGGTTTTCCTAACAAATATTTTACTAAAAGGGCTAGCCCACTTGCCAATCAAATGGATTCATCAGCATCTCATTTACACAGTTTTACAAAATTCGCAAGCTTACCATTCTGTCGCTAACTCAATTAGCACGCTAATGATAAAGGCAATATTACAAGCGCTAAACTAACTATGCCCATTCATAAAATAAGCCAGATGATGTGAATTTGTGATTCTAATCTACTCTGAATTGTAAATGTGACTGTGCAGTTATTACTCGGACAACACAACTGTACCAGCAAGATGCCTGACTCGAGGCGTAACATGCCACAGAAAAGTTAGATAATTTTGAAGTATTTTCACATAAATATCAATGCCATTTCTTTGCCTACATGCCCCAAACAGTTCAAGCATTCCTAACAATATCTATGACTGTTGGAGATTTGTGAACCACAGAGAATGTGAAGTGAGGGTAGAAAGAAGCAGTCATGCATTCAGATATGATTATTTACATTCCAAGTCAGCACAAGCCCAACAGTTTCTTCACTTAAGTTTTAAAGTGGCCCAATAATGACTGAAGCAACATATATTTATTATTTCCTGTTACTAATTTAACATGCATGTATTTGAAGAAGGCAGACTGTAGGTAGACAACCATACTTCACAATTGAAAACTATGTCAGTTCCAAAGTTAACTAGAAGTTACCTTTCATCTTGAGTCATAGCTTTGTGGATGGCTATGGCTGGAAAGTTCTGTTCAACCATCAGTTGACAAAGAGCCATACACCTCTGAATGGATTTGACAAATATGATCACCTGTTTTAAAAAAGCATAATTTTAGCTTTATGTATTCTTTATCTTACTCATTCTTTGCCTTCATCTATGTTTTAAGCCAATAAACTTATAAGACTTCCCTAAATTTCAATCAACACAAGAACTTACTATACCAGTAGTACCTTGAAGCAGTGTTGTAAAAATAATGCATTTCAGTACAATTCTAACCTATAAAGCCACTGCAATTGTATGAAGCAATACTTTTAAGCCAACTAGAGAATGATTTATGTTACTTCATTGTTTAAAAGTGGCAGAAAAACAGTTTAATTACAAAATCACAGCTTAAATCACAAGGTGACCAGGATCATACCTGATTGAACTCGAGTGCATCCATCAATTCAAAGAGTTTTCGATTTTTCTCGTTGTCTCTCAGCTTAACATAATGCTGCTGTAAACCGTGGAGAGTTAATTTGGAGTCGTCGTCAACATACACTTCCATTGGCTACAAAAATTCAACAGCGCTAATTTTACATCTGGCATAAACACAAAGAAGTTCAACTTTACCGAGTGAAAACTAGAAGCAATGTGACAATTCATTCACGAGTTTATATGTATAATCTTAAAATATATTGCAACTTTGTCATACCTTTCACCTGGAGAGAGTTGGTCATTGTGATTTAAGGTCTTCCTTCCATGACAATACTTTTACATGGCTAATTCAACTGTCAATTACTGCACAGCCCAATTGCTGGGTGTCACAGCCAAGGACTTCATTAGCCATTTTGGTAAAACAATTCAGGATACCAGTTTGTCAACTGTGTGGAAAATATATAGCAAACAGATTCTACCTTCAATAACAAACTTGTTTTCTTTTGAAATAGTCAGCATAGCCGAGGATTTAGGAATCAATATTACAAGATCTTCAGATAAGGCAGACAACCTGAACTTGCACCAACAAAATGCAACAAGCCCCTTGGCCCAGGAACTACCTACTGGTCATACCACTGCACAAAACTACCACCCTTCACATTTTTACAGACCTTGGCCGATACATGCCACTCTCTTCTTTGTATATCTTCTTCAGGCAAGCTCACCATTTGACATGGCTGATATGTTTTTCCTAGAAAGACTCTGCCACTGGGTGTGGAGCAACTAATCAAGTTCATGACTGGTTAAAACCATATCCATCACGTTGGTCATATGTCAAATTTTACCTGCATCATTCTCAGTGTTCTTTTGTGCAAGGTCCATTAGTCTTTTTCTCAAATTACTTATAGTCACGAATATGCTGTTGACCTCCACAAATAGTTGTTATCTTGTCTATTTACTTAACTATCTTGGAATGTATCTTAAGCGAGTCTGAGCCCACGACTAGGAATATGGTCAGAACTCTTCTTCTTCTTACTTCTTTTGGTTCTCTGCCTTCAGGCAGGTTCATATGTCCAATGACTCCTCCCTGTGTTGAGCCTCTTCTTTCATTTCTCCGTATCGACCTTTCTCCATCATCCAGTCTAAAAGCATTGCTCTTGGTCTTCCTCTTGTTTTTTATCCCTTCCATTCTCCCCTCCCAGCACTCATCATATCTAAACATGAACAAAGCTGAAGTCCTTGGGTGTGCTTCTTAGATTTAATTAGCTAAGCATTCCTATCTTCGTAGAGTAGTACATGATTCATCCGGTGCTCCAAGTTCGTCATTCTCTACTCAGTATTCGCCAAATAGCAAGTAGAGAGCGACGAACTCGGAGCACTGGATGTATTCGGCCAATCTACTTGTCCGGTTATTGCCTAATCATGCACAGGGTATTGCAAACTTGCAAATCCTTAATGTCATCACAAAACGTGTAATATTATCTGAAAATGACATACATCTTGCATAAACTTCTTGCAGATTGGCCTGATGTCTTTGCTCAGGGTTGCAGAAAACATCATCACTTGTTTGTCGTGAGGAGTGACTCGGAAAATTTCCTGAATGTCGCAGCGCATGTCTACAACACCAAATTAAAATAATACCCGATCAGTATAAATCCAGAAATCACAAACATACATTAATATGGAATATGTGGTTAACTCAGGAATAAAATTGTACCTAGCCTCCAGATAACGTTCCCTTGTACAGTTTCCTTGTTCTGCAGATTCTTCTAGTTTATTGCACCTTGACTCATTCCCAAATGTGGTAAGTCTGTTGCCAACTGGTTTCAAATACTAGGCAAGTGAATTTGCCACATTCTGCAAGAAAATGCTGAGTATGGAGCTTCATACAAATTGCAGTATTTTAAGCTCCAATGCCTAATTTCCAACAAGAAGCAAGCAAAATGTAAACATCCAGAGTACTTATTAAATCTGCTATAGAGCTGTGCCGATTATAGAGATATCGGCAATATCGGATATCAGCAAAATATTGGCCCCGATATTAAAAATAATTTTATATTTAATATTATTTTCAGTCCATAAAAGCAACATGACGACAGCAACATCACTGGGTCTGTGAAGGACGACATTTCGTTCCGTTCCCATATCTTGTCGTAGAGCCAATGGCTTCTCCAGACCAGTGTTGAGACCACCCACTGTGCTAGTATAGACCATGGAAATATCAATAAAGGTCTTGTGCAGAGTGAGTCATAGTGCCTTCTTATGGGCCAAGAAATGGCTGGCCAATCCAACAGAGAAACCGATTAATGTACATCATGGAGGCATGCCTAATGAAAACACGCTAGCTGCCAATCAGATCTCCCCAACACATGTCAGTCACCTGAGAGGCTAAGACTAGATGGGTGGCTGTGACCTTTAATTACTTTGGGCACAGTTCGACGGCGGGCAGTGTGTCTAAGCTGTATTGCCGCCTAGGATTAGTCACCAACTACATGCATACATCTCCTACGGGGGAAGTGTTTGCTTGTATCACAACAATAGGCAGTAGCAGTAGGTCTATCTTTTGGAATCGGACATCTTGGGAAACACAAAGAAATAATTGGGTATCGGCAAATGAATAATCGGCAATAATCGGTATCGGCATAATAGGCAAAAAGTGATATCGGTACAGCTCTAATCTGCTACTTCTTTGACAAGTTCAGTGTCTGCCTACCACTGCAACTAAAAGTTAGAGTAGGCAGTGTAGAGAATCTCTTAGAAGGATTGCATTTTGATTCAGAAGTAGACATACCAAGCTGTTCAAGCATTTTGTCACACTCATCCAGAATGAAGTGCTTCACGTGTTTGAGGTTGAGCGATTTGTTCTTGATGAGCGCCAGAATTCGGCCAGGAGTGCCAACGACTACGTGTGGACAGTTGTTCTTAAGCACCTGCTCATCTTTATGGATTTGCATACCACCAAAGAAAACAGCAATTTTCACACTGGACATGTATTTGCTGAAGCGTTCGTATTCTTTGCTGATCTGGAAAGCCAGTTCCCTCGTATGGCACATGACGAGTACAGCTACCTGTAATGAAAGTGAAAGCATAAAGCAGAACCTATGAAAGCCTCCATTCAATCAGTTGTATTTTGGGCTAATAATAACAAACTCCACAAACTGCCATACACTGTATCTGTCCTGTTCCCTACTCAGTCAGTTCTCAATGCTGCTGCCAGATAGATTGCTCGACTTTTTAAATTTAGCCAATTTCTTTTTCAATCTATTGCATTGGCTTTCTCTATCAGATATGCATTCAGCTCAAAGTTCTTGTACTGGTTATCGAGTCCAAACTCAAGGATCACACCTCTGCATTCTGTTAGTTAGGTCCACTGTGGCCAAAACTAGATCTGTTGACACCATTGGGCTGCCCCTATGGAATACCCTCCCTCATCTGTAGGTGTTATCATTCTCTGTCTCTTTCTACATCATTTTCCCTTCAAATCTTTTTCTACTAGATTAAGGTTTTCACACTGGGAGTGCTACTGAATGATCACTGCTATGAGTGGCGCTATATAAATTGGCGAATACAACACGACCCTATCTGGACCTTTGCTACAGACACTACATTAAACTTGCCTGTTAAATAAAAAAGTCTAACATGATTGTTATGGCTCTATGTTTAAGTATGTTATGTATTCCATATACAGTGTCGACTTGTAAACTCACTATTGGATAATTAATTTACTGTTCCACTTAACACTACTACATTTATGCCCCCCCCGCTACTAACTAAACCCGCCACATGGATGAACTGACTAGGCATCTTTCTATCAAGAGAGGGATGGATACCTAGGTACTGCTCTCCTCTGGAAATGTGTAAACATTCAAGAAAATCCACTAGCAAGCTTATAACATGCATCGTAATATCATGAAATACGTCAGGCACATGAAACTTTTAAGTTTTATAGTACTTCAGAACATGAAATTCTTTTGCAAGATGTTCTAATTCACAACAAACAAGTTTTCCATTTGCAGTTGAACCTTGTTCATCATCAGTTATGAATCGTCACTGTCTCGAACACTTACCTGTCCATTAACTGGTTCCAGTTGCTGTAGTGTTGCAAGAACAAACACGGCCGTTTTTCCCATTCCAGATTTAGCCTGACACACCACATCCATGCCAAGAATTGCTTGCGGAATGCACTCGTGTTGAACTGAAACAAGCCATATAAATCTTCCAGAAAACTGGTAGAATGAAACTACTGAAAACACATCTAAACTAACTGTCGGCAACAACTATGTAATAAAACTTAATAAATGCACACTTTTCAAAAGGCATTGTATTGCATCCAAACACTTATACAGTGCCTAAAGTAGGGTGAATCGTTCAGAGGCTGTTCAAGTGCACAAGGCCATTAGAGGAGAAATGGGTTTGAGAAAAGCATGCATGCCTAGAGCTAATTTCTATAACTGGAAATGCACAGAAATCCTACCTTCTGAAGGATGTTCAAAGCCACAGTCAACTATTGCACGAAGAAGTTCTGGTTTGAGCAGGAAATCCCTGAATCCGGAACTGTGAATCGAGACATACGTTCCCTTTACATCCTTCTTAACTGGGACATCAGCAGCAACTTCATTAATTGATTCTTCCTGTTCATCCTGCTCTTCATAATCCAACAATTCGTCATTGTCGCCCATTATTTCAAACTGTTTGTGTTGCCTGCAAACATAAACAATAATTGATAACTGCATTAACAAGAAATATAAACCAGGGCTAAACAAATTGCAGTTCAGAGTATGGTGCAGATCTGTGAGTGATTGGTTACTGGGATGCAGCATGACTTCCAAAATCACAATTTCAAATGTAATCAAATAAATTCATAACCTGTACATACAGAATAAAAAAAGAGCACCACAGTTTTCAAGAATAATAATATGTTTCCAACAATGCAAGATTAGCTATAGAGTAATTGCAATAAACTGACAATTGTTATCAAACCTAACTTTAAATATAACTAGTCAGATGTAAACCGATGCTGAAAACTACTGGCCTGCCTTAAGACCAATAAAAGAAATATAACTATCGGAGCAGATAACAATCTTTTTTTTTAAAGAGACATATGCACGTGGAAATTGTGAAAGACTTCAGTTCAAATTGGTAGCCTATCGAAAGAGGTACAGATAGAATGATAGATCCATCATTACTTGTTAGAGCAAAGTATATTTGAGGCTAAAATGTAAGAAATCTGGCATGGTGGTGCATACGGTGTGAATTAAATAAAGCGTAGAGCTTCTGCGGCTGAAACTTCGGTCTCTGGACGCACAAAAAAATTACTTCTGCGCCCGAAGAGTCTTCGTATATGTCTAAACACCACCCCTAATCATGCCTAACCTGACCCTAAACGACCCTCCCGACGCATATAAAAAATCTAAATATGTTAGATGTTTAGAACCATTGTCTAATTCAATCGAGTTTCAGATATTATAATAAATTATAATAAATGCAAGAATTCGTTGGAGTTTCTATCTAAGAGTTCTGTATAGGACTCGATGGATGAAGTTCTTGTCATCCTTAACAGGCAGTTAGAATTTATGTGGCCTAGGTGTAAGATCATAACGACTTTGTATGGGTTAGGTCAAGCGTCGTGAAGGTCAGGGTTAGTGACTACATTAGATAAAATGCGGAACACCTTTTGCCACAGAAGTAATCTCCGAGCGTTTCGTGGCACCACGCTTTCAGATAACAACAGTAATGTTACGCCATGCGGTGAAGCACGAACGACCACGCGAAGAAGCGAAAAGCAACTTGTGGCTTTGCATATAAATGATGCTGCAAGAAACTTTTTACAAACAAATTTAAACCAATAATTGATGGTTATATTTAAGAAAGAACATCTTAAAACTAAAATATACATTTATACCTTTATAACTGAAGTTTAATCAAAGCCCCACTCACTCTTGAAAAATGGCGGTAGCATACAAAGAACTTACGTTGATAAGATATCGACACCAATGTTATCTGAATGTTACTTTCCATTGGAACTAGTAACGAATGAAGTGTCGCATAAACTCATAGAAATGCGCTACTTGTTCTGTGAGGACTTGCCACTTGGTTGCATATGAAGTATGTCCAGCGCTATATATTTCATATTAAGTTACGGTTCAGCATGAACTCAGTGAACTGATGACGTTCCAATCACATCTCAATATCTATCTTTTACAATTAATTATACGATCGGTGGTCAATAATTTCTTAACTCATCTGCTGCTTCCATTTCTTTGGCCTCAGTCGTTGGGGTACCCGGCGTTGCCCGGGTTGAGATAGGTTTTTGGCCCTGGAGAGGAGGAAGTCGGCGGCCGCGGGTTCACCAACCCCTCTACTGGGTATCCCAGGTGTTCCCCGAGCGAACGGCGAAGGTTTCGAGTGAATAGCTGTAAAAGTGTGCAAATGCATAAACGGACAGATAATAGACTCTGGTGCATACAGTGTTATCACTAACTTACAACTCCATACAATGTTCCCAGCCGAAATATCTTCGCGAACTCCATCACAACCTGAGCTTTCCATTCTAAACTTAAATGTGACCTTTCAAAGAACTCTTACAGAGCATTTTATCATGCTGGTTTGTCGAATTGAGCTACCGTTAGATCCGAATTAGGTGTTTCCATGCTATACAGGAACGATGCTGTGACGCTTGTTATATTCAACCAATCCTTGCATTCAACCTGAGGACTGTCCAAACGTATATATCCTAAGAGGTGTGGCAGTCACGTGCACATTTACAGCAAGTCGACACGATCCTGGCGACTGAAAAGGAAACTCTTCTTGGGGTCCTGAGAGGTTTTTATCCCTGGAGTGCAGGAAGAGGGCGGCCGTGGGTTTCAGCAACCCCTTGGCTGGGTGTCCCAGAGCGAACCGTGAAGGTTTGGAGTGAATAGCTGCAAAACTGTGCAAATGCATCGCCAGACAAATGGAACAGAATCTTTGCTTTATATATATTATCATGAATAGATTGGTTTCTTCGAAGGGTGGCCAGATATCTAGTCACCAACGACACAGTGCACTTGATCTAGCAAAAGGGTTAATAATGATGACATCTTTGTAGGCCTACATTTCTGCTAAACACATGCCTGTAAGCAAATGTTAAGGACTCTGACATAGCTGGAAATTAACATCTATACAACATTTTGGGTATGAATAATAGTTGTAATACTTGTCACAAACTGAGATAGTTATGTTTTGCTGAACTGTGACAGAACTCTCCAAGTCAATAACCAAGTCAATACCTTAACCTATGCAGTAGGCCCTATGCACCATATAGCCTACTACAGTAGGCCTGATTTTGAGTAGTTCCCGGTCTATTAACTAACTAAACTATAGACTATAAACTAGTCTTAATTGTTGAGCTGGTTCTAATTACTTAACTGTGCTGTTCACAGATTCCCTTGTGCGCTAGCTGATCAAGTTGACAGCAAAGCTCAATAATTAATTTAAAGTCAATCACATGATGTTATTAGGCATAATATCCTAAATTTTAACAACCAATTAGGTTGCAATTCAGAATGAGTGTGCAATTTAAATTCATGAGCAATTTAGGTACTGGAATATAAGAAAGCAAGTCATCGACAATTTTGAAAATAGACTACATCCAAGTATGAAAAAGTTGATTTAATTTGCCAAGTCGATCGAGTCAACAAGAG
The DNA here is from genome assembly GCA_959347315.1 of Bimastos eiseni. Taxonomy (NCBI): domain Eukaryota; kingdom Metazoa; phylum Annelida; class Clitellata; order Crassiclitellata; family Lumbricidae; genus Bimastos; species Bimastos eiseni. Next base: position 12,748,382 of record OY365811.1, on the reverse strand, counting down.
GTCATTGACTCGATCAACGACTATGACCAAAAAAACATCTATAGCGCCGCCATAATAATGCACAGGACATCAAGCGACGTCGCACAAAATCAAATCCGAAATCAGGTCAAATCCAGGTCAGTCCAGTCATGGGGTATAAGCTGAATGTCATTGGGTTCCCAGTCGGATTTAGTCATCAAACTTGATCAAAGCGCTAACAGAAGGGCAAAATTTGATCAAAGTAGAAAAGCAGCATCAAAAGCTGAGAAAATAAAGAAATCAGAGAAACCAAATGCCAATATTCTCTCGTAATTCATTCATTCATTACAGAGATTTATATAGCGCCACATCAAGGCTACTACTCAGGAGCGCTCCCGACTCCAGCACGTTTAAAAAGAACAGTTTTAAGGCAAGTATAAAATGAGTCTGAGTGGACCCTTGGCGACAACCTCAACGATAAAGGTAGCGTGTAGAGTGAGGGGCCAATCACTGAGAAGGCATGATTCTGTTTAGTAGTTGTACGGGCAAATGAGACAATGAGCAAGCCTCGCACAGTAGAGCGGTGACCCATTACACTGAAAGTAGAGTAACAGGGATCGCGAAGACAGGCAGGGGCAAGACCTAGCAAGGACTGCCATTCCAAAGAGATGATATGGTATGAGATATGCTGTAGGAGGAGGAGCCAGTGGAGCACATCATGTCATAATCACACTCAGTAGCCCGATTCAAACAGCAAACACAAGCTTCCAAAATTAGCCAAACAGCACTACAGTTGGATTATTTGAACTTTTATTTTAAACTGACAATAGATTTGGTTAGAATGTGGCTCGGAAATGCAATAAAAAGTCTGTTCGTTAGGACAGAACGCTAAACACTGGAAAAAACATCTAAAAGCAAAACAGTTTATTCTATAAAATCACTCAACATTTCAGTTCAAACTGACATCATTTCTGGCTGCCCATGGACGACATATTCAAAACTTCAACTGCCATAAAACAACATCATTGCATTATTAATCATGAAACACTATTAATCAAGTCAACTCTGTTTATAACATAGCATAAAACAAGACAAGATCAATTTCTGTTTTCCTCTTACTTGGCCACATTTTAAATGAAAGTTGACCATTACAGAGAAAACCTCCACAATGTTTAAACTTGTCACAATGAGCCGATTTTCTGCAAATATAGTGCCGTAAATTTATGTAATGCGATCCACTACTAGCACAGCAATTGAAAAAGGAAACAATTTTAAATACAATACTAATCTAACTAAACTCAAGAAATCACATTTAATAACATACTAAGGACTCTTAATACCACAGAAATATAATTACCAGAAATAACTTGAGATCGCCTCAAAATTGGAGACAACAACATCCTGATCATCGAATTTTTTAGAAAGACGAGTCTTATCTCTGAATTCACGTTATACAACTAGCTAAACATAGCTTGGCTTTAATTAAGCATCAATTGGCAGGATTCTAAGTCCTCATTTTGGCAGAATGACATGGAAAAGCAGGACAATGAAACGTCCCAAAGAGACAATACAGTTTACGACATGCATATTATATCATAAGATACTTGTACTAAACAGTTACCAATACAATCAGTAATCAATAGACTGCATAAAAACCTCTATTAAGAAAGACCGTTTACAAAACAGACTAAAATATATAAACAACAAATATCAAAATCATGTTTTTTGATGTAAGTTTTGTACGAGCACCAGAAAAACAGATCTGGTCAGACGTACCTTAGCTACAACCGTGGCATTTACTAACGCCAATCTGGCACTCGCAACAATTGGTAACAGTAACACTTGAAGGTGGTTTAGGTAAGTCTTAAAACTATAAAAGATGATTAGATCAACGTGAAGAAGATACACTGAAGAAGCAACTCGGTTACGTTCTTGTGTTGTTGGGTGCTGAAAGTATTGACAGCCCAACACAGCAACTTCTACTGACCTCCGCGACCAGCATTTTTGCGTCCACCTGCAAAACAACACAACATTAACAATATCATTCAAGGATGAATGTGAAAAAATTTATTTTTACTAATGTCCTAAATTTACGACTATCCAATCAGTAGCATGCACTATCCCTCTAACCAAGAAGTTCTTAACCTTTTGTGCACATGACACACCTAAGCAACCGTCATATAATGCAATGCGTCTTGCATGGCTATCAACAGTTAAATTTGACTTCTGTAATAACGTGTCATCATTTGTTCATACTGAGCTTGTAATCATATAGCAGTATGTCAGTTTTAAATAAAGACAAAAATTATGATATATATATATATATATATATATATATATATATATGTTGATCATCTGAGAAAAAAGCCCTTGCTCATATCCGTCTGCTAAACCGCTATAGAAATAAATCAGTGCAATATGCAAGAATGATAGATGTATGCTGTGAGAATTCACAACACACCCATTTATCGTGACACACCATAATTATGTGACACACTGCCGATCGATATGCGATTGACACACAAGCGTTTCTTAACACACCTGTTAAAAACCAATGTTCCAACCAGTCAGAATTGACACCGGAACACATGTCATGAAAAAAATTACTCATGATAATAAACCAGACTGCATTTTCGTGAACATTTAAAGCTTATCAAATGAAAACCCATAAATGACAAAATAAAACTCTACTCAAATAAAATGAGAACAAAGCGGATGATTCTTGTAAAAATCAGGATCATGAACTAAAACATTGTCACAGCACTAAGGAAAAGTCAAGTGGATGGAAAATCAGACGGGTTTGTTGAAAAAGAAAATCGAGTAGCAAAGAGAATCAACAGAGCAGACCATGGATCTGTATGGTGGGCTATTGTCCGGGCAAGAGAAACTGACAGGCCGTGGATTGAGTGGCTCAAGGTATGATGGAACCTTGTAGTTTTGAATGAAAAGCTTGTGCAGTGGTATACATGAAGAGTTTATGGACAGTAGGAGTCAAGGAATGGAGTCTTAGTGGAATTCAGGAGCAAGATTATTCTAGATTTGAGGTGCAGCGTGGAATACAGCTCAGATGAGTCACAATAACTGATGCAATTATTAGTAAATTAGCTTGCTGTTAACAGAGTGGAGCAAGTCAGAGGCTGTAAATTCACCTTGCTTTGGTTTAGCTGGTCGACACGCTTCAGTGAAGGTCTTCGCTGCCTCACAAGATGCTGGACTGTTCTTCTTCAGCTGCCTTGTCACGGTTCTTGTATTGGTCGCTGCATCACAGGATCCCTTGGGTCCCTTGGCCTTGCGATATTTGCATTCAGCAGCAGAGCTTTTAGTTGCCACACTTGCTAAAACAATCATCAGATTCCACAGATATGAGTTTAATGTTAATTCAATTCATTTATACATCCATTCAATTACAGAAAGACTGTTCTTCTTCAGGTTCAAATGTCTCTTGGGAGGTTACTGTTGCCACTCCTCTCACTGTTGCACCACTACAGCCAATTAATTACAAATACTCTAGTTACAGAATGTCTTTGAAAACTCTGAAAACAGAAAACAAACGTAAACATACTTAAAATATAATGTTTCTGCACAAAACCGAGTTCTGTAAAGTTAATTAAAATTCAGTAAAGTCAAAATTTAGTAAAAAAGACTTCTAATAATGCAGAATGAAGATCTTTATATTAAAGATATGTATCTATAATATAAAGATCTTCATTCTGTATACAGAGAATCCCATTGATTCAAGATGAAGCGATGAGGTTGAGGTGCTTTACAAATTCTTGCAATGAATGAGTGAGTTAAGAGTTACAATAATCCAAATTGAAAGTTAATTATCAAAATCTGTTAATCTGAAGAATGTCATTATAAGAAAATTTAATTTAATAAAAGCAACACTCAGGGTGCCTAGTCATCGCCACAAGCAAGACATGGATGAAATTTAACCCAAACAACTTCTACTGCTAGCCAAGTACTTACTAACCTTTAATGTATAAGCATTACCCAAGTTTCAACACGATGCATGGTAGGTGACTTATTACTTGATAGAAACGTACTTGTTGCATGCCTACTATTATTATTATTATGAAACTGTCATTTATAATGAGCCCAAAAAAACGAATCTTGCACAAAATCATGGGACAAGAAAGTTTAGTCATAATGAATCTTAAATGAACAAGCCTAAAGGTTAATTTTGAAGAGTGCCGATGATGAAGATCTGCGAATAAAGTCTGGCAGTTTATTCCGTTCAGCCGGTGTGTAAACGATGTGACCGGAGAGAGCAAAGGCAACCACAATTCCGTCAGATTCAACAAATAAACTTTAGCCGATACTAAATACTCCTGCATTTATGATCTATGTGATTGGAGAAACTAGGAAAAGTTCTATCATGACCCACAACGAGTTCTACATCACATTTGCCATCACCAAAACCACTGAACCAGTAAATATCATCATCAATATCAACACCCACCTGTAGGAGTTGTTGCTTCTGTATGCTGCTGTTGTTGTTTCTGCTTGCGTCCTCCGCCTTTCTTGCTTTCCTTGTCACCAGCAGCACGTACCTGCCGCCTACGGCATGCTCTGTACACCACCTTCGTCGGAGGACAGACAGCTGCATCACCTCTGACCAGCTTCATGGTGAGAGCATACTTGTTTGTCTCCAGATCACAAGGCGCCTGATGGTCAGTCTTTGAAGGCCGTTGCTTTACGTAGTGACAATCTAAAAGGAAAACGCATTCACACGTTCCAACTGAAATACCGAGCTAGTCTTCAGTAAGGTGCTGACACGATTGAAAGCTTGCTGGAAACATTATAGAGCTCTTTAAAGCTTAAGCATTTCACAAATGCAAGACAAATGCGAACCAGCCTTCTTTCTCAGATATTAGCCCAAACTGTCTTTGCTGTAGGAATCCAATTCACAACAATCGCCGATATATTTTTGGCACAGTGGCCGATCGGTTAGAGCGGTCGGCCCATAACATTCAGTGTGCTCTGAGCGAGCGTGTTCGACCCTCGTCCGGGGAGTCACTGTGTAGGGACCTTGAGCAAGTCCTTCACGCACAATTGCTCTGCAGTACATGAGTACAACTGCAATTGTGCCGTCGAGGCATTTGTATGCACTTCTGAGCAAAATATGTTGAAAGAAGGGCGGTATCAAATTTTGGTAATAAATAAATAAATAACAAAGCGCAGCCATCAATCTAGTCAATATCCAAGATTTCAATCAAATTTAACATGACACTCACTCACCTGTTGACTGTGGCTCACATGGCACTTTACAGTGAACCTGCTTCTGAATCTTTGGGCAGTTTTCATCAACAGGGGTTGCCAACTTCTTGCCAACACCACAGGTCGCACCATTCTTGAAAACACATGGACCATAGCTCATATTGGAGCAGCCGTGATGCTTTTCATTTTCGGCGACAACTCCTAAATCAGACCATTTGGTACTTCAGTACGTTCACAAAACATGTTCACATGCATTAGACCAGCGGTTCTTAACCTGGGGTGCCAATACCCCAAGGGGTGTGAGATTCAGATCTTGGGGATGTGAGAAGATTGTCTAATTAGAGAATTTGTGGACATTATAAATAGCAGTATTTCCAAACAGTTCGAAGAAAGCATGTTCAATTCAAAACAACATACGTTTGCAAAGCACGGTATTCTACTATGCATCATGTCAAAACCAAGTTTAAAAACTGCCTTGATGTTCATTTAATTAATCATACTACTAGTAACTGGCAACCAATTAATTAAATCAATAGTAGTTGCTGATAATTTCACTTGAAAATCCAAGGTTTCCTTTCGTCTTCAGTGTTGGGGGATGGAGTTCAAAAATCTTAAAGAATGCCGACATAGAACAAGTGAAAGTAAAAACACGGGTTTTTCGGGACCCTCTTTCATTAACTTTTGGCAATCTGGTAGTTGGCGCAATCGATCCATTTACTTAAGAGGTCATTTATGATGTAAACTTGCTAGTGTGGGTGGAGCTCGTCAATGAGGACTCAATATTTAATTATGTGCATTTTTTGTCATGACAAATTTTACTCAAACTAAGTTAAAGAAAAGAGGGTAAAAAGGTTACAAATCACTGCATTCGACTGAAATCAAAGTCCTCATATTAACTTGGAAGGCAATAAAGCTCACAAACAATCCAGTTATCTACAACACTTAACTAACACAGTTATAAACATACTATCCTGCGCCAATGTTTAGATTCTGATGTGTTAGCCAACCACAAAGAAATGCTGTTGGAAATCAAGTACCTGCTCATCACACATAAATATATGCACAGCTGAAGAAGCACACATAGAATGCAATGCAATACCTGAACCGACAATCATTTAAAGATATTTTTAACTTCTTCCCATATAGACCCCCACGTAGATAATCTTACCCATTATCCATTAAATTAAATTGATTCATATAACATGATTAGAGCATTAAAGATGCATCATAATTGGTATCATAACAAAGGCTTGGTTACACAACTGCATCACATTATCAGACCCTGCTGCCATCTTCAGTCACCTTATTATTTGGGCTGTACCGAATAGGTGATTTTCAGTGTTCGGCTGAATACGAATAATTGGACCAACTATTCGGCCGAACACGAATAGTGTAAAACTAGGTCTACCAAAAATTTCAAATGTGAGGAAGAGTTTCAGCAAATTTAATACATAAACTAAAAGTAAACAGTTGAATGCATGTAATTTTTGCATCCTTCTGCCAGTCTGTGTAAACTAGAAATGGAACTAATTTAATTAAGCTTAAACATGAGATGGCCGACACTGCGATACCATGGTCCAGGCAGTAGAGAGTTTCTTCCATCCACTTGACATAGCAGCAGCCGCTAATGCAGAAATATATGTCATGCGACCACTATTCATATTCGGTCCGGTCGCTACTATCCGACCGAATACCGAATAGCTATTTGGCCCACTATCCGAAGCGAATGTTCGGTACAGTTCTACTTATTATTAATAACAATAAAGAAAGAAGAGTCTACTCAAATGATCATAACAAAAATCGTGCACACTGTGATTTAAACAACACAACTGATGATAAAATACAAATATTCAACCATACGTTTGTTATTTCTTCGAGCGAGAAGGGCCGGCACGAAGACCAACACAAGTCCAACCAACATCCAACCTCTGCAATACATGCTTATCTGAAATATCTGAAACAAATGTCAACTGAATTCAAATTATCCATGACAAAACCACTTACAAATAAAATATAGTCTCTTTCTGAACAATATGCCTACCAAATAGTACATTAGGGTCATTCCAACTCAATTCAATCAATTGTGAACAAAATATCTGCCTGATGGGCTCACGATTGGCAAAAATGGTAGCACAACAATTCATATCACGACACTTTTACCGTGACAGTAAATACTGGACGTCCCCATGACAATTCATCTCACGACAATTACACACTTTCATATGGGGAGCACTTGCTAAATTGCCACTGAGCTGTGAGTAGCGTAATATAAATAATAACACTAATGATAATAACAATTGCTCTGTATAGAAGAAATGTGAATTTCAAGACACTTAGGTAACTAATAAACTGACATCATAGGACACTTGATAATAATTACACCTGTACAATATTCATGAAACTGCACAGCTGAAATACAATCCAACAATGACTGCAACAGTTTAAAACATATTATAAAAATAGTACATCTTAAATTTAACAAAAATGCCTTTTGATGGAGGAATCCAGTTTAATTCAGACAGTATTTTTAACTATTGTAGAAGTCAAGTTTAGATATTCCGTATAAAGTATAGTGGTCAAATATCGACTAGTAACCAGATGCTCAGGTTAGAGTTGACCAACAGTGACACAAAACCTCCAAAAGAACTGTCAAAAAATCAAAAATTCGTTGGGTTGACCATCAACCCAAGACTGAAATTGAAGCACGTCTTAATCCATACTGAAACCTTGCCCCCGGACAATTGCCCCTCCCGACTAGGACCATAAGCTTGCCCAAATTATATATGCACGCTTGTATGTGTGTACATATGATGCATGATTGTATGCACATGTGTGCATGGATGTGTTCATGTCGGCTACATGTTACTAAACCTGTTATATATCTGTGTTTAGAGGGTTGACATATTGATTTGGTTTCAAAACCAGTTAATTATTCTACATGTTCGGTTCAATAATTGAAAAGTCTGTTGATGAATCAAGAAGCCAATTTGATACCACATGATATATAATGGCTGCTGTAAATAACCAGTGTTTTCATAGGGTAATATGAGCATGTTAGAAGTCTTAAGTTTCATAGACACTTTTCTGAGACTTTCATCTATAGGGGGTCTTCACCCACTCTCACATAGATGATTATCACGTGTCACTGAATGTTAATCAACTGCAAGCATACTTACTAGCTGACCTTTACCGCTTATATTCTGAGATTATCATCTATATAGAGGTAATTCACCCACTCTCACTCTTATTATGGGAGATGATTATTGCATGACACTGAGGGTATGCTAACCAACTGTAGCTGTTTACTAGCTGTCATTCACTGCTTATTAAGGCATGTCACAGACTGTATGCAGTATTTATGCATCCAGTAGGATAAATAAAGATTCAGAACTGGACTCACTTTGTCTCATGTACGACACGATAATTAGTTGCTTGTTTTCATATATTTCACATAATGGCAGTTAAATATATAAATTGTCATCATCCGTTCAAGGGGGGCAATTGTCCGGGGGGCAAAGGTCCTACCCATAATCGGGGAGGGGCAATTGTCCGGGGGGCAAATGTCCGAGGGGCAAACGTCCATTCCCGCTAAAATACAGATACAGGAAAACTGAAATAATTAAATAAGCTAAACTACAAATTTACCACCTAACCTAAGGTGCATTTTAAGGAAAAGACAGTTAGCAGTGGTCCAACGTTCATCGATCGTTAGCATTTTATTATAATTAGTACATCAACTAACCAAACGCATCCTCTACGTTCTACAGTCACTTTGACACTACCTCAACAAAACTACGAGATAAAACAAACAGTTTCCAGTTAATTGAAACCCGTCTGTATGCCTATATTTGCCTTTAGTGTCAGATTTTTGACAGAAGAAATCAAAGCCCACCTGTTAACCACAACCAGCGAAGAAAAATTATTATAAAGCACCTCTGACGTCACACGCAATGCATCCACTCTTCATTTTCACAAATTCCCAAGAACTAGTTGTACACGAATCACCAACACTAGCTATTGCATCCTTATAATGCATCTTTCATATTGAGCCACAAAGCGAATCTTTTCGCTTGGCTTTCAAGTGCCGCTTTAGAAGTTTTGAGGTTACGGTAATTGATCTAATTCGCTGTCACTATTGGAATGCTCAGTAAAAAAATTTATATCCCCGAATTTCTATGCAAAATCCAAAGTCGATCCACAAATTTCAACATCTTGGGAAACGTCCCAAGGAGTGGTCGCGCTGGTCACACGACTAGTCGACAAACAACGATCATTGATTCGGCCACCAGTATTTAGACTTCAACGAATCATCTAGCGCTTTAATTTTAACTCTGCTTGCAGTTCAGCAGTGCCAGTCCAAAGCATGGATAAAGAAGGAAAGCGACGCTAATGATTTTGTTATCACATAGTGTCATTAAACTGCAATTAACCAACGAAGCTAGAGCTTTTTTTAACAATCCAGCACAGCTTTATCGGTCAAACGTAATTGTCAACCCTTACTCCTTAGGCTATAATCCATCACACATCAGGAGCACAAAGAATAAAGCTCAACTGCTTATAGGGGGTGCATCGAAAAAACACAAAAATCTGACATCAGCATGGCCATTTCTTTGCTATAAAAAATGTAGATATATTCGCGATTTTCCATGGCAGTCGTAGGCCATATATATACAATTGACCTTGAGTCTGCTTGATCTGGATAATTCCTTTATATTTCTGAAATAGCCTATAATGCTAGGAGCAGTCCGTAGGCTACTCTGTACGCTGCAGGCCTATTCTCGCTTAGGCTTATAAATGCGTTTCGGCGCACCAGAAATTGTCAGTTTAATATAATGTAGAGGTAAATGAGACGCAGACGCGGCTTATGTTACTGCTGATGTATAGATAACTGGGCCAATAACAATCGTAAACGGGCATTTTGTGGGGACCAGTAGCTATATAATCATATAATGGAACCATCCGGATTTTTCACTTAGGCCTATGTCATTGAAATTGGAGGCGAACGAGCGCATGTGGAGCAAGACGCGCGACATGATGCGGTGCTTTTATGCTGCATGTATGCACCATGCAGTCTCCAGACACAGAACACTGAATGCCGAGTTTTCAATTACCACGGTCAACAGTAAACTGAGATTCAGGTTTCATGCACATTATATCCTACCGCTATTATTCACTTATAGGCCTCTGAAATTAGAAAAGACCAATTGAATTGATAAGCTGGAGTTATTTTGATTGAGATGCTTGATTATTGTGCAGGCCATGCATTGGTACCATAGTTTAAGTTAACCGAATACGGCAGCATTTTTGTCGTCATGAATAATTATTAATCTGGTTTCCAACCAACGGGCCATTTTGCCGCTGTATTTAAACGCTCTCACGCGATTGAAACGGAGAGTAGATATCGGGTCGATCTTACATCTGTTTATCGCAGTTGACAACCGTCTATCTGCATTTTGTTGTTCGTTACATTCGCTGCTATTCTGGTATATAATAAACGGTCACTCATACGACACGAGTGAATAAATTTTTACTTTAGTTACTCTGCGCCATACACCCGTTATAAGTGACACGTCGAAGGAGTGACGCATACATCTGTCCGTTGATAGACAATGGACGACAAGGTAAGACACAAGTCGCCCAGAATTCACGTGGATGAACGTCCGAAAAACGGCACGTCACACGGTAATATTACATGCAGCAGCAACAGTACCTGCAGCACCACTACCACCACCATCCAGCCGGGTTCGTCAGACTCGGAGCTGTGCAGGCTGATGTCGAGCGGTAGGAGCTTGGAATCTCTTGCTGACGACGACCATGAGGGTGACGAATGGACACCAGACATGGTAGGCGAAAGATACGATCAGGTGGACGTCAACAGATGCACCGTGCAGATAAATTCATCAGCCGATGAAACAGGTGCTACGTCCGCTGACGAAGCCGCGGAGTACGAGGACGAAACCGAAGACTATGGCCAGGTGATAGAGAAGCGCTTTCAACAACTGTATGGCCTTAAAACACCCTACAACTGTTGTCTTCTGGACGACGAGTGGTGCAACCAGGTTTTTAAACAGAGTGCGAATGTCAGCCTCTCTTGGTCCAATATGCAGCCATTCAATGCTCACGAACAGTTCAGGAACCAGCGCTTCCCCAGTGTTGACCAAGAAACAAATGAAACAGAGATGGCAAGTGTCCGTTCCTTTCTACATGCATCTAATAACAAAAGCAACAAGTGCAAGTATAAAACAAGTGAACAGTTGGCAGAATCATACAAGGTGTTACGTGACGAGATACCAGATACTGACACAATCTCTCAAAGGCATATCGAAATGTCACAGCCTCATGAAAGCGATGACCACACAAATGAAATCGCTTTCATTGACAACTTCACCAGCCCTGGAACAGGATCACAAACATCACTAAAAGTCGAAATAAATAGTCATAATGGTATTGATGGGTGGACTGGAACATCACACAGTCCTTCCCAGCATGACTCCACTCAATTTGCCTCACATGACAGCAAAGATCAGGACATAGACAACAGCTGCATGGAATATAGAGCTGGTAAAACAGAATGTAAACTAGCAGAAGATATTCCAGTTGGAACAACAGAAGAGGACATATCAGATCAAATTCTACCAATCAATGGTGAACTTAATAATCATCCACTTCAATTTCTGTATCTGATAAATGAACTGGCAATCATGAACGACTTTATGGTCGTAAGCAATCTTGTAGATACATGTCCTCTTATGGACGATGACAGGTTTGCTCTCAGACAGGTAAGAGGCAAAAGGTGTACGATTCAGGAGATCGATTCTAACGAGAACACAGATGGATCAACATCTGTGTCACCCACTACAGCAAGCAACAGTGATTCTGGTGGCAAGCGACTCGGAGAAAAATACGAAAACGAGCTTTGCGAATACACGAGATCTGTAGCCGTGGGACAAAACGAGAATGCACAAAAATCTAGTCCAAAAAGTCTGCACGAACATGAACAAGACGATTCTTATAGCAGAGATCTCAAGAAGGACACCAGTACAGTTTTATCTGGACAAGAAGATACAAAAGCTTCTGTCTGGGGTCAACAAGTTCCAGGAAACAACCGTACTAAAATGATCTCAGACACATTCATAAATGAGCACATTAAGAATGACAACAGTCCCACAAACGAAACTGCCAGCATCCCTCGATTAACATACACAGGGAAAGCTCATAAAAGCAGAATACCAAGACGGAAAAGTGTAGACCTTGCATTCAGTTGCAAGCCTCTGATACATCCTAGCTGCAGTCAGATGCAGACAACAGAAGGCATGCCTAAGCTGTTGAAGACAGAAGACTTAGCAAGTGGAGGTGACTCAGAAGCCATGCTCCCTTCAAACAATAGCAGAATTCCAGGCGACAGTAGGCAAACCACAACTCATCAACACGTCACAGACCCTAAGGCAGAGTATAGCAAACATGAAACATACAAGGGTCTTTCTAGCAACAAATCTGAGAAACGTTTTTCATCGACTTTGTTCTATGGCCAACCGTCTGAAAGAAGTCATTCGTTAGTGCAAGAGCACCACGCAGACAGCCTCAAGTTGCCTCCAATCAGACGTGAAAGGGAAAACGGATCAAATAGTTTAGCAGCCAATGAAAACACTCACGATTTGTTTGAGGTTCACGGACTGAAGAGCAAGGGTCATCTGAAGAACAGACCTCAGCAACTGAGAGGTCAGTTGCTTGCAAAGCTTACAGCCATACCAGCCAGAAAGCAAAAAGCTTCGAACACATTCATAAAGCTGCCTTCACTTTCACTGCAGTCTACATCGGTACACAAGCAGTCACACCCACTGGCCATACGCCGGCCTCACACGCCTCCAAACCGCAACATTCTTGAAGTGAGAGCACAGTGGCCTCAGTTCTACACCAGCCACCCAGCGGACACGGAAAGAGGACTACCACGAAGAATGGCTCTCAAAGATGTGCCATCACTGAAGAAGGTTCCCGGATTTTCATATGGAGTGTATGAGTAGAAACTTGCATGGACAAGTTTTGAACAGCGTTTAATTATGAACGTAACAAATGACAGCCACACGTGCCTGGACAATATTTTTCAGTTAGACTATTGATTTACTCATAAAATCGCAAAGTTAAATGACCAAAGGACTCTTGTGAAGAAAAATCAAACTGTGGCATGCATAGCACTGCTAAACTGACAGGAACGGTTCATCACACAAATAATAGACATTTTTCAAAATAATACTAAAGAAATTCTTCATTAATCACTACTAATTTAAACTTTGACACCCAAACCAGGATACATACCAAATTAAGACAACACATTGCCAAAGTTAACCATGGGCTATGTTTTGAATTATTTTCGATAGATATTTACATGAAAATGTGCTGAAAGACCCTTCCTTCAAAACAGTATTCTCAATCTTTTAGTGACAATTATAACAAAGAGTAAATAAAATACAGGAAACATGTTTCTCTTGACCTCACATCTCTAGACAATAGAATCACTCACAGACTCGACTGACAAGCTAACTGGACCACAAATTTCCAATTTCTCTTTGCAATGTTTTATCTAGCAGCATGAACCCATGACTTGTTGCTTATCCCAAGGCCAAAACTGTAAGCCACCAAATTTTATTATTATTTCTATAGCGCTCAATCTGACCTCGGTTGAATAATGCAGTCCTAAGGCCAGAGAAGAATAGAGCAGCGTAAGCCATAACTGTAGTTTTGACGGTTCATTCCAAGGCATAGGGGTAGCCACAAACATGTGTTATCAGAGGGTCATATAAGTATGATGGTGCACAATCATTTTAGAATCAACTATGAAATAAGTAGACATTGTAAAAATATAATGCTGTTTAGAAGATCAATCAGGAAACTCTATAATGGTGCTCCATAAATATGCAGATAAATTATTAGCTCAGGCATAAATAGGGTTTTGTGTGAATGTTCTCTTCCACTGCTGCAATAGTCGATGAAAAGAATAATGAAGTCACAAGTAACAAAGAGTAAATCAAATACAGGAAATGCGTCACTGATGCCTTGACTCTGGACAAATTTATCGAGAGATTACCCCTTCCACAGCGCAACAAACGTCATCTTTCAAGATCCAACTCTAACCCCAAGACTCAGTTATCAAATGACAGCAACAGGCTTACCAATAAATGAAACAGACTGCTTTTGCATTTTAAATATTTCTACAAATGATGCAACCCAAGAACAAACAACAAAAGCAGTGTAAGAGGAAACGAAGACAAGGATGATGATGACTAAATACACTTAAAAGAACATAAGGAATAATTATGTACAAGTTCAGTTATGCACAAAAGCTAAGTAATAATACACCTATGAAGGTAAAAGTATCAACAGTCTGCTAAACTCGCTGCATCTTCCCACCAACCGAGCATTCTTGTCAGTCTAGGAGACATCTGAAAAGAATGCAAAAATACATGATCAATAAGAAGCTAGATGGCAAGGAGATGTTAAGTTTTGCTTCTGCTAATCAAATAACACATAACAAAATATTGAGAATGTACACTTGTCTGGGCTTAAATTTTTGAAGTTTCAGTTATATACTTAGAGTAAAAAAAGAATAAAATGTCCTATAAATTAGAAATATGACTAATCAAAAATATTGTAAATTTTCAGAATAGATTATGACAATTCATAGACAACCACATCCATTAAATAGACCCACTCAAAAGCATCAATCTCAAGACTTTAACAATAGCACTGTAGTGAAAACCATGCAACTATAAGCACAATCCCAGATCTATCCATCTACAAGCATATCCTATACATAAGTTGATGCATGATATTAAATGGCAAAAAGGTAAATATCTCTTCCTCTGGATAAGTTAAAATTTGGAGAGAAACCTTCTAAAAACTCACTGGAATGTTATGCAATAACTAAAGAATATATGCCAGCAGAGAATATAATTCCAGAATTTGTGGAAAAAAATTGCCACTTGCTACAGCGATGTTGTTAGAATAAATGTCATCGACAACACAGCTATAGCACAGCAGTTCTTTCCCTTCTGAAATTATTTATTCCTATTTACAAACTTTAAGCTAAGCTTTTCTAAGAGGAAATTTTAAATATATGATACAAGCAAAATACAAGACGTATTTCACTGCACGACAGCAATAAATATATTGAATATATATTGCCCTGCATAGGATTATTAATGGACTTTGTCGGAGCTGACCATTAGCATCATCCATTCCCGATTCCAGCCATATATATATATTTATATGGCTGGAATATGATATATATATATATATATATAAATATAAAATAGAGATTCTGTACTGTCTGTCCAGCTATGCATTTGCAGAGTTTTAGGGCTATTGACTCAAAACCTTATAATTACGGGTAGCCTTCATCCTGTACATCACAGAAAATTGCAACAAAAGATCTACTGAATACGTTTGGAACTCACAGCTCGCATCTGACTTTTCGAATCGGTTGTGTATCTGTGTCTGGTTGAACTGACGTAAGCGCTCAGCCTGGCCTGAAAGAAAAAGGCAATTAAAAATACAACTGGAGAATCATTCAAACAGTTCTGCATTGGAAAAAGTAAATTTAAGACTGCCATTAAATCAAATTGCAAGAGTTAAGACATCAGAGCCAGAAAGAAACAAGTGGAAACACAGCATGGAAGATTCAACTGAAACGCTCTGCATATTGAACGCACAATATTACGTCTGCACACGTTCGATGCCATAGTGCTCCTGTCTAGCCTACCTCATTTCTGTAATTTGGCGCTTCATTAGAAGACTTACTGGGAGATTCTGCAGTTTCATGTTTCCTATATTCTTCTATGATTTCTGTGTTTTTTGGATCGTGTTTAATCCCTTATCTTGCCACCATTGTAACCGTCTAACTCAGGAGGCAAAAAAATGTTAGCCAGGAGGTAACTCAGACTTATATACCGATTACCGACATGCCATTCACCAGCCATGAAATTTTTTTAGAGTCTTACAAACAACATCAACCTTCAACCACAGAAAGGTCCCATCATCAATTATTTGCATGTCAGTTCAGTGCAGACCTACTGGCAAAGGTTTCTCTGTGGTGCCTCATCTACCAACTGTTAATGTCTGCTGAATGGTGATACCACTGGCAGTGGAACATATTGCCAGCTGCTGTTCCTCATACCTGACACAATGTGATCCACTAACTCATAATAATCAACTTCGCAATAGGATCCGTTGGTTGAGTCCTTGTATTGTCCGAGATTCCTCCACTGGCGACTCCTTCATTTAACTCAGCAGAATGCCATCTAATGCTGGTTAGGTCAGTGTAGAAAGAACCTTTAATAACTTTCTCTTGAAGGGAACAATATAAATTTATAGAAATATTATAAAAAATACAATTAAATGCATTTATGTAAGACATTAGAAAGGCTTGTTTAATCAGTAAGTTACTAAGACCAAATGAATCCTTCTCAGAACCAAAGAGAGCATTAAAACAAGGCAGTTATGATTCTGATTTGTTATGACTACACTACTCTATTACAAGTTTAATAAATCTTCTACAGATCTGTCAAAGAAACAAACGTTGTTCACCAACGATGTTCTTACTCTGAACATGGTAATCGTGGACAGTCAGGTAATCTACAAATACCAGTGACATGGTTTCTAAACTCTGTAGAAACGTCAGATTACAATTACAAAAGTTATTAATGCCAACATACTTGCTGCTTCACTGGCCAGAATGTCGTTGAATTCCTCCACTACCTTCTCCATCTGTTCATTCACTATGATCTTGCATATTGTCTCCATTTGTCGCATTGTAAACAGCTGCTCCTTCTGCTGTGGTTGGCGCACTGACTGCGATCTCAAACCATTGTTTGGCCAGACCTGATTGGCATTCGATGACTGGGCAGCAGTTGGCCATGCTTGTGTAGCATCTGATGATTGGACAGCAACTGGCCATGCTTGTGTGGCATCTGATGATTGGGCAGCAATTGGCCATGCTTGTGTGATATCTGATGATTGGGCAGCAATTGGCCATGCTTGTGTGGTATCTGATGATTGGGCAGCAATTGGCCATGCTTGTGTGGTATCTGATGATTGGGCAGATGGCCAAGCATGACTGGTAACTGAAGGTGATGCTACAGAAGACCCAGTATAGTTGTTTGATCGCAGAAGAGAGTTGTTAATGCTCTCACGACTTGGACTCTTGCGAGCAGCTTAAAAGGAGAACAGCCATAGATACAGAATGACAAAGTCACAAAAGGCTGCCCAACTAATGGTAAACACAGTAAAAAATTACATCACACATGTAGCATTGCATACAATTAGCTACTTCAGTTAAGGAATTAGCACTCGGACGACAACATCTCAGGCCAAACCAATAGGAACAGCCAACACAAAAATTTCTTGGCAGTAACTAATGCCTACAGTGCTTGACTACAATACAATTAAAAAATTCACTACCTTTACATTACACTATCAATTTGTAAGACAATAACAATTTCATGTCAGTAATCATCAAAATCAGATTCCGCTACAATAAACAAGGACACACCATGTATAAGTTTCTGAGCTGCTTCAACAAAAGCCGAGTCATTCAGGAGTCTTGAGTGCGGAGACGACGGTGACATGAGGTCAATCGGAAGGCGGATTCTTTTGGGCGATCGATCGGGGGAGTCTTTCTGGAGAGGGTCGAACTCTCTATGGCGTTTTAAAGTAGCACCACAAGCCATCTTATTTAAAATAAAATACTCAAATGCCACAAAACATAAGAAATAATTCGATTAAAGTGTTAAGACTTCTGATTAGGACTGTCTTTAGTATTTCTTTGTGCGCCGAAATATTATCGTTACTTGAAATTTCCCTATAAAGACAAGAGCTCTGTCCAAACGGCTAACGAACCCCCCAAGAACGGAACTGAACCGAGAACAAGAACAATCATCGAATTGCATTTTTGACTTCCTGTATCGAGTCCCTGCTTTGAAAAGTGGCTCAAGTAAGTAAGTAAGCACTATAGTTTGCTAATTCAGTTTAAGCTCAATCGACGTGCGCTAATTCTGGAATGATCGCATAATGGCTTTTTAAGTTTTTATTGAGGTAGTTGCGATACGGAGCGTATGCGTAGGGTCTCACAAACTCAGTGCTCCAAAGTAGCCCAGTCAATGCAATTATGTCAATATTATTTTATCAGATACTGCAAAATAGGGTTCCGAAAATATAATACGTTGCCGCCGCTGCGGATTGTCTGGAAAACGGCTTAATATAGTCGGATCTCAGATACGGCACTATGGATCCATCAACTCGACATGAGATAGGTCCACGCTACCTAAAATGTCAAAACCAGTCCCCTAAAATGGGCTTTTTACTACAGTAGCCCTATATCTACCAGACGTCTTGTTTAATACATCTTGTTTTCCAAATAGCGAATACCGAGTATAGACTCTTACGTAAGATATACCTAAGTTTTAAATCTGAAAAATGTAGAGATCTGCCACTTCTGGTTTAATAAAAAATTCAACTAAGTCTACTGATGAGCTGGAAGGGCAAAACTAATGCCTGGACGTGGCTTACATGCACACGTCTTTCTACATAGTCCGTAAGACCTTAACTGTTAATTTTCAATGAATTGATCAGACGAGATCCTCCACTGGCCCTGTCCTTTGAAATGGATGCCACGCACTGGAAGGTCCGCCTGAACGAACCGCGCTATCCCATTTTTTGCAGGTTCTTATTTCTGAAATTAGCCGCTATTGGAATTCGAACCAGTAACACAGAGGCACACGAGAATGTCCTGTAACCAGCTGTGTAATCGACTGAGCCAGAACCCACGATAATATAGTCATTAAAACTCTCAGGTGTCTGTCACTTCCCAAAAATTCATCTGAAACTGAATTGTTTATAAACTCGGTCATCTAACATCTAATTAAATCTTACTCTCTGCAAGCAGATCTCTTCATCAACGGAGCAGTTGAAGCGATTACCACTCACCTCGGACGCCCTGAAAACCTCTTTCTCAACCCTTACTGTTCTATTTAGTTCATTACGAGAATTTGTGTATAATTATCGCCTCTTCAAGGTGACTATAGGCGCTACCAACCCCAGCGCGGCCAAATAAAACCATCTTAAGATGAGAGAGAAATGCCTGAGAAGGAATTCTTTTTATGTCACTCCACCTTAGTAGTGTTCTGAAAACTATCATCACTAATTGCCATCGCCACCACTGCTTCGTGATGTCAGTCATTTGTCAAGTTCTCTAGTCTTTAAGGCAAGTGTCTGCTATGCTCTCCCATGTAGCACAAGTCCTGCTTAGCATATTCACGTGGTCTATCTGGCGTGGTCATGGATGGTGTACCTTCACATTTCTTTTGTACTTGCATGTAGGGCATTATCATAATTCATTTATTATGGCATTATGGTCATTTGGAGTTAGTCAGCTGGAGGTCTTTACATAAATGACTTTAGAGTCATCTGCACACACTTAAGAACATTTCTAATCTGTCAAGACTGGAGATTTCAGAAATGTGTAGCCAGCTTATTTCTGTTGAGGATATACTGCTCTCATCTTGTTTTCTCATAGCACAGCATTCTGATCAGCACAGCAAAACAGATCTTAATGGCTTCGCTTTCTGTATTTCCCTCATCCTCCTGTTTTCAAATGTGCATCATGTGCTTCCATTTTCCAGTTGTATGTCCTTTACATTATTAAGTAATTATGATTCATAGTTTTATGTCTTCATTTTGTACAGTCTTAACTACCCTTGTTTTATTATGTACATGTTAGCTAAGTAATTAAGTTTCTTGTTCATTGTCTTGAACTTACTTGCACAACCGTGCTCCTACTAATTTTGTAATGGGTGTTCCTGCTAGCAGGATCTCGGTCTCTTTGTTGTATGTCAACCTTTCTGTGCTTTTTGATCTTAATGTTTTGTTATCTTAATTGGTGAGTCAGTTGCCAATAAAATATTTGGTTATGGTTATAACCAAGACAGGAAAAGTGATCTAACTGTTCAAACATTTTCTCACTGGCTTAGTTTTTAGTTCAAGAACTATGATATTGAACTTCTCTTGGCTCTGCTGCGCCGATGCATTGCCCGACAACCTACAGTTATGTCCACGGTAATAATATTGTCACATTTGCAAACTGTTCATGGAAGATGAACAAGATACGTAAACATTTAAATAAATGTGTAATGGAAACTATTCTCAGCTCCTCTGCCTCATGCCACTGAATACATGTAACACTAGGAAGTGGAATCCAGAAATATAAAATAGTTATTACATCAAAGAGTGGTAGGCAAAAGTGTTTGGCTGAAGTATGAACACAAAAAGATTCACAACTCATTACTAAAGAAACTGACTGCTTCCATCTTTCAACCAATAACAATGGCATTACAGACAGTAATATATTTTACATGTCAGACATCAACTTTAATTCAGAGGTAAAGATAACACAGAATAAAACAAAACCAAATAAACAGTGGTGACTCAGGACTTTTCCAACAGAGGGGCACGGAGGGGCTGGCGAACTCAACAGAGGGTCAGCTGGATGTCTGGTTTCGTCAAAACCGAAAGTGGAATAAACTTTCTAGGGACGGTCAGGGACCACAAACTCAGTTGGTGGTGCACTGGCCCTTCTGTAGAGCCGCCACTGGAGAGTACCTAGAATTAATTCCTTGCATATAGAAGATATAAAAAACGCTCAAAGACACTTATGACAAAATCTTCCTTTCCACTTAATCAGTATGGTATAATTTTAGAAGAAAATTGATCACAGAGTTCAAATGTTTCACACTGTGGCAATTAAATTTCCGTACTTAAACTGATTTATACATGTGATTCAAATACTAATTTTAAGCCTAACATTATACAAAGCAGCCAAAAAATTAATTGCACAAAATAATATAGATCCATAAATCCCTGCATTGACACAGATCCCAAAAATACTAAAAGGCTACAAAACAAATTAGAATTAATCTAATAAAAACAAAGCAACAGAGATTCAATGATTACAGCAGACAGTGCTTTTGCGAGGTACTTAAAAGGCATTCCAAGACACATAGATGCACATTTAGAACAGATTTTTTTGGCAACCCACATCTAGTGCCTCCAGAAGATGCATCATCATATTGCGAACGACAAAGTTCGACTCTGAGCAAAGCAGCTGTAGATCCGTGAATCGTTGAAGCAGGCTGAGGTCTAAACGAACAAGAAGCTGAGAGGCACTTAGCAGCAGCCGGAAGTCTTGGATGCCAGTAAACTCGGACAAAAGATTCAGTTTCTGTCGTTCAAGCCAAGGTAGAGATTCCGCGAAGATGTTGTTCTCTGCCATAGAAAACCTCTGAAGAAAAGTTCAAATATTTTTCCAATGCATATGTCATAGATTGAATGTAGCTAAAACTCAGTGGCAAACTAATAACAGGCTTTGATTGTATGAATACACTCAGGACCGTACCGAGCTCTAAACGCCACCTGTGCCTAGCACCAATCTGGCGCCCTGTGTCACGGCCCCGCCCTGAATACACTGTTGCTTGAAAAACAAAGTCCTGACACGAATAAGTGCAAGTAATTTTTCTCAATAAATGAGAAACTCGAATTAGTACGGTCTTATAAAAAAAAAACAGAAGCATTGGTTTGACAGCGGTTCTTAGTAAATATGGAAACAGTAAGTATTTCTCAACAATTACTTCTTGACATCTTCATCAATCTCTACATCCCCATTCTTCCAACAACGATAGAATTTTTTTAGTTTAGCCTTAATCAACAATGAGAAACACTCATTACGGTCATCTTGTGTGGAGACTGATTATTATCAATTCAATTAGGATTCAAACAATTCATCTGCAGCTCTTCAACAAGATCCATTGAGGATACTATGAACTTGCACACATTTGGTGCAGCAGAAATAGCAAACACCAACCCTTTGAAAATTTTATTGTGAAACTATTTGTAGCTATCATAGAGTCAGCAAGATTACATTTTAGCAAGAGATAATGTTAGAATTATTTAAAATTATATAATTACTTGGCTGTTTCTTTGTAGAACGATTGCAACATCTTCCAAACAGTCAGCAAATTGCTGAAGTTTTCTGGTTGGAATAACGCTGTGCTGTTCATAATTGAATTTGCCCTACAACCAACAGCATCAACATTACGAAATTTTTCAAAATCACTGTCCTCTCCTGGCTCAATTATTCTTTAATAATTTAATGGCAACCCTCATTGGTTTCACAGTTACTGTGAGAACACTCTCGTCGTTAGGGATGAACCGAGCTCGAATTTCTTGCCGAGTCTGAGTACCGAGTATTACGAGTTCAATTTTGGCCGAGTCTCATTCTCTTGATCTTTAGTTTGGCAGGTTGCACAACTTTTATGAATTTTGTTAGTTTTGCCTTAGTCTACTGTAGCGTTATGGTACGAGGTGTCATTTGCCCTGGGTCAGTGGCTCTTTCTACTGCGTGCGGCTACTTGTCTATTGTGATGACTTTTGGCCTGGACAGTTTACTTGCAAGGGTGTATGGCCCGTCTTGGTACGTATGTGCCGGCCAGTGCTGGCCGGGCTTGGACCAACTCTCGCCGGCGTGCTGACCTCGTGCTGACTTCCCCCACACACGTGTTAACCTTGTGCACGACATGCTAACCCTGTGCACAACGTGCCAACCTTGTGCACGACATGCTGACTTCAGCACTAGTTCCCGTGTTCTGCACTTGTTGTTTTCAGCACGAACTGACTATAAATAAAGGACGTTCCTGCATTAGACAACTCATTCGATAAAAACTATGGACAAAGGCCGTTTGAAGATATATGACTATGGATTCGGTGTTTGAGCACGATACTAGTAGTTGACTGTCTGCTGCTGCTGTCACGTTACAATAAAGCAGTTTCATTAATCAACGTGTTGACTTCGTCGGCAGCTCAGTGCCTTTTGACCTCGTAGCAGTCTAGAAAACCTGCATTGGACCGACCAGGTCTTATCCAGCAGACGACCAAGAAAACGGGGGAAACCTCGGCCTCCTGAGGGTACCAGAAAATAGAGGAGGAAGCCCTGAGCATTGGTCAAATCCTGCAACTGACGGTCCTACGCTCTGTGCCGACCCTATAGGGGGTTCGCCACATCTACACTAAGAATGATTAATATTCAAACCTATATATAGTAACTAGTAAGCATTACCCATAGAGCATTTGTGTTTTAGTTAGGCCGATTGTCGCTTTGTAAATAATAACAACAGCATTTGTGTTTTTAGTTGGGTTGATTGTTGCTTTGTAAATTAAAAAATCCGATTTTAGTTTTCAAAACAGAAAATTGGAAAGATTAATATTCGAACCTAATGCCTGTCTGAGTCCAGGCACGCAGAGCACTACGAAACTCATTAACCCTTTAGCGACCAGCTGCATATGTTTTCCCATATATTTTAGTACATGCCGGTTGTTAAAGTGTAAACATATGATACTTAGTCATTACAGCACACGGCAAAGTTCAGTAGATAAAGAAGAATGAGAAGAGGAATTCCTCAAGCTTGCCTAAGAAGTAACCATGGGTTTGAATTACTAGCAACTTAATCTTTTAGCTTTGGCATACAAGGGTGGGTGGTCAGTTCCCACCATCACCGTCTGATCACTCCACTGACAGTGTATGGTCAATGTCGTCATGTCCTAGCAGTCAGCTAGCAGGCATCGGTGGAGCAAAAACTTTGAAACAGATTTATGTTCTGGCGTGGATTTGAAGCCCCAAATTCTCAGTTGACAGTTCCGTATGCTAATCACTGAACTATCACAAACCTCTAAGCAGGGGCGTCAATCCCCTCTGAGTGATGGAGGCAAACCTCTGGTCCCAAGTGCCAGGAAGACAAGATATTTCCCCCAAGATGCACAAAATGTTCCCCCTGCCTGAAATTGGAGGCATTTGCCTTTGGACTTCCCCCCTATCTGGACGCCCTGAATCATCAAATAAAAAAGTAAGTTAATGCACAGGCTTACCACATTGTACATGTTATCATCCTGAGGTATCAAGCGACGTTTCTTTGGCAGTGGACTGCAATTTCGCCTATGGAAAGGGTTCGTATGTTTTAGTGTAGCTGAATCCGACCAATTTCTTTTTCCCCAATCATTATAACGAACATCTTGGCCACATACTGCAAATTGACTTCCCCTTGTGTCAAACTCAGTCTTCCATCTTGCCTGCCCATAATTACTTTGAGAGTTAAAGCTCTGTTGACTTCTTGGGCTAAAGCTCGATTGCCGTCCTCGTTTCTTTGGGGACTTCAAGGCAAAGTTGTACATCATATCTTTGTTAGCTACTCTATGAAGAGGTTGCTTGCAGTTGGCCGTGCTTCGATTGATAGCAGGCAGACTCCCTGGTAATGCAGGAGTGTCCGTTTTTTTTAAGACTGCGGATTTGGCAGCTGAGACAGGAGATTCTTTTGACTGACTGTTTGAAGCTGTGCTGTGATCGGCCAATAATATTGGAGCATCGTCAATGGAATCTTCAGGCTCCGTTTTAATCACAATGTCATTTCTAATCGTAGGACCAACCAACCCTCCTGAATCAGCAGCTGTGGTATTATGAAGTGCAACAGCAACAGAGGATGCAGGAGCTGAAGTCACTGCTCTTGATGAACTGCTTGAAGATGCACTGACTGAAGTGGATTTAGAGACAGCTGGAGAATGGGTGGTTCGGGATGTAATTCCTCCAGCGGCCTCTGTAATCTTGGCTGTGACCAGCAGCGAAGCAGGGTTTGATGTAGTGAATGTTTCCGATGTTTTTGAGTTCATTGACCTTTTACTCTGAGCACTGACCGTTGATAATTTACTAGTAACCATGGCAACTGAATGACAGTTAACCACAGAGGTTGTGACAGAAGTTCTGCTTGCAATCATATTAAATGACATCAGTGCAGCAGCACTCGCTGTTGACTTTGACGTGCTTACGGTGGCTACCTTAGCTACAGCAGTTGACAATATAAACGGCTCTGATTTATTCGCAGTGACAGTCAGTGAACCAACACATGGCTTTGAATTTGACAGGCATGTCTTAATTGACATCAGAGGCACAACACCTGCTTTAGCTGAAACGATTGTTGCAGTAGACTCTGTAACCTTTGCAATGGCCAGCAACGGAGCAGCGCTTGATGGAGTTAAAGTTTTAGATGAGTTCATTGACCAACTTTGAGTAATAACTGGTTTTGGCAAAGTAGTTTTGGAAGATTCCGTTCCAGTACTTTGCACAACAGTTGTTGCTAGACAGAATACGGTTTGTGATGGAGTTAAAGGTTTAGATGAGTTCACTGACCAACTTTGAGTAATAATTGGTGACAAACTAGCTTTAGTTGTCACAGAAGGGCATTTAACTGCTGTAACTGGAACTGAAGTGACTCTAGCTTTAGGTACATTAGCTAAATCTCGCTTTGATGAGATTTCTGAAGCTGTGCTGTTGGTTTTTGTATCAACCATGCTTGAACTTGCCTCTGTTGCAGTCAGCACAACAGCATTGTCTTTCATTACAGAAAGCACATGTGTAATTCTCACAGAATTATTCTGCACAGTATTTTTCACTTCATTTACAAGCAGAGAAGTATTAGATTTTGTATTGCTGGTTTTTACTACTGTCATGGAAGATGAGAATCGCGATAATTTTCTTTTGGCCAGACTCACAGTACCTGTTCCAGAAGATTCTGCTCCTGTACTTTGCACAACAGCTGTTGCTGGACATGCTATGGTTTGTGAATTGCTTTTCAATATATCTGCAGGTGAACGGTATCCAGACTTTGTCAAAGTTCCATCTGCTCCACAATCCACCAAAGATGCTGCCGAGGCTGTAACTTTCACAACTGCACTTGCAGACTGAGAAATACCTTCGACCAAATCCGTTGTAACAGAAGGTTCAAGCTTCACTGAAATGCATTTCAGCAGAGCATCTGTCATAGATGTTGAAATGATTGAATGCTTCGCATCATCTGTCGTGATAGTAGTTGAAGAAGGCGCAGAAATAGCCTTCGATTCAGATTGATACTTTTCACATTTCACAATTGTTTTTATCACATGTGGTATGCTCTTTAACTTACTTATGGTTGTCACCAAAGATGCATCATGTGAAATAGAGTCTTGCAATACAACTGATTTTTCAGAACAATTGAAAGATGTTATTACGGTTAAATTGTCTTTGGCCGCAGTTGCAAATAAAGAATCCGTACACTGTAGCTTGTCAGTTTTGTCTGTACTTATGGCTGTTGAAAGCGATAATACATCAGTAGTCATGACTGACTCTGACTTTGATGTGGTTACAGTGGCTACCTTAACAACAGCAGCTGATGATATAAACGGCTGTGCTTCATTCGTGGTGACAGTGAGGGAACTGACACATAACTTTGAACTTGACAGACATGTCATAGTCGACATTAGAGGCACATCATCTGCTTTAGCTGAAGCGATTGCTGCAGTAGACTCTGTAACCTTTGCATTGGCCAGCAACAGAGTAGGGTTTGATAAAGTTAAAGTTTCAGATGAGTTTGCTGACCAACTTTGAGTAATAACAGGTTTTGACAAAGTAGTCTTAGATGTCACCGACGGGCATTTAATCGCTGTAACAGGAACTGAAGTGACTCTAGACTCTTTAAACACATTAGTTAAATCATGTTTTGATGAGGTTTCTGAAGCTGTGCTATTCACTTTAGTTTCAACAATTCTTGAAATTGCCCTCGGGGTAGTCAGCACAACGGCATTGTCTTTAATTATAGAAAGTGCATGTTTAATTTTCAAAGTATTCTGTGCAGAATTTTTCACTCTAGTTATGAGCCGAGAAGTACCAGACTTTATATTATTGTCTTTGATTGCTGCTTTGGAAGGTGAGCATCGTGACAATTTTCTTTTGACCTGACTCACCGTACCTGTTCCAGAAGATTCTACTCCAGTACTTTGCACAACAGTTGTTGCTGGACAGGCTATAGTTTGTGAAATGCTTTTCAATATATTTACAGGTGAACTGTGTCCAGACTTTGTCAAAGTTCCATTTGACACATAATCCATCAAAGATGCTGCTGAGGTTGTAATTTTCACAACTGTACTTGCGGACTGGGAAGTACCATCAACCAAATCTGTTGTGACAGATGGTTCAAGCTTCCCTGAAATGCTTTTCAGCAGGGCATCTGTCATAGATGTTGAAGTGATTGAATTTTTTGCATTATTTGCCACGATAGTAGTTGAAGAAGGCAGAGAAATGGTATTCAGTTCCGATTGATTCTGTTCACATCTCACAATAGTTTTTATCACATGTGGTATGCTCTGTAAATTATTTGTGACTACATCTGTCGACGATCTCAATGTTGAATTTTTCACTAAACATTTATCATTCATCATATAAGATACAGGAAATTTCCTTTCAGATTTTGAAATGGAATGGAAAGAATCAATTGAGTCATGTTTCGTTACAGTAGCTGCAAACTGCAAAGTATTTCTATCAGACATAGTAGACACAGCGTGTGGATAAATACTGCCTGAAATGCTTTTAATCACCAAAGACTTTGACGATGCAGTTCCTTTCATGTCAGTTGTTGTCATAAAACCTCTTGATTCTAAAGACCTGTTTGGCATAATGATTGTCCCCAAAGATTCATCATGTGAAATACAGTCTTGCAAAACAACTGATTTTTCAGAACAGTTGAAAGATGTTTTTAAATTGTCTTTGGTCGCAGATGAAAGTAGATAATCTGTACACTCTGATTTGTCAGTTTTGGCTGTACCTATGGCTGCTGAAAGAGATAATACATCAGTAGTTATGTCCGACTTCGAGAAAAAAATACCTTCACTTTTGCTTGATGCCACAGAAGGTATGCATTCCAAAGTAGGAATAACTTTTTCAATGGTAGCAGTTGATTCAGAAGTAGGTTCTAATTTAATATGCATACTTTCACTCACATAGGTAGCTGCAAGAGATTTTGCCATTAATAACACATTTGAAACTGCATCAGTAAATGCAGGTGACTCTGAAAGCATCACAGGAATTGAGTTACCCTGGTAAGTCACAGCTTCCACCGTCTTGTCATTTGTTGAACTAAATCTGGTGATATAATGTGCAGAACTCGACAATTTCATGATGTCTGCTGCTGGACTAAATGATCTAAACATGGTGGCACTTGGGATTCCAAAAGTGGCAGAATCAGTCAATAATGATGCATTTGAAATAGAAGGATTCAAAGGACAAGCTAACGAAATATTCGTATCCACATCCCTACCAGCCGATGCATCTTGTTTTGATGCCATATTCAACAACGTCGCATTGTGAATTGGATGCAGTGAATTGGATGATAGACGAAATAAATTGGATGAACTGTCACTGGACTCCTCTGATTGACAATTGCTCATAGGCACAGTGACGTGTAAGCTGGAATTTGATTGACAGATGACTTTGTGTTGCAAAGCAACATCAGCATCCAATTCAGCGGTTCTGCTTGTAGTCAAAGGAGTTTCAAGTAGTTTTGAGCCCACAGTATTAGCACCTGATGTCAACAGAGACACATCGGCAACTGCTGAAGACTCAGTGTTTGCAACGCAGTTGACATCAGATCTGTGTCTAGCGGCTGAATGCATAGGTGCCACCACATCCGTCGGCATTGTTAAGGTACAAGCAGATAACGGAAATTTGGGAGCAACTGGAAGAGTCGAAGAGCATAAGGAAGCACCAACGGAGATGGTAACAGTTCCAAAAACATCTTCAGTTCTGCTGTATGCAGCTTGAGAATAGCAGGCAGGATGTATCAAGATCAAAGCTGGGATATCTACAGAAGTGTTTTCAGTGGTGGCAAAATATACAGGTTTGTGATTGATCGCTGCCATCTCCAAACCGTGACTAGAATTTGATCGGCAACTGATTGTTGACGCAGCAGTCACATGTAAGGGGATACTGATGCCACGTAAACCTCCTTCTATGTCAAGAGGACTTTGTGAAGCAACAGGAATACTGTTGTGAGGAACAAGTCTGGCAGAGGATGAAGCTGAGCAGTCCACATTATCAACGCTTATTTGTTTTAGACTAGATGAAATGACAGCAGCTGCTAGATATGAATTGCTCCACCCATCCATACCAAATACAGCCTCTGAGACTTTATCAAATGACCTATTGATTTGATTTTCACTCTGGTCATTTTCACGACAGGATACCACAACTCCAATTTTTTCAGAGTCACTGGTGACTTCCAGCTGAGAGAAAATTGGCTGAGGAGCAACTGAGGGCAGATGCTCGGAAGTGCAACCATCACCAAATCTTGGCTCCAACGACATGCGAAAAGAAGGGGCGAGAACGGGAATTCTCCCAATTGCATTATCAACTACAGGCAGACCAACTTGGAATGAAACATCACCAGTGACAGATGTCAAATCCTCCTCCTCTGACATCATAAATAGCTCACTAAGTGAAGTTACATGCTTAGCTGGGTTGCTGATGACAACTGAAATTTTGGAAGTTTCACCAAATCCTGTTTGGCAAACTGACTCTGAGGCTGCACATTTTTGCGAAACATTTATCTCCTCATGATTTTGTGTGCATGAACCCGAAAGACGATCAACATCTTCCACAATCTGATTAAACTGCTCAAGAGATTCAAATTCAGAGATAATAGGTAAATAGTTAGCACTAGGAGATTCCAGGTGCAATCCTTCAGTCTTTTGATCTGACTTGCCGCTGTTTCCTTCACTTAACGACTGTAACTCGATTTTCTGACTCGAGTGCTGTTTGTTTAAGCATTTCAACAATGAAGCTGAATGTGAAGAAAGTGATGCTACCTTTAAAAGCCAAAGATTTTCACTGAGAGATTCAAGCAAATGAGTTGCTGTAGACGCTCGCAGATTTTGGTCATGCACGCCTTTCACTTCAGGAACTGATTCAAAATTATGATCAACAACCTGAAACGAATTCCAAAGTACAGCCTATAACAAGTAGGTAATTATCACACAAGACAAAGAAATCATTTTTCAAAAAACAGAGAAAAACATGAGACTCAGAAGTGCTCAGAGTGCTATAAAAAAATGCAGGAGCAGAGACAAACGCTCAATGGAACATAAAAACAGCCATACATACATTCACACCAAATGTTACGATTATGATTGTTTGAAAACTGAGAGAATTGAAAGAACAAACTACAGAATGTGTGAAGCAATCACTTTATAAACTTCCACTAATGTAGCTCTCGTTCAGAAATTCAGAAGAAAAATTCATGTAATAACCAGCAGAGAAAATCTCCTTTCACAATTTAAGTCCATTAGCTTTTTGCTCCAAACAATAATGGTTTCGATAGGACTGGTAGAGCTGCTGTCAAGATAACTTCAAGGCATATTACATAATTCAAATACTGCATTATTTTCTGACCTTAACAGTATTTCTAAATATGTTGTCTTTTATCGCAGCTGAGTCAATTGTGGGTATTGAATCATTTGTTAATTGATTGCATTCTCCTGAGCTGTCCACTGACGAATGTAACCTTTTCTTTAGAGGAGCCCCTAAAGAGGCAAAGTTGTGATCAATAACCTGAAAACATAAAATAATCCAAAAAAATCTTTTGCCATTCTGTTTTAGTTGAGGATTGATTGATCTAATTTTAAACTTGGCCATCTTGCAAGTCATCATAGAAGACAGAAAGCACACTCACTCACTCACTCACTCACTCACTCACTCACTCACTCACTCACTCACTCACTCACTCACTCACTCACTCACTCACTCACTCACTCACTCACTCAATCAATCAATCAATCAATCAATCAATCAATCTTCACTTATTAAAATAAGCTGACAACTTTGACATTGGCACATGATACTGATTTGGGTTTTCTGGTGCCAATGGATTCATGGAATTATTATAGAGGAGTGGGAGATTTCATTGAGTAATAACTTCTGCAGTAAGGATTTTCTTAGCTATCATAAAAGCATGTGTATCAAACAGCATTACTATATCTGCATATGGTCCAAAGAAGCTAAACAACACAAAATTACCTATATTATATATATATTATTATAATATAATTTTGCTTTCGAGATTGGCAATGTAGAAGTGCCTAAAAATTATACCAGCCCATGCTTATCAGCAGTAATGAAGCAAGGCCGCTTCATTACTGCTGATAAGCATGGGCTGGTATAATTTTTAGGCACTTCTACATTGCCAATCTCGAAAGCAAAATTATATTATAATATAGTATTGCTCTTGTTTGGCACTGCTGATACCTTTGTCATTATTAAACGAAGTATTGTGATAGTTGTATTTTGGTGGTACTGCTCATGGATCTAAATCTGAGCAAAACTTTGATGAAATTGTCACACTCTTTGCATTTATCTAGCAGTCAACAACAATTTAATGATTGTATTCTTAAGTGCATTTTGACAACCAAGGTAAAATAAGGTACACATGTACATCTTGATCAGTACTGTTTGTCAAGTTCAGCATGCGTGCAGCTGATGAACAATAAGCTTGAGCCACCAAAATACTAGTGGAAGTATTGGAATCGCACTACTCTAAAAATCAGTATCAGTTGATGCTGCTTGAGTGCATAACCTCAGGGTTAACTTGAACCTATGCAATCCAACCGACTTATGCACATAAATGAAGTTCATATGTAATGTGTAAAACTGGCAAAATGTACTGGTATTTACGAACAGAGCTGGAGCTGACATTCAACAATGTATTCATTACCCAATCAGTAAAAGTAAGGCTAAGCAATAAGTTACAAGTGTGTGTAGTTGTGTCCTCTTTAAATACACTGTAGCGAAATGTCAATCAGTAACAATGTTATGTCTGCCGATAATCTTGATCTTTTTGTTCCTAAGACTAAGACTGTGTTGGCCCAGCACCGGGCATTTGCTGTAGTTGGTCCATCTACCTGGAATGACCATCCTCCATCACTAAGGGGAACTAATGACTGGCTTCTATCCATTGGCCCTCTCTATCTCTTTAACAGCTTTATGTTATCCCGGGGTCTCCGTACTTAGAGCGTCTCTAAATAGTTAATCTGTGAGAGGCTATAGTCAGCTGTGCTCATAACCAAATTATGCACACACACTGTAAGCTGTCTTCCATTCACATACCTTAAGTTAAATCCTATCCGTTTTCATTCATTTATTATAGAGATTTATATAGCGCCCCTTCAAGGCTACTACTCAGGAGCGCTCCCGACTCCAGCACGGTTAAAAAGAACAGTTTTAAGGCAAGTATAAAATGAGTCTGAGTGGACTCTTGACGACAACCGCAACACCAACGAGAGCATGTTCTAGAGCGAGGGGCCAATCACTGAGAAGGCACGATTCTGTTTGGTAGTGGTACGGGCAAATGGGACAATGAGCATGCCTCACTCAGTAGAGTGGAGAGAGCGGCGGCCCAGTACACTCAAAGTAGAGTAACAGAGATCACGAAGACAGGCAGGGGCAAGACCTAGCAAGGACTGCCATTCCAAAGAGATGATATGGTGAGATATGCTGTAGGAGGGGGAGCCAGTGGAGCACATCATGTCATAATCACACTCAGTAGCACGATTCAAACAACAAAAACAAGCTTCCAAAATTAGCCAAACAGCACTACAGTTGGATTATTTGAACTTTTATTTTAAACTGACAATAGATTTGGTTAGAATGTGGCTCGGAAATGCAATAAAAAGTCTGTTCGTTAGATCAGAACACTAAACACTTGAAAAAACATCTAAAAGCAAAACAGTTTATTCTATATAATCACTCAACATTTCAGTTCAAACTGACATAATTTCTGGCTGCCCATGGACGACATATTCAAAACTTCAACTGCCATAAAACAACATCATTGCATTATTAATCATGTAACACTGTTGGAGGGGAGCCAGTGGAGCACATCCATTTTATGTACGTGCTGTGCACTTGCAGGCATTCTTAATCAAGAACAAATTTACTTACTTACTCAAATCAGGACCAGTCAGCTTCCACGAACATGAACAAATTATGCACTTTTTTTGAATGCACTTAAGTCAGTCAGAGGAGACCAATAACAGTGCATCCAATAGCAATGGTCTATAACAAAATAAGAATTATTACAAGATTTGTAATAAAGTATTGGTATATAGCAGGGGTGTCAAACCTTTTTGTGTTGGCGGGCCAATAGCGATATTTTCAGCAATTTGCGGGCCAGAGTGCCGAAGGCGCGTGAGAAAATTTGGTTAGGGATCTCAAGAGGGGGCCGTACACACAGTTGAATTAGGCTTTGAAAACGCGATTCTGATATGCATTATCAATTACAAATCACAGAAAACTCATAAAACCGTTAAATGACATATGTCTAATTTGTCCTTTAACGGTTTTATATCTTTATTCTCAATTGTGTTGCCTGTAGACAAGGCTCCGCGGGCCAGAAATTTATCGTCAGCGGGCCAGAAATGGCCCGCGGGCCAGCTCTTTGACACCCCTGGTATATAGGCTACATGTTTTTTCCAGTATTAAAAGCACTGCATAAATAATGGGTGCAGTTGACTACATTTTATTCAATGCTGCCCTGACACATGAAATGAATTTCCAAAGAGCAAACTGACTTTCAAGTTTTCCAGATGTTTTACATTCTTTGTGGGTTGATTGCGAGATGATATCTCCCTTGGCACCCATAGATAATTTGACTCCTCTGCTCTCCCTAAATTTTACGAAACACTTAGTGATAAGACAAAATACATTAGAACACATTTATTTAATAATATTCAAGCATTGAATGAGAATAGAATATAATCACAAATATGCAGAAAACATTATAAAGACATAACCACGTTAAATGAGTGTCAACGTTTAGTGGATAATAGCAAAATGTAGTCAGTTGGTTAAAGTAACACACAAAATCCAAGTCACCCTTTCATGTCAGATATTTTAGCGATACAGATTTCTTATCTTGTCAGCTCTTACGATTACAAATATCATATATCGCCAACCACTGAAAACAAAGTGTAAACTCAAGCTGCTCGAGAGACAATTGAGACTGGTTGCCGCCTGTTCAAGTTCCTACATCGGGTGTGTTACAGTAACCAAGGTTATTCCACGCAGGTTAACACAGCTGGAAATGTCCCCAGTCATGAAGAAGCGACCAGACTTTATATTTACTAACGTCACTAAGGTACATTATAGTAATTGTGTCTCTGCTTGTCACATCCAATGCTAGCATAGGTATTTAAAGGTACCAGCCATCTAGTCGCAGGTGGGTTTATGATTATTCAATCTCATAAGTTTAGCTTCATGGAACAGCCATGCAGAAAAACAATATTGTATCAGTGTTATATAAATTAATGATTACTTTACTAGATTAAATATAATTGGAAAAAACAATAAGCAGTATCAATAGACCTTACCACTTTCATTTAGAAGAGGTAACATTGATTCTGGAAGAGGAAGATCTCCAAACATCGATAAAAACATATAAACATCCGACCGGTGAAGCAGTTCGTACAATTTCTGTAAAGGGCAAACTAATCATCATAACTAATTCTCAAGAGTAATTAAGTCTATTTCAGTATTGGATGTTTTTTTATTTCATAACGACTGTAGAAAAATACTGCAATGTAAACAAAACATAGAGCATATTGCTACAGGCTTAACCCTTTAACGACCAGTGTTATTGATCATGCCTTACACTTTAGTACACACTGGTCGCTGAAAGGTTAAAGATGTCCAAAATAAAACAGCAAAAATAAAATAGGTAGCTATATCTATGGTGAAAATTTAAAATTGAAGCTAGTTAACGACATTATTGACAGAGACCAGTCAGAATAAAATTCTTAAATCATTCAAGGAATTATGTATAAATTGCAAAGAAAACATGCACAGTACACATCAGTGTTAACTTCGTTCACGAAACTAGAACTAGAACTATATTAAATTGACGATCGTTCACAAAAACGAAGATTAGAAAGAAATTAACAACTAGAACTAAATAAAAACGGAAAAGATTTCTGCAGAACTAAATAAAAACTAAAACGAAATTGAAATCCTGAACAAAAACTATAGAAATTACAAGTGTCAATTTCTTTCCTTCCGTGCTAATTCAAGTCAAATCCAAAATGAAGCATGAGGATCTGGAGCATTAAAAAGTTCAAATTTCTGGCAGCAAAGTTGAATGGACGAGACATATAACTACTAAGTCGACATAATGTTGATATCACAATGGGAAAAATATCCAAGAAGAAATGGACAGATATTTATCAGAGGTGACAAAGTATAGTGGAGACTGCCTCTAGATTTTGGTCCGAATAAAGGACGATTTATCCAACATTATAGTTTTTCTAGTTGAAGATCTTCTCATATCTCCTGCCTTCCAGGCTAATGTTGAAAGGATATTTTCTTCTTGCAGACTTTTAACAGCAGGCAGTCGCAACAGGATGTTATAATCTTTGGGAATGCGAGCTTTTCTTAGGCTAAATTTGAATGGGTTATAAGAATACTCGATAAGCATCATTCCTAATAACTCATGGACAATGAATGACCTTGGTCTGATTTATTGTGGCTTTCTAAAACAAGATCGAAAGATTAGACAATCGTGAACTAAAACCATAACTAAAATGATTGGATGAATAAAAACTAAACTAAAACGGAAATGATTTCACGAATAAAAACTAAAAACAAAAACTAAAATGATTTTCAGAAATGGAACTAGAACTTAACTGAAATGAATCACATCAAACTGAATAAAAACTAAAACAGAAATGATTTCTTGAACGAAAATAACACTGGTACACATACATAATTTCCAGTCTTCAAAACAAAAGCTTATCAATAGCAATGGAAGTTGTATATTTGCACATATGACACAGGAATCAGACATATCAGACCTAAAGAGACAGAGAAAGATGGAGACACCAGAAGAGACATGACTACTTACATTTGAATGACTTTCACCAAGTGAATGTCCGAACCAGCTCTTCAAGTCTTCATGCTCAGTCTCACATGCCTATACACATATAAACCATTACATTACAGAAGTTAAAGTCTGTCATTTGATGTTAGCACCTCATAGTGACTAAGCTAGATGCCTTCTCATTACTGCATGAGATCTGAGATGTAGCCGTTTGTACTGTCAAAGAATCTATGGAACAAAACGCTCTTGAAAGGAGAAACTGACCTATGTGCCACTAAAACAACCAAAGTAATTATCAGAATTTGACCAAGAAAAGAAAACAAGAGGACTGGTTAACAATGTAAGTAAGACAGACCTCTTCAGAAGAAGGCAGAATCGCAAAGGACTCTGTGGTGGAGTATTGGTACAAGCAAACCCAAGCATAGCCTAATGATTCCCAATTCTGTACAACTGTTTGGTCCTACTGCCTGATTTGATCCAATTACCATAGGGAGATATGCTATGTGGTATACCTTGCAACATGTTCACTTAGAGCATAACATGAGAGACAATGATCAAAAGCATTGGTCATATTTTAAAATGGCCTCATTATAGCAAACTTTCTTATGAAGTAGGTCACATGTTATGGCTCCCAAAGACAGCATTGAAAGATGGATGTGCCAGTCAACTACAGTAAATGAGAATATAAATTAAAGCATAAAGACACATAACAAGGAAAGAGGACAAAGGCAGATACAGAATTACTAAATCAGCCTCTTTTAGTCTTTCCTCCCGTTCCCTATCTCGCTCCCGTTCTGTCTCTCTCTGTCCTGATTCTATAGACTTTACTTACTCGGCAGCAAAGCCTGTTAACAACAGCACTTCGATAGATTCGAGTAAGATTTGCATCCTGCAGAAATAAACACAGAAATTAAAATCAAAATCTATTAATTTGGTCCAGATTATCTTCTCAGGCAGCAGACAATTGTCATCTATACAATACCACTGTAATTTGATAGTGCTCCTCCTACAAAATTAAGAAGTACACATTGAAGCCATGGAGCCATAAGGAGCCAATGGCAGACTGGAAGTCAGTGGAAGAGGTAGATTTTGATATACACAGTCTATATTATTGTTATTAAACATATCTGGAACATGCTCCCGTTGGTGTTGCGGTTATCGCCAAGGGTCCACTCAGACTCCTATTATACTCGCCTTAAAACTGTTCTCTTTAGCCGAGGTCAGGAGCACTAATGAGTAATAGTCTTAAAGGGGCATTATATAAATTTTTTTAATGAATGAATGAATGAATGATTTCTACTGGTCTTTACTTGATTGTGTTATATAAGTAATGGTTTTCAGTCAGTGAAGTATAACATTGTAAGAATCACTTACAAACTCAGGCGGTGGAACTGGAACAGATGCGGATAGAATACGAAGAAATGGAACATCACCATACATATTGCGAAATTTTGATAATCCCAGTTCGTGTTGGCGCAGCAACAGAAGCTACAAAAACCATCACTGCTTTAAAATTGCCAAATGTACATTTATTATCACATCCAACAAAATAAGCATTTCATCATAAATTTTGCATAGCTAACAATTTACCATGTTGATAAACAGAGACTTAGTAAGGACCTAACTAAGGAAATAAAGATGAGCAAAGACAGGAGGAAGACTGAGAATGGAGTTATTGGACTAGATGATGAAGGAGGGTTATAAAAAGTTGAAGGAGAGAGCCATACAATTTTATGAATTGCGACATTGCACGTACAAACCTACCTAGGAAGGCAGAGAACCAAAAAACAAAGGAATAAGAACCTGCTCCTAGTAAAGACCTTTTGCAAGTCTTTCATGTACAACCGCTTAGCATCATTACACGATTTCTAATCATTTTATGTAACACTTGATGATTGCCCTAAGATGTTAACAATTCCTTCAATGAGATTTAATTATATAATGACAAACATAATAAAGAGCTCAGATGCCAATCCAAAGTAGGCCAATTAAGTAATCCCCTACCTTCACCCTCCACCTCCCCATAATTTCCACATCTCCTTCCCTGTATCTCATTCATCCCTCCTTCAGACCCACCACCTGCCATCCATTTCTGCCTACCCCGCTCTCCTCAAGATCACCTACCTCTCGCAATTCATTACCAATCTTCTTCCCCTCCACTTCACAATGTATAAAGCATAATAGTTGCACTCGTAGTGAAGGACTTTCTTGTCTTCCCTAGTGAATGGTCAAGAAAGGCTTAGTGTAACATTACAGACTTCAAGACACTTTCTGCTATTTTACTATATTTATAAAAGTACATTTTGTGTGAGTCATCAGTATAATACTCGTGCGAAATGAACTGTTGTTAATATATAGTAAACAACGGATATGACAAAAAAACAGAATAAAGTTTAATGTATACAATACTATATACAGAAATGCTGTAAGGAAAACCTGGACAAACTAAACACCTGGAAACGAACTATGACTTCAGCAAAATTATAAGAACGGTGAAATTACTTTGCAGTGTTCCAATGACGACAGGTGGTCATTCTGGCTGCTTCCATCTGGCGTGAATCTTTGACATAACTAAAAAAGCACAGAATACGTCACAATGATGACGGAACCATGGAACAGATTAGTTAACTGAAAAGTGGGAGATCTGTAACTTAAAGAAGCTTGAACTCTGTGAGAAAAGTCTTCATCACGAGAGCCAATATCAACACCAACAGACTTTGTGAGAAGAACTGCCTTCCACAGTCCCTGCGCCTGGAGTAACTGACCCTCTCACCTTGCCAGTTTTGGAGACGCGTTAAGACCTTTCTGTTCCCACGCACAGACGCGCGTTGAGAGTGCTGTTGATTTGAGCGGCGCTATATAAATACTTGATTATATTACATCTTTGCCACGACAGGGAATGTCAACACCAAGTGAGAATGTATTTGATAACACTTAAAAGCATAAAGACAATATCAAACCTTGCAATCAAATGCATTCATGACAGTTGGAGCTGAGCCTGTTCGGCAAGGATATGACACGGTCACAGTCAAAGGCAGATGAATATTGTCATGAAATTCTTCGTCATGTGATCGCTTGCCATTACGAGATGAAAAGAAGTCCGACGAACGTATGTGATCTAAAAAAACGCCAGGAATCGCATTTCTTTGAACTTCATGACCTTGAAAGCTTTCAGATGCTGAGCGAAAATGAGGAGAAATGTTCAGACTGCAATCCTTGCTATTTGTGCTGCTCCTCTCCTGCGTTTTGGTCCATTCTCGCACAGCATCATTTCTATTCTCAAGATCTCCATCACAATTGAACACAGTGGATTTTCCATCAAAACGTCCGCCAGAAGGGTCAATTTCAGAGTATAACATTCTATTATAAGGAGAATTGTTCGATTGTGCAAGCATGAATGGAAGCTCAGGATTCTGATTTGCAGGAAGCTGATGATCAGCAGTGGAAGTGTGTGACAGAATCACTTTGTCACGATGAAAGAGACCATCACAATGCATCTTCAGAAACTGAAACAAACCACATGACCAGAATTTGTAGATTTTCACATTAACTCAGCTAAAATTATGAAGGACCTTACCCTTCATAATCGGTATGCAGCTAATGAATAACCTAACCTTTGATGATCAGCTATCTATCTATATAATTACCTAAGTCACGTGCTTTGTCTGTCACATCTAAGGCGCGTGATTGGACAGAAGTTGAATCTAAGACATGTAATTGGAAAAAGTTGACCGAAATATTAGAAGTTGACCTACATATTTGCAGCGCAAAAGCGCGTGATTGGACAGAAGTTGACCTAAATATTTGCAAAGGTCACTGTAAACAAACGTCCGATTCTCGTTTCAAAACTGTTTTATTCGCGTCTATGTAAGTATATATGCAATTATTAGAGTAAAATTCATCGTGTAATGTAAGTATATTTGCAATTATTCAAACTAAACGGAAACTTAATGGGTAATGTGTATTTTTTGCATATTTTAGTATTGACCGCATGCAGTGTTACAGTAGGTGACGCACAGTTCGTCGACTGTTTCGTTTAATCAATGTGTAGGCCTATTTTAGCTCTGCGTCAAAGTGTCTTCACTTGCTATAGCAACTGTTCGTTAGCAACGTTAAAATCAAATACGACCCGTTAGAGCTGTACCGATATCACTTTTGCTGATTATGCTGATACCGATTATTGCCGATTATTCATTTGCCGATACCCGATTATTTAGCCGATTATTTCTTTGTGTTTCCCAAGATGTCCAGTTCCAAAAGATAGACCTACTGCTACTGCCTATTGTTGTGATACAAGCAAGCACTTCCCTCGTAGGAGACGTATGCATGTAGTTGGTGACTAATCCTAGGCAGGCAATACAGATTAGACACACCACCTGCCGTCGAACTGTGCCCAGGGCAATTAAAGGCCAAGGCACAGCTGTCCTATTCACAGCCACCCATCTAGTCTCAGCCTCTCAGGCCACTGACATGTGTTGAGGAGATCTGATGGCAGTTAGCATGTATTCATTAGGCATGCCTCCACGATGTACATTCATCAGTTTTTCTGTTGAATTGGCCAGCCACTCCTTGGCTTGAATTGGCCAGCCAATCCTTGGCCCATAAGCAGGCACTATGACTCACTCTGCACAAGACCTATGTTGACACATTCCCACGGTCTATACTATATAGGCTGAAAATAATATTATTAAATAAAAAAATAATTTTTAATATCGGTGCCGATTATCTTGCCAATATCTCTATAATCGGCCGGCCGATTAATCGGACCAATTATAGAGATATCAGCAAGATAATCGGCGCCGATATTAAAAATTAACAGCTTTAACAGCTTAACAGGGTTAACAGCTAGAACGAACAGTGCCAGTTGCAGTTGAATCGTGAGCTAAAATAGTATCCGACTCGTGATTAACAGCTGTTAACGGGTTAACAGCTAGTTACTAATAAGAACCTATCTATAGAGGATCAATGTACAATTGAAGAAATTATACAATATCAAACCTTTGAGGTGCACAGCAAGTCCTATAACTGTTTGGTCTACAGACTATCAATCTGTGAAGTGAGCATTAAATAGTGCATTTCACATTCTGCAGATGGGTATTTGCCTTTCAATGCAGTGCCATAAAGCAGTTCTAGCAAAAAAAACTTCACAGTCAGGAGACAGGACATGAAGTTTAGTTTGCATAACCAATAACTATTGCCTAGGCAATTAATAATCATTTCATCACAATCTTGACCAGAATGATGGCACAAACTATGCTTTTTTGTCCTTCATATAAAAATGTAGCCTTACCTTGCGTTTTGTGAAACTGACATTGCAAAGGTTGCAATGAAAGTCTGTTGGAAATGGACTGTATCCAACTTTGCTGGAGGAGGAAGAAAAGTCCTTGCCAATCATTTTTCTTGTCTGCAATTTTAAAAACGGTGATGACAATTCAATCATATTCTTGTTCACGTGTTAAGTGTATATTCGAGCATATTATATTTTCATTCAACTGCCTAGCAGTAAACATGTAAGCTTTAGTGAGTCAGTGTGTATTCAAGAATACATTCTGTCACCCAAATGACCATGAATGTTAAGTAAATTTTCTTTGTTTTATTCAAAGAAATTTACATAAACTGCTATCGTGACAGTGGTTACACAAACAAGATTTATAAACATAAAATGGAAACAAATGTTCAGGTAAAGTTTGAGCCTAACAGTATTGTAAGATTGACTTTTTACATTGCTGTGAATTATCATACTTACTACACAAATTTCTGATCATCAATAGACTGAAATTGCAATCAATCTAATTCATCCCATATGGTTCATTCAATCATTAATTATGAAGATTTATATATCACTCCTTCAAGATTACTACTCAGGCGTGTTCCCGACCCTAGCTGGGCTGAAAAGAACGGTTTTAAGGCGAGTATAAAAAGTCAGGGTTGCTATCATGATGCACAATGGTGTGAGCAGAACGCTTCGAAATTTAACAACATGTGGGACTTGTAGGTCTTTTTCCTCAGCAGAGCTTTCTCTTTGTTTGATGTTCTTCATTTATTCAATTTGCAATTTCAATCAATAGACCAGAGGGACCCCACCGGGTGCCACAGCACCCAACGGTGCCAAGTACCCACCTTGCACATCGGTTTTCCATTCAGTAGGTAAACAAGTAACTACTCATATGTTGACTTACATTATGCCATAATACCTTTTGCGTCTATTTACACTTCCAAGTATCTTCTTCGATATAATGAAAATTTTTCACAAATGCCCAATCGTGTTTGTAACTTACTGGCAGACCACTGTGTGAAATTTGCAAAGCTCTATTCTGTCACAACAAGGGGTGACAATATAGATCACGACAGGCTGCTAAAACATGAATTCAATCCTACATGGCAGTTTGACTGGGACAAATTCAGTACATGTGCACTGCGCATGTGCACCATTCACCTATATTTTAACGACGAGTGCACACAAAAAGTGGCTGGGAAACCAAGTGACTGGACAGTCAAGCAACTTTTTATCTCCTACTGAAGTATTTTTTGTGACAGAACAGCACTACATTGGTTTGAAGCAAGCAAGGCAAGCATTTGGCAACAGAGGTATTTTTCTATGGATGAAATTTCGCTCAACAATCAATACACGTCGACTACACAAGACAAGAGGCAAGTGTTTCATATGACATAGCATGTCATATCCAACGAGGTAATAGAAGAGCTATCAAAACTGCTGCCATGTATTGGCTTGCGGCATTTAAAGTTGAGTTTAGAATGGCTCACGCCATTAAGGTAATCTGATTGTAATTGATGCCTCTGGATTGGGCCTTGTCAGAGCGCATGCGGGGAACCACCACAGTCTCTGGGCAGAGGAGACTGTGGCCATTTCCACACTGGTGGAAATGGGCAGAAGGTAGGCGGGGGAACACCCAATAAGATAGTTATGCATCAGCACAAGTTAAGGCATTGCAAAAGTCAGTTAGGGTCAGGTTAGGCGTGGTGAGGGTCAGTTAGCATCAGGATTATGGTTAGTGTCGCTTTTTTAAATGTGAAAACCTTTGACCCAAGGAGACAGTTACATATCAACGCACGGTTAGGCATCGTAATGGTCGGCTAGGGTCAGGTTAGGCGTAGTGAGGGTCGGTTAGGGTCAGGGTTAGTGTCAGTTTTTATTTACATGCGAAAACCTACCTCAAAGATAAACTTGCAGTGAGCGTAATAAAGATTGTACTTACTTACTACATCGTATGAAACACGTCCCTCTTGACATATGTACTCAGGAGTGTAAGACAAAAGCCCCTCCCAACTAGAACAAAAGCCTCCCCAGTGGAGACCATAAGCTCGCCCCAAATTATATATGCATGCTTGTATGTGTGTGCATACGATGCCTGATTGTATGCACAATATTTACATGTGCATGGATGTGTCTATGTCGACTAAGTGTTACTAAACCTGTAAAATATCAATTTTTAGCGGGTTGACATATTGCTTTGGTTCCAATACCTGCAAAGTTTGAAGACAAAATTGTTTGTAATATGTGGTGTGCATGTTAGAATTTTTAGTTTTATAGGAACACATTTATGAGATTTTAATCTATAGGGGTCTTCACCCACTCTCAGAGAGATGATTATCGCGTGTCACTGACTGACTGTCACCAACTGTAAGCATACTTACTAGTTGACCTTCACCATTTATATTCTTAGATTATCATCTATATAGAGGTAATCACCAACTCTCTCTCATTAACGGGAGATGATTATCGCATGTAACTGACAGTTTGCTAACCAACTGTAGGCAGTATTTATGCATCCAGCAAGATAAATAAAGATTCAGAAGTGGACTCACTTTATCTCCTGTACGACACGATAATTAGTTGCTTGCTTTCATATATTTTACATAATGGCAGTTAAATATATAACTTGTGATCATCTGTTCATACTTCACACTAGGGGGGCTTTTGTCCGGGGGGCAAATGTTTTACCCAAAATGTAGGGGGCGGGGGGTGGCTTATGTCCGTTCCCCGTACTCAGCGCCTACAGAATTTCGTCCATAGAAAAATACCCCCATTGCCAAATGCTTGCTGCAAGTTCAAGCAATGAGAATTAACAGCAGTGCATTTTAACATACATACCTATTGACATGCTGCTCGATGCCTTGACGTTAGCTTACATATCTAAAGTTATAACTAGTCATCGTATAGTGGCTGACGCCGGAAAGGCGTAACAGGAGAATAAAACAATACAACTGAATCGTCGTCATGTAAAGACCATAAAGTTATATGCATTCATAACCGTGTTGTTGTTAGCATAGACCGGTATAATACACAAATCGCTTACTTACTTTGCCCCTTAGAACTTTTCGCGCTATTCGGGATCAAACTATGCCAAGTGT
The DNA here is from genome assembly GCA_959347315.1 of Bimastos eiseni. NCBI lineage: Eukaryota > Metazoa > Annelida > Clitellata > Crassiclitellata > Lumbricidae > Bimastos > Bimastos eiseni. The sequence goes on along the minus strand of OY365811.1, from coordinate 12,704,016 downwards.
CTTGCAACTACTTTAATAGAGATAATCAATGGCATAACAACCTAAACTTTTAACATTGTCTCTGTCAATAAACTGCGCGATTAAATGCATACAAACTAAATGAAAATTAATAACAAACTTCATATCAACATTGGCACACTAAGCAATTCTTGCGACTAGTTCTTCACGCTAGATGTCGACAATAACCACTCATTCATTGGGCGCTATTATCCACATCATAAAGCTTCTGTTAAATTATGACAATCAGGATGTTTAAAAAACTGAAGCCTAAATTTGGTTGCTGTATCCTTCTGCTTATAATTAGTTTAAAAGACATCAACAAACGTCATAACCGCACATGGTTTCTGGCAATTATTGGGCAAAGATATTCTTATATGTTCATATTTTGTTAAAAATGTAAGCTGTAGGCTACGCACGCGCTAGAGTTCTGGTAGGTCTCTCCAGTGATTGAATTATTGGGTGATAAGAGGGTTAAACAACCACATTTAATTTTTCAACCCCGCCAATTAATTCTCTAAGGGGAAAAGGAACGCCGTGTTCTGAATTTCCCATTTCCTGCGGTTTCCTCGAATTAGACAATTGGAAACCGAAACTTAGAGAAAATCCCAAAATCGTCTGGCCGATCGTGGCAGACGTTCGATATAAAAGCGGTAGATTCTGCGCTCAGTTGGCAAATCATAGTTTTAAACCATTTTGCCAAATCCCTACAAGCTTCGATCTACAGAAATTCTAGGGTAAGCGAGTGCCATTGCTTCGTGTTGCGTTACTTGAGATAACTTGATCTTGCCTACAATTATTGGGCAAAGATATTCTTATACCTTCATATTTTGTTAAAAATGTAAGCTGTAGGCTACGCACGCGCTAGAGTTCTGGTTAGGGTTACCAGATGTCCGGTTTTCAACCGGACAGTCCGGTATTTGAGCAGACTGTCCGGGATAAAATAAAAATAAATACCGGACATGTATATGTCCGGTTTTTCTAAAATTTTCTCAATTTCTGTTTGTGTTCGTGCTCGTTTTATTATTTATACATTAGTTTTTTCAAAAATCAAAATTTCTTAAAGAACTACGCTCGTTGTTGTTGTTGTCTTCTTATTTATCGTCGATTTCACTTAGGCAGCTGTGACTGGGCTGTCGAACTGCCTGTTACATAACTCTTTGCTTAAAATTTTTGTGTCGCCATCTATCACTTGAGTAAGTTGAGTTGGTATTTGTAACGTGTCACATTAGAAGTTTAGAACTATTCTCTTACTATTTACTTCAAGTCTGATAATAATAGTCTAAGTCTTATTCATTTTCTGCCCACGAAGCCCCGAGGGAAGCAGAACGGGTTTTGACAATGGGGGGGGGGGGGCGGAATGAGGACTCATGTATTTAACCAGTTTCCTGACTTTTGACTCCACAGAGTAATAGTGTTTAGGAGTAATAACCGTTCAGAGCTTTTGGGGGCGTTTGTGATGGCCCGATGGGGAGGGTTCAGAGAGGGTTTTTTACGGTTTTACCCCCTCCCTGTGAGGAAGCCCATGAAACACAATCAATCCTATGATTCCTATTTCAAAAAAATGCACTGATAACAATAATATAACAATATACACAATTTTTCCATGGGTAATACTCTCGTACCCCTCCCCCACTTTGCGTGATACCCGGGAAGGGAAGGATGGGATTGGGAAGGTGTCCAGTATTTTCAGAAAAGGTATCTGGCAACCCTAGTTGTGGTAGGCCTCTCCAGTGATTGAATTATTGGGTGATAAGAGGGTTAAACAACCACATTTAATTTTTCAACCCCGCCAATTAATTCTCAACTTACCTTGAGGGTCAAGCAATACTAAAATACTAAGGGGAAAAGGAACGCCGTGTTCTGAATTTCCCATTTCCTGCGGTTTCCTCGAATTAGACAATTGGAAACCGAAACTTAGAGAAAATCCCAAAATCGTCTAGCCGATCGTGGCAGACGTTCGATATAAAAGCGGTAGATTCTGCGCTCAGTTGGCAAATCATAGTTTTAAACCATTTTGCCAAATCCCTACAAGCTTCGATCTACAGAAATTCTAGGGTAAGCGAGTGCCATTGCTTCGTGTTGCGTTACTTGAGATAACTTGATCTTGCTTGCAAGCAGATTGTGTTTTTAAATTGTGCGAGGGATTAAGCTGGTTACTTCGAGTTGACGCTCTTGAACGCAGATAAAAACCGACGTGGAAGTCGAGTGATGAATGTTGGTGATGAATAACGGATGATCGCGTATGAATACCAATGGTCTCAGGCATGATCTGGTAAAGTTTGGTAGCATTTGGGGCTAGGGGTAAAATAGTCAGTGTTACAAATGCATTGTTTGTGTCACTAATGAATGCTTATTGACAGCGCTTTCGGGTATTCTTTTTGATAGGCTTTGAAGCATTAACTGCTTTGTTACCGAAGCTGCTCAAATTGGCAATCGAGAACTTGACCCAAAATATTATAGATAAGACTGGTTCTGGTGCACAGCATAAATTATGTGTAGGGCCTATTGCCAAAAACGTATCAGCTTTCCCGTAGCATTTTTAAGATCACATAAGATTGTTTTAAATCAGATTACTTATAATAAGATAATTGATTTTTAGTAATTGGCAGCTATTATCCATAGTGTAAATAATTCATTAGAATTTTGATAGATGAAAAGTTGTGTTCTGCAGTACTTATAACTGTTATGGATAATGTGGCAATACTTGCAAACATTCAGTGGTACTTAATTCCGTCTCTGAGATTTACAAGAGCAAAAAGCGAGTCATTCATTCATTACAAAGATCTATATAGTGCCCCTTCAAGGTAAGGTAAAGGAGTTTTATGATGAATATAAAAAGGGTCAGAGTGGATCCTGGCAGACAAGTGCAATGCCAACGGGAGTCTGTTCAAGAGTGAGTTCCAACCACTCAGTCAACAGGAAGAGAATACCAAAATGTGACAAAAGGTGCATATACACAATTATGCGTCTTGCACATTAATAGGGCATGTAGCCATGCAATTGTCTCATTATTTAGATATTGATCAATTTGAATGATGGAAGAAAATACCGACCTGGAAGTGGATGAACTGCAACAGTCAACAGATCCAGAGGGATTGAATTCAGAACCGGATTCAGCAAGGCAATCAGGATACTTCAACCTTCATGTCATCATCCATAACAACAGGAAGACAACTGACGATTCGAATGAGACAAAAGACTTGGAGGCGTATGCAAGGTCGCTTCTGGAACCTCACTTCCGTGTTACTGATTCTAGTGTCCAGGAAGGTATGCATTTGAACTTAATGCCTTTTATGTTAGAAGCTTCAGAAACACTTTGGAATGAACCAGGGCCGAATCGAGCTATAATTGGGCCCTGTGCCTAGCTAATTTGGCATCCCCACATTTTGAAAATAGAGCATTTTATGGAACAATAAGTTATTCCATCATGAAATTTGCGCCCTTTCCACATTTGCGCCCTGGGCCTAGGCCCCGCTGGCCCCTCCCTCGGTACTCCATGTTCATGCTCGTATCTCACCTGTTAATTTCGCAGCTTGTATTTCCAACCTGCTGCTTCCAACTCAAGACTGAAAATCAAACTCTTTAAGCTATCCTATCCTGATTCTACACCTGTGCCATCACACAACCTCCATCATCAACGACTTCCACCGTACTACCACCATGCTGTCTCTTCAGCTTGACGTGCACAGAGTTTTACCTGGCATGGAACAGACAAAGCACCCTGGCTCTAATGAACTTGATTTGATATAGTGCAGGCGAATAAGTAAGTCTCCCTGATGTGGCCATTATGTGGCTCTTACATTTCACCTTCTTGTTAACTTGAATCTCGATTCGTTATCTGAATCTCTTCCTATTCTGATAAATTGAGTTTTGCGATATTGTATCAAAGCCTTTTTCACTCCTTTGATGCCATAATGAAGAGTTTGGTTTTCATGTTTCTGTACGGATGAAAAGAAACTTAAAACAATCGAGAGATTCAAAGTTTAGCTTTACATTTACACATCACAGTCTTGCTTTCACACATACATAACACCAATTTGCCAAAATTGCCACATGAAAGCATGCTTTCAAGTAGTAATTTTGGCAAATTGGTGTTATGTATGCGTGTGTGTGTGTATGTGTGCGTGTGTGTGTGCACTACTTTTGAATGTGTATTTGCCATATCAGGAAAATGGCTTCCAAGGACGTTGTCAGTTGATCTGATCCTGCATGTGGAGCAGAAGAGAGGCTTTGAAGAAGCAATTGCTGAACTTGAAAGTGAATGGTTCGACAGCATCACAGCCGAAGAGATTAATCGTCACCTGTGGCTGGAAACTGATATTGGACGTCCGACAGACGATTCTCTCTCATCCTCAAAGCATGGTGTTGCCGTCTGTCATATGTCTCTTGGCACTTTTATATCGGCAGACATCTACCGTCACCACTGGCAGTCAGACCAGTACACTCCAGACGAAGATGACACCAGTCCCTCGTACAGTCCGTTCAAGTCAGATTCAGATCCAGAGGTGGCAGAGACCATTGAGAACCAGCGTCTGAGAAGAGCAAACATCAGGGTGGAGTTCGAGCACGACACACAGACGATTTTGATCAAACACACAGACAGCAAAAGTGAGACATGGAAAATGGAAATTGCCTATGACAAACTGGAGAAATTTCTTCTGGTTAATGTTGAGGAATCAGTCCACCATCTGTATTTCTTCATCAATAGCCAGCCAAAAGTCTTTAAGCAGATCCCGAGGAGATCGCGAATGTCCTCTGAACTTGAAGGATTAGACGATATGATGGAAAATGAAGAACGTGATGTAAAATTTGGAACGTGTGGAAGAAAAGTCATTGGTTCGAGTAATGTGTTGCATCTTGCGATCTCCAAGAGAGAGCGAAACCTGAAGTTTCTGAAATCGAGATTTGCGAAACTTGGATTTTCTCTTATCCTGTCAAATCCAAAGGTGCAGGTAGCTAATGATTCTGCTATGCCTAGGCTGCCATTTAAAAGTTTTGATGTCTCGTTTTCCTGGTTCTGTCTTCTGTCACGAGGATTCAGAGTCACAGATCAGATGACAGAAGAATTCCTCTCCATCGTTACATGTGCCTCCGATGACCCTGACCTGGAAGAAATCCTCAATCAAGTTACTGCCATCTATGACAGAAGCTGCATTTGTAATTTAAAAGAAACATTTCAAGAAGAAATGAAGACCGTCAAACAAAGAGAAAGCTCTGCTGAGGAAAAAGAACTACAAGTCCCACATGTTGTTAAAGTTCGACGCATTCTGCTTACACCGTTGACCATCCGGGGTTTAGGCGCAGAGTGGACTATTGAGAATCGAGTTGTTCTTGAGTTCGGGGCAGACAGATTTGTTCGTATTGTCATACGTGATGAGGATTTCCAGCTCCTCAGCCCTTCAGTTAAGCTTAATGGCCCGATGATGGTTGTAAAAGACTTTCTGAGCAAGGGTCTGACTATTGGAGACCGTGAGTACAAGTTTCTTGGTTGTTCGAACAGCCAGCTGAGGCAGCACGGAGTCTGGATGTATGCGTCTGATGGGGTGCATACAGTGGCAACAATTCGAGAGTGGATGGGTGACCTTGCAGATGAGCGCTGTGTGGCGACATATGTGGCTCGCCTGGGACAATGCTTCTCATCGACTAGAGACTCCGTGGAACTCGACAATGTTGGCAGAATTGCAGACATCGAAAGAGGCAAATACTGCTTCACAGATGGAATTGGCAAGATATCAAAAAGTCTTGCCAAAAAGGTCAGTAATCATCATTTAAGTTATTGCTGACTAAAAAGGATGACCTTTAATATTATTGCAGTGGTAATACTTATAAAATAGCAACTTAAGACTCCTGCGTGATGATTCGTCTTCACGTGGTGAATAATGACTAGCAAAAGAGGATTTTGCCTATATGGGGCATCATGTCAAACTAGCATGCATTGCAGGTGCTCTGCACAAGATGCCTAGTGCTCTGTAGTTCTTTAGATCTAGGTATCACTATCAAACAGGTGATAAATTTCAGTTAAACTCTAATATATATTTATTACCTAGTTAATCAGTAGTTCAGTGTAGGTAACTTGTTTGTGAATCAAGTCAGCTTTGGGTTTATTCCAGACTAGTTCAGCTTTGAGTTTGTTCCAGACTAGTTCAGCTTTGAGTTTGTTCCAGACTTGTTCAGCTTTGCATTTGTTCCAGACTTGTTCCGCTTTGAGTTTGTTCCAGATTTGTTCATCTTTAAGTTTGTTCCAGGCTTGTTCAGCTTTGAGTTTGTTCCAGACTTGTTCAGCTTTGAGTTTGTTCCAAACTTGTTCATCTGTAAGTTTGTCCCAAACTTGTTCAGCTTTCAGTTTGTTCCACAAACAAGTGTTGAGACAATTTTCATTTATTTTCTGTAGGTTTCAGATGCTCTTAGAATGTCCGCTGTTCCATCAGCTTTCCAGATACGGTATGCAGGTTGCAAGGGTGTTGTGTCACTTGCTCCAGATCTTGGTAATGAGGAGAAAATGGAAGTCAGGAAAAGTATGGAAAAGTTTCAATCGAAACACAACAAACTGGAAGTGATGCAAACAACAAAGCCAGGTAGGTTCTTATGGAACTTTTTTCCTACAACTTTATCAGTTTCTGCTAAAGACGAAGACATTTTGGGGTTATTAAGTGCAAGCTTCCAATGTTATATTTCGTCTAATGCATGTATATGAAAGTGCAGGTAGGCAGTTGGTTCAATAAAGATTGTACTTACTACTTACTTGCAGTCTCCATGAACTGTGATGCTCTGGTGTTTGAACAGGTGTGCTGCACCTGAACAAGCAAGTGATCATGCTGATGTCTGGCCTTAAAGTTCCGAATGAATCCTTCTTCCACCTACAAGAAGCCATGCTCAAGCGACTGGCTGATATGCTGATCATAGAGCAAGAGGCAGTGAAGGTTCTTTGCCAGGTAAATTTTCCACTCAATTTCTCATACTGTTAACGGAAGCCAAACTTCAGTAAATAAGACAGACTGATTATGACACACACAGCTACAGCTCGACATCCAAAAGATGTTACTGTCTTAGGAGAATGATCTTGTGGATGACAGTGACCTGATTGTACTACCTGGTTTTGATACACTATTCAGTTGATGATTTGTTCAATATACATTTGACACATGATGGAAATAACTAATTAACAATTTGCAACTGAATTACATAAGCATACCTAGGACTACTCAAGGACTTCAGATGACAGATTATGATTGATAATTATTTTGTGTTATGCACTTATGAAAATAGTAAGTGGACTGTAGGGCGTGTACATGGTATTTGATGATTTTATTTTCCTACAGAGCAACCTTGGACTGAGAGTGGAAGTACTGAAGCAGAGTGAACTTGCAGTCACGACAGAACCCTTTCTGCGATCTGTTCTCTTAACAGTTTACCAGCAACAATTCAAGGATCTGCTGAGGCGAACGCGCATTGAAATCCCTCTGAATAAGGGACGCAATATGATGGGCACCGTAGATGAGACTGGGTCACTGGAATATGGCCAGGTGTTTGTTCAGTATTCAACAGATATGAATAAGAAACAGTCGAAGAGGCAGGTTTTGACTGGACCGCTGGTCATTGCAAAGAATCCCTGTTTCCATCCGGGTGACCTGAGGAAGTTTGAAGGTGTCGATGTACCCAAGTTGGAGCACATGGTCGACTGCATCGTTTTTCCGGCCAAAGGGTCACGACCCCATCCGAACGAAATGTCAGGATCAGACCTCGACGGAGACATCTACTTTGTCTGTTGGGATGAGACGCTGATTCCTCCCGAAAAGAACAGAGAACCAATGGACTTCACTGCACAGCCGAAACAGTGTTTGGACCATCAAGTGTCAGAAGCCGACATGATTGAGTTCATCGCAAACTACATCGCCAGTGACCAAGTGGGCGTGATCGCCAATGCACATTTAGTGCATGCTGATGCCAAAGGCATCTCTTCCGATGAGTGCCTCAAGTTAGCTCAGCTGCATTCTGATGCTGTAGATTTTCCAAAAACTGGCAAATGTCTGAGAATTCCACCGGAACTGCGGCCGGCTAGCTATCCGCACTACATGATGAAGCGTGACAAGCCAATCTACACGTCAAACCATATTATAGCAAAGCTGTTTGACCAGTGTCAGGCAATTGAACAGTCAAACAGCCACAAGGAAAGGCTGCCAGTCCAAGTAGATGAGGATCTTCTTCTTCCTGGCTATGAAAAGTACTTACAAAGTGCAAGGTTGCTCAGCGATTTCTATGAGCGCCAAATGAGTGATCTAATGGCAACTTATGGCATAGATTCTGAGGCTGCGTTGCTGTCAGTAACCGTACTGAAAATTCAAGAGCGTAGAGGATACCTCAAAGGAGACCATTTTGAGATTGCCGAAATATTGCGATTGAAACTACAGTCCATCAAGCAGAAGCTCAAAGTCATGTTCTATGAGGAGCTACAAGACAACAGTGATAAAAGTAAAACAGAAAATGATAAAAGTGGAAACACTTTGAGAGAAAGTGATGAAACTGGCACTGATTGTGCAGAAGATGATGACAGTGTCAAAACTAGCAGAAAGTTTGAGGCACTGTTGAAAGCATCGGCACTCTACTTCATAACATACGGGACATCAGATCCAGAAACTATCGACTCCATGCGAAATATTGGCCTTCCTTGGATATTTTGGGATCTTCTCATTGCCATCAAAAAACTTAATGCAAAGGCTTGCTACAAAAGAGATCTTGGAGGAATTCGAGTAAAGTGGAAGTCATTTCTACACAAAATTTCAGCAGATATCATTGACACTGGCAACAAGTTAGAAACAGAATCAGTGGAAGTAAGGAGAAAACGAATAGAAGTCTTTACTAAGATACTTGGAAAGGTTAACAACTCAAAACTGGTGTTGTTTGGATCAACCGTCTCGGCAACTGATACTCCTCTATCAAATCTTGATGTGCACGTTAGCAGTGATTGTCTTTCTGGGGACGACACAATGGACAATGCATTTCAACAGATTGTCATTGATGTAGCAGATGCAGTGGGAGGAGAAGTGTCACAAAGATTTCTTGAAAATCCAGAAAAGAAGGTTGCAGCTGTTACATACTTTGAAAATCAAATAAAAATGCAGATAGTCTTGTACGCAAACAAGGAATGTTTGGAGAAAACAGCCTATATTGTTGCTGCCTCAGTGCTAAACAACTGGATGATCCCAGCACTGAAAGTTGCGTTGGCCTGGGCAAGGAACAATGGCCTTGTTGGTGATGCAAGAGAAAGCTCCCTTAGGGCAGAACAGTTTGTCATAATGTTCTATTACATAACAATACATAAGTACCAGTTTGGCTGCGCCGTCTCTGCTGAAGCTAAAACCATAGTCACAACATTCTTGAAAGAAAATCACTTTCTGAACTGTTCCGTTACGAAATGTGATCACATTGAAACTCATCCAGATTACATACCATTGGCCGAGAGTTTCGCTCAGCTGTCTCTTAATGGCCAATCCCAAAGCAGCACTTTGACAGGTGCCAAAGCTTCTGTTGATCCCCTGAATGTGCCAGTACTCAATTCAGCTGATGAAACCAGACGGGGGGATGTTCTGTTGCATTTCTTTCGTCACTTCAGCACGACAAGAGGCAGAGCAGAAGATTCTATCCTTAATATTCCAGATCCGAGTTCAGACTGCATCAATGCAAAGCTAATAACAAACAAGAAAGCTCCGCAGTGTCAGCAGATAGTCAAGAAAATGATGCAGGCACACCATTCGCTGGCCAACAGCTCAAGTATTCAGGAATTTCTGAACATGGGGTTCAATGAGGATGGACCGTGCACTGTTGTGCTACCAAGTCAAATCTCTAGTAACATCAGATATAGAAAGGCATACATTGCTCAGAAAATCAAAGTGCAATGTGGTGCAGATATGGTTACAATCAGAGAAAAGAAGTTCAGAGGGGATTGTACATCTTTGGTTCTTGAAGCATGGGGAAGTGCATCTGCTCTCCTCAAAGTAAGCGAGAAGGTTCGAGATCTTGTGGCTTCATCATCTATGTTTGGTTCAGACAACTTTCCGATGTCCAGGCCAATAATTTCCGATGCCCATCGGATTTTTTTTGAACACTGTGAAGGTCCAGGAGCATCAGTGGTAATCACCCCGTATCTAAGAGGGCCATGCCAGCCAGGCCATGACACTCTGGAAAAGCAGGTAGCCAGACTCTGGAATCCGAATTCAATGGACACTTATGATATGGAACATTTTATATCTTTGTTTCATAAACAGCGAGACTTCATTGTCGCATCATATGACAAAGACTTTCATGGAGAGCTGAGAGGTGTTATAAGTTATGGAACATACTACATCTGTAACTGCAAAGAAACTGGAATGACAGCAAAGGACTTTGATACCATGGTGACTGAAAGACAAGATGGATGCTACTCTGCACATGTCAACTCAGCGCGCAGACCACAGCGAGGAAGAAGAGGCCACAGAACATCTTTCACTCAAAGCATCCCAGACAAAACCAAATACATCCGTGCTACTTTCATTCCTACAGCATCTGCAAATCTTAAACGTTTGAAAGAGCTTCTTAAGAAACTTGATTTTATCGAGAGGGTAAGACGACTGGAATATCGTCCGACAGTGAGAATGAGTTTACCTGGGGTTCGAGGATATGTCGACGGTGTTATCGTTCTTAACGAGCAGTTTGATTTTAAATCCTATATCTTGCCAGAGGAAAAGTGGTTGGTCTTTGACACAATCCGTGACAAAACCGGAGTAAACAACCAGCTGAAAGACATGAGGTTCAAAATCCAATCACGACCCATACGCAACGATCACGAATTAAAAGAATATCCAGAACTTAAGAAGATCATTAACAACACACACAATCTTCTACTAAGACCAAGTCCAACCACGGAGGTATATGGAGTCAACCGAGATTTCAAAGATCGAATCAAGTTTATGAGATATAAAGATGTGCGAGAATTTGAGTATAGAGGAAAGGGAGCATCACAGAACGGTATGGAATTCATGCATCGCATTACAATTCGAGTGAACATCGGCAAAGAGTTCACCCGACCCAATTACGATGGCACGTTTATAGAGGTCAGCGAAGACAGAGTGGAAGTGACAGTCGTACCTGATCTGCCAGATTTACGGGATGCCGAAGAAAGTGATCAATTTATTCGACAGATCTGGCAGTTTTCCAAAGAGTTTGGTGAAGTTTTACAGGGCCAATTGTAAAGACAGCCAACTTTCATTTGTTGCATATTTTCAACTTCACCATCCATCACCGCACAGTTTATCCATTTTCTTATTATACGTGCAATTTATAAAGTGACAGACTTTTTATTTATAGGGATTTCTACATTCCAACATTTAGAATTCAAATTGAAAAGCAGTTAGTGCATTCTAAGCTTGTGCAATCATATTAAATGATGAAAACTATTAACAGTCCATAAAGTACAAAGCAAATATAGATTTGTTAACAAGCTATTGTTTATGCTTCAAAGTAATTGTTTTCATAGTTTTTATTCGTATTGTTGTTGAATTTCTTGTTATTATTTCTACCGAAAATCGTTTTAACAAAATACTAAAATTACTAAAATTTACATATGATTGATGAAGAAAGTGGTGAAAATATAAAGATATAGAGTGGTTGTTAAACAATGTCAGATGAAGGACATCATTTGCAGCCATTGCAAGAGTCACGTGGGATGATGATGATTATGATATTCTTATGTCAAGGCGGCTTGCCTAACATAAAGCACCCATTAACCTATGTTCATATGGCCTTATGGAACACATGCAAATGTGTTTGGTCTCTGCTTCCATGTAGACCTATTTCATTTATGTTGCACTTTTTCCTTTTGTAATAAAATAAACTTATATAGCACCCCTTTCAGCTATGCCAAAGGTGTGGCGGTTATTGCACTAATGAGCTGTCTGAAGACGGCAATGGCATTTAAGAGTCAAAGATAAAAATTGTCTTTTTGTAAACAGTAAAATTTATTCACAAAATAATTACAATTGTACTGTGTAAGGCAAAACCCTTTGTTAACAACAAATTTGGCAGTCCAAACTTTATGCTAGAAAACATCAAATAGCAGCCGGCATTTGAAAGTATCCGTTAAAATCATACAATAAACAGTATTTGTAAAACTTTCGCATACCAATTCAATCCCTGCATTCTGTATTTTCGAATGTTCAAATGTGCTTAAGACAAGAACTTGCAAGTAGCTGAAAATGGAAGAAAAATAATTCCTATGTACACTCCATCTCAAAACTGCTCTTTTGCAATTAATGAAAATACGACCTAACAGACAACGCTGCTACTCATTGGCATCTGACACTCTTGAGTTCAATAAAACAATGCACAATCTTAAAATATACCTATCCCACACAATAACAAAACAGCGTGATAATAATAATAATAACAATAATAATTATAATAATATAATAGTAACAATAATGTAAATAATAGCATTAATAATGATAAGACAAATACAAGAGATAATAAATAAACAAAGTATAATAAACTAAACTAATGTAGATGAACAACAGATAAGTCTAAGATTAGTCTTTATGATGTCATAGTGTCAAGTACACTGCTGTACGGAACGGAGACCTGGCCGATGATTATGGCGAACAAAATGGAGGCGGCATACTGTAGGCGACTGAAGAGCATTCTACACGTTTCATATATATATATATATATATATATATATATATATATATATATATATATATATATATATATATATATATACCGAATAAAACCAAATGGGTAGAAGAGGATTTAGAGAATATCATCAGAAAGGACAGATGAAAATGGGTGGAACATGTGGTTCATAACGGACAATGATAGAAGTGCCAGCCAAATGATGATCTGAATCCCTAAAGGAAAAATGAAAAGAGGAAACCACAGAAGAACTGATTGCGAATCATCAAGGACAACTTGAGGTTCTTTGGAATTTTGTGTGATGAGGCGGAAGGATTGATAATGGTCAGAGACGAATAGTGAAGATGCATTGCCCGATGTGCAGACCTGCATGGGAAGGACAAGATCCTACATAACAGTAATAAAAATAAATAATAATACATTTTTTTAATTTAATAAAAATAATACAAGATAAAAATAATAAAAATATTAAATTTGAAAAATCCAGTAAACAAAGATAAGTAATATACTATATTGATTAGTAATAAACAAATAAAAAGTCTTAGTGAAAGCTGTGCTGCATTGCTTGTGTGAAATATAAATTGCTGACTATCTGCAGTGACTACGAAGGCTTGTCTAAGTCTGATATCTTCAAATTGGATTAATTGTACAAGAATTCAATGATAAATCTAAAAATTAATCTTTGATCCCGTTTCAAACATACATGTATTGATCTTACTCAAGTCCATAGACTAGGGACACAGATTAAATATCACACAAATAACAAAATTATTCAATATACCAGAAAAACATCAAGTTCTGTACTTGCATCTAAATAAATTATATAGAATTACAAATATGTACACATGCAGAAAAATTCATCAAATTAAACATATTTGGCATCATAAGTCGGCAATCAATCGGAAAACTTACGGAATCGCCCAACAATAAAACTGCTTAGAATTCTGCAAATCGCAAGTCATGGGCAAAAACCAACATCTCATGGCACGCTAAGTCTTGGTCTGAACAATTCTGTACCGGTATGAAAAATAAGTAAGGCCGAAATCTGCTGCTGTGTGTACAGATGTGAACCGTGTTGGTATGTGCATCTGTCAAAAATAAGTGATGCAAGAAATATGTCATAAAGCAAAAGGACCAAGATTGTAACACGGCATCAAGTGTAACTGTCACAGTCGATGCATCACCTCACTCTTTATACAACACATGATTTCTGTAGACATCAGTTTTAAGAAAATATACACCAGAAATAATTTCAGTTCCTTATTCGGCTATCATTTGTACTTTACTTCCCGAGATTTCGCCTATGAGTTTCTCCAAAACGGTCCTTCGTAAATGTTCGTGCCATATGAAGTACTGGCAAACCGAGAAATAATCTTTCGCAATATATACACAAAATTTTCAGCTGAATTGGTCTGAAAGAAGAACAGAATTTACCCAATCAGAAGGAATTCATGCCTACATTCACAGACTAAGGTCTTTACATCATGCAAAAAAATCTCCTCTGCACATTCTATCTAGGACTTAATTTACACCGGATACAAATCTCCAACAAGCTTAAATTTACAAGACGATAAACGCAAATAAGGCCGAGTTGACTGAAAAGTGAATCCATGAGGGTCAATGTGGCCACAGCCGCAAGTTATCAAAATTTGCTAAGGAATGTTCATGCACCTAGACAACAATAATTTACTTCCACCACTTGTCAACTTCTAGACCTGTCAGTAAAGTGAACAAATTTACTTAATGATTGGTAACCGTTGAAAACCAACCACGAGGACTAAATCTTGTTTTGTATACCTTACATAATCCTATTTGTAAAGCACCTATTGTAGCAGGCTATTATTCCGTGGCAGATTGAATACCTGATCAGATGAATGAAAACAATTGCTCTTTCGACTACTCTGCAAAAGCATTCACAATTGTTGCTGCAAAAAGGAGCATTGCTTGTATAAAACACTCAAAGAATTGCACTGTATTGCGAATCGTAATCATGATCGAGCACTTGGCGAAATTTATATGTTGCCTCTAGAAGAAAAACAACCAAAGGGCTGTTAAAATATGCCAAGGACTAGTCAATTGATACTGTCCTTTGGGCAAATCTGAAGTGGTTAAAGATAATGGAATGCCTAGGTGATAGATCCAACAAGACTGCTCAGTTATAGACTTGCCAACAGCCGAGATACTCAGTAAATGAGTAACACTGCCTTCTCAACCGTGAGTAAATCACCAAAAATGTTTAACAATTTAAGCGTCAAAACAAGGATTAATGATGCATCTGAAACATGGATACCACATAAATCCATAAATAGTACACAACTATAAGCATCAATCAAGTGTCTATCATCTGTACTTTACAATAAAGATTTCACCAGATAAGAGTTGGTTGTAACCAAACAGCAACAGTATCTTACATGAGTGAACACGCAGTAAACTACTAAGAAAATACTATTAATTTAATTGCAATCAACAACTTAAAAATACTAATCATGGCAGCAATAATTGTTTATAATTCTGATAAACCAGTAATTGTGAAACGAAATGACGTCACTTACATGAATAACAATAAATATTAATACTATTCATAATAATAACACTACTAATAACAATACTCTCAACCATAACTGTGGAAATGATGACTTTATAATTATGTAACAAGCATCAACAATAATTATTGACCAGGGTTTCAAATGTGACCTAAGATCCCATTGTATAATTTAAAATGCAGGGCTAAACTCTAAACTATAGCAAATGGCAAGTCACCTTAATCCGATTTGACTTAGAATGAGGACTAAGAAGATACAGAAGAGTGAGTGACATGACTCCATGGAATTAGAACGAAGATGATTATAAGGCATGACCCAATTCCACATTCTGATGATCAAGGAAACATGGCGAACAGTGAAACTTGAAAGGTTGTTTTGAATTCACATGTGACCTAAGCAACAGATCTATGTTCAGAGTCATGAGAGCTCTGTGAATGACGTCATCGGAAGAGGAGGAGAGCGGATCACTTCTCCGGAATCTCCTGCAGCATGTGCCATTGCGCAATCGGCCGGCGCGGATTGGCGAGCATGTCGCTCCAGTGTCGAAGTTCTGTTCCGGTTGTGTTGCAGCCGAGCATGACCTGACCAATCGGGTCAGAAGTTCCAATTCGGTCATAGTCAACCACCGTCACGACAAGCGATACTTTCTGTTGAGTACAAGCCAAATAGATGACCATTTATTACACATCTTATGATGCACCTTTTTAGATCTGTTAAACAGATAGAGGTTAGAGAAACACTATGTAGAATCGCAACTGAAAAAATTAACAGCCGGTGGAAGAAGTATGTGGAGGAACTCTACAGAAGTGAAGTCTAAGAATTGTATGATACATAGGAAATAGAGGAGGAGGAGGAAGAGAAGAAACAAAGGAGAGAGGAGGACATTGGATCAGAGGTGCTGGAAAAGGAGGTAAGAGCAACCATAAAGGAACTTGAAAAGCAACAAAGCAACATAGAACTTGTCAGAGAAGAAGTAGAGGATCTAGAGGAGGAGATAAAGGTCAGAGGAGGAGGAGGAGGAGGGATCGAAGCTTTGAGGTTCGCAGATGACCAAGCAATGTTGGCAAGAAGCCAGAAAAGTCTACAGTGATGGATACACTGAACATAATATCATCTGAATATGGAATGAAAATAAAGATCACAAAAACAACGGTACTGAAGATAACTAAGGGAAAGGATACTGTAATCAGAATACACACAGTGGAGGAAAAGAAAAAGAACAGGTGAGAGCAGTCTGCTACTTTGGGAGTATTATCATGACAGATGCCAAATATCATAGAAAAATTAAAAGAAGGATATCAGTAAGAAAAGAGGAATTCTCGAAAGGAGAGAACTACTGAGAGGGAAACTAAACAGGAATCTGAAGAAAAGAATAATAGAGACACTGATACGGAGTGTGGTGCTTTCTGGAACAGAGACGTGGACCATGAGAAAAGAGGACCTAACATAACATAACATACTCTTTTATTGCATCCAACATAACAAAATATAAGTAGATATAATAGATATAAAGAACGCAATGGGAGACACCTAAAGGGGCCAAGAAGACCATGCTAATAAGGGACACCCAGATAATCATCTAACAAAACTTTCTAGTTAATCAAGTGGCAGGATAACTAAGAGTGAACGAAAAAGAGAAGCACAAATTAATTACAAGCGTGACATATGCTAGCAGTAAATCTTAAACTGGTTAACTAAATAGCACACTGTACGATCAGGCAGATCAATGAGGAAAAGGGGCTATGATAACTTTGAATGAACCTCACAAAGGTTCACTGTCACTCCAGTCTTATTACGTCTTTGTGACATAAGACATGGACCATAAAAAAGGAGGACATAACATAACATAGCATAACATAACACAACATAACATAACAAAACAACACAACATAACACAACATAACACAACATAACATAAACACAACATAACACAACATAACACAACACAACATAACATAAACACAACATAAACACAACACAACACAACATAACATAAACACAACATAAACACAACATCACATAACATAACACAACATAACACAACATACCACAACACAACATAACATAACACAACATAACATACTCTTTTATTGCACCCAACATAGCAAAACACAAAGACATAAGAAGACTGGAGTGACAGTGGAGTCTTTCATGGAGAAGAATGAAAAAATCAGTTGGATGGAACATAAAACAAATGAAGAAGTCATGAAGAAGATTGGTGAAGAAAGAGTCTGCATACAAACAATAAGAAAGGCACAAAGAAATGGATTGGGCACACACTGAGCACAGTGAGAGGAGACTCACTACTAAGAGCACTCATAGAAGGAAAAATTACGGGGAGGCAGACAAGAGAAAGACCAAGACAGACGAGGCTGGCTTGGATGATGACAGAGGGCAGAGGCGGCAATCTCGTTTGACAGGTGGGGGTACATCCAATGAAACGGGTAGGAAATGTGGGGGACACACGTACAAAATATCCCCTCTCAGTAAAAGGTGGGGGGACTTATCCCCCTCGAAACCCCCCACCAGGATCGCCGCTCCTGACAGAGGGATATGAAAAGCTTAAAGAGGCACAACGGCAAGAGGAGTGACAACGTCCGACATTTGAACTTGCCCAAGATGCAGGGAACCAGAAAATGACAGCTATAAAATCAATAACATTAAAAGGTTCTAAAAGATACTACCTAACAATCACAATGTCCAGGTGGCCTTACTAAAAAGAATATGACAGAAGAAGGTATAACTATACACATAAACCAATCCATAAGAAGAACTGGGAAATAAAATAATGATTTGCAAATAAGAATAGAAAATCTTCATCAAGAAAAACCTGAATTAGAAAAAAGCAAATTCAGAAATAGCTGCAAATAATGAAAACACAGCAAAAGCAGAAACTGAAAGAGGAGCAGAAAACAATGAAATTGAAATGAACAAAACAATGATAGTAAGCTGATCATCTGCATAATCATCAATGTAACAATCAGCTATCTATTTAACTGATCAACAAACTGCTTGATCAAACAACTCCAAATCCATCACCCATATTAATTCAATCGAATTGCAGGCTCGGATATTCCAACACTTCTCCTCTGTCATTGCCTCTAACAAAATCACTATGACTTACTGCGGTTTGTCAGTTTGTTTCTCGTTAAAAGAAGATATACACACAATTCCCCAGAAAATTCTGTTGCATGATTGTTAGTGCACTTGTCCTGAATGTTCCCCAGACAATTCTACTGTGTAATCATTATTGTGTAGCCGATTGGTTAGAGCGGTCAGCCCGCAGCGCTCAGTGTACGCTGAGTGTGTGGATTCGACACTCGTCCGAGGAGTCACCGAGTCACCGTGTAGGGACCTTGAGCAAGTCCTTCGTGCACAATTGTTCACCATTACAACTGCTGTTGCATCGTCGAGGCGTGTGCACTTATGAGTAAAAAATGTTGGATGAAGGGCAATATCACATTTCAGTTGTAATGTAATGTAATTATTCTACTTGTCTGGACACTACCGCAAGATAATTCCACTGCGTGAGCATTAGTTCACTTATCCTGGATATCCCCAAGACAATTCCCTCCAGAGAATTGCACCGTGCTTTCACCAGCCACAGTACAATGAAAATAAAGGAAGAAGGTATAACTCAATAAATCTCTACTTGCCTAGGTCTACACTGATTATCTTTTAACACTCAGCATATATATTATTGTCTAGGATAATTTATTTTTGAGCCAGAATTTCAAAATATCAATGACTGTAACAGCTAAGTGTACAGTGATATAATTAATAAATACAATATCAAAATTAATCTTCAACATACTTGTATGATGAAGTGCAGACCCTACTAAGAATTAAATTTCTGCATCGCTTTTGAAAAATGAATGAACTTGAAACGATAGCGTTGCTTAGTGTTCACTTACTTCAAATAAAGAAAGAAAAGCAAAATTAAAAGAACACACTAAAAACAAAATAGGATATTGTGTGTCCTCTTTGATACTGTAGTCATGCCACCCTTACACTCAATCTTTCCACATTCAGTAATATAGCTCAACGTGACTGCTTCGTGATTTGATCACCATTTGATTCTACATGAGGAGAGAAACTCACAGGGATATATCCATATGGAATACCAACGAATAACTGTTACAGGGCCAAATCAGCAGCTTGTTACTGTTGATATGCTGTTGTTGATATGATGCTGGTTAATATGATTTAGATTAACTTCACCACCTGCTTGGTGAAGTTGAAATGAAACATAGTATATCCAACTTTATATCTGGCTAAAAGCTCCATCGGACAAACGGTAATAATTAATTATCAGTCAATTTCTCACACAGATCGGCTGTCACTTATAAAGGCAAATATGGCCATAGTGACATTAGCTGATCAATAATCAGACAAAGGCCAATGTACAAATAAGATGGAGATGACAATCATAGCAAGCTAAGGCTTAACCCTCATGCACCCAGTCATCTTGTAGCGTATTGAACATCATGCAGCATTTAGTCATTTTAGTAATGACAAGACCATGCAAGATGTCAAGTGATGAATAGTTACAAAATTGACCTCAAAGTATGGGCAAGGTGCTTGACTCTTACAGTGTAGATTATTAGCAGTCAAACTAGTTCGCAAATGTTTCAAAAACAAGATACTGCCTGTATTATAGCTGCTGTGGAACTCAAAATCGCTCAAACCAAGATTCTGCTCGCGATTTTGAGCAGCAGACTGACTGACTGACTGACTGCCTTACATGCACCAGGGATCCAGTGTACCTGTATTTGTTCGAAAGGCACCTCAAACGTAAACGACTCGTTATAGTATGGATTCAGTGTGTGCTTCTTGATTGTCGTCTTTTTCTTCTTAACTCGTTTTCCGTTTAACACCAAAGACAGTTTAACATAAGGATCTACGGAGACAGAAGAACCAGACATCAACAAACAACAAAAGACAAAAATAATCAGAAAACAAATAAAACCAAGTTCAGAATAATTGGTTCAAAATGCCTCATGGAGAAAAAAAAACTATACTACAATGCTCTTGTTATCTGATTTTGAATCTTATACAGACAACAGTGATAACATAACAAAAAGGAATCTTGCAAATCAAAAATTCATGTTACACTTTAACGATAATTTAGTATTGAAACCAATGCAGCAGTTGTTAAATTCTCTAAGAGTTGTTCAAATAATGCATGTTGTAATTAGAGCTGTCCTGACTCGAATAGCGCTTTAAATAGTTTATTTGTATTCGGCTGACAAATACTTAAACCGCTGCTACATAAATTTCAGCAAATAATAACTAAATGCACGACATTAAATAATCGCTTCACCGTGTAGTTTTTTGTGTGATCATAACCCTCTTTTAGCTTCTAATTAAGCAAATGTGGTAAATAAAACTTAAACCTTTCGATTTTCATTAGATTCAACATTTACCATACATTTAGAATTCTGAAAGAAATAATAATATCAGCAAAATATTGTGGAAATATCTTATAACAATAAATGATGACCCAAGCAAAGTCATTTACACTTTGCAGTATGTACAAGGTGATAATTTCATGTGCTTCTAGATATTCGAAAAGATTTACGACTGCAGTAAATGATCGTTTAAATTACAGCTGAAGAATACAGGCAACTTTCATGCACTCGAAATACGAGGCATCTCCAGTGGAAGTTCCAATTGAAGAAATCGAAATGTTAAGCTATTCCTCAAGTAAATTTGCATAACTTTCAGTAAGGACAACCACTTCTAATGTAATGCCATGTAAATAAATTCAGAATTGAAGTCAATATGAGGTTCATATTCATAATGAAAAGAGAGCTATAAATAGATGTACTTGTGTCTAGTTTTAACTTATACAAGCTTTGCTCTGTTGACACCTACCATTCGCATTCTCATTCGGCCGAATAGTGTGGTCAATAATTTGCAATTGGCCAAACAGTTAAAAATGCGATTCGGTACAGCTCTATTACAATGCAGTTGCAGAACAATAAGCAAGCAACTCTCTATCCTAGAAATATGTTAGTCATGTAGCCTGCTTGAAACCGTGAAAAACAAAGAAATGAAGAAGCACACTAAAGCAACCTGAAAACAAGCTCAACCCTTCACCAAAAACCCATCACCACAAGGGGAGTCACTGACGTGTACCTGAATCTGTTCGAAGGAAACGTCAAACGTAAAGGATTCGTTAAAGTAAGGGTTCAACGTTTTCTTCTTCACTGTCGTCTTCTTCTTCTTCAGCCGTTTCGATCCAAGATACATGGCCAACTTTACATAGGGATCTAAATCGAAATTCCGCAGCCAATTACACGCATGTCCCTCAAATGCTCCTAACTCGGCATCGCCGCCCAACACTGATTTGCAAGTCAGTTGCACTGAATCACATACTCGGCAACTGCTAGCGCCCTTCAATCAGTTACCATTAGGATCACCGGGCTTGGTTTTATTAACATATACCTTTCAGTAGTTTTCTGGGCAACAACTGATGCTTTTCCTAGATGTCTGGATGGTGACATGAATTTCACAAGAGGCTGGAAAGTAAAAGATGAATCGTGATGGATGCTATCCCCAGATTTCTTTCCCTTTTGGCTGGCAGATGCCCACTCCGGTTGGTTGGATGATGCAAGATACCTATACCAGGTGCAATCTACCCAATCACCTCTATTATTGCAACGAGAGTACAGATGCAGAAAGGCAATCAAGAATGTCAGCCTTTTATCAGTGACTATGTATTCTGCTCTGAAGGCATAATCTGAAATGAGCAATTATCACTGGTGAGCCATATAAGCAAATGGCTATGCTGATTTTACCCTCATCTTTGCCCTAACAACCACTCACTCCTATGCTGACTGCTTCTGACAATTACTTTACCTTGCCCTGGTTTACAGACAGTTGCTCCTACTTGTTCATTCAACTATTCTGCTGAATTCTCCTACTGAAACTGACTGTAAACAGAATCCTCCCAGCTCAGCCAAAAACTTGAGAAATTGAATAAACAACATTAAGACAACCTGAAAGTCCACCAACATCCATCTTCTTCAAGTTCTTCGCCTCTAACACTACAACCGTTAGTTTTCCGGCTGTTGGAACATAACGAAGAGAGAAGCAGACGTCACCAAGTCTTGCCTCCTGCAAACAAGAACCAGCAGCACAATCAACACCTCCTGCTGCAAACCAATCAGTCAGTGATTCAACTAAAAACTGTAGACGATGTGTATTAATAATTATCAAGCACACATTTGTATTCTGTTAGTATACCTCAAAAGGGCAAATAGCTCTCTCAACTACCACAGAATACAAAGTGTCAATTCACCTCCATGAACAGAAACACTTCTGCATTTTGTAACTATGTATACTCAGTGAGAACTTCCAAAAGGCGCTATATAAACATAAGATCGTGATGCCATTTCATCATACTATACTCTGAAAAGGTTTAGCAGAAGAGGTTTTAGATAGAAAGCATCAACGAAATCCAGTGCGATCGAGCTATTTGGACAGTCATCCAGATGGTGTTTGTCAAGCTGTTCAAATACACAATCTGATGAGCCTGAATAACTGTGTCCATACACCTGGTCATACATGTCTGCCAATGCACAAGATTGATTTAAGCATCAGTCTATAAGTATTGTATTTAATGAAAAACAAAAGAGCATGAAATGAGCATAATAATTGGTGAATGGTGAGTAAGTGCCATTATTCCAGTTTTCAAACATAATACACTTTCTCTGTTAACTAAAAACATGTTTAGGTCTCATTATTACCTTGTCTGCCTCTTTGTCTGGAATCTGAAGGTCAGCCCAGCAGTCAACAACCCGACCCAAATCCACAGCATTCATTGGAACCTTGACCTGACCTATATCGTCATGTTTGGAGAAGCGATCAAAGTCAAATATGGAAAATATGAGTGTTCTTGATCCCAGATCGGCATAAGGTACCTGAAAGACACAAAGACCCAAGCAAACAATCAAAGGAGGTTATATTAGCAGCTGGACAAAACACAAAAGGAGAGACAGAGGCAAAAGCACACAGACAAAAAGACATCAGAAATGAAGAGCAGAGTGAAAGACCAATGACAAACAGAGAGAGTGAAGCTACTAAAATGTGGTCATTGCTGCTGCTGCTGCTGCTGATGATGATGATAATGTTGACAATGATGATGAATGGATGGACAGCAAGAAGGATGGAAGGATAACAACAACTGATAAATTAAATCATTACGAACCTTGAGGCAATGTCACAATAAGATTCAAATAACAGCAGTGCTGTCAGCAACGGAACAATGGTCAATGCTCACCTTAAACACAAAGCTTTCGTTGAACACTGGATTCAATGTCTTGCGATGAACTTTAGTCTCAAATTTCTTCTTCTTATCCGGATGAAGGTAGAGTTTGACGTAGGGGTCCGATGTGCCCCCCACGTCCATCGCAGGAAGATCAGTGCACTCAATGATTCCGACTGTAAGCTGAATTTACAGACACACATGTCATCACGTAAAGGACGACAAGTTTGTATATCTGATCTGTGTATTTCTTTCAAGTCTGATCTGTTTATCTCTTTCAATGTCTATTTCCCACCAAGTGCATTTCTCCTCCATGCCAGTACTACATATATTTGAGCATGTGCTAGCCATGTTAAGCAGGCCATTAACTGTTACAGTACCCACCGTCATAAAATGGCTAAAATATCTTAGACTTAACAATAATTTATAAGTCGAAAATGTACATACATCTGAAAAACATTTAGATAGTCACAGCAATCAGAAAAGAAGTTAAAGAGATTCGTTTTGAAATCAAAACATTTAAGAACTTCTTAAACTTGTTTCAAGGGGAAAGCACAGAAAACAGTAAAGATAAAGATAAGAAGAGTGGAAGAGCAGTAGGAAGCGATATCAAGTTCCACAAACCCATGGGGTAGACTAGTCCTTCCATTTGCCAAATGGCAGTGTTGGTTATATTATACATAGGACACAATGACGCCTTCCATGGCTGCTATACAGTTAAATTCAACTCCTGAATTAATTTGTGATCATTTGCTTGTACTATACTTGCAATCATGCTGTGTTGTGTCAGTTTGAAATCAATAAATTAAGATTATTACTATTATTATTATTAAGAAACAACCTTCTTCAACTGTTACCTCGTTCTTCTGGAAGTCATAGTCAAGAGAGTAATGGAATCGTCCGAGACTCTTGGGACCGTCGTTGCGACCCTCGTTGTCCTCCATGTTCAAATCCAGCTCATCAAGATCTGGTTGAATCTAAGCGCAATCAAATCCACCAAACATCCATAAATTACGGTTACCCCAGTGGTTGTACCAGCACTCTTCATAACTGAAAGTAAGACATAGTACTTACCATTTTGAAGCCTTTTAATAATAAACAAACGAGATGATCGCAGCACGTAAGGCGGCTGGCCTGTCCTCTTACAAGCCTCTTACAAATCATTCCACAAATAATGTATGGTGACTGTACTCACTTTAAACCAGAGTTCTCTTCTGGGGTCTGGTTTTTGTGACCAATTGTTTAGAGTGCTAGTCCTGTAATGCAGAAAATACGGGTTCGAGTCTCAGCAGTTAATTAGAGCAAGTGTTTCGACCACAATTGCTCAGCACCTTTGATGCTCTGTGACATAGTCATGTGTGCACCTTTGAACTTTGGAAGGACGGCCGTCCATCAAATACAGTTGTATTCCATTCTATTGTATTGTAATGTTCTGGAAATTAAGCAGCAGAGCCGAAGTTTTTAAAATTTTTCGTCTAGGTGGAAATTCTAACCTTCTTGAAACCTCTTGGCTGACAGTCCTGCATACTTAAGTTTCTGTGAATGTGGTTTAATGCAGAGTAGCCAGGATCAACCCACCACTCCATTCACAGAAAATAAGGTAAAGTAAAAATCTGTAGCACCATCCTCATGGTCACTTCTCAGCAAAACTGCACTTGGACCTGAGACGAGAAGACAGGTCTGAAGGAATGACGGAAGTGATTACCTTTTCCTTGTAGGAGTTTCCAAGCATCTGGACGGCCTTGAGGTCGACAACTCCTTTAAGTCCTTTCTTCGACTCCTTTGTCTTCTTCTTCTTGCAGCAGCATTTGCAGATACAGCAGCAGACAATGAGAAAGACGAGAACGCCAACGATGGCGATGCAGATGATGGCCCAGAGCGGAACTAAAGGAAAAGCTCATTATCAGTCACTGTCATAAACCAAAGGGATGAATGGCAGGATGCTGATGAATGGATAGAAGGCTTGATGGGTAGATGGATGATTGATGGATGGAACAAAGATTCAAAGGATGAACAAATGGAATAGTGGATGTTCAAATTGATGAATGGATGGATCAATGGAGAGGATAGATGCATAGGATGAATAGATGGAGAAATGATGGATAAAACAATTTTCAACAAAAGAATTGATGGAAGAATGGACATTCAAGTTAATGAATGGATGGATGGTAATATGGAGAGGATGGACTGACAGATTAGATGGGAGAATCAATGTTTGGAATGTTTCGATTCGTGGATTGGATGGATGGACAGCCTGAATGGAAGAAGAATCGATGAATGGTTGGCAGGATGAATCATTGGATGGATGGATGGATGGATGGATAGATGGATGACATGATAAATGGATGGAGTGAATTGACTGATCAACAAATGAAATGGATTGACAAAGTCGATAGATTGTTTCCTGGTGGGAATGGAGTGACTGGATTAGTGATTGAATGGTAATTGATTTGCTATTATCATATAATAACCATAAATATCAATCAAAACTTGGAATAAGAGGATAAAATAAAAACCTCAGGAGGTCTTCTCAAATATATGCATTTAAAGTTGAAAAAATAATCAGACATGCAGCTCACTTAACCAACAACTTCATAAAGGTAAAACTCTTTTTAAAACTGTACAATGCATTCAGCTATAAAATCCCAAACTGTTTACAACATGATCAGCAAAAACAGAACGAAATAAAGAAAATAATAAACAAAAAAACACTACTAATTAAAGAACAAAAACTAATATATTATATATATATAATATATATATATATATATATATAAACTACAACAGCAAAACAAAAACAGAATAGAAAAAATATATAAAAATGAGAATCAAATTAAGGATATGGTATAAAATCAAATTCAGATCAAAGTTAGAATAAAAATCAGAGTAAGAATCCAAATCAAAATATGAAAAACAGAGCTTCTACTTCTTCTACTTCTACTGTATATAGTTCACCAAATCATTATCTTTAATTCACAAAGGGAAGAGGGTAAAAGGGGTTCAAACTCAATCAAAAATCACTTTCGTTTAGTCTTATGCTGAACTGAAGAAAACTCAGTAGATTATTAGCTAAATGAAACAAACTCTTTACAAATCTAGGGAAGCAAAGAGGGAGGAGGAGGAGAAGGAGGAGGAGAGGATTAAGATAAAGATCAGCATACGACTAGCGAATTTCGTCCAATTCTCCTTCACTAAAGCACTTCCATGCTTAAAGGAATCATGCAATCTCGCTGAGTTGTTCTTCATGTTGTCTTAAGATTGTGATTAAATAGTGAAACATTGAAATTACAAAGACACTGAGAACAAAATGATCAGTCATAAATCAATGCAAGCTTTCATCAAGCAACTCATCAAATTGATAAAACCTATAAATTAAGTTCTACTACTTCTTATATAACATGCACTGAACTCTAGCAGCATATGAAGTGATCAAGGTCAGTCATAACTCATAAAACAATATTCTCAGATAGTGTCTACAATTAATTCTACATAGTATTCTTAAGATGTATAGACTAGTGCAACAAAAAGATGAAAATAAAGGAGTTTCACATATCTATGCTTTGAATTTCTATGTTTTGATGCTGCAACAAATATTTAGAACTCTATACTTCGTACTTTCCAATATTTTTTTACATTTATTGCATCGTTGTCTTAGTTCTTTACTTCCTTCATTTACATATGCAATCCTCATTTGAAGAATTCTAAAGTGCTTCTAACCATATTCTCACTTCTCAAAATTTGGATTGAATTGAATGACTCTGTATAGCAATAAAAGATGTTTTTTTCACTCCCCATACTGAATCAGCTTTTCCTTACAATTCAATGCTTTTAATTTACCACACGTGTATGCATGATATTGATAAAATGCAAAAGTGGCGACGTTATTTTGACTCCATGAATTGATTTGACACCAAGTGACGTCAATCTTATCTTCATCTTGAAACAAAGTCAATTACTAATTAACTATTCTTAAAGATCTATGCAATGACCATCAACAAATCTCAGGGTCAATCATCTGTATATAATAGATGTGCATTTGAACGAGCCAGTATTTTCTCTCGGCCAACTTTGCGTGGCTCTATAAAGATCTGAGAAACGACACCAGTTGAAAGCTTTCATCCCAAAGAAAAACTTAAACAATGAATAGATTTCTGCACAAAACATTGTCTACAATGAAATTTAAAAACCCTCAAGGTCTTTAGTAATGTCAGGTACATTGCAATTAATACATTCTAAAGTTTCCTTTAACTGTCATCAGACAGGCACACACATACATCCATCTAGTAAATAAACAATTGAACAAAGCTGTTGAGCAAGTAACAAATTACCTCAACCTATAGAGAGAGATTTGCAGAATCAGATGAACATTCATAGAAATGTTGTCAACTAGACCAAACACATTCATTTATTGAAGGCCCGGAGAATTTCAAAGCATTTGTCTCTTGATTATATGCAAACAAACAATTCATCAGGTGAAGAAAGCCAGTAAATAAACAAGACAATAATTTGTCATCTGTTGATTCAGGTACCAGCAGAAAAAATGTTTATTTATGCAGTTTCAAATGTACAGCCAATTACTCTGAAAAAGGTCAAAGAGAGACTAGGGAACAGATCAGTAGCTTACTTGGAAGGTTTTCCAGAAATCCCATCACTCCACCTTCGCTACCACTGGATGTGGAGCTGGCAGAATGAGGAGAAGCTGTTGAAGCTGGGGAGACATCTGTTGCAGCAACTGTCACCATCATGATCCTACTGGCTGATGCCTAATCCCAGTCAAGATATTAACTGAAACATAAGAACAATCATTCTTTATAAAGACTTTCATTGTGCCAATAAATTTCTGCTATTACATTGCTGCTTCTTGTGTATATTCATTGCAGAAAGAGAGCAAGGAAGGCAGAGGAGGAGGAGGAGGAAGAGAAGGAGGAAGAGAGGCAAGAGACACAAGGACAATCCTGCCTGAACTATGAATGCTCGAAATGGATGTCTCTATGGATGCTTGCAAGTGCGTGCTTATGAAGAAGAAACTGGATGCCCTCCAACAGTGATGATAATCTGACAACCACAATCAGAGTACATCCCAGATGAAGAGATCATCAGGTACATCGAACCCCAGTCTTCAAGACGATCAGAACTATATAAAAACATAATTATAAGAGAATAAAATTTTATTTTGATCTACATGTAGTCGGTACTTTTCCAAAATGTGATTTTTCTCGAAAACGATGGGGATTTAAGTTTTCAGTTCAGTTTAATTGAATATTCGGTTCAAAAATCTCCTGTCTATTTGAGTACAAGTCGAGGACCTTTTTCGTTGTCCTGAAATTGTATTAAGTTTCTCAACTTATAGCCAAATTTTTACGGTATGTTCACCGAAATTCACCGACACATGACAGTTAATGAACACAAGTGAGGAGGAATCCCAAGATCTTGGATGTATGTAGGTATGCGTGTATCTAAGTATGCATGCATGTAGGAATGTCTGTTGTAGGACTGTCTGTTGTTATGCATGCAATGCATGTATTTACACATGCATGACTTGTATGTAGGTCAGCATGTTTGCACATAAGTGTGTTTATATATTTGCACAATAGGATGTCTATTTTTTGCATGAATGTATGTATGATGTATGTCATTGTCTGTCTGTCTGTATGTCATTGTCTGTCTGTACGTCATTGTCTGTCTGTCTGTATGTCATTGTCTGTCTGTCTGTATGTCATTGTCTGTCACTGTCTGTCTGTCTGTATGTCATTGTCTGTCTGTATGTCATTGTCTGTCTGTCTGTATGTCATTGTCTGTCTGTCTGTATGTCATTGTCTGTCTGTCTGTCATTGTCTGTCTGTCTGTCATTGTCTGTCTGTATGTCATTGTCTGTCTGTCTGTATGTCATTGTCTGTCTGTCTGTCATTGTCTGTCTGTCTGTATGTCATTGTCTGTCTGTCTGTATGTCATTGTCTGTCTGTCTGTCATTGTCTGTCTGTCATTGTCTGTCTGTCTGTATGTCATTGTCTGTCTGTCTGTCATTGTCTGTCTGTCTGTATGTCATTGTCTGTCTGTCTGTCTGTATGTCATTGTCTGTCTGTCTGTCATTGTCTGTCTGTCTGTCTGTCATTGTCTGTCTGTCTGTATGTCATTGTCTGTCTGTCTGTATGTCATTGTCTGTCTGTCTGTCATTGTCTGTCTGTCTGTATGTCATTGTCTGTCTGTCCGTCTGTCATTGTCTGTCTGTCCGTCTGTCATTGTCTGTCTGTCTGTATGTCATTGTCTGTCTGTCTGTATGTCATTGTCTGTCTGTCTGTCATTGTCTGTCTGTCTGTATGTCATTGTCTGTATGTCATTGTCTGTCTGTCTGTATGTCTGTCTGTCTGTCTGTATGCATGTGTCTGTCTGTACGTATGAATCCATGCATGCATGCATTTATTTAATTAATGCATTCATTAATGTACATATGCACGAGTATAAATGGACATTTCTTCGAATGTCTACATGCATGTATGTACATAAGTAAGTAGCACGCAAGCAAGTTCTTAGACCATTTTATCCCAACTTATAACCTTGCTAACTCAGGAGTCGTACTTCCTATGCTTAGCTTGGTTTTTGAGTAAAGATTTAAAAATCCTGGTTTACAATTACAATGACAACCTTGGGGGCCGTGACCCCGATCTGGGGTGCCGTTGCTGGATGGCAAAAAACGTAAAACTACTTGACTTGAAGATATAAGGAAGATAACACTGGTAAAGGTTTTGAAGCCTTTAAAAACATCACACAAAAAGGACAAAATTTGAACTTAACAGGACTCTGCAAGGCTTCTTATTCCAGACAGATGGATCAGCAACAGCAAAACAGGAGAGATAAGCTGCATAATGTACAGAATGGCTAGGTCAAGGCTGCAAGATTGAAATGCGTGCGTAATGAGGTCGCAGATTGTCTGCAATACCAAAAGAATACTGGATACTGCATAACGAAGTCAGACAACCATCTCATTTAAAGTCCATTCCTCATTGTTTGCATTACAATCTGAAAAAAATTATACTTGTCACAGACGACAATCGTCAGAGTCAGGCTCGACAATAAAGCACTACGCATTGATTGTTCGAGTAATGCGTTTTCTATAGTGAATCAAACAAAGTGGCCAACTCTACAAGCAAGCAATTCTGAACAATTCCTAGTGATGTGTCGATCAAAGACGAAGAGAGCAGAACACCCTTGAGTTTCCATGGAACAAACAACGACAAGCAGCAAAGATCAACAACAAGAAAAGGCTTTCTCTAAACAAACAATCCTGACCACGGAGCAGTACAAGTAGAGTGCGATGATTAAGACGAGTGGCGACAAGTGCAGTTCAAGTGAATCGTTGAGGCAATTCTAATGCAGCCTTGTCAGATACGAAACATCAGAAGAGTTACTCGAACACAACGGCATGGCAGCTATAAAATTCTTCGCAGGACACCAAATTTAAAACTAATCTGAAGCGATAGGTAAACAATTCTCTGGAAGAAGGCTGCACGGTTTTGGGTGGCAACAAATAAATCAAGGACTGTTTGGTTGAAATTTAGTACATGAGAAATGCACAGCATTGCAACAAAAAGACCCTATGGATGATTGGATACCGAACGTACAAAGCTCAGTATTCGAAGGTCGACTCTCAGGTGCCATATAGCTCAGCAGCCCTTTTTTGTTGCCTTAGCAACCGTTGAATGACGTCAATGACCAGCTGTTCAAACAATTCCCTTGGCAGCGTATCTGCACCAAAAGAACATATGGGCATGTGTCACAGCTGCCTGACACAATAAGAGCGCCACGCAGGTGACGTGTTCAAATCGATCGTCACGTTGGATGTAAGTTGTTGGGACTTAGTCGCTTTTGAATTGGAACCGCAATCACAATTAGATTGCTACACAACGAACATCGGTTCGATAAAAAGATCTGCGTCATAATTTCAGATCAATAAACCGTAGGCAGAAATGAAGCCATACAAGCAATTTCTTGACATAAATGAAAAAAACATCACATAAGTAATTAAGAAATGAAAAATCCATAAATAATTCACGACCCAATTCTCAACAACACTGATCTAATTTTCTTGAATTCAGCACAAAACTCTAACACAAAGATAAAAAATAAATCAATTAATGAATTAATTCAGAGCCTTCATTAATTCAGAGCAATATGTCAAACCAGGGATTTTTGTAAATGCCTAGGTAATTGTAAAACCTTATCTCGATAATAACCCTAACCCTGCATTAACTTTAACCCTAACCCTGACCCTAACTCTTAGGCCTAGCCTAACCGTAAACGAGCGATTTTACAAATTGCCTTAAATCTAAAAAATAAGGCAGTTTACAAAATCCCTGTTACACACATAGCTAACATATACAAGCGTAGGACTATTACCTCTGGAGATATTCCTCTGGACATATTCCTCTGGACATATTCCTCTGGACATATTCCTCTGGACATATTCCTCCGGACATATTCCTCCAGACATATTCCTCCGGACATATTCCTCCGGACATATTCCTCTGGACATATTCCTCTGGACATATTCCTCTGGACATATTCCTCTGGACATATTTCCCCATTTTGAGTAAGTCATATTGTCCCCCGGACAAATTCTCCTTCCATGCCACTTACAGCAATTACATGTCACTAAGAGTTTTTCAGGAGTTAAAGTAAGTTAAACTGAAATTCTGGTTGGCAAATTAATACAAATCTTTTCAATGCCCAACTAAATGATAGCAGCAGCGTACAATGTCAGTGATAGCTGTCATCAATGCAACTTCTATTTAACTGAAGAATAATTTTCATAAATTAAAGTTCCATCTAGGCAAAGAATTACTTCAATCAATCCACCTTCCAATTTAAGCAAAGAATCATTCTCACCAATCCAACTTCTATTTAATCAAAACAATGAATTATTTTCAGCAATCCACCTGCCATTTTAAACTGAGGGTGCATATGATATGTGTTTCCACGATTAAAATAATTTACCAATGTAAGCAATGGTTTAATCCTTTGTCAGCACCACCTCAGATAAAGTTTCAAAACGAATGCCTCGAATTAAGTGGTCAATTAGATTTCGCTAAAACATTGAAGCAGTTAATAAAATTTACAGAAACGAGGACTTCTGATCATTTAATTAAAACAATGAATTCAATCACGATTCATGCAAATAAAGAAGAAATTAACAAACTTTTATTGGAAATGTGGACATATAGATTTTACAAAAGGGGGAATTATCCTAGCCTTAGGAAATATGTCAGGGAGAATATGTCTGGGATAGAGGAATCATGTCCCGGGGTAAATTCCATTCCCTTATGTACACTATACAGCCCCATCAAGATGTCTGTTCAGAAGTAGTATTTCTCCCAGCCCCAGGAGAAAGAGAACATTTTCGAGCATTGATAACAGTTACATGTAGCTAATCTGACCAGAAAGCTACAGAGATAGACAGCACAATCATCAGAAAGACATGACATCAAATATTTTAACAGCAATCAAAAGGAATAAGAAGCTCACGCCCAGTCATGAAGTAAAAAGTACCACGACCATCCAGCCGCACATACAATTAAGGACAACAAAGGCAGAATTTTCAAATTTTAATAACCCCACAACTCAAGAAAAGCAATCACTCAACCTGCCAGCAATCGTTGCAGTTACAATGCACACCAAACGCACAAATGCACAGACATGAGGCCATACATAACAGTCTGAGATAAGACAATCCTGAAGTTACAGCCAGAAGTGAAATACTTCCAAAGAATAATATTCAGAATGGAAAATATCAGGTTGGTCAGTCACACTGCAATCTCAAACAAATAGGCAGTATATACTCATAGGTAGATGTGGGCAAGTTACAAGACCAGATGATGAAAACCAGGAGCCTCCTCTTGAGATAAGCTGCAGGGTAAACAGCACTCAAGCAAAGCTAGAAAAAAAACGTAGATTGTGAATGACTAAACACAGCTCAGCCATTGATACAAGCATAAGATAATGACAGTTCGGAAAGCAGTAAAGCCTCAGGTGCAAATCAAAACACAAAACAACCAGTTAAGAAAAACACGAATCTAGCCAAATTCTTAAAGAACATCTGTTAACACAAATATAGACACCAGCTGCAACAAACTCAAAATATGACAGAGACTCACCAAAATAATGACAACGAAACAATAGACAAAAAAAAATGTTATAATAGCACAGAGGCCAAGAAAACAAAATGACAAAGAGACAAACAGAACAATCGGACAAAAATCCAAATGCACATATGGACAGATACTGGTAAAATGTACCTCCATATAATTAAAAGAACTCATATTTACAATTATGTACAGCTTCAATAACATATTTCTTAAATTAAGTAATGATCCATATGAACATACACACACCAGCAGATGCCGGCAAATCAGCAATATCAGCACTTCCCAAATGGTGTGTCATGATCCGACACAGAATAAACATTCTGGGTTACCAAAATCTTTTAATTTCATTTAATTAATTTTAATGTAACTAAATAAATATAAAGAAATTAAAAGATTTTGTATGCCACAAGCAGTCAGTCACTCTCCAGCAATTAGGCATCACCAAAACACAAGATAATTTTTATGGACATTCATATCTGTTTCATTTTCCTATAGCCCAGTACAGGTGAAAAAAGTTAGGTCACGAAGAAGAAGTATAAAAATAACCAGGCCACGAAATAGACGTTTGCGAAATGCAGCTCTAGATAAGAATTCCAATTTGCAATCATGCATAGGTTTAATAATGCATTGATTTTGAGAAAGTCTCTGTAATGTTGCTTAAAATTAAATAAAGAATCCATAAGCACATACCAGCAGATGGTGATAAATGCACCTCTATATAATTATAAGAGTTCATATTTGCAATCATGCACAGTTTTAATAACACATTGATTCTGAGAAGCCTCTATTTTCTATTATATTTTTAAATAAAGCAATGGTCCCACGTTCCAAAAGTGAGACACAAAAGAGAAACTCTTTTCCTTCTGTTAGGCCAAGGTAAAGAAAAATCCCAAGGCCTCAAGGACCTGGAAACAGGGCCCCTGCAAAAAGACTCTAACTCTTCAGCTCACACAAAATTCTACATACCTGTATTGCTCTCCATAAATCAATCAATCAATCAATCAATCAATCAATCAGTCAGTCAGTCAGTCAGTCAGTCAGTCAGCCAGCCAGCCAGCCAGCCAGCCAGCCAGCCAGCCAGCCAGCCAGCCAGTCAGTCAGTCAATCAGTATAAACTTGACATAGAGCCTTGTCCAGATGCCTACATAGAGGAGTTTCTTGCTCAGCCAGGGCTGAAAACAGTGGTTTTTAGAGATGAGTGCCTTTGTCATGAGAAGACACAGGTTTTTGGGCACATGAATGCTACCAGCAGTAGGTCCATGTTACAACAAGTCAACTTCTCTGCTGATCCTCAGCAATATATGCAAGTCTTAGACATGAGCAAGGAACGAATGTAGTTTTATTTACAACAAACAGTCTGTAAAACTTATCAGTTAAGTTTAATATTGAACTTTCTTTTTAATAGCAACTAGTGCACGGATGTCAAGGGTGACACTGTGACATATAAAAGCTTTATTAAGATCCAAGTTAGTGATTAATGAACTGTGTAAAATTTTATATTTTAATACCTAAATTTAGAAACGTGTTATATTAGGCAATTTGAATGCAGAACATCAACCAATTATAGGATAAGTTGTAGCATGTAATGTCTAATTCAAGGGATGTAACAGACATGAAAATGTGTAGACTTACATAATTATAAATAGCACAGTGACAACGCAAGGGAAAGCACAGTGCAGTATCAGCATACCACTAAACATGACTAGCATCCCTTGATAACAAATGAAGAGGAATTAAGCCAAAACGAAGCAGTACACCATCTGCTAATTATCAAAGCAATATTTCAGCAATCCAACGGCCATTTTCAATTGAGAATGCTTGATCTTATCCTACAGTTCTGTAATGCAATCAGGGTAAATTACCAATAAGAAGGAAGTGAAAGTAAGTTTTGAAAATGTAGACTTGCACAAAACTTTGCCCAGTACAAAATTAATGTAGGTGAACATAAAAATTATATGCAAAATACACAGGGGTTGTTGTTCAAAGAACACTCAAAACGACTTTCTCAATAAAAAAAATAGTTATGTACTAAACACACCACACCTTCTAGGGAGAAGAACCTGTCTACCTAGACTAACGCATGGGGTATGGCGCAACATTTCTTAGCCCCTTGGTATACAAGTGCAGGTAGCTAGTTCTCTACCTTATTAGAAGAATCTTTTCCGGTGGGGATTTGAACCACTGACCTCCAGCACTCTAACAACAAGACAGGGTTAGCAACTTAGCATGGTCCAGAGGACCTCAAATGGTGTGATAACCCTCCAAATGCTAAGTGGTGGTAAAGTTTATAAACTGGTTAATACATTGAAAAACGAACAGGGTCAGGAACAACCAATCACCATAGAAAAACATGTGCATCTACATATAACAACAAACAATGAAGGTTTAGAAGTTGGAGGGGTCGCATTATATGATTATTAAATAGTCATAACAGCAGTCCAAAGAGTGAGCCGCATGCAAATAGTGATGCGTGAGCACTGAGCACAGCCACAGCACAACATCTGGCAGAGCTTAAGCTGGGCAATGTCGTTAGATTGATTGTGCATGAAATTTCCACCGTATAGGAGCCCCACTTTCATTCCTACCTCATACCTACCTAGCTTCCTACTTAACACCACACTGTATGTATTTTATCATTATACCTACCAACAAACCATTTATCCATTTACCTCATCAACCCATACCTTCTTCCTACTAGCCAATCATGCAGATAATGCAGGGGTAACAGTCTGCTGGCTGCAATGTTAAAATAAATTATATGGGTCAAATGACTTGATAACATGAAGAAGCCTGAACATTGGCTAAACATGAGCAAAACATGGATACATATAAACTTATAATTACGGTTGTCCTAGTTGTACAATGGCTGCAAATGTTTGTTTGTTTGCTTTGTTTTGTATCTACTGTATTACTTGATGGACATGGGGAATCACTGGAATGCCTTAATGGTCACATTCAATCACTATATCGGGAGTCCTTGTCACACATCAAACGAATATGTGGTCAAGAGAACAGAGGAAATGGTCAAAGACACAGGATAAACATGTTCTACTTCTGGTTCGTATGCCTCCCGGATAAGAAAAATCCGCGATCATGGCTTTGGGACTGGGGTCTGATGCACATGATAAAGTACCAGAATAACATCAACAACAACAGTCATGATGACAATGAAGGCGACAACGATTACAACAATAGCAACTATTGCTGCAACAATCACCTCTACTGCCATCCAAGCGAACACCACTAGAAAAAAATAATCAGACTCATCAACATATGTATGAATTGGGAGATGGACTGTCAGAAATCGTTCATACACAGTGGCTTGGCTGTCAAACAATTAGAAAGATACAGATGAGACATCACGGGACTTAGTAAAGCAAGTCAGTCCGGAAACGGAGAATTATACCATGCTAAGTACAAAGTTCTAACATCGGTAGGGGACGACAACTAATTGTTACAGGGGTGCAGCGAGTTTCTTAGCAAGAAAGTGACACAAACAATGACATTATGCAAGACTTCATCAAGCTTGCCAAGGTAACAGTCATCCAAGCCTATATATGCGGAATCGCGGATGTATATTGTATTAGCGGGGAACCCGGCGTTGCATTTGTGGAGACAGATGGAGAGCAGGAACACGGTGGCCACGGAGTTCACCAACCCCTCTACTGGGTGTCTCAGGTGTTCCCAAGCGAACGGTGAAGGTTTCGAGCGAATAGCGGTAAAAGTGTGGAAATGAATACACGGAATTGTGCATAGACAGTAATGCGTAAAAAGTAGATACCCACCTGACCGACTGTGCAAACGATTGCCTGCTACCTGTATCTCCCAACCGTCCATTTGTGAAAGAAGAAGAGGTGTAGCAGACAGAAACCACATGCACATGTAAAGCATTCATAGATCGCGGACCAACGTGTGTTGCTCCTGGCGATTGAAAAAAGAAACTTTCCTTGTGGGGTCCTGAAACAGGTCGTTGGCCCTGGAGACCTGGAAGACGGCATGCGTGGGGTTCACGAACCCCTCGACTGCGTGTCCCAGGTGTTGCCCGAGCCAACGGTGATGGTTTCAAGTGAATAGCTCTAAAACTGTGCAAATGCATTGCCAGTGAGAGCGACACACAGACAGACAGAATTTTCTCTTTATTCATATAGATAGCTACAGATAAGAAAGTTAATACACTCCACGAGCAACTTCATAGATTGAAATTACAAATATCAGGATATTACTATATTGCAGAGATTTCAACACAGAGTTCGGCAGAGACATCGGCGCCAGGATAGGAACCATTGGAAAATATGGAAGAGATGTCTGTAGAAACCGTAATCACATACCCAGTATATCCCACATATCCACGTATAGGCTTGGATGAATATTACCTGGCCCAGAGACTCTGAACATCCATTCCATCTGTCAGCTTCGATGGGAATTCGTTGGATGGTTCCACGCTTGTGCGTGGGCCAGTCAATGGTGACACTTTTAGAGTTTGTACTGCACATTGTTTTGCTAACTGTTTTATCACTTGTTGAAATGATGTTTAACATCATGTAGGCTAGCGCAGAGAGCGCCTCTGAGTAGATTTCTTGAAGAGGCGCTATATATCAAGTTCATTGATTCATCCAACATATCAACTGATGGTTACTCAGAACAAAATCACATTTGAAAAATCATAATCCACTGTAAAAGTAGGTCAAAATCTGATAGATCACGGAAACCAGAAGCAGTCGTTGGTGGGAATGCAAAACAAAAGAGATGAATCTAAGGTCCAAACCTGAATTGACAGAATAAATAGAATTGGGCAATGAATTCCAGTGCCTCAGACGCAACCATAAATGTCCGAGAGTCCCAGCACTGATCAACTGCAGTGTTCGTTTCTATTTCACAGAGAAGAGATAGGTCGGCCGGTAGAAATGCAGTATCCTGTGATAAGTAAGGCAGATTTTAAAATGGATACTTAGGTCAATGGGCAGCCACAGTCATTTTTAATAGGGGCATAATATGCTATAATTTAGGGTATTTGTAACATTTGGCTTTCTAAAAAAGTTTAGAATCATTTGTAGTTTCTGCAGATTTCACTTAAATGATACCATTGAGAAGTGAGTTATAATGGTAGTCAAGACTGCTGGGAATGCTAAATTAGAATTAGCCAGTAAGATTAACAACTTAGATAATATGAGGTAAAAGAAATCTGATTCGATGAATATCCCATATGTGAAATTGAGCATAATGTCTGCACATGGTGAGAAAATCACATGCTGTGCCGGACTTAGATTTTGCACAATTAACATAATTTACAATTGCTTAGCTAGCTAGCATTAGAAAAATAAGTAAAGTGGTTCACATAAAATTATCTGTAAAAAAAATAACTAATTCGTCACAATGAGAGTAAATGGTCGTGACAATTTATAAGAATATTACCTTACTTTTACTTAATTGATTTTACAGCAAGAATTATATATAAAGATTGCAGTGCATGCCATCAGCATGTCGATTTAGTATGGCAGTATGTTAGCTCAAGACTGTTGAAACGTTTAAGGTCAGAATTTACAAACTGCAAAGTAATTGACTCCAGTGTGAATACTGTACAGTTTGTAATGGCAAAACTCTGAAAGACAAACATAGCTGGATCAAACAACAATGCCAAGAGGCAGAAACTTTCAAGATGAATAGAATGAAGGAGGTTTATAGTAAGCCAAAAATTGTGGACACTTTGAATGCAATGTTGTATCAATGAATTATAGAAAGGTTGAAGCACTAAAGACAGTGCAAACATACGAAAATGAGAGAAGAAACAGTTAGAACAACAAGTAAACAGATAAACAAGTAATGACTAGGCAATTCTTGCCTTGAGTGGCCTATGACATTCATCACATCCAGTTTCAGCTTAAGCAGAAGTCTTTTCATCACACCCAGCTTCTTTTCATCACATCCAGCTTCTATTTATGTATGATTCTTTTCATCAATCCAACTCTCATGCATTTAAATGTAATTCTTTTCATCACATCTAGTTTCCACTTCGGTACGACTCTTTTCATCACATCCAGCTTCCAATGGGTATGATTCTTTTCATCACATCCAGCTTCTACTTATGTATGATTATTTTCATCACATCCAGAGATTAATCTTGTTAGTCTGTCTCACTTGCGACCAGAAACCGTGCAGACATTTTCGGGGCCACTAAAACCACAAATTACCGAGTAAACCATACGGGACAGTCTCCGACGACTAACACTGAGAGGAGCACTAGACACGACAAAAATGGCAAATGG
The DNA here is from genome assembly GCA_959347315.1 of Bimastos eiseni. NCBI lineage: Eukaryota > Metazoa > Annelida > Clitellata > Crassiclitellata > Lumbricidae > Bimastos > Bimastos eiseni. The sequence continues at coordinate 12,664,136 of OY365811.1, read as the reverse complement.
CTAATGTCAGGAATTGACGATGATAACGTTGCTGCTGATGACGATGATGATGATGATGACGCCGACGAAATAGGAGCTAAATAAAACATCAGTCGCGTCGCCAGCCAAATGTCACAGCTTAGCACATTGGACTATAATACCGATTGTAACCAGCTAGCTACAGATTTCAAAGCCAATATTTAGAGGTCAGAACCTACCTTTCCGGAACGCTTTTGCTCCGAATCAGTTAGATATCCCACTCCGTCAAACTGATGACATTGTTTTCACAAAGTAAACATCTGTAAAACTCATCCGTATGCACACCAACTGTCTATATCTCCCCACGGTGGGTCAAAGATGTGGGCGGGATCAGGTAGGCGGAGTATAGCATACGATTGACAGACGAGGTTAACAACTTAAGTGGGTGTGGTGCGAAACAGTTCAAGATTCAGATGTGTCCGACGTCACACAACCCGTGCACCGCACGTATCTTGCCATAGACAGTTATTATAGCGCGGCATGTGCGAAACATTTGCTGAACGAAATGATGTCCTACGTTACTTATAGCGATGGTCTGGGCAGTTAGATTAACAGCTAGTTACTTGATAATAAAAAAATTTAATTACTTACGCGGAAATTATGAAATCCACTGTTACGCAGCGACGCTTACTGACCAATAATTTTATAAACATGTAGAGCCGTATTAACCCATGGGAGGGCCCCTATAGGCTTCGAGCTTCTTTGGGCCCCTTAAGGTTCGACATCCCCTTGCAACACCTACCTAATACCCCGCTAATTTCAATCTCTTCTTTCGTACAATAACGGAGGTCGTTTTATTAAAAATAATATCACAAATGAACTCGGCCTAATAAGTGGAGTAACAGCGACAATAATAGGGCTGTCATCTTGTCAGATAATCTTTAATTAGCATGAAGCAAAGCAATACCACAACATACCGGTAGGCCTACTGTACTGTAAAGTTAGCAAAATGTATAGGCCCATCTATGTATCTATCTACTTAAACATTTTTTCTAGTTAATCTTTCAACAAACTGATCCAGAACACTGGCAAAATTTATTTTCCCGAACACAGACGATTCTTCATGCATTAATGCCAAAGGATTGAGCTTTTTTCATCATTCAGACTGGATTGCATATAATTCTTAATACTTTTCAAACCAGAAAATACCTCTCTCCAGAACAGTTTGTGACGAGAAGTGACAAGTAAATGCGTATACAAGTGTATATGTTTTGAAAGTATCGTGCATGTCATTGTTAACAATTGTGTGAAGCATTATATCACCTTTTTGAATTTGCTTAACATGCAGCTTTGCTCAGATCCATATCAGAACACCAGTAAGATGCAATTTTCCAAGGTATTCAACTTGGATAAAATACCCCCTTGTTGCTTGTCTTGCTTTGGGTGTTTGTCCAGGTTTTGTGTAAATTGCTCTAAAACCATCCTTACTTTTTCTAATCCACAGTTTAGTGCCTTTGAAGCATCAGAGTGGACAGACCATCTAGTGTCACCAAGGGCATTGACTAAAAGTTCCAATGGTTGAATTTGAATATCCGCCGAAATGACGACGTCAGTGGATTTCATTAGCGTCCAGCAACTTATGCTATAAATCAAATATCTCACTGCTACCGTAATTATAACCAGTTATGCCGCATGGGCCACTGCTTCTGGTGGGCCCCTGCTTCTGGTGGGCCCATAGGCTTCAGCCTAGTCAGCCTTATGGATACTACGGCCCTGAATATAAATAATGTTAATTTACTGCTAGGTCTATATGAATATGAAAATTTTACTGACAAAATTTTTCATGAAATTTAGCGCCACCTGATTTCTTAGCCAGGCCACAATAAACGCGGCTGCTGCTGAGAATTGCGCGAATAGGATCGATATCTGAACGAAGATACGTATACGTAGTCCTACAATGTAGGGCCGTGTGGGATCTGCTGAGGACTTTATTCTCTTACAGAACATGGAGAGGAATGATGCATAGGCCTAACCATTGCGTTGAACCCCCACTTTGCAACTACCCGCTAAATGCCACTGTAGGGCCTATAAATTATGGCCTATACGATAGAGTGGACTCACGGCAATGAACTGCACAGAAAGGGTAAAACTAAAAAATAAGTAATTATCTAGAGTCCTCCACAAGAATACAAAATGTCCACCAAAGACCAGGTCACCAGGGCCGTACCGAGGGGGGCCAGTGGGGCCGTGGCCCAGGGCGCAAATGTGGAAAGGGCGCAAATGTCAGGATGGAATAGCTTTTTCTTACACAAAATGCACAATTTTCAAAATATGGGGGCGCCAGATTGATGCTAGACACAAGGCGCAATTATAGCCCAGTACGGCCCTGTCAAACACAGATCAAGTAACATTTTAATAAACTCACAGATAAGCATAAGTCTAGGCCACGCTCACAGCTAGCGGCATGACATCTGGTAGGTCTATGTTATTGCATAACAATGAACGAATGTCATCGTCGTCGTTATCAACGCCCTTCAAACCTCTCGCTCTCACTTTCGGTAGCAATTCACCATACAAAGTCTTATCGCCAATCAGCATAATTTCTTAGCCTCCACTCTCATCCTCTCTTAAATTCTGCATCCGCCAGATCCTTAATATATGCTGCATCAGCTTTTTGGAACGGGCTCCCTACTAGGCCTATCGCCGCTAGTTCGTTCATCCGACGATCTTTCCTGTTAATTCAGCCTCTCCTCCGCTCGCACTCTCATCTGCTATCTTGCACTCTCGTCTGAAAACAGAACTATTCAGAATTGGAACTGTCACTGCCAGAGCACGAGCTGCATCCGACAAAAATGAACTTCTCTATTGATAGTGGGCCTACTGTTCAGGTTGACAGTTGCCATATGACGTCATTGGTCACATAAACCAATGACAGTATTTTGGACACTTCCTCTCCTGGGCACTATTTAACATCACACCGGCCGATTATAACCTGTGGCAACATAATAATAGCGTTGCCAGTGATCGTTTACCCACGTACGTAGGCCTACTCAATAATTATCTAGCAGTTCTATGATATAATCCACGCCCTGAAGCAATAGGCCTATCAATCCTTAATAAATTAACAGTGAACTGACGTACAAGTGACACTTGATCCGAGTGTTTTGCACGGATCTAAGGTTGCTGATGATCCAAACTCCAGGCCTAATTTTCTAAAGCAATGACTGATGCAGTAGACCTATACATAGATGAAAACACAGCGAGAGGATTGCAGAATAATGTCTCAAATTCTTAATGGCAGAGGCGGCGATCAAGCGGGTGGAGGGTCGAGGGGGACAAGTTCCCACCTTTTACGAATAAGGGACACGTTATACATGTACGTGCCTCCCCCTGCATTTCCTACACCTCTCATTGGGTGTCCTCCCACCTTTCAAACGAAATCGCCGCCTCTGCTTAATGGTTTTATCAACTTATATATAAGTCTTATATGACTGGTAGATTTCTTTAATTAAAAAAGTGTTCTTATGCATATCTGGAACAGAAGCAGAGTTTTCATATAGGAAATGATGGGGGCTAGGTAGGCCTACTGGTCGACAGTTAATCAAGAAAATTGTCTTGCATGTGAGAATGTCTGTGTGCCTAAACTGTTAAACAAAGACCTTACGGGTAATTTTTATCTTCAAGGCAATGTTCATTCAGCCTCAATATGATAAAGAGTTCAAGTACAATATTATAGTGAGACAGAAAGTACTCTCTCTCTCTCCTCACTCCCTTCGAGGGCCGCATATATTCACAAGACAGGGTTAACTCTAATATCTGCATTATGTCTTATACCAGACTATTGGTTAGGTCGCTAAACACTGCCTGTCTTTTAATATAAAAAATCAGCATTTTAACCTTTTCCTTTCTGTTTGACTGCTTGGTAAAATACTGACCAATCAGCATTTTTCTATCAGCATTTTTCAGTTTTGTATGCAAGACCTTAAACTTCAAGACCAAAACGAGACCGCAACAGTAAGATGCCGAGACCGAGACACTATAGGTTCAAGACAGTTCGAGACAGTAAAAGACAGTGATCCTATATAAAAGGCTGTAAAATACTAATGTATCAGTTTTCGGGAATAAGGTTCATTTGTAATTTCAATTTGAAACTTAATTATATTGTGTATTGTATCAATTCCCAAGAACAGTTTTTATATTGCCGAGTTTTATCTTTTTCGACATTTCATCTTCGGCCTATATCTTCTGAAGGTAAAGAAAGCACGTATGAAATCTTCTAGACGATTTTAAACAAGCAAATTCGATACCAAATACCAAACGAAATCATAAATTTGCACATATCCTTACTCACCCTGAGCCAGAATTGAGTGTGCGCACATAATTTTTTTCTGAAATTACGTAAAGCGAGTCTCCTAACCGGTTGCGGCCTACCTCACTCCAAAAACTGTAGTTCCTTGGCTGTAGAGCCAGCGCACACAAGATTTAAGTTACGACCATTTATTTATCTTTAGACAAGAGACTTTTCTTTGATTAGGCTATCAGAATTTATCAGCATAGACATTTAGATTTGATCTCAATGCATTAGCTAGGACCTGTGCACATTGCAAAAGCATGAAACATTTATAAAATGTTGCACACTAAATTTATTGCGCACACAATCTCCATAAAATCAGAGGGAACATTGCAAAAGAGCATCATATTTACTCGCATCGTTACTTAATTTTATAAGAGGCAAGAGGCATCCTTATTGTTTTGCGCTTCAATAGATCGTTTTCGGTTTCAACTTGTTTGTCAATGCTAGTTTAAATATAATTTATAAATTTGCTCTTGGCATTCCGTTTAATCACTAAGTAAAAGCTAATATCTGGAGAAAGAGACATTGTTGTTTCTGTTGCTGTTAATATATAATTTCATAATTATTTTATTAATTTATTATTGGTACTGTTGCTATTATTATTTATTGTTGTTTATTATTGTTTATTGTTAGTTATTGTTGTTTATTGTTAATTTGTTAGTTATTTTTGCTAGTTGTCATCAATTGTCATTATTTTACCCATGGTTTGGGATGAACTGAGTGTCAATATCCTACCTAGTAGGCTACCGAGTTTTACGAGCTGATCGAGTTGTACAGAAGTATTGAATAGGCCTATTAAATAAGTCCAATTTTTTACATATTTCTTTTCTCAGTTTGCGCAATTCTTACAAATCTTTTGCCTCAGTTTACAGTATGAAGTAGTAACTAGTAGGCCTAAGTATACTACTACTAACAATAGTTATGTTTTAGCTAAGTCGATTGTCGTTTTGTAAATAAAGAATCCGATTTCGTTTTAAGAAACAAAAATCGGAGCTCCGACTTTTTTGTCTTATAGCCTAAATTGTTTATGCCAAGTACTACGAAACCCGTTAGAGTTTCTGAGCCGAGTCTCGGTTCATCCCTATACGCGTGGTAGGCTATATCAGATCCCTAAGGAATTAAATAATTATTCAAAGTTACAAATATCCATTCTGGGACAACTGGAACTCATCAAGATCCAGCATAGGTTATAGTTTGTTATTGATTGTTTTTTTACTGTTATTATTATTGCCATTTTCAGTATTGGTGAAGTCTTGACCGATCTGCATTTGGGGCCGTCCATAAATGAAGTCACGCACTTAGGGGGGGGAGGGGGATCTGACATTTGTGACGATGTGTGACGAGGGGGAAGGTGGTATGAGTAATGTGACGTCACATTAAAAAAATAATTTTTGATAAATTTATAAAAACGTCCTTTAATATTTTATAAAGCAATATAAATTTTTTCTTTTATTCACTAGATGTCAATAGCATAGGATTTCTGACAAAATTTTGGTTCTAAATTTATGTTCACTTTTGACGTTTATTATTACTCTGCCAGGAAGAGGAAATTGCAATTATTCTTTTATGCAGTCGTTCAATGTAGGCTACTATATTAAAAAACGCATTAATTTCGAATTAATAATATTATAAAACGTAAGTATTGTAATTCCTGTCACTATTACGTTGCCCGAGAACTATTCTGGCGTATCTCAAAATTTGCCATTAAATTTCGAGAAAATCGATGTTAAAGTTTTGCATAATGTAACGTCATACCAGCGTAATGCGCTATTTCAAATTTGCATAATCGGCGCGAAATCAGTAAAAATATATCTACATAAAGTTAATAATACGTTGAGTGTTACTTGCTCTATAAAAAATAACGGTCGTTAACGGTCGTTCTGATTGACATTGAGCAGTATAATTCCAGATGATCGTTTGTATCTTATTCTGCTTATGAAGAATCCTTACTGTATAAAGCGTTACTCTAGCAGTTAATAATTATGGTGGTAAAAATAACTGGCATTATGCAATGTAAAATAAACGCACAGAGTGCGAGCCTTCGCAGTGTGAGTGGAACAGAGAGCAATGCATCCGAGAGAAATGCAGCAGAATGCAATATAGCAAGAACAATGCAACAGAGAGAAATGCAGCAGTACAGAAATGCACCAGCAGCAGTACAGAAATGCACCACAGAACAATGACACAATACGTTTGAAAATCCGTTTTTCAAGAATTGTAAAAAAAACGGTGATTTTTAATGAAATTTTGTGTAAGAAGTCTTTTGAGCGGCTTTTTATGGTCCTTCAAACGACACTAACCCAATGAAAATCGGTTCAGCCCTTCTGAAGATACTTTGATTTTTCTATGATTATCAATCGACTAAAAAATTCGTTTTTTACAAATTGTAAAAAAGCGTCATTTTATGAAATTTTGCAATTAGGAATTGTTGAGTGGCTTTCAGTGCACTTTCCAACGAGATGAACAAGGTCAAAATCGGTTCAGTTCTTCCGGAGATATTTTTATTTTTGTATTTTATCAAAAAAGTTCCAAGTTTTTAATCTCCTTTAGTCTTCATTTTTCAACTTTTTTATTTATGGTCCGATTTCAGAAATTTTAGTTTTCTGGAGGTTTCAGAAGATTCTAAGAAGAAAAGATTTTGGTCCCCCCCCCTTCCCCCTCCCCCTCGCTCACCAATAAAAACTATAAAAATTCTATAGGTTACTTCTTTTTATAAGAAAATAAAAGAATAAAAATTATTCTGAACATTGCATTTTTTTAGCATTAATAGACGATGAGTCTACGATTATTTTAAAATGATTTTTTATGCTAAGTTCAGCAATGTTTAAAAAAGTTAATTATTAATTTTTATGTTTTATTTGAAATTAAATGAAGTGGTTTTTTATGGGGGGGGGGGGTCAGAGCATTGTGACGTCATATTTGATAGGGTCAGACTTTTTGTGACGAAGTGTGACAAGGGGGGGAGGGGGGGTCAAAAATCAGCCAATTTCGCGTGACGTCATTTATGGACGGCCCCTTTCGTTCATTGTGCTCTAGGAATGTCGATTTCCTGTTCTTCGCAAGACTTCAAGCATCGAGTTAACATAACATAACATAGCTCTTTATTGTTCCCAAAATACAACAGCACATGATTATATTTCCTATTAGTAACAATTGAAGTTGGGCTACAAAAGGGGGACCTAGAGGGACCATGGCCCGCTGGGCAGGGCCACCTATGTACCAATACAATTAGATAGAGGTAGATGACATGCCGAATTGTTAACATTTCAATTGTAGTGTTAGCGTAATTAGCATTTAATGCTATAGATTTTAAACTAAAATAAACAAAAGAAAAGACATTATTATACATTTAGAGTTAGAAGATGAGCACGCAGAAGTTTTTTTAAAGAGCAGGATATGAGAAACGCCAAGGATGTCAGCAGGAAAATTGTTCCAAACTGTGGGACCAGTAATCTTGATACAGAGTTTACGGGTGTTAGTGCGAGCAAAGAAAGTTCTATAAGTGAAGTCTGTCCTATAGTACTGTAGGATTGAATGGCCGATCCAGTGTTAAAACACCCACTAAGGGTATGAGGTAACTAGACATGTTTATAACGAAACATAAATTCACCAGTTTGCAATATTCCAAACTGATCTAATATTAGAATGTGGTGGAGGCAGAAAAGATGAGCAGTAGGACATTTGTAGTCAGATTTTGTTATAATTCGAACAGCTCTTTTCTGTAAAATAACCAAACGTGTAAGTCGTGAGGCATAATTCGACGCCAAAATCATATTACAATATCCTAAGTACGGATGGATTAGCGAGTAATACAGACTGGCTAAGACATACATTGGTAACTTGCATGAGATGGGCGATAAAATACCTATATTTTTGGCCAATTTATCGATGTTTGTGAAAATTAATATGTTCCAATTCCAGGTCAGATTTTGATCGTTGAGGACACCAAGAAAATTTACTTTAGTGATTTGAGGAATGAATACACCGTCAATTAATAGTGGGGGTATTTGCATGGGAGGGATTTTGCTGTGAGAATTGAATAGAATGAAAGATGTTTTAGATAAGTTAAGTGAACACCTGTTTGCTTTAAACCAGTCACTATAATAAGGAATAGTTCGAGGTTCATAGTTTTAAATAAATTTTCACGGGACTTGTGCGAGATAAAAACGTTCGAAAAATCAGCAAACAATTCAAAATGCAAAACGGAAGAAACATGGGGTAGGTCATTTATGTAAAGCAAATATAAAAGAGGACCCAGAATTGAACCTTGAGGAACACCGAATTCAATAAGGTGAAGTTTGGATAATTTAGTATTGCATTAGACCTGCTGTTGTCTATTACCCAGATAATTGCATAAACTTATACTCGACTGTGCTCCTGAATAGCACAAGTTGGATCCTTCGCCATTGTTTCTTATTCAGCAGCAAATCAACAATCTACTACATTTTCTCACAGCCCTGTTCAACCAGAAGGGATGTGGTCTCGAGACCGCGGTCTTGGTCTCGAGACCGGAAAACTGCGGTCTTGGCCTTGGTCTCGAGTGCATCGGTCTTGGTCTTGGTCTCGGACCATCGGTCTTGGTCTTGGTCTCGAATGCGTCGGTCTTAGTCTTGGTCTTAAAGGAACGGTCTTGGGATTGGTCTCCGTCTTAGGTTAGCGTTCTTGGTCTTTTCTCATTTGCGTATCAGAGCAATTTCTTTGATATTTGTTTATTTATTTTCGATTGTAAAAATAGACATCGGATGTTTAGGCTCTAGTTTTACACGATTTTTTTATCAATTTATGACGTGCTGGCCATCTATATAATATGCTACTATGGGCAAAAAATACATTTGCAACGGAACCAGCCATTTACAAATTTGCTTTAAAAAATTTAAAGGTTTTGGATCAATCTAATATTATGTGGTCGGCCAAGTGTAGTCACTGTTAACCAACAATTCCGAGTACACGAAGGCCTACACCGTGCAAACGGAACGTTAATCTTGTCTTAGAGTATTTGCCTATCGTATACTGTAAGTAATAATTATTTACAGTGTGATCTTCTCAGGCCTAAGCCAAGGGCTGAACCCACAAGAGTTCAGACTGGCCGGTAAAACTGTTATGTAGACAATTATTAAGATTAGTATTTTTCAGCAATAAAATTAAAGTTTTAAGCGTGTTATTCCGTTTTAGCGTCTTAATGAATTAAATTGTTTATAAACAAGAGTATCGGTCTTGGTCTCGGACCACCCGGTCTTGGTCTTGGTCTTGGAGCTCTCGGTCTTGGTCTCGGTCTTGAGTTTTTGGTCTCGTGCCCGACACTGGCAACCAGCGAGGCATGGTGATTGTACAATCTTTGATTGTGAATGTATGATAGCCCCGTAGTGCGCTTGCAAGCGGTTCAATAAAGTGAATGTCTACTTACTTACTTTTACCAGGTAATATTATGATTACATATTGGCACATTACGCTTACGAGATAGGGCATATTAGGTATAGTAGCGAAATAGTAAGTAAGTAATTGCTTGCTTGCTTACTTACTTACGTAAGTAACTTACTTACTTACTTGCTTGCTTGCTTACTTACTTACATAAGTAACTTACTTGCTTGCTTACTTACTTACTTACCTACGTATGAAAGTAAATTAGTAAATAAGTAAGTAAATAAGTAAGTGAGCGAGTAAGTAAGTAAATGAGTGAGTGAGTAACTTTGAGTAACTTATTTACTTACTTACGTTCGTAAGTAAGTACATAAGTAAGTACGTAAGTTACTTACGTGCTTACTTACGTGCGTAAGTACGTAAGCACGTAAGTAAATAAGGAAGTAAATAAGTAAGTGAATAAGTAAGTGAATATAAGTAAGTAAAAAAGTAAGTAAGTACGTACGTCAAGCAAGCAAGTAAGTAAGTAAGAATTTTTTTAACTTGAATACGAACGCATGATCAATTTATGACACCATCATAAAATAATGCCTTGCACATATGAAAACTGCGAAATCATGTGTCAATAATTTTGTCCGATTTTGTGTGTTTTTTTCTAAAAGACCACGAGTGATTTAGTATTTCTCATTATTCATATTTTATTTTATGTTACCAATGTTCGGTGAATTATTAATATTATTATTAATATGGGATCTACATCTATATTTTCCTACTTGCGCGAAAGCCATCGTATTGTCGCATTTGGCGCCAAGTAGTAACGCATGTCTAACAACAGCCTTTGGCCTATATATTGGGACTCCATTGTTGAAGTCCGGAGAAAAACAGCGCTGCGGGCAACCTTCACTCCCCCTCATGCAGCCGTCATCACTTGCTTCCCGTTCGAATCTACGGCTGCACCTAATTACTCGTCCAAGCCTCTCACCCGAGCTGTGGTTGACACGAACGCGCCCCGGTTTAGTTCATTAGTGTGCGCCAAAAGAGGCCACTGTGGGGTCTCCATCTCGCTGGGGGCAGTGTTGGCCCGCTGGGGGCAAGACCAAGGAACGGATTTGCGCGACTGTCACTGAGATTGTGGCAAAGTAGAGGAAGGACCAAACTTCGCCGATCTCCACAGCATGCCACAATTAGCCCATAGTAAACCGCTTCAGGCCCATCGGGTATTGCTGTCTCGGTTAACGTTAGGCCTACGTAAATTATGATTAAAGTAAATTAATGATCATATAAACAGCTGCTAAACTATATGCATATAGGTGTGAAAAGGTATAGCGTGTAAATATTATTTATTTACTTTAAAACGCAAGATAATTACATAAAAAAATGAACAGTTGTCAAATTTACGCAGTTGCCTTTGTAAGTACGTGAATCTAAAAACTAAACGTCGTGTACGTTTTTAAAACATGCTACGAACTAATTTCTGAACAGATTCATTGTAATATTATATTCCGCGATGCTATAGGTTTGCCTGTTCCACGTTTAAATTAGGTCCATTCCGAACAGACTCCAAAACGTCTACCAAACAAGTTCTGCTCAGGTGTTTGTCCGTTGCACACCTTAATTAATCTTTATTTAATTGTCCTCTGTCATGTAACCGCTTTCTATGCGTCTGCTTGTTCAGCCGGCTGTGTGTTCGTCTGTCAGTCTCTCTCTCTGTCTATCGATTTTTCAGCTGCGTACGTAAGGATATATTTATCCACGTCGAACTATGGAATACGGCGTCGAGATTTACGTTGAGTCTAGGTCTACCCGTTCTCCCCTCTCCTTTCCGGCTCTCTCAATCGTTAGGGCCTACATGTACGTGTCGTTGCATGTAATTATATCTTATTTTTCCTTTACACACTGACTCTGTCTCTGTGTCTCTCTGTCTCTCTCTGTCTCTCTGTCTCTCTGTCTCTCTCTCTCTCATTCTCTCTCCCTCCCTCCCTCCCTCCCTCTCTCTCTCTCTCTCTCTCTCTCTCTCTCTCTCTCTGTATCCATCTCTCTCTCAGTCTCTCTCTCAGTCTCTCTCTCAGTCTCTCTCTCTCTCTCTCTCTCTCTCTCTCTCTCTCTCTCTCTCTCTCTCTCTCTCTCTCTCTCTCTCTCTCTCTCTCTCTCTCACACACACACACACACACACACATACACTCTTTCTGTCTCTCTTTCTGTCTTTCTGTCACTCTGTCTGTCTCTCTGTCTCTCTTTCTCTTTCTCTCTCTCTCTGTACGCGTTTGTCTCCATCTCACATCCTGCCACTCCAATCTCATGCAGCCTCTGCTTTCCTGCTTCTTTCTGTTGGTTATTATCGACCCATCATTGAATTCCTAATGCGTCGTCGGTCGATTCATAGCCGCCATTGCTCAGACGCATACGGTTAATGGCACAAAACAGCCCCACTGAATAACTCAGCAGGTCTGTTTTTATTCGTCAAGAAGTGGGTCTATTTACGACTGATGGCGCTGCATAAATGCCGGTGGAAGGTCCACGCACGCACGCACGAACACCGACACACATTCAAAGTATGAATGGCAGTAATTGCTGGTCGACAACTTTTCCAACGATGGATCGTCCAACGCTGTCTATTGTTCGACAAAAACTCAGCCTACATGATTGTGTGCTTCGGACTACACACAGGCCGTCCCGCCCCCTACACACGTCACGTGACGTCAGCTCATTAGACTTACGCCATCTGCAAGAAGATAGGCCTGTTTGGACCAACGACTAATGCCGGTTAGTGAATTCCAGATCTATTGGCTTACGAACATTCATTCACGTCTTCGTTTCAACATTTACTACTACTAGTAGTAGTATTACTAGTATTACAGCAGTTTTATATAGCACCCCTTCAAGGCCATCTACTTAGAAGCGCCGACAGCCCAACCTCAGTTATACAGGACAGTCTTATTAAGGCCAGAGAAAAATAGGGCGGACTGACCTATTGGCGTGATACGCTGTGCCACTGGAAGGTCGTTCCAGGTCACCGGACCAGCCAATGAGCCAGGGCGTAGAACAGTTTATATGAAGCCCCAATTCTGCGCATGTTAGCACGAATAGGCCTAGCATCATGTGACCCATAAAAAGGTTGAAGCGTAAATATCTAACTAAGGTTGTATCAACTCTTTCTAGCACGTGTTCAACGCGTGCAAAGCAGTATACCTAAATACTCTAGACGTGCGATCTGTTTTCTTAATGTTGTTCTTGACTCCTTGGTAAAAGAGCGTCTGCTTTGAATTCATCAAGCTTCCTTGTCTGCATTGTCCTCTAACCAATGTTTTTATGGACGTCCGCTCTTCAACTCTCCTGACCTTCAATGGCTTATTAAGTTACAATGTACGAGATGGGGCATAGTTCGATATTGTCGCGTCCAGCAGAGGGACTCGATATCACTGGATCCAACGAGGCAGAGACTTGTGCGTATTTTAAAGAATGGGCTACATGCCATGAAATAACAATGCATTGGCGTATACCAGAATCTACAGGCACGCTTTTCCTCATTATTTTCATCTGCCATTGGAAGACGACTCTATCGATCCCGTTTGCCGATTTACAGTCTGGATGATCCCTTTGCGTGATTGACAACCAAAGCATCCAGGTGTGGTAATCCAGGTTGTTTCATTCAGGTTAGTTCAGTTAGTTAGATTGGTTGAAGCGTAGGCTGCGTCTCATGCGCCTCTTGCAACATGTAGAATTATTATTGTAGATAGATCGACGTTCGCTGGTTTAAAAAAAATTAATCAGACGTCGGTAAACTAAGTAATTGCACTAATACGCAATTATCAATAACGTTGATATGATCTGTCATGCAGTCGTCCTAAGCATTATAGGCCAAATAAGATGTGTGGCATTTGGAGCAGCCATTCTACGTTGGAAGTCGCGAGAGAGTTGACGAGTCTTTACTACGTTTGCTTCTCCGGATGATCTCACTGTGAGTCGGCATTTTTACCTGGTTTCATAACATTTTGAATGAGTGCCAGGCGTTCACCCTATAGGACGAGTCCGTAGGCCTGTCATGCGCAGGCGAATGGTTAACCTATGTCTGAATAGTTGATCGGAGACTGAAGGACCCTTTGATAGCTGCGGGTAATGAATTCATAGATGCTGGGATGAGGTTCTACCTTGGGTATAACAAATGCAGTTGTTTATAGTTGTTACGTGTGTTATAACAACAATAAACAACTACATTTGTTTATAGAGTGTTTGGCTGCGCATCCTGTCCTCTTCTGGGGCCGGAAGTTTAGGATGAGGCGACAGTCATGAACTACATTACTCGACAGTCAAAAGGAAACGTGAAAGCAAACGGCCACCGTTATTAAATGAAAGTCAGGAAGTTTGGGAAATCGAAAGTAGACCTAAAACTGTCCAAATATCTGAATCTAAAGTGTGCTGAAAATAACGACGTTGACGTATATAAATTTGCAAAGGAGCGTTTTGTAAAAATGTTCCTGTCTCCAGTGCATTCCGTTGGCTTACCTTTTAATTGCAGGGTTTAATAGAAGGTGTGGTGGTGCGTCTGTCATATATAAAACTATGGTAAAGTAAGATCGGAGAGTAAGCCTATGACTGTTAGAAGTTAGTCCTGTTGCCCTTGGTGTAGTTCAGTAAGCCCGCCAAATATCAAGATATATATATATATATATATATATATATATATATATATATATATATATATATATCTAAGACAATGTACCTTTTCTTCAGTGCTTGAAAGCAACGCAATGCTGTCGGATTCGCGTCAATACCTGACCAACCAAATTGCTGCGTCCGTCTAGAACCTGTTCTTAGAAACGGTGGCTTCAACGTGGATGTCAATTTGATTGGTGAAATGAATTTTCCACCAGGTTGTATTTCACCTTGATTTAACTTTTTTGAGAAAATTATTTTTTTAAGTTTTATCTCGTTATTCGCATCCTTAAAATAATAGCATAAAACAATTTGTATGCATCTATGTGCGTACGTACGTATGTATATATATGTATGTATGTATGTATGTATTATGTATGTATGTATGTATGTATGTATGTATGTACGTCAGCATGTATGCATACATGCATGTACATATGCACGTGTGTATATGTGTGCGTGTGTATGTATATATTTGTGTAAATCTATGTATGTCTATGTATGTCCATGTATGTATGTACGTATGTATATGTGCAGTGGTATAGGCAAGATTTTCCCATAGGGGATTGAGGTTTGTGTAAATATGGGTACTTATTTTCGCCACTCGATTTACGAAATAATAGGGCTCAATGAGTCTAAAATGTTAGCCTTTTTGTGTTGCAACAGTTTCGTGTGATATTGTGAAATATAAAGAGAGTCTATTTTGCAAATCTTGTGGAATTTTACACTGATAATTTGGATGGCAATTTGAATTTGAATGTATTAGTGGCAGAACTTTCACGCAAAGAAATGGGTAGTCAGCCAAAAAATGTTTTGGATGCAAACTATTTTTTCTTTTCAATTGTTCGTTTGAAAGTGAATGTGGATTCATTGTAAACCTTGAAGAATAGTTTTGAGGTTTAAAAATTTTGATCGAAGTTGAGAGAGAAAAGCGTCCAAAAATGGGATGTCAATCGCAATTATGTAATATTTTCCATCCGATATTGCAGCGACATTGCATCATTTGTCTTGAAGCCAGTCTGCTGAGTCTAGCTACTGTCTAGGCCTTGACAATGAAAATTCACATTGTCTGCAACCGTAGTGAGCGCACTCTGGAGATGGTGAAACTCTGTATCTGCACTAACTCACAAACATTGCACTTCTGCTGTTATATATTCTGCACACGACAATCTTGCGTCCACTAGGTCAAGATTTTGTTTTTGCAGTACTTTACAGAATCGAATGATGTAGGTCTGATTGAAAACTGATTGAAAACTTCATGTATACACAGTGCAATGCTATGTTGAAATCTGCTTGTTGCATAGTGCTTGGCAGTTGCATATGGCTTAAGAAGTTTCGCAGTTCGCCTATTCTGAAATTTATAGTAATTCATAGATCTTTGAATGCAGACACAGTGTGACATTGTATGTCTTTTAACCCATCTCGTGGTATATAATCGTTTCAATTTTTCGGTTTTTGTGAGTTGTTAGTAAAACATTTGCGACAATGCCAGTGGATGGATTTTTAACCCTCTTGTGCCTACGCCACTGTAGTGTAGACGTGTGTATATTTATTACTATTAATTAATTAATTCATTAATTCATTCATTCATTACGAAGGCTGCAAAGGACCGTTTTAACGTGAATATAAAAAGAGTCGGAGTGGACCTTGGAGAACAGACGGGAAAATGTTTCAGAGCGATGGGCCACCAACTGAGAAGGCACGATTTTGTTTAATAGTTTCTCGGGCAAATGGGACGATGAGTTGGCTTCGTCCAGTAGAGCGGAGAGAGCGGCGACCCGGTGCTCGAAACGCAGAGTAGCAGAGATCGCGAAGATAGGCATGATTGAGGTCCAGCAACGACCAAAAGCGATGATACAGATCGATATTCGCTGATGAATGAGGAACCAGTGGAGACGTGGTCAAATTTCAGAACGAGCCCGACAAGACGTGCAGCAGAGCGTAGAACCTGGTATATATACATACATATATATAATATAATATATATATGAGAGTACTTGTATATATATATATATATATGAGAGTACTTGTGTAACGCACATTAAGTAACTCGCAAAGGCGTTCCGACATAGCTACCTTGGAATCGCCGCAAACATAATGTGTATAAATATATGTCTAGCTCCAAATGATCTTCTCGACCTAAACGTAAGTGTTGATGTACTCGTGTTACAATAGCGACTGTTATTTTATTATTCAATAATTATTTTATTGTTAAATAATTGTTTTAATACTCAATAAATATTTTATTGTTCCATAATTGTTTTAATGATTAATAATTATTTTATTGTTCAATAATTGTTTTAACGTTCCATTATTTTATTTTTCAATGTTATAGCCATCCATCGACGATTTTTCAATTATTTAATTGCTCAGTGATGGAGACCATCTGATCAACATGTACTTCGTCGCTCGTTGTGTTGTCGTTCGTCACGTGATAGGCAGTCGAAGGATCGTGCGAATGATGCTGGTGTTGGTTATGCTCATCGGTGTAACTATGTTGTTACTGATGCTGACCATCTCTTCATCCGTATATTTGTCAAGAAAAGGGAACAACGACACGACGCCGTTATCTGCAGTAGGTGGTGAAGACGACGTCGATGCCGCTCCTAAACCGCCTGTCCTCTGCATCTTCACGACTTTTAAGCCAGTCGATTACAAGACTCTCATCTACCAGAACGTGCTTCGTAACTGGGTCCTTCTCAGCCCACGCA
Organism: Bimastos eiseni; assembly: GCA_959347315.1. Lineage (NCBI taxonomy): Eukaryota > Metazoa > Annelida > Clitellata > Crassiclitellata > Lumbricidae > Bimastos > Bimastos eiseni. The sequence continues at coordinate 12,647,102 of OY365811.1, read as the reverse complement.
GCATCCGTCCCGTCCTTTTCATTCCCTCCGCCGACCGATGGCTCTTCTCCAGAGCCCCCCACGGCGACCAATCGCCCCTAAATCGAACCATCGGCGACCTGGCGACCAGTCTCGGTTGGCTGGTGGTCGTTCCACCGAGAATCAATGGCCAGAAGGTTCCACACCTCAAAGAGATGTTCTTCTACGTCGAGAAACTCTACCCAGATTGTCTCTTCTACGGCTACGCCAACGGCGACGTCCTCTTCAACGGCGGACTGATCCGGTCCCTCGAGGCGGTGGTCGAGGTCCTTGGGCCTCTGCGAAGGACTCTGATCGTCGGAAAGCGGACCAATTTCGTCCTCAACGACCGCGAGATCTACCTACCGTTAGACGTCGACCGCTCAGCGAAAACTGAGGGTCGCCTGTTCATCTCCGACGCCCAGGACTATTTCTTCATGACGCCGCAGTTTCCATGGTCCTACGTTCCAGATGTGGTCGTAGGTCGTCCCGGCTACGACAACTTCCTCGTGGCGACGGCCATTCGAAGGGGAGTGTCGGTCGTTGATGCCACCCGGTCTCTGACGGCTCTGCATCAGACGGACCAGGACGGCAACTTCGCCGGTCATAACCGCAACAATTCCGACCGCGACTTCAACCTTCGAGCGATCGGAAGTCGGTTCCGCTACCACAAGGGACACACGACCCGCAGCCAGTACATGACGCTCGTCGACCGTGAAGATGGAACCGTCACGGTCCATCGACGATACAGCCGACGGCGCGTATGGTCGTCGTTCTGGAAACGAATAGGACTGGCGTAGTTGTTGTCGAGTGGCGATGGACAAAACCGGATTAAGTCGAGTAACGAAGGAAGTAAATAAAACATGGCACATGCCTGGGAAATCTTGGAATACCGGCGTAATTCACGATTGACAGCATGCTGGAGCAAAAGGGCATAATTTTGACCGCTGGGTTTTTCACCTTAAATCCACAAAATAAGTAATAATGTTGATTGAAATAATGAAAACAAGTGGCGAAAACATATAGCTTATAAACCTAATAATCAGAGGAGGGGTAGCAGGAGGAGCAAGAGTAGAAATAGAAGCAGGAGGAAGAAAAAGACAGAAGAGAATGAGGAAATGAACGACGAGGAAGTGGAGGATGAGGTAGCAGTGCATGAAGAGTAGGATGACGAGGAAGACGAGGATTTTGAACTAGGCAGAGCTGTTGCAGTAAAAGGGGTAGGAACAGAAGAAGAGGGAGGAGGAGGAAGAAAAAGAAGAATAGGAAGAAGAGGATGATAAAAGCATGAGGAGGAGGGTAAGAGGAGGAGGCGGAAAAGAAAGAGGAGGAAGAAGAGCGGCACGGAACATGATGAGGAGAGAAAGAAGGGAAGGAGGATGAGTAGAAAGAGGAGGATGAGCAGCAGAGAAGAGGAGGATGAGCAGCAAGAAGGTCGGAGCAGCAGAAGCAGAAGGGAAAGCAGGAAAATGAAGATGAAGATGAAGATAAGAACGAAATGGAGGTGGAAGAAGAGGAGGAGTAAAGAGAAGAGCAAGAGCAGTAGGAGGAACAAGAGCTGAAAGGAAGACCTGGAGGTGGAAGAGGTGAAGGAGGATAAATATAAAGAAGGACCAGCAGGAGGAGCAAATGAAGGGTAAAGAGGAATGAGAAAAACAGCGATTAACATACATACAAAGAAGAGGAGCAGCATTATATGCAGGTATTAGCACTTGGATTTTGGATTTGCCAGTTTGTCTGTAGATAGTAATTAAGTCGTTGATGATGCATAATGCACCTGTATATTTTAACGGTGACATCGTAACCCCAAAACTTGATGTTGACACGGGTAAAACCGGGTATAGCCGTACCCGTTCTTACTCTACCCGTACTCGACCGGACCGGAAAGCGTATTCGTACCACACCCGTACCCGTGGGTACGGGTCGGGTACGGGTGTACGCGCGGGTCGGGTATACCCGCAGATCCCTAGTATAGACCAATTTTAACTATCCGCAGCCTCTTCAATCTCTGCCGCATTCTTCCTCCATCTCTTCCTCCATCTTTTCCTCCTTCTTCTTCCTCTTCTCCTTCACCTCCTACTCATCCTCGACCGTCACCACCTCTTCACATCCTCTTCTTTCTCCACCTTCACTTTCTCAACATCCTCCACCACCTCTTTCTCTTCATAAACATACTTCTAACCTCCTCCGCCTCCTCAAAACCTTCCTCCACCTCTTCCTTCTTTGCTTTCTCTCATTCCACTTCCCTTCCATACCAATCCTCTTCCATCACCTTCTTCCGTCCTCTTCATGTCCCTTTCTTATGACTCCCTCCCCTCCCCTATTCATCTTCTCTTCTCTCCATGATGTCTTACGCTGGTTAGTGGTTACACAGCCAGTGAGAGGCGTGGGAGATTTGAAAACAGGGCCTTAGTTATGAGCAGCGTCTTTCAGCTCAAAAGTTGACTGACTTCAATGACTTGAGCCAATCGTAATTTTAAAGCTGTCATGGCAGGTTAAAGCTGACAGCAGACAACAGCGGCATAGATGAGTCTTGTCACTCAAGTGACAGACTGTCAAATGAAATGTCTATTCTAGAATAACCTGCATAGAAATGGCAATTAAGCCTATACCAACACTTGAATAACCTCAGGTCGTAGGCCGCATATTTTTTCTATATACTGAATACATCTCGTGACATCCCTCGTATCTGCCAGCCTCCTTAGATTATTACTAGCGAATGATTTGTTATCCAGCAATGTTCCCACTGATTTGGTAGATGTTGTGAACAAAAGAGTACGTCTGTACGACGCTCGGGACCCTGACGTTCAGCGACATTGTCCACCTCATTCCGATGGTTTGGACATGCACTGCATCCAAGATTTGAGGGATAGAGAAAGAGAGACAGACTAAGAGAGTGCTCAATTGGATAATTATCATATAGACCACATAAACAAAGACATAACATCACTTGCATAAAAAAACGAGTGGAGCAATGGAAACGACAAAATGGCCGAGGACAGAGAGAAAATTTATTCGTACTCATCGTCAGACGTCAGGAATTAACGAATGACGAAATTGAATCAGATTTCATATGTTTTTAGCATTGCTATTTTGATTCTCTAGAATCGTCGCCCAACCTATAGGTCATACGCACACACATACATTCACCTACGCACATGCACATACACACACACATACACACACATACACACACACACACACATACACACACGCACGCACGTTCACATACCTACATGTATGTACACCTTCAGCGGCACGCAAACGCATTCACAAAGACGATGTGGGTGATAGAGTCCTATACTCCGATGAATTTAGCAAATGATTATAACAAGATCACTTGTAGAACTAGATTAGGACATCAGTAATAACGTTTGATGAGTGAATCTCTGATTAGTTAGTCTCAGGTGGGTGCCCGTATCGACTCATTCCAGCTGGCTTAATTCCTGCCTTTGCTAATGGACATTGCGTGACGGCTTCTGCTGCTGCTGCTGCAATTCGCTGCCAGTTTATCATCATGAGATTGAGACAGGTGAGCGAATGCAATCCAGGTACAATTTACAGCCGCGTACAAACAATGCACGCATTGATTTGACGATTTTAGTCAGCTTCTCCCGTTTCCACAGTCAATATTTCTCAAGTCCGGTATTGACTGAAATGTCAGGCGAAAGAAGGATGAATAGACGAAGAGGATGGGCGACCAAAAAGGAGGAATGAAATGAATGGGAATCCACTAGACCGGATTCGTTCGTTCCCATGGACCATCATGGTGGCTATTGACTGAGGCTCATCAGTCAATTAACGCTCTCTCCTAATACACTGACTGGTACTTATGAGAAATTTAAGTGACCTATGCGGCGGCTAAGCTGTTCATATTCCCATTGGTTATCCAAAAGAAGGTTGACCTGCGATAGATCTTTCTGAGCATTATAAGCTCATCAATAGACTAGTGACCTGTGACCATAAATTATCAAAGTAATTCATTCATTCAGTCAGTTATTCTGAGCATCTATATAGCGAATCCCACGAACAGAGAAGAAAGACCTGAACCACTTTTAAAATCCTGCCGTTCGGCGGTCAACGTAATAAGGAATAGCAGTTGGCAATTCGACCAGTAACGAAGGCATGAACAACACTCAAGCTGACTCGCATATCACGACTGTGAGGAGAAAAGTCATGCATCGGTTTGGTCTTGGTCTTAAAGGAACGGTCACCCTATGTTTCCAAACCATTTCAGCAACACAGACTACGTACACCTTGTGTCGCCAAACCATTGCAGCAACACACTGCACAGACTACACAGACTACACACACACACACGCACGCACATACACGCACACGCACATACACGCACACGCACACACAATGTTGCCAAACTATCTCAGCAACACAGACTACACACCCCATGTCACCAAACCATTTCAGCAACATCCGACTACCCACACCCTATGATGTAACCAAACCAGTGACTGCGAAACCTCATCTTATGAGATTGACGGGTAATTTAACCGAAAATGTTGAATTAATAATGACTCCAGAATGTTGGAGCTCACCACGATTCATTTCTGACAAGCACAGCATTTTCATTACGTTCAACCCACACCAACCCACTTTAGAAACTAAGACTACCCACACTCACACCCTTGTTACCAAATCAAATAATCATCCTCGACTACCCACACCCTATGTCGCCAAACCATTGCAACAACACAGACTACCCACACATCCAGGTCTCAAGAACTCAACAGAGACCGGTCCCTAAATGTCGGCTGTCCAAATCCACACACATATTTTCGCTTTCTCCTCTCAATTGATCTGAGTGTTCCACGAAAAAAGTCTGCCATGACCTAGCACCTGGCATTTCCTGGCGTGGGCCCGTCTCACACCATAGCAAGCCAGGGTTCCAGTTCCATCGCGTTGCTGTTCGAGTACTTTCTCATTTCCTCATAGGGTGCAACCCTAATAGCGCTCGTGAATGATCTGTACTGCAATATGAGACGATTTATGAATCAACAGATGCGATCCGTCATAAACCTGACGACTTACATCGTTATCGTACACCCACAGTATACCGTATTCAGACATCCATGTTCTTAACGGAATTGAACCTGTATTGAGCCAGTATTATTCCTCTTCAGCGGATTGCGATCTGATTGGTGCGAGTTCACTTGAAATGATTGATGATTTGGACGAACCTCAGCCTTCATCTTTTCGGACAATTGCACTTAGGCCTACTATGCATCGTACTTCATCTATACTGACAAACCTGTCCCATTCTTGATCCGACGATAAGATAAACAGGTGGTTTATACGTCTTATAAGAATCAGGCGAGCCATGTTTTGTTAGACCAGAACTGTTGCCATCATGGGCTCCTTCTCCTCCGTGACGATGTTCACAGCGTTGATCGTTGGGATGATATTTTCTGTCGGCTCCAAAGGACATCGACGACTACCAAGTAGAACCAGAAGAGCTAGGTGTTGCCTTCAAGAAAGTCATTCTCATTTATGTAGAGCCAGTCAGTTTCACTTGCTAGAAATTGCAATCATTGGTTTGATCTGATCTAAGAATATGACGTTTTGTAGTATATTGCAAAGAAGGGCTATATAATAATTGGTGGCGCTCCGGCGTGTTGACACCGACTCAGCCGGGGTTGGGTCGGGAGCGCTTCTGGGTAGACGTCTTGAAGGGGCGCTATATGAATCCTCCAAATAAATAAATAAGGCATTTTAGTTAAGTCTTTTCATTGTTTAGATGAAGACATCAAAAACTCGAAGTACTTTTGAAAAGTTCTTGTTAGTCATAATCTTAGCATATTTTCAGTTATATGAATTTACTGTGTTTCGTCTGTTCTTTAAAATCAACATTCTATCTGGTAATAATTAAACATTTTCTGTTGAATTTGCTTCAAGATGTAATTACTGTCAGTAAACGAGATTTGAGCAGAGAAATTTCGTAGAAATCGACAGAGCTATTTAATAAACGCCGCCTGCATGTAAAGTTACATCATACGTGAAGATACTATAGATGTGTCCCCCATTTCACGTCGCTTGTTTTTTTAACCCCATCCCGTCATGTTCCCATATACATCTGTCCCATCCTCTCAGCATTTCCACATCCTTGATCTATTCCCTCAGCATTTTCATCCAGCAATATAATGTTCCCACACCATGAAAGTTAACTTGCAACGTTAACACTGATAATACGTCATCCTACGTTATCATTTCGCTCGATCCAGCAACGCTGTCTCGATTGTAGGTGGCGTGGGGTACCATGATGCAGCAAAAATGCTAGTGGGGTACCTGGGTAGGCCCTTTTCTGGTCGGCCTCCAGGCTCCTGGTCAAGTCTCACATAAAGGGATCTGTTATTCATGAATCCTTATTAAATAGTTTCAATCTATGACTGCGGCATTTGTGACGTCACACCGTATTCTGAAAATCTTACGATTGACCATTAAGGCCCGGAAATGACGTATCCTGCTGAGTGAGGCGTGTCCCCGGGACTCCTAAGAAGGCAATTAGCGTATGTGAAACATAATATGTTCTCAAATCACTTCATTGCCTCAACGGATCCACTACCAAATTGTATCTATCACCAACAACGCATTTCAAGCCTCTCAACCCTCTTCTCTTACATTCGTCAGCTACTCACTATCCAACCGTCCGGGTCAAATCGTTCATCATTATATGTATCTCAATCTTAGTCGCCAGTTTAAGAAATTCTGCAACCGCTCGATCCTTAGTCTATGCTGCACCAGCTGTTTGCAACGGACTCCTACTAAACACCTCGGTCAGTTTGTTCATCCCATCTGTCCTCCAAATCTGACATCTCCTCCGCTTTCACTTTCTTCTTATGCCTTCCACTCTCGACTGGAAAACGAACTCTTCAAGCCTTCCCGTCCAGATTCTACTCCTGCGCCACCAAATAACCCTCATCATCACCGACTACCAACGTAGCACCGCACTGACTCCTTGGCTTGACCTCCAGGATTTCCTGCTGGCGCCGGAATGTAAACGAGAAGCTTGGCTATTGCGGACTCGATTCGGTATTGCGACGGTGACTAAGCTGATATCCCTATATATAACGTGACCTTAGCGGTCGCTGAGAATATAATTTTCACCATTTACATTACATTACTTACAATAGTCGTACTCTGTTTACTGATGCATACACCAGATAGCACGGATGGACGTCTTCCGAAGGATTTCCGTCCCCACCATTACAACCTGGAGTTAAATCCCGACATCTACCGAACATCTCCGCCGTTTACGTTCAGTGGCACAGTTCAGATTTACTTCACCTGTGATATAGAATCGAATATCGCTACAATCAACTCTCAAAGCAAGAACCCAGGAGATCGTGAAGATTATACTAAGATAAGCTTTAATGGAGGTTGTTGCGTAAGGTTAGAGTGAAACTTTGGTAAAAGACTTTATTCAAAGATGAGGATATGGGCAAGGGTTGTAATTGCAGTTTCTGGGCAAATCCGGCATAGTACGACAGAAGAAAGGAATAAAGGAATGATAGAATGAATGAGCGAATGAACAATTGAACAAATTAATTATAATTAATTATAATTATTCATAATTAATTAATTATAATCATAAGTTTGATTAATAACTGAGTGGATTAATTGTTTGAGCGATCTATCAGTCTGCTGATGAACTGCACAGAGCTGACGATCGGCAATTCGTCTGTCAAGATTTCTCTGGTTCATATACAAGATGGAAATCCGAGCATTCCAATCTTGAGTTCGTGGAACGTGAACGATTCGGTGGAATTCGTCTACATCACAACAACGGATTCACTTACGCGAAACGTCAGCTACATCCTTGAGATGAACTTCGCTAGAAAAATTAGCAGCAACGGTAGAAACGGATTCCAATACAGCCTCTACAATTCATCCGATGGAAATACTAAGTCAGACATGCTTTATGATTGTCACGTGAATAGGCTCGATAAGAAGCTGCTGCTCTTTGCTTTGGCTCAACCTCTGAAGCCTGATGATCAAGAGTTTTCCATGGGTCCAATTTTATGATCCAACCCAACCCGACTCATCAAAAATGGACCCGAGCCCCAATCGTGGGACCGTCCGACCCATTGACAACTCTGCTGATGATGGTGGCTGCCGTCGTGTGATCGAGGAGAGGCAGTCTTTCTTAGCTCATTTTGATCTTCTTGAGCGATTATCATTAACTGCCCCTCATGACTTTCGACACTAACTGAAATATAACTTTGTTCCTCTGATCTGGATGGGCTTTAGGCTGTTGCTCGTGAGTTTCTTTAACTTAAATTGCCTTCAGTTTCCAGTTTACAAGGTAATAATTAAGGCGTTTTGTCTAAGTAGTCTGATGAACAATTAAGATGGCGTTATATGCTTTGTCTGCTAAAGTATTATCACAACGACCCAATTCGAGACACATGGAGGTCGTATGACCTTCCGATCCTTCGAGAAGTCGGACTCTTTAAAGCAACGTTCAACATAACTATCGTCCGAAAGTCTCCGCCGCATCTGCAGCAAACCCTCCACTAATCGAGACAATAGACAAGTAGGCAACACAATCACGATTCAACAGGTAACTATAGTAGGTAATCATCTGTTGTGACCTATAGACACTTAGGTCTTGTTATGTTCCATTGACTGTAAATGTTATTGCAATTTTAGATAGCGACCATGTTTCTTATTACGCATTCTCTCGTTATGATAAGGGCACAGCAGAACTATGGATAACAATGAAGCCCGAATGCAGAGGTTGTTGGAGTGTCTAGCCTGCCGCCTCTCTTTCTGTGTATTACGTCACTGCTCTGTCTAGCCTGCTGCTTTTATTTCTGTTTATTACGTCACTGCTCTGTCTAGCCTGATGTCTTCCCTTCTGTTGATTACGTCATTGCTCTGTCTAGCCTGATGTCACTCCTTCTATTTATTGCGTCAAGTGTACAGCTCTGTCTAGTCTAAGACCGCTGCCTCTATTTCTGTTTATTACGTCACTGCTCTGTCTAGCCTGCTGTTTCTCTTTCTGTTGATTACGTCACTGCTCTGTCTAGCCTGATGTCTCTCCTTCTATTTATTGCGTCAAGTGTACTGCTCTGCCTAGTCTAAGACCGCTGCCTCTATTTCTGTTTATTACGTCACCGCTCTGTCTATCAGCGGCGTAAAGGTAGGGGAGTGCAGGGGAGCGGCTGGAATATTTGGAAGTCACACACGCAGATGCAATTGAAAGTAAAACTGAAAATGTTCAAGAATATCTTTTATTTAGAATTGCATATAAAGAGATAATTTGTATTATCAAGGAAAGTTCAAAGCAAGAGGAGACTCAGGAAATGGCAGTGACCATCAGCAGCGTAGGCCAACTGAAAGCTATGGTGGCCAATGATGTGTTCCATTTAATCAAACATGTCAGCATTGTATTGCATTTTTCTGACTTTGCCAATAAGCAGTGCTGGTGCAGAACGATCCTTCGAAGTCGTCTCAAACTCATTAAATCTTATTTCCATTCCACAATGAACGAGGGAAGGTTGTACAGCTTTGCTTTGATTGTGATCGGAAGAGTTTGCTGCTAAGGTGGATTTTCACAAAGTAATTGATCATTTTGCAAGAATGAAACCTAGATAAAAAAGGCTGTGATAGATATACTAATTTTGTTTAGAATACAAAATGGAGTTATTCCTAAGAATTAGTATACAATTATAAGACTTTTTAAAACGTTTTTTGTTTTTTAATTCAAATAAATTCTAAAATTCCAGTACTATAATACACATTATAAAACTTCATAATAGGTGTTTACTGACATTTTAAATTTTGTTATTTCATATTATAACTTGGAAATGATTTAATTTGATATTGAAAAGCAGGCGCCTTTTGGACAGACAGACAGACAGACAGAGACAGATCACGCAATTATTTAGTTGCCCTCTGATGTGATGCGGTCACCCATTTGATCTCCACGCCAAAGATTAAGATCTCCGAACCGAGATCCCCTGCTCTCTTTAGCAGGCGCTCATGACCTTACCTACGCTCTTACGGTCTAACTAGTCTGGCTGAAATATGGGCGCTATAGCCTATGGTGTCTGACAAGGCGACCATTGTGCCCAGTTTAGTATCCTTTCTTTACTGAAAGTTGGAATGATGAAACAGTTTCATTGACAAGTGTAAATAGCAGTCTGATATATGAAACTGTATAATAGTACTATGTTATTTTAGGCTGGATTGATGAAAACTACTCACAGGGTAAGTAGGATTAAGTTGATGCTCAAACTAGGCCTTATATGCTACAATTGGGGAAAATCGAACCTATTATTATCTTAGCAAAAAGTTTAAACTGCGGCAGTTTGATGAAGAATTAAGCCTAAAAGTCCTTTTTCTTCTGAATTTTTCTTATTTCTCCTTTTTCATTGCATCGTGGTTGACTGCTATAGTTATTATATAATCTTGACGAATTAATTAATTCATTCTTAAATAGAAGGCCCTCCTTGCCCAACCACGGCGATACAAATATACTTTTAATTTTTTTAAATTTTAATTCAATGGCTCCTTACTCCTTGGTAACAGTTGTATCTCAAAGGGGAGTGTGTTCCAGGTGGAAGGACCAACAACCGAGAAGGTGCGGTGCTGCTTTATTCGAAGTGCTTGGTTGGGGCACCGGAAACACGAAGAGCTTGACGACTAGTCAGAGCATAGACAGGGCAGCAAAACGCTCGCAGATAGGGCCTATGGGATAGCAGAGCTAATTAAGAAGGCACGTCAGACCAGCGCAGCTAATCTATCGCCGATGCGTTACGAGATGGGAAGCCAGCCCAAGGAATCCTGCATGTAATCTGAAAGTGTATACTGAGTGTTGGGAGTTTATTAACTTCATTTTAAAGCTGACGAAAGTTTGCACGCGCGCCGCGTGGTTGTGTGGGTGAATCAATCTGGTCAAGTTGGAGACTACGACAAATAGTAGGCCTATACTCTGCGAGTGGTTTGCAATGCGAGGAATATATGTCGAATAAAAATAATTCACTGTAGGCCTAATTTAGAAAATGTTGAGATGTCAGACTCCTGCTGCTTTTTTGACAAATCGGACCCTGATTACGTCACTGCTCTATCTAGGTCGTGCATATATCTGTCTGTTTATTACGTCACTGGACCGTCCTATTTATTACGTTGCTGCTCTGTCTAGCCTGATGCCTCCCTATCTGTTTATTACGTTAATTATTGGTCTGTCTAGTCCGCTGCTTCTCTATGTCTGTTTGCAACGCCACTGCTATGTCAGCCCGCTGTTTCTCTGTCTGTTTATTACGTCACCGCTCTGTCTTGACCGCTGACTCTCTCTATTTATTACGTCACTGCTCTGTCTAGAAATGCTGAGAGGATGTGTGCTGTCTGCCTCACGGGGTCTTCCTTTTGTCCCTTTCTCTCGGACCTCTACGACGCAGTGTCATGCTGTTTCGGTCGCTGCTTGGAATATCCTCCCAGTGGATCGTCGGCTCTTAGCTTATAGGAACTCTCACTATCCCATTTTTATTCCACTCTGAAATGTGTCTTATTTGGCCGAGGTTGGGCTGGGAGCGCCTCTGAGTTGAATTCTCGAAGAGGCGCTATATCAAATTCCACTGATTGATTGATTGATTGATTGATTGGTTGGTTGCTACAATATTGAACAGGCAGGTAACCGCTTTGTGATGAGTATCATGCAGCTTATAATTATTTATTAGCCCATAAACCTACCTACGTTATTATTACCAATTTTAAAGTGCTCACGACTCCTTGCAATGTCGTTTATTTGTTGGATGCTAGTTTAGTGTCAGTCTGTAGCTATACGGTTTTGTTTTTACTTTCCATAACTTCGTGGTCAATAATCATTAACGTATTTAAAAAAAATATAGGAACGTATATAAAGTTGGGCGGCTTTTGGGCTATAGCTATACCCTGTAATTGCTTAGAATGATTAGTAAATAAGAAGTCCTTGGAAACAGAAATGTGTTTGGTTATCTGTTGTAGAATGGGAAAAATTATAATTAATAATTAATTTTGTCGTCTAAGTCAGATACCCAGATTTATCAAGCTCATCGATGAAAGTATTGATGTTTGCTTTGTTCAGTGAAACTACTTTGTTGTTTTAATCGATATCAGGTGTGGGCGCATCATTCCATGATAAAGTTGCAGACCCCAAGTGCTAGGTCGACAAAGTTTACCGGTGATAATAATATTATTTTATTTTTACGACTCGTATATGTGGGATGCCCCATAATATCTGCAATTTTAAAGTGCTCACGGCTCCTTGCAATGTCACTATGTAGACTGGATCCGTGAATCCGTTATTTATTTCTGCAATGTAAATGTAGAGCGACAGTTAAGTATGCGCAAGGACGCATCTGTGCAAGTTCGCATAGAGGATGATTTTCGGGACATGTGGCTCTCGCTAGCATTGTTTGTGCACGGTCACCCTAAATGGTGTGGTGTACAATCTTGGTAATTTCAAGAAAATAAAATCTATGACTTTATCTTCACAGATAAATTCATAGAAAGTTAAGACCATCGACATCATGTAGTCTCTATTTCTTAACGTGTACATTCACGCTTTACAACCTCATTCTTTGAATGGATGAACTGTGTTTATGGTGTTCACCATGGCACAAAAGTGAGTATCCCAGATCTGGGAAGCCTCGCAACACTGGACAACAGATGCATTGCACAAAGGCCATAATAGGATGGATTGCAAAAGCTGTAGGAGCAATGTCGTAATATAATAATATGAAAGCTTCAAAGAAAAAACAAGGCTAAACAAGTATTGCTTTTTGCCAATTATGCCAATACCGATTATTGCCGATTATTCGTTTGCCGATAGCCGATTTTTTCATTGTGTTTCCCAAGATGACCGGTTCTAAAAGATAGACCTACTGCTACTGCCTATTGTTGTGATACAAGCAAGCACTTGTTCCTTAGGAGATGTAAGCATGTAGTTGGGGACTAATCCTAGGCAGCCAATACAGATTAGGGACACCGCCCACTGACGACCATGGATGACGGAGGAGAGGAAAGATAATCTATGTAACTAGACCCCTTCTTCTAACATGTCAATGATGCCATTTCCACCCCAGACAGGCCACTTTTACGACTTGCCAATTTTGCGTAAAATGACATGATTGTGACCAGGGCAAATAAGCAGGCACTGTGACTCACTCTGCGCAACAGGCTACTGCTGTAGACACTTTCCCACGGTACTAGCAGTCTAGCACAATTGTTATGGGGTGGTCTGAAGTAAAAACCCGAGTTCCCCACGCTATAGGAAGCGAACAGATTGCTGTCCTTAACAGACCCAATGAGACAGCTGAGTGTAAAAGCTCTACTAAAAGTACAGCATTCTAATTAAAAAAGAATAAAGGAAAGCAAGATAAAATGAACTGAATTGAATTGAAGTTCATGGGACTAAGAGCCCTACCGAGAGACGAAGTCAAAGAAACACAAAGAGAAAAAGATATTATTGTACAATGAAACAGTTAATGGCTAGTCACTGTCTATTTTTAGTGTTGGTTTTTCAGTTGAAACGGACACACGAGTAGATGAAGAAAGAGGGAGACAAAGAGCAGAAAAGAAATGCTCGATTAGCAGATCTTACGCTAATCGTATCATATCTGAGAATTTATAAAGTGCTTCTTAAAGTACTTAACTATTCAGTCGCGCTCGGTATGTCAGCCCGAACGAAATAGCAAAATCTTCAAGTAGCAAGGAGATGAGATGGATTGAGTGGTAGGTCATTCCACTTGGAAGGTCCTATGATGGTAAAGGCTTAGTGTTGGATTACAGCATTCCTTGCCTGCAAAACTAGGAGATGAAGTTGATCCACAGACTGGAGAGGGTGGGAAGAGACAGCAGGCAGAAGTCGCATAGATTTTGATTAACTAGACTGATGTAGGTTCTTAGGATTAAGACCTATAGAGACAAAGTCAGAGAAACACAAAGAGCAAAAGAGGAATGCTAATCCTGCTCTTGAAAGTGATTGATTTAATAAATACAGCAACGACTGGATTAGAAGATAACATTACCAGTGCCGTTTGACTGCTATCCGCATGTTTCAAATATGTTGTCATGCAAACTAATATGGAGAGCTGAAGTTATCATCAATATTTTCAAATTTTAGCATGCTTTTGTGCCTGGAAAATGTATTGGTTTATGAAACAGTGAAATGATCATAATAAAGTTCATCACTTTAGGTCAGCTTTCTGCAGCCAGCAATATGTCCTATCGTACCAAAGATACAAAGATTTGCATTTTCTGTGCATTTTTTTCACTTGGATCCACATTCACTGCCAGATTTGAGTAGCCATCATTTTCCAATCTCATTTTGCAAACAGTTGAATATGTTTTTCCAGTTACTTTAGCTTTTTGGTGACTTATTATATTAGAATAGAGAAACAGAGGAGAGCAGTCCCATAAGCTAGCCCTAGCCTTAGATGTAAAGTATTAATTGATTCATCTTTACCATTAGCCAGATAAAGGCTGGTAGCAAAGTCCTCTAACACGAGTTGCCTTTTCTTCCATCTGTCAGTGTATTCGTTATTTCTTAGATGTGAGTTGGCTAGGGGTGCAGTTAGATTGTAAATCTTTGCAGATATGAGGTGCAACCTAAATATTGAAGAAGTTTATGTATGGGGCGGATTTAAGCACTTGGTGTCCAATGTGCTAACCAAAGGAGTCTCGTGCCCAGTATTGGACTCCGATTAATAATAATAATCTGGAACATTAGGGGAAAATGTGAGTCTGATTCATTTGTGATTTACAGTTTCTGCATATTGCGTGATGCATCTGAAGACAGATTGTCCGTGAAACTAGAGACAGAGAAAGTGATGTGATGAATCTGTGATTGCAGGGACTGGATGACGATGATGATGATGACCACCGAGGGTTTTGGTCTGAAGGCAACTGGCATCTGTTTGGAGCCATATTTCACTCATGGGGTTCCCTCCTCCCTGGATGCTGTCATTCACAATATTGACAGTCAGCTTGTGGAAAACAGTAATCAGTAGGTTATTTTCTGTCTGTAATTCCTTACCCATTCAATTTGTAAAATACCATCTCTGGAGAAGAATATTTAATTAAGAAGTCTATGCACACATATTTGAATGAACAAGCTTGTCAATTCTGATTTTTTTCTGTTGTGCATAATTATTGCAAGACTATTAAGTTTTTTACTTGATATATCAAACCAATTTGTTCTCAAATAGGTGACCCTAACAAGTGGGGCTCTGGTCCCTTCTGGGTCTGCCCATCATATCCCTGCAACATATTTGTACACTGCATTTTCTATTGTTTGTTCGGTTTAGATAATAATAAAACGCACTTACTTTGTTCGATTCATTGACCGAGTATTGACGACTTTATTGAATGGTAGCTGTTAGCATGGTATGATTTAAGGTTGGTACTGGTGAGTGGAAGGCACATGGAAAGAAACAATGTTAAAGAAAGTTGAAAGTAATATGTGATCAGCATGGTGAAGTTTCTCTCTTTTCCAATTCACTTTGGCTTTAAGTTTGATTGAATGCTTTGATGTGTTAATTAAACCAATAGTTCAACAAGTCATTTCCTCCATTCATTATTCAGTTGATGAATTGTCTTTCATGACTGAATTAATTTTTTTTGAAGTTTTATATTACAACAGATAATATTCTTAAATTGATTTTTGTATCGTGTTGCATGTTGTTTTCAATCAACCTCTGTGTGATGCCATTCTTATGTGCTTAGATTGGATCAATGTGTCAAGGATATGATGGAGATGAGTCAGCAGCTGTCAGGTCTGGAAAAGGCTTTCGATGGTCCTCTGGATGCAGTCAACCACGTCGTCGACAACTTTCTTCTTGAGAAAACAACTTGCTTTGACGTAGACTTGAATTCAGTTGGCCAAATGCTCCGAAATGTGGTACTTTGTGCATTTTGTACATTCAATGTGGTTTGTGTTAAGGGAATCTTGCTGCTAGACGATGGAAGTTGGGTTTATGATTTGGAAGACAGTCCTGATAATGGTTAGGTTAGCTTAGAGCAGCGGTTCTCAACCTGTGGGTCTCATATATAATATTTATGTAGTCTAATTGTGATTATTAGGCCTAAACGAACTAACCATCTAGTATAGTGACTTTAAATAATCTTTTCTTATTTCTTGTAAAATGATTTATTTAATAAAATTATTACCAGCAGCAAATTTTAAATTGTTCTGTTAATTAAAGATTGATGATGCTGTTATGCTTGAGGTGTATAGATTATCAAATGGTAAGAAGTATAATGCATGGTAGTAAAAACGCGGTAAATGCAGTAACCCAATGCGTTTAATAGCTGAGGGTCGCTACACCTTTGAGAATATTATTAGGGGTCGCAGGTTGAGAACCACTGGCTTAGAGTTTATAGTCAGGGCTGTGTTATCAAGAAGACTAATAATGATTGGTAATTTGAATACATAACCTACTCTGGTCAATTCTAGGTTAAATTTCTGGACAAGCACAATTCGTGCCTCATATGCGACAACTGACTCACACTTAATATTCTGCAATGCATTTCACTTAACACATTGGCTGCCATGTACATTATTACTGCTATAAACACAAAATGTTCACTATATGATATATAGTGAAGTAATCATTTGTTTACTCTGTTTTGGCAATATGAACTCAAAAACAAAATGTAAAACATACTCCAGAAATTTCTCTGCTATTTTACATTATGCATACATTTTTTTACACATTCACGTAGGTGTGAAACTGCTCGAAACATGTCTTGCAGAAGTATCACAACATCAATTGACTATGACTTTTCAGACAAGTCCTAGAGTAGTGTTTATACCTGGAATGCCAGTAAATGGAATGTCTGGAGGAGGCTCATATGTAGGAATCATATTTATCCATTCATTCTGAGGCATTTGTCACGATGTGCCAGCAACCTGTTGTTGAAATAGGCCTATATTATTATATCATTGGACTCACTCACATCCGCAGCCTCTGATGTCGGATCTACGCCACATAATTATATGTTGGCTATCATCAGTGTCTACCTGTATCTTTGGGCTGGTAGGCCCAGATTCCGAATCTTGCACACTATCGTCACAGTCAAAATCGTCATGATCTGACGAATCCAGATCCTTTACTAACTTCAAAACCGCCGCATCGCTCATTTATCACTTCACCATTTTTCAAAATGTCTTAAAATTTACTCCCTGTAACAAGAAGTTAGTCCTCAAAGAAGCAATATTTGTTTTCACTATTTTGAACTTAGTAAACAATATCTGTTTTCACTAATTTTGACTAAGTAAAAAATATTTGTTTTCACCAATTTCGACTAAGTAGACATCTGGTCTCAATAATAAGCCATCACAATAATTAAATTTTGCGGGAGGACATTCGTTTTAACCATTTACAGTAACTACGAGTTAACTTGCAGGTGGCGTTTGATGGAAACATTTTAACTACGAGTTAACTTGTAGGTGGCGTATGATGGAAACATTTTAACTACGAGTTAACTTGCAGGTGGCGTATGATGGAAACATTTTAACTACGAGTTAACTTGTAGGTGGCGTATGATGGAAACATTTTAACTACTAGTTAACTTGTAGGTGGCGTATGATGGAAACATTTTAACTACGAGTTAACTTGTAGGTGGCGTATGATGGAAACATTTTAACTACTAGTTAACTTGTAGGTGGCGTATGATGGAAACATTTTAACTACGAGTTAACTTGCAGGTGGCGTTTGATGGAAACATTTTAACTACGAGTTAACTTGTAGGTGGCGTATGATGGAAACATTTTAACTACGAGTTAACTTGCAGGTGGCGTATGATGGAAACATTTTAACTACGAGTTAACTTGTAGGTGGCGTATGATGGAAACATTTTAACTACTAGTTAACTTGTAGGTGGCGTATGATGGAAACATTTTAACTACGAGTTAACTTGTAGGTGGCGTATGATGGAAACATTTTAACTACTAGTTAACTTGTAGGTGGCGGTCAATGTCTTAAGGGACATGTTGACTACTAGATTAATTTGTTTTCTTTAGCATAAAAGACATTTTGAAAAGCCAGTGACTAATTAATTTAATTTTTCATTTTCAGATAAAGTTTATTGAATCTCACCCTGGATCAGAAGAGAGCGTACTCCATGACCTTATGACCCTGTATTCATCGCAAGGCCTGGCATTTCCTGTGTGTGCTTCGTCTACCGATCTCATTTCACAATCAGCTTTGTCACTTCACACAGCAGTCGATCAGTCAGAGCAAATGGTGGAGTGTCTCTGGAACGATCTCTGCCTGCGACTTCGCCACCATTTTGTCGACCGCCTCTGCCGTCTCCCAACTGGACAACCCCTCACACCCATTGACACCATTCGCCAACAGAGACTACAGTGTGTTCAGAGCTTGTGTAGTATCTTTCCAGTCCAAAGCGTTCTCGCAAAGTACCGTAGTCTTCGACAGCATGAGCTCCAGAAATGTCTCAGCAAAGGTAGTGCAAAGAAGGATAGGTTTTATGATCTCGTTAAATCCTTTCTGCAAACATCGAAGATCCTGCTGGTCATGATCGATGAGGATTTTGAGCTGTTCGTTTCGGGCGTTTTTTCCGACGAGATAGATGTTTTAAAGGGAATCGAAGAGATCTATTTTGATGCATTAGGTGATCATGTTTCTTCTATTCTTGACGCGTTCTACTGTGAAATTCCCAGTTCTGAAAAGAAGAATGATAAAGATGCAAGGGTGATGCCAAAGTCGCCAAGCGATGTTGGATTTCTTGGTCGGCACTTGAGGGGTGGTTTGAGGCACCAGCATTCGCAAAGTCTTGAGAGCCTGGTCATGAAAGGTGAAGAAAAGCAGTTTACAGACCTGAGTGTTATTCCAGAAACTGTTTTGTCAAGCCTCGTGGAATTCGTTGAATGCCTCCTGTTTATTGATAGTCGACTAGAAATGATTCAATCTCTTTCCACATGGGAGCGAATAGGAATCTCAGTAAAGAAAACATCGCGAAAAAAGTTGAAGAGTGAGTTTTCTTTTCATTGTTGTTTTCTTTTAAATCAATGTTAGTGAAGGTTTACGTTTATGAATTTTTGACTTCCTTATATTGACTTTAGTCTGAATTAGAATAAAATTATTTCTGGAGTGTTAAAAGAGTCTTTCCTCAAGATGAGATGCAGTATATGAAGCATTCGACTTCATGAAGTATTCTTGTGCCTATGTCTGTATGTCCTTGATGTTGATTTAAGCCATTCTTGATATCTTTCTTTGTCATTTTGATCCCAGGTGCTCTGAAACCTGCACCTGCTTCCTCACCTGAGGAACCAGATAAAGTGATGCAGAATGGAAGGATTCCGTCGACTAGCAGCAAGCCTTTTGTTTCGGAAGAAGCAGAGTTGCTTGATGGAGATGCGACCATTTCAGGAGTGCGACCTCTTGCCCAAGGTACAGTCAGTCAATGTTGGACAGTCTCAGACTGTCAGTTGGTCTGTTAATCAGTCAGAAGTCAGTCAGTCAGTTGATCCATCAGTTGGTCAGTAAGTCATTCTCCTGGTGTTGTGAATGGGGTAACCGAACAATTGAAGTTGTTGGTGCAATAAGCAGCCTCATGCAAATTCATGGTTTTTGGCAGAGTGCATTTGAATGTTTTTCTTTTGTTCACCATCTAGCCACTTAGTGCTGGGAATAGATAATGTGCCCAGTGTGTTATCCACTAATGCATTCCATAACAATTTAACGGATTTGTAGTTACGTGCAAGAATCAGGTTTGTTCATTTACATATCTACTGCAGACAACTGAGAGACTTGTCTGTAAGTATGATCTGTGCAA
Source organism: Bimastos eiseni (assembly GCA_959347315.1). Lineage (NCBI taxonomy): Eukaryota > Metazoa > Annelida > Clitellata > Crassiclitellata > Lumbricidae > Bimastos > Bimastos eiseni. The sequence continues at coordinate 12,627,308 of OY365811.1, read as the reverse complement.
TAACCCTGTCTGTTGATTACCTACCTGACTATTGCGCGAAATCATGGTACCCGAGTGAAATATGCTCTCAAGGCGTGTATGTTGACTGTAGAGTTGCCTGATTATTGCCCTGCCTGCTCTCTTAAATTTGCAGTTGCCGATGTGAAATTTACATGTTTGTGTATCATGAATATTTTAAGCTGACTTGCCCACTATTCAGGTAAGTGGACTTACCTGGTTATTTCACGAAAGTCTTCAGTTTCTTTGTTTTGTAACGTAGAGCCCTCGTGTGATGGACCTCAGTTTGACTGGCGAAGCATCTTGCAGAGACTGAGTCCTGACTTGGGTCTCTGCTTCCGTAGCCATCTTAACAGACTGGTTGAAAAGACATGCAAGGAGGAGAGTGATGTCTTCGAGAAGACCTCGACTTTGCCAAAAGTTCCCCTCTCTTCGGAGTTCATAGAATTTAACCCTGACCTCCCAAGATTCGTGTCAAAGGTCAGCGATATCTGAAATCTTGTAAATTAAGTTGGAATTTTTTTAACATCAATGATAGTTTTTATTCATACAGTGTTGATTGTGATGGCAATGGCTACTGAGACAAAGATGACTTTAGTGAATGATTTGAAAACCATTTCTGCTCAAGCAACTCTTTGGCCTATGCATATTTTTAGATGCAACATTGTAGCTCCTTTGTGGGGTTCCTTGTAGGTGCAATATATATTAATAGTTCAGCTAACTGCTCCCATACATAAGCAATATCATATGTATGTATCAATATAGCATTTCTCTTCTACAAAACTTCTAACCTAAAAAAACAAGACCGTGATCAGAACGAAATAGCATGCAGATTGATGTTTTTGAGAAGGCTTTTGCAGATGATGGCAACATTGGTGATGCCATTACGAAAATGATGAAGATTTGCAGTTAGGATTACACTGGATAATGTGGTTATTTATAGGCTACTTGGAGTGTGCTTGATGAGATAAGTCGTCTACTTCCACTGGCGCTCTCTTGCAGCACCAGTGTTTGCAACTCTGTCGTTGGAATTGCCTTCCTTGATGCGGTGGTCCATTCTGCACAGGCTCTCAATGCCTGGCTTCTAAAGGTATGGACACACTTTTGAACTCTGACTATTATTAACCTGGAATCTGCTACATCTAATTTTCTGCCTTTCTAGTTATTTTAAAATGAATCACAAAGTAACAGATTATTGAATATAGCATTTCCTTCATTCGTTCATAAACTTAATCGAGAGTGCTCCATGCCCAGCAGTGGCTAAAGAACTTAGTATTTCATGATAATAAAAGCATTGAGGGTAAAAAAAACTAATATTTGCATTTACAAATGAGCCTGAAACTGAGCTTTGACTAATTAACCCTATGTGTTAATTTGTTCTTAGTAGAGAATTGGTTATTTAATTTTGAAAATCAGATCAAGAGAAAATTAGACTTTCTAGGAAAATCCTGGTTAAGAAGATGCTTAGTGGTTAGCATGTGAGACTGTTCCTCTGTATGAGTCTTCTGTGTGCGTGTTTCAGCTGTCTCGTGAATCCGTTGATCGGGTTCCCGTTTCCTGTCTTTACCTTGGTCTGTCCAGTTCCACTTTCCTTCAGAATCGTTTGGAGTCATTTGAAAGTACTTTGCGACTTAATGAGGAATCCAGGTAGATTTTCTCTGATTCTTTCTTTTGTATGTTTATTCTTTCTAAGAAATCTTTTCTGTTGTGCTCAACAATCAACAAATCAGTTTATTTCTTTCTGCAGCATTGTGAAATTGGCAAACATATGTGGGGCATTGTATTGCATAAGTTAAATGTGCCAGCGACACTGTTTTTAATGGCAGAGTAGTTGTAAGCATCATCAGGCTGATTTGAAATGGAAATTACTCATAGTAATTATGGGGCTGACTAATTGCCAACCATTTGTTTGTTGAATTCTAGCACAGTAGATTGCCAGAAAACTAATATGTTATTGTTGTTACTCTGGCTTAGGCATGTTTCTTATCACTGTTTGGTTTGTGTGAGAAGTCATCAGGGTTTGGCATCTTGTTGCGATGAGTGTCAAGTGACAACTGACTGCTTTGTGGAGACAGTCAAACAGTTCCACAGGGATATGATCAGCCACTCCATCTCACATGATGCACAGTCACACAACTGGAATGATACCAAGGAGTTCTTTGAGGTACTGTGGCTGGTATAGTTTTTTCATCGCTGTGTTATACTTGTCTTTGGTGGCTGTAGAAGTCTTGAGCATGATGCGTATTCACTGTCATGCTACTCATGACACGTATTCACTGTCAGTCTCAGACTCTGTCAGTTGGTCACTGTCATGCCAGGAGTAATATTCAATGTCTTTGTTTCTTTGCGCATATCATCAGGAATGTAGTCTTAACCTTGATGTGTTGGTCTTAAGATGGTCTGTTGATGTACCCAATGTTCCTGTCTCGTCTGGAAAATATTGACCAATGTCTTGGTCTTATGTCTTGTTTTGGTCTTGGGGCAGTACTTCAATAATAATATATTCATGTGTAATTGCAAACTGACAAACTGCAGTATGATTACAAACTTAGTATGAACAAACGACGACATGTTATGAGTCGAATTCAAGTGTTGGCAGCCATGTAGGGCACACATTACGCTACGCATCTGATTTAACGAAAGCCGCCACCTGGCAAAAGAAGGGCTACTCAGCCTTCCACAAGATACAAGTCTCAAACTCAGTTCCTCAACTCTGCGCACCAGTACTCCATGACCCCTCTCAGGCCTCTTATTGGTCTTGCCTGCTTAGGTATTGTAGGCAAATTCTGAGATTCTGTGTTATGAAGCAATTTGAAAACCACAGAGCTGCCTATTGTTGCCACCTCATTATTATTATTAAACGGACGATTTCTAAAGCGCCGTAACGCAGCCATGCTGCTACAAGGGCACCTAATAAGCAATGTGTATCGTCAGAAATCAGTTACGTTGAAGTCATAGGGATATTGTTAATTAATTCATTAGTGCTTAACTGCAGCCTGTTGGTGTGCATTTCAATTTGCTAATCAACTAAGCGGTCATAATATGGTGCCTGTTTAAGGAATCTAATCAGAGGTGCTCCCAGTTCAACCATGGCTAAAGAAGACAGGTTTCAAGGAAGAATAAAAGGGAGATGCACCTTGACAATTTTCTATTTACATAACAGCATTCAGTGTGTTTGTCATAACAGCCATGCAGTTGCTAGTTTCAGAATATTTAGAGAGGCATAATTGCTAATGCTGCATGATACAATAGTAATCATTTCTGTCGTCTTAGTACGTGGAGGTTGAGATCGATATTGTTGATGAATGCGAATGTAATGAATGAATTGTTTGACGTGTGGAGCAGGGTGAGCGCTGCTCCTTCGACATTCAGATGTGGACCCTTCACATGCAGCAGCTGCGTTTTGATCTGTGGTCAATCTGTTCCTCGAATCATGCCAAGACGATTTTCCTCAATGTTCTTAGCGAATCACTGGTTATGTTTGCCTGGCGCTATGCACGAATCCAGCCGTCGCATCGTAGATTGCAACAGTTCATGTAAGAAGGCAATACGAAGAATTGTCAACCGGCATTCAGCTTCTGTTTTAACCTTTAATACCATTGACATTGTATGAAGATTCTATATAGCTCCTTTCGGGTTGTCAACATGAACATCACTAGTCCCACCTTCGTTAAGTAGGACAGTTTTTCTGGCCATCAATAGACATCCGGTCATTGCAGCGAAAATCCTATTTCTCAATTGTTCAGGTGTCATAAAAAATGGGACAATCTGTTGTCTAAGATTATGAAGTTATATAAGGAAAGTTTCACCAGCCAAATTGTATGAGATACAGATATGTTTCAATGAGCACACGTTTGAGTGAGTTAATTTCAGTAGTTAATGTTAAGTTTTAATTGCTGCTATTCAGTGCATGCTGTTTGACTGTTTGTATGTTTCAATGAGCACACGTTTGAGATTTTAGCAATTTGATTCCAATAACTAATGTTTGGTTTTAATTACTCATGTTTCAATGAGCAAACTTCTGAGATTTTAGCGATTTTATTTCGATAATTAATATTTCTTTTTAATTGCTGTTGTTGAGTGCATTGTGTTTGTCATATACTTATTATACATATTTCCAATTTGTTCTGGTTTTACACAGTGCTGACATCAGCGCCATCTTGCTGTGTACGAGTGAACTTTTGCTGTCATCCAGTGATTCAGTTTCTCAGTTTCTAGATGCGTGTGATGGATCGACTGACATCATGGCGGTTCATGACTCGTGTAACTCTCTTCTGTCAACGTTGGCTGTTGTTGGGCCACCTCTGGAAGTCATCTACAGGTAATAGCTCTTCCATTCTCATGTCACCTGTCTCTGTCTGTCTTTCTTTCATTGTGTGTGTCTGTCTGTCTGTCTGTATGCCTTACTCTTATATGTCTGTGTTGCTGTTTTTCTTTGATTACGAGCATATGATGATTTATGTTTGCTGAAATTAAGCTCTTCTTTGTGAAATAGAAATTCATTTGGGTTTGCTTACTTTGCTTTGTTTTACTGCTTGGAGGAAAGCATATGTGTGCTATATCATGTGTCCAAATATTGCTTAAAATCTCACCCTAGAGATACAGATTAAGTGTCGGTTTTAAGACGTTGAGTATAATCTTACCAAAAAGAATAGAAGATCCCTTTACTAACCTCAAATTTTATATAATGTTCCTTACTACGAAATAGCAGAAGACTGTTCGACTGATGTCCTTTTCAACATTGATACCTCGACAATGAGTATAAAATCTGTTAAGTGTTGTGGGTATGTTATCTTATTTGCAATAAACGAATATTATTATTAACAGCCTAAAGGTTGTTGAGGCAGAAGACTCACCAACCACCTTTTTATTATATGAGGCTAAGAAATCAATAATTTCTAGCGCTTGATAACTGTCACTAAATCACTGTCACCAGGAGTTAGCTGAAGAAACTAATATGCTGTTTGTTAAATTTGCTGTTGTTCTGTAAGATTGTTGTTATCTCTGAACTCACTTTTGTTTGCCATCAGTTTTACCTTCAATGTTTGTGTTTAGGGTTTACCGAAAGGGCTTTGACAAGCGAATATTGCGATCCGAAGAGAGTGGCATTGCATCTAAAGGGTACCAGTCTCAGTGGCTGTCATGGATACGACCTGCATTATTTCCACTTGGAAAGACAAGGTCAGCTACAAAATGTATTTTTCATCAGTTGGTTGGATGAAGATGGGTGGTTATATGTCTTCCACTAATATTGCATTTCTTGTTTTATTTGTTTTGAATTTGAATAACTTGTTATTTTAGAGAAATTGAGACTTGTTTGGCTCTGTTAACTTTGTATGTATATGATAAAATTTGTGCAAAGATTCGTAATATATATAGCACCTAAGTGCCTCTCAAAAGCAATGTTGTATACATTACAAATTGACATGCATGATAACAAGTGTGTTTTAAGTAAGGAAGTTAGAATATTCATTAATCAGACATCTGCAGTCACAACATGTACAGAGAAAATGAAGACAGTTGAATATGTTTTAAAATCAGGGCTGTACTTCTTTGTGACATTGTGTGTGTATGTGTGTGTAGTTTAGATAGTCTTCCCACACCCATTGCAGTTTATCTTCATCTGAGTCTGATGTCACGGCAACCAAGGATCACCTGGCACCACCTGTTGCAGGTAAATGCTGATGATAGCACCTGTATTTCAGACAATGGGATATTTCCTATAAACCGTCAAATTAATTATTGAGAGTACGGTCTCAAGCCCAAAAGAACTAGTGTCTTGTAAATGTCTTTCAACTATTTGTTTGTGAAGTTGTGTTGCATTTAAGAATTTTAAGAGTAACAGCTACAATGATAGATGATGATCTATGATGATGATGTTGACCTTGTTGCTGTGTAGTCTTTCATGTAATACATTTTAGCCATTGTGCGGCAACCTGTGGTGATTTCATTCCAGAGTGGTTTGCCTCGCTTGACTTTTCAAGGAAAAGGAAATATTCAAAATGCATTGTCTTCAATATGTTTTCCAACCAAAATGGTTGGGTTTCGTTAAGTTAATTTTGTGTGACTTGACATTAAATTTTGGTGTCGCAATTAAAATTTCATTATATTAATGATTTTTTTCTTGAAGCATTGTTCCTATTGCTAGTCAATGCTAGACAAATGATAATGATTTTGGTGTCAAGTTATGATTTTTGGTAGCCCCGAAGAATAAAAAAAAAAATTTTTTATGCACCATTTGGCTATTCTTTTTTTTGTGACATGTCATTTGAATATAGGTTGCAGCAGGAGTATTAAAAACCTTTGATAAACAGCATTTGACACTGAGCATGCTTGTGTTAATGGAAAACAGGCTTTGGCAATGAAAGACTACCAAATTCCGATAATGCTTTTGACTCGTTTGACCGAGATGTCAGTTGGACCGACTGCCAGTGGACAGAAGGAGGAAGTAGAAGGCACTGTGAGGCAGTTGTTTGTGGCAATTGTTGACATCATCGTCAGATGCAACCAATTTCCAGATGGTCTGATGAAGGTGATTCTACCAGTCATTGACAGGTGATTAGGATTGCTATTAATTAATATTATTATGATACTTTTTGTTATTGCTTGGTTTTTGGCTGTTGTTATCTTACTATATTTTATTCTTGTTAGTATGAAAAAATGTCTCTCTGTGCACTTTGTCTCAGTATGATGGTAGAATTTATGATGATACTGTATTGAATTCAAGTGAATGAGACACAAGCTAATGACAGAGAAACCAATAAATTGCTTTTTTAATAAAAAGTGTATATATATAATATATATATATATATAGATAGATAGATATAATGTCTATATAATATATATGTATATTAGCGTGAGCAAGTGAGGACAGTGCGTTGAATCGAACTGTGCATTTACAGTTGAATTGTTTTTCAACATGACTTTGAAGGTACTCAATTTTTTTTGAACAGGTCAAATGGTTGGAGTCTATTTGATGCATCAACTGTCATTGGAAAAACAACTCCAGTTAGTGATCAGGTTTTATCAGGTTTTACCAGTGACCTAACATCACGATGTTATATGTATATATATATTTGTGTGTGTATGCATAAATATATATATATATATATATATTATATGCCATCATCTGTAAGTTACTTGATGTATTTTTGTAGCATTTTAATATTTTCCGGCTATTTTTAAACAAACCGTGGCGTGATGTAATATCTGTGAAGCATGGATAACCATTGCAACATACGATGTGGAGGATTGAAGTGCAAGGAGAAGACTGGTTCGAACTGTTGGCAAGCGAGGCAATGACGTCGATATGAAGTTTTGCGATAGTTTACAGAGTTAAAAATGCTGATTGATGATTGACGAGAGAAGAGTTTCAGATGATGTTGAATCAGAGTTAGGAACTTTGGATATTTTCAATTCGCTTGATTGGTCGCTATTAGTTTCAATGTATTTCCTTTACTTTCTGTGGAATGTGGAATAACTTTAAAGGATTGTGATTGGTTTGAAAGTTAGACTGCTTGCAAGACGACAGGGATGGGCAGTAATTTAATTTAATAATTGAAATTACGAAATTACGAAATTTCAATTATTATTAATTTGTTGCTCTAAATCAATGTAATTTTATTACATTTTGCCTGTAATTTGTAATTTCTGATCACTTTGTGATAAGCAAATTACTTAACGATACTTGATAAATAAAAATTGCTTATGTACAAATTTCTTGGATCAATAATCGTCTTACTTTTAAATTTCTAGTATTACTATTTGAAAAGGGAAATTGTTGAATTGGTGGTTTGAACAGCCGCTGCCTCTGAAAGAAAATTAAGTAAGCGGTATCTGACAATGTTATGCAGGCAAAAAGAAAAACAGAAAGCTTGGGTTTCTTGCACAATCTTGTCTGCATTTATTGACCCTGATAATGTTAGTAATTTCTAATTTGGTGTAACTGCAATTACATAATTTGTAATTAGTCATTTCCAGCAAAATTCAAAAGTAATTTGTAATGTGTAATTTAATTACATTTTCACTGGTAATTGGTAATTTGTAATTAAATTACACGAGCCTGTAATTTGCCAATTCCTGCAAGACGATGCAGCTTTATCTTATACTGTTAATTGTTACAAGCTGATGATCTCAACGCTTGGCTTCTATCAAATGGCTAGTGTTCATTCTTCCTCACTTCACTGGATGTTGTGTAACACTTCTTGACCATTCGAGACATGGCTAAAAAGTCTTAGATCTACAGTGTACTCGTCTGAGCTTTGGAAATAATCAAACTGTCAAATACAGTTAGACATATTTTTGTGCTTTGTTTTTCAGATTCCTATGTGGCTCGTGTCACTTATGAAACAACTAAAAATTTTCATAGACAGGTGAGATGTTAGTTAGTCCTTAAATCATTTTCTGTTGCTTTTGTGCTTACTGTCCTTCCTTCTATCTCTCTGTCCATCTATTTATGTTCATCTCAGCCAATTGTTCCTGTCTTGTGTATAGACTGTTGTCCTGCTTCTGTGTTTGCAGATTGATTGAGCCAGGAATAAGACTACTCCTCATCAAATTAAATTCCACACCGCCATCTACAACCCCGCTTTCTGAGTTCCTAAAAGACCAGCTTCCTTGCGGCTGCCGTCCGCTTAAGACGCCGGCAGACAACTTCAACAGCAGTAAGATTACTAGTGTGTGTACATATGCGTTGTTGGGCTGTCTGTAGCCGCTTTACAAAACCTATTCCAAACACTTATTGTTGACATAAGTGTTTTTATCTTCAAAGCCTAACTGGTTTGTCTCTAAACAGCTGATTCTCAAATAGATAGAGAAAACTATCTGTGGCAATTTCTTGCAGATATACGGAAACCAAGCAGTAAGACCCATCCTTATGACTTTGGCTGCTGAGAAGTATTCAGTGAGCCTATTAACCAGATGTGACTAATGAAGAATGAATGGACAGTTGGATGCATTGGCTGATCGGTTAGAGCGGTCGGCCCTTAACACTCAGCACGTGCTGAGTGAGCGGGTTCGACCCAAGTCCAAGGCGTCATTCAGTCACTGTAGGGACCTTGAGCAAGTCCTTCGCGCACAATTGCTCTGCAGTACAACTGCAATTACGCCGTCGAGGCATGTGCACTACTGAGCAAATAATGTTTGAAGAAGGGCAATATCAAATTTCAGAATAAATAAAATTAAGTAACAAATGAATAAATATTACAGATGATGACAATACAATGTCAGAGCAAATGTATTCAAACGAAACTAATTGTGACAACTCTGATACTTTCTGTTGGAAAGACAATCATTTCAGATTCCTTCTATTGTCTAGAGCTGCTGGAGTCTGTTAGGCAATACCACCTACAAGCGTAACAAGTGAAGTGTATGTCCAGTAGGAAGTACTCTTCTCTCAGATTGGGCTGAGAAGTTGATATTCCTGAAGTGGAATATGTAATTGTAACATTTTTCAATTCATTAGACGCATCCATTATTTACAAACGTCAATTTCAAGACTCCAACCATGTGAGACATTACATGGGTTATGTCGCTTATTTCGTTCTCCACTGAATGAAGACTTTCCTCTTTAAATTGCATAGCCACCAAAAGCTGTCTCTTGTCCATTCTTTATGTTGTCCAGTGTTATGGCTTAGTTTTGCTTTCCCATCCATTTATGTCTTGTGCATTTGATACTGGTACGATAAAAGTTGCTAATAATTAATAATACGAAGATGATATTAATATTTTAGCAACAAATTTTTAGTGGGTGTTCAAACTTGTACATGTTTGAAATGTTCTTGTTTTAAATATTTGTATTCGTATTTGACTTTTGGAAGGCTGAAGATTGTTATTTGGCCAATAAACTTGAAACTTATATTTAGAACATCTTTAGTTTTAGATGACAATTATGTTGGACAGCAATGGTGATATGAGATATGTTTGGACTAATTATGTAATTGTTTACTCAAGTGCAGTTACCTTAAATTTCAGATGTAAAAGATCTTGTGGCTGAGTGTATGTACAGCGTAATTACTCAGATCGTGACCGACATTCATTCTTTGCCAGTTCCACTCATCATCTTCTTTCGATCGGCGCAGGAAGAATTGTCTCGCAAGGGCGGGAAACCAAATTCACGGCTCCATACAGTTGGCCTAAAGGTAGACTGACACCATCACGTACCATGAGCACAGTTCTGATCTGTAGATTTGCGGACGTTGGGAGGCACCATGACACATGTTAACAGTGGCGTATGGTTTATCTAAATTTTTAGTGTTTTTTGAAAGCTCAAAGCTGTCTGATGTAAAGGCATTTTGATTCCAAGGATTTGTACAATTATTTTAAGTACACTATACTGCCTGAATATGGTCATGACAAGAAGTACCTACTTTTATGCCAAGTGCAAATGATTTTATCTTCACACATTATCTTGAAGTGAGAGCATCAATGCAAGTTTGAGTGACCAAGTTTTGAGCTTGACTATGAGAATCATTGTACATGGGTAATGAATTGTGTGGTATATATATATATATATATATATATATATATATATATATATATATTGCCTGAAATATAATACTGTAACTACTAAAGAAGAGGGGTGTTTGCATTGTTTTTTATATTATGTCTTTTGTCTATTTGAGATTGTTAAGGCATAGTTTGTTTGGTTGTCTAAGATTCTGGCAACTGCGCTGAGACTGGCTCTGACAGATCTGGACGAGATTTCAAAGATGATTGGTTGCAGTTCAATGGAGCAGAACATAAAGGACAACCTGAGCATGTTGGCAGAGTGCATCTATCATGTTCTATCAAGCACCAGTTATGGTATGTGTTTCCTCTGTTGTTTGCTTGTGTTGCTTTCTGCTTCACTGCAGAAACATGGATGGTTGTTGCTTCTGAATGCAGTGTTGCTCCAGATAAAGGCTTTTTATTATCTGAATGGCATGCCTTGATTGCATATATCTGAATTTCTTGTGATGCAAGTACAGTATGAAATGATTGCACACATGATTGTGTGGTGTAATCGAGGTGGTTGTGATGGTCCAGTTAACAGCATTGGTTTATGCATAGGCTGCTTCGCATATGTTCCTCTGGTGCGATTTGAACTCGGGAACCTAAATGGTGTGTCACCTATTCAAACAACAGCGGGATCTCTCCCGATTAATTCATTGAGATATGAACGCGTTAGAGGCCACTTGGTCGCTATATAAACACTTTTACTGTGAGTGTTGCCAGTGATGGAATCTAACCTTATGATTTCTATATGGCTCTCCTGACATAAAGCACAAGGCGTCGATCGATGGTCAATTCAAGTGCTGTCAATGATCCAATTTTTACTGATCGAAAGCGAATAGTTCGGGAATTAGGAGTCGACTACGGTGATTAGTTTGATGTGTTATTGACAGATCGTGGTTGTGGAGTTCCACGCATTGCGGGACTGTTCATGAAAGCAAACAAAAACTGGTTGGCAGATCAGATGGACGTGATAACAGATCATCTGACGTCTAAAGAGTATGTACATTGATGATTGGATTACAGTTGAAACAAATTGTGTATTTTGTGTACATGCTCACTTGCGAAATATTGTCATCTGAGAGTATAAAGCAACTACTCGTTGCTCTTTATGAAATGATTGAGTTGCTTGATTGTGTTTTAACCTGAAGCAGTACAGTGGAATGTTGTGAATACTGAGTCCAAGATTGTATGTTTGCTTGCATTTTTCTATCTCTTTTTGTTCCCTTTCAACTCATATTACGATAAATTGTTCTACTGATGAGATCGATAAATACACTTTGTTAATGTTATGTAATTGTACAGATTATATAGCCAGCTGCTGTTTGCCGTTAATTAAAAGGTTAATTATAGACATAATTGATAGGTCCACCCAGGTGCTGGATAAGAATTCCAGGGAACGGAGCAAGTTGATTTTCTCGATAAAACCGCTGAACCATGCAGGCATCAAGGATTTTTGCAGAAATTGTGAAACTTACTTTCTTCATGAAACACTTTAGAAAGGTATATTATGATAAAAAGAACTAATTCTAACCTGCTTTGAGATGCCAATAGGGCCATGCTGGTGCTGGATAACAATTATATGGCATGGAGCAAGTCGACTTTCTTGATAAAAAACATTGAACCCAGCCCAGCATCAAGGATTTTTGCACAAATTGTGAAACTTTACTTTGTGCAGGAAACACTCTAGAAAGGTACCCATATAATATGATAAAAAGAACTAATTCTAACCCGAATTGAGATACCGATAGGTGCTGGATAAGAATTGTATGGCTTAGAGCAAGTCGATTTTCTCGATAAATCCGCTGAACTGTAGCAAGGATTTTTGCAAAAATTGTGAAATTATACTTTGTGGGGAAATGCTTTAGAAAGGTATTTTATGATAAAAAGAACTAATTCTAACCCGAATTGTCATATCAATAAGTGCTGGATTAGAATTATATTGCTTGGAGCAAGTTGACTTTCTAGATAAAAAGCGCTGAACCCGGTATCACGGATTTTTGCAAAAATTTTGAAACTTTACTTTCTTTAATTATTTATTATAAATATGTGATTTCTACATAATATTTGACACCCTGTTGCCACGGGCTAACTGTTTTAACGATGTACCTACTCGGTGGGTCTTGCAACCATTTGGGGTTCTCCATCTGCTGCACGCTGATTAACTTGTAATGATGTGGACGTGGCACTTGTGTGTTATTTTATTGATTGATGTGTGTACTGTGTACACTTGCTGCAGTACCTTGTGAGTATCTCTGTATATGCTGCTTAAGAGAAGATGTTTAATTCTTTCATAATGAGTTGACTTGATGAGTTGATCATTAAGCAAAGCATTCCTTAGAATCTTAGATAACTAGAAGAGTTATCACCACAGACACCCAATTTAGCCCAACTGATGCTATCCATATCTCGAACTGATAATATACATGATGTTGGAGTTCCTAGACTATGTAGAGTCAAAGAAGAGGATTGATGATAAATGATGATGTGTGAAATACACAAACCACAAAACCAAGATTAATGGAATGCTGTGCTGCTTAATTAATTAAGAAAAATGTAGCTTCATTAGAGTAATTTGTAGAACAGTTTGTATCCTATTCTGTTCTTTTCAACCCAGATATGAGATAAGAATTATTAAGACCTTCTGAATTCATGCAGATTGGGTTGTCTGATGTCTTCTGTAATCTTATATATTTTTTGAGCTGCTGTAGCATCTGTTGTCTTCATTTGTTTTAAGAGCATCTGAAGCTGGACCCAGCAGCAGCAGCAGCCACCCTTTGGAAGGCATGGCTTCGGGCGAATATGTCAGCCAGCTGCTGTTTACACAGTGCCAGTCGATCCTGACCTCAAAGACAGGTCAGAGTTCAAAGACAATATTAAATATTTCTATGCACAGATTAATGGACAATAATGCACAGACCAACACAGAGAGATGGACACATGAAGACAGAGGCACAGAGACAAGCACTTACGGACACAGAGATACAGACCAACATAGACACAGAAGTTTTTTCTAATCGTCGGTCTCTCTCTAAGTTTGTACTTGTAAGTCATAACTATTGTCTAGTTTTATTTTTTTCTCGCAGGGAGGCATTCCTTGCATCTTGTCGAGAGTTTCCTAACCAGCAACTCTTTATGGATATTTTCACAATTGGATGCAATTGAAATCTTCAAAGAGGATCCTCTACTTTCTTCCATCATTTCTCCATCATCATCAGCAACACTTACTCTGGCTGCTACAAGAACTGAAGAAGACTTCAATCCCATTCAGTCTTACTCGAGAATAGGCAACTTGCCTTTTGACCAGGTCAGTTAGTTTCACCACTGGTCATTTTGTGAGTCATTATGGCATTGATTAACCTATTGAGTTAGAGGGTCATTTAGCATTGGTTGTTGGCTTATTTTATTTCAGTGATATTTTTATTCTCATATTCATTCACTGGTTTCTGTTCAACATTATTTTATTTAGGTGCTCATTCCTCATTTGCTCATTTTATTCGTCTAGTCTCACAGGATTGAAGCCTCTTCTACTGGATGCTATCTGCCTCCTTCCTTCACTTCTACAGCAGCCAGTCTCACCATTAGGAAGCCTCTCCTACCAGATGCTATCTACCTCCTTCCTTCCCTTCTACAGCAGCCAGTCTCACCAGATGGAAGCCTCTCCTACCGGATGCTATTTGCCTCCTTCATTCCCTCCTACAGCAGCCAGTGTCACCGGATGGAAGCCTCTCCTAACGGATGCTATTTGCCTCCTTCATTCCCTCCTACAGCAGCCAGTCTCACCAGATGGAAGCCTCTCCTACCGGATGCTATTTGCCTCCTTCATTCCCTCCTACAGCAGCCAGTGTCACCGGATGGAAGCCTCTCCTAACGGATGCTATTTGCCTCCTTCATTCCCTCCTACAGCAGCCAGTCTCACCAGATGGAAGCCTCTCCTACCGGATGCTATTTGCCTCCTTCATTCCCTCCTACAGCAGCCAGTGTCAGCAGATGGAAGCCTCCTACCGGATGCTATTTGCCTCCTTCATTCGATGCTATGTACCTCCTTCCTTCCCTCCTACAGCAGCCAGTCTCACCAGATGGAAGCCTCTCCTACCGGATGCTATCTACCTCCTTCCTTCCCTTCTACAGCAGCCAGTCTCACCATATGGAAGCCTCTCCTACCGGATGCTATCTACCTCCTTCCTTCCCTTCTACAGCAGCCAGTCTCACCAGATGGAAGCCTCTCCTACCGGATGCTATCTACCTCCTTCCTTCCCTTCTACAGCAGCCAGTCTCACCATATGGAAGCCTCTCCTACCGGATGCTATCTACCTCCTTCCTTCCCTTCTACAGCAGCCAGTCTCACCAGATGGAAGCCTCTCCTACCGGATGCTATTTGCCTCCTTCATTCCCTCCTACAGCAGCCAGTGTCACCGGATGGAAGCCTCTCCTAACGGATGCTATTTGCCTCCTTCATTCCCTCCTACAGCAGCCAGTCTCACCAGATGGAAGCCTCTCCTACCGGATGCTATTTGCCTCCTTCATTCCCTCCTACAGCAGCCAGTGTCACCGGATGGAAGCCTCTCCTAACGGATGCTATTTGCCTCCTTCATTCCCTCCTACAGCAGCCAGTCTCACCAGATGGAAGCGTCTCCTACCAGATGCTATTTGCCTCCTTCCTTCCCTTCTACAGCAGCCAGTCTCACCAGATGGAAGCGTCTCCTACCGGATGCTATTTGCCTCCTTCCTTCCCTTCTACAGCAGCCAGTGTCACCGGATGGAAGCCTCTCCTAACGGATGCTATTTGCCTCCTTCATTCCCTCCTACAGCAGCCAGTCTCACCAGATGGAAGCCTCTCCTACCGGATGCTATATGCCTCCTTCATTCCCTCCTACAGCAGCCAGTGTCACCGGATGGAAGCCTCTCCTACCGGATGCTATTTGCCTCCTTCATTCCCTCCTACAGCAGTCAGTGTCAGCAGATGGAAGCCTCCTACCGGATGCTATTTGCCTCCTTCATTCCCTTCTACAGCAGCCAGTCTCACCAGATGGAAGCCTTTCCTACCGGATGCTATTTGCCTCCTTCATTCCCTTCTACAGCAGCCAGTCTCACCAGATGGAAGCCTCTCCTACCCGATGCTATCTACCTCCTTCCTTCCCTTCTACAGCAGCCAGTCTCACCAGATGGAAGCCTCTCCTACCGGATGCTATTTTCCTCCTTCATTCCCTCCTACAGCAGCCAGTCTCACCAGATGGAAGCGTCTCCTACCAGATGCTATTTGCCTCCTTCCTTCCCTTCTACAGCAGCCAGTCTCACCAGATGGAAGCCTCTCCTACCGGATGCTATTTGCCTCCTTCATTCCCTCCTACAGCAGCCAGTCTCACCAGATGGAAGCGTCTCCTACCGGATGCTATTTGCCTCCTTCCTTCCCTTCTACAGCAGCCAGTCTCACCAGATGGAAGCCTCTCCTACCGGATGCTATTTGCCTCCTTCATTCCCTCCTACAGCAGCCAGTCTCACCAGATGGAAGCGTCTCCTACCGGATGCTATTTGCCTCCTTCCTTCCCTTCTACAGCAGCCAGTCTCACCAGATGGAAGCCTCTCCTACCGGATGCTATTTGCCTCCTTCATTCCCTCCTACAGCAGCCAGTCTCACCAGATGGAAGCCTCCTACCGGATGCTATATGCCTCCTTCATTCCCTCCTACAGCAGCCAGTCTCACCAGATGGAAGCCTCTCCTACCGGATGCTATCTACCTCCTTCCTTCCCTTCTACAGCAGCCAGTCTCACCAGATGGAAGCCTCTCCTACCGGATGCTATTTGCCTCCTTCATTCCCTCCTACAGCAGCCAGTGTCACCGGATGGAAGCCTCTCCTAACGGATGCTATTTGCCTCCTTCATTCCCTCCTACAGCAGCCAGTCTCACCAGATGGAAGCCTCTCCTACCGGATGCTATTTGCCTCCTTCATTCCCTCCTACAGCAGCCAGTGTCACCGGATGGAAGCCTCTCCTAACGGATGCTATTTGCCTCCTTCATTCCCTCCTACAGCAGCCAGTCTCACCAGATGGAAGCCTCTCCTACCGGATGCTATATGCCTCCTTCATTCCCTCCTACAGCAGCCAGTCTCACCAGATGGAAGCCTCTTCTACCGGATGCTATGTACCTCCTTCATTCCCTCCTACAGCAGCCAGTGTCACCGGATGGAAGCCTCTCCTAACGGATGCTATTTGCCTCCTTCATTCCCTCCTACAGCAGCCAGTCTCACCAGATGGAAGCCTCTCCTACCGGATGCTATATGCCTCCTTCATTCCCTCCTACAGCAGCCAGTGTCACCGGATGGAAGCCTCTCCTACCGGATGCTATTTGCCTCCTTCATTCCCTCCTACAGCAGCCAGTGTCAGCAGATGGAAGCCTCCTACCGGATGCTATTTGCCTCCTTCATTCCCTTCTACAGCAGCCAGTCTCACCAGATGGAAGCCTTTCCTACCGGATGCTATTTGCCTCCTTCATTCCCTTCTACAGCAGCCAGTCTCACCAGATGGAAGCCTCTCCTACCGGATGCTATCTACCTCCTTCCTTCCCTTCTACAGCAGCCAGTCTCACCAGATGGAAGCCTCTCCTACCGGATGCTATTTTCCTCCTTCATTCCCTCCTACAGCAGCCAGTCTCACCAGATGGAAGCGTCTCCTACCAGATGCTATTTGCCTCCTTCCTTCCCTTCTACAGCAGCCAGTCTCACCAGATGGAAGCCTCTCCTACCGGATGCTATTTGCCTCCTTCATTCCCTCCTACAGCAGCCAGTCTCACCAGATGGAAGCGTCTCCTACCGGATGCTATTTGCCTCCTTCCTTCCCTTCTACAGCAGCCAGTCTCACCAGATGGAAGCCTCTCCTACCGGATGCTATTTGCCTCCTTCATTCCCTCCTACAGCAGCCAGTCTCACCAGATGGAAGCGTCTCCTACCGGATGCTATTTGCCTCCTTCCTTCCCTTCTACAGCAGCCAGTCTCACCAGATGGAAGCCTCTCCTACCGGATGCTATTTGCCTCCTTCATTCCCTCCTACAGCAGCCAGTCTCACCAGATGGAAGCCTCCTACCGGATGCTATATGCCTCCTTCCTTCCCTCCTACAGCAGCCAGTCTCACCAGATGGAAGCCTCTTCTACCGGATGCTATCTACCTCCTTCCTTCCCTCCTACAGCAGCCAGTCTCACCAGATGGAAGCCTCTCCTACCGGATGCTATTTGCCTCCTTCATTCCCTCCTACAGCAGCCAGTGTCACCGGATGGTAGCCTCCTACCACTCTGTCTCCTACATGCAGGATGCTGCTGCTCAATTCGAGAAGCTTTACGAATGTCGAACCCGCCAGTTGGAACCATCTGCTGCAAGAACTGCTGCAGCTTGAGTTCCTCAGCCTCCCTGTTCCTCAGTTTCGGAAAAAGTTGACTTTTGGAGAGAGAGGTTTCTTAAGTTTAGTTCAGGTCATCGTGTTGCACCTTAATCTGTATCTGTGCATCTATATGAAATCACCCATCATCACGATCGTTGTCGTCATTATGATACTCTTTATCCTAACCTGTGTAGTTGATGATTCGTTGATAGGTAAATAGAAAACGAGGAGAATCTTTGGTCACTTATGAATTTTGTAAAACAAGTGGCTAAACAAATCAGTCACTTCAATTGCTTTGTTGCATATTTTTGATTTGTTATTACTATTGTTCTGTTGATAACTTTCAGTCTGCTATTATCGATCACAAGTTTGACTGGGGGTCACTCGTTTCGACTGACCTTGGTCTTGGTCCAGTGGCCTTTCGTTCACTGCTTCTCAATCGGCCCGACATCAGGGACTGCGACTTGCTTGAGGATGTAAGCGCTAGAAGAATGGCGGAGACGCTGAAAAAGAAATATCTCAAACACCAGACATCCAAATGATCTCTGAATCAACTGTAAAGACTTTGGGCTTCGAGTGTCAAAGAAGGCGAGATAGTCAATGCCAGATATAACTACAATGCAAATTGGCAAAATTTCTTAACAGCACAAAAAAGGCTACACAAAAAGAATTGCCTATTTAGTGGTGCTTACTTAAATCGTATCTATAAGTCGAGAAGAGATGTATGGTCAGTTTTTGTACCAGTTCAACAATCTTATGAGCTCAAGTCATTGAATATAGTCACTTGTTTATATACTATTCATGACTGGTCATAGTCTGATTTCAATGAGAATGTTTTAGTGAATTAATTAATCTAGTCAGAGAATATGGCTTCTGGGCCTTTCCATGTTTATGGCATCTTTCGGGAACATTGAGGAAGTGCATGAGTTTGAGGCGAGACAGAGGTAGCCAATGTCTGCTACAGTTCTTTGTTCTGCTGGATGACAGTACTTTTGTTGATAGAGGTACTTAAAGAATTAGTTTGTATAATTTTACCTTATTAATTTATTGATCTTGTTTAATGCCGCATCCTATCGCTTTACACTGCAGAGACACTTAGATGAATAGGGTTATCTTTTCTTGAAGTAAATTATGTTGAGTTCTAAAATCAAATTAACAAACCTTGCCTCTTTCTTTTGTATATGTAACTATCCAAATTGGATTGTATTGTCCATACATATTTCTATAGCGCCTCTCACAGTACAGCCTAATCAGAATCGCTCTCAGTACAAAAAGTTTGTTCCAGAGACGAAACGGCTATGGCTGTGAAACGATTTGCATACTTGTAATGATGAGGTGAGGGAAGGAGAAAGTGTCAGGCAGAAGAGGAGCAGGTTGAAAGAAGTGGTTGGACTGATTAGATTTAAAAATGATTGAAATGACTGATATTGCACAAGTCTATCAATAATTGTGATTTAAATTCTGTTCAGAAACTTGAAGAAACACGAATAAACACTTAGAACTTCGTAAGACATATTTTAATCATGAGTGAATCGAGACCTCTCCTCTAGAGAAGCTTATTAATTAATAGCACTCCGTCAGTTCCGTGTTGACTCCTCCATGCCTCCTTCCTTCTAATCTTGTCTTCTATCCTCCACCTTCTAATCCCTCTGCTCGTTCCAGGACCAAGGAAAAACGGGGCTTACGGGAGTTTAAGCCACTCCAGGGCCCTCTTGCCTTCTAGGAGCTTATGGGGTTTTACGCCACTCCAGAGGCTCAGCAGGTAAAGAGGAAATTCACTGGTAACAAACATATACAGAAACGAATGAGCAAGACCAATACTCAGTTGTGTATTGTGTAGTAAGTCAGTACCTTATTTCCATAGTCGTCAACTAATTCACCAGACGGTGCTACACTGTTATAATAATTTACCTAATATTAAAACTAGTACCTAAGTTAGTAATTATAATTTTATAACATAATAATATGTCACTTCATTACCGGTAGTATTATTTATTTCTTGGTCTCTCGGTGATGTGTGCACTTGCATTAGTGCAAAGGCCTGGCAGTGCCAGGAATTTTCGATACTAAGACTTAGTTTACCCACTTTTAAAACTACCACCTAAGTTATTAATCATAATTTAGTAACTTAATAATATTTCACATTTTCTAACTATAGTTTCATTACTAAATTGTCTAACTATCTAATTAATTAATTCAATATCGTAAGTTCTTCAAAGCAACATGGACAATGCACTCCAATCATTATATGTCACTTAAGAATGAGAGTCTTTTGGTCTGGCGATAGTATTACATCTGCATGTGAGCTGGAGATTGTCAATTGAATGATATAAGCAGAATAAACTGATACACAAGCATCACTTAGCCTGCAGATGAAATTGAAAGCCTCTTTCAACTATAAATGAGAGTGTGTGCCCTCTAATCTTTCAATTTGTTTTCACAGATCATCCAAAATGAGCACACACATACACACACACAGTAAATTAAAAAAATTAATCAATCTGTATAATAAAACTCTGCAAAGTGATAAGTTTATAACATCTTGTTAAACTTTCTGAAAAGCGGATTCATCACAAATCAGAGAGATATAACAATTTAAAAAATATAAAATAATATTCATTACAACATTTTACATTTACGATTGCACATATTATTTATTTAAAACGCATTATAGGGGCCTACATTTTGAGCCATTTCAAACATGTAGCACATGATGTAAAACTATTGCAGTATTCAACAGTAAGGCTAAAAACAATGGTTCATGGTAATATACGTGATATTTATCATTAAAATTTGTTAATAACTATGCGATATTAGTAATCAATATAGTTTCGCTATCTTAGTCGAGATACTAGTGATTAAGTTGGCAGTAGACAGTTTGGGCGGCCACACTTCCAATGAGCAATCCTTTCTTATATCTAACCGCAACTGATGATCCAGAGAGCTGGATTCCATCATTGGAGTAAACTTCAAGGACTTCCGGTTTGGCAGAGGAATCAGCTGGAAAATGAACCTTCAAGACCTGCAAATGAAACATTTTCCCAGTATTATGCCATTATCGTTGCATTCTATTGTATTTAAGCATTTATAGAGCACCTCTAGTAGGGTGAACCTTTCAGACACGTTTCAGTGCACAGGGCACCGCGAGAAGCGGCAGGTTTTGAGAGAAGCAAGAGGATGAAAGACAGAGATAGAATTTTAGAACAAACAGAAGGAGAAAGCACA
The DNA here is from genome assembly GCA_959347315.1 of Bimastos eiseni. Lineage (NCBI taxonomy): Eukaryota > Metazoa > Annelida > Clitellata > Crassiclitellata > Lumbricidae > Bimastos > Bimastos eiseni. Next base: position 12,606,223 of record OY365811.1, on the reverse strand, counting down.
TTCCAGATTGAGTGGCAAATTGAAGCTAAGGATTGAGGCCGAGCCATAGCTGCTATAGTACAAGCAAGTAAGAGATCAAGTCTGTTGGACGAGCAAAGTTGACGGAGAAATTATCATGGGTGAATGGTATCATAAGCTAAGTATACATATACATCTGTATGCAACTATGCATGTACTTGTGTAAGCTTGCATTAACGTATGCATTGTGCAGTGGTAAAGGTATGAGATGTAGTATGTCATCCACCTTAACAACTGCACAAAGGCACTTGTATTGTATTTATCAATACTCGCATGTATGTTGGTATGGAACAGTAGTAAAGGTGGGAGACAAGCTTTCCTTTAAAGTCATGTCTCCCATTTATCATCCACGACTAAACGTTTCAAATTTTAATCACTGATTGCATTTGAGTACTTCCCTCACAGAATTGCATGTAGCTATTATGGAAAATTAATATTCATAATGATGTAGCCAGTTATTGCTTTATTATTGCTTTTAATACACTGGTAGGGTTTGAGTTGAAGAACCTTCCCTATGCATGACAGAGGCCAGTCACTATATTATGACTTAGTAATGTTTTTGCAACACAGTTGATTCATTTTGTTACTCACTGTGAGTTCACATCTTTTGGGTTATACTTTAATCATTTCAAAATTAGTCATCACATTTAAACAGCTACTAAAATAGTTATAGTGCATGTCTTAATGAATAATCTCGCTAACAAAAACAGTCAGATTTCTAATTACAAGCTTGTGAGTGTGCTTCTGTGAACATGCATAAGTTGTGTATATATATATGTATATATATATATACACAACTTACGCAGATATATATATATATATATTTAATTATGTACATCTATGTGCTGTACTATGCATATATATATATGTATATATATATATATATGTATATATATATATACACATAGACGTACATAATTAAATAGTACGACATACAATTAAAACAAAATAAGTAAAAGAGAATAAATAAAAGAGAATAGATAAAAGAGAATAAATAAAAGAGAATAAATAAAAGAGAAGAGGTAAAAGAGAATAAATAAAAGAGAATAAATAAAAGAGAATAAATAAAAGAGAATAAATAAAAGAGAAGATAATATATATAAATAAAAGTATAATAATAATATATAAATAATAAATAAAAGAGAAGATATATATATATATATAATAAAATAAAATAAATAAAAGAGAAGAGGTAAAAGAGAATAAATAAAAGAGAATAAATAAAAGAGAATAAATAAAAGAGAATAAATAAAAGAGAATAAATAAAAGAGAATAAATAAAAGAGAATAAATAAAAGAGAAGAGGTAAAAGAGAATAAATAAAAGAGAATAAATAAAAGAGAATAAATAAAAGAGAATAAATAAAAGAGAATAAATAAAAGAGAATAAGTAAAAGAGAATAAATAAAAGAGAATCAATAAAAGAGAATAAATAAAAGAGAATATATAAAAGAGAATAAATAAAAGAGAATTAATAAAAGAGAATAAATAAAAGAGAATAAGTAAAAGAGAATAAATAAAAGGGAATTTGTCATGCTACTTGCAGTTTTGGTTGCATGTCAGAATCTGTTTTACTAACTTATCTCTCTTTTATCTCTTATCTCTGTCACATGCTGTAAAGCCACCTAGCTTATTTAGAACAGCTGCTCAATAAATGTTGCTATTCAACACTTGCATTTTCTACTGGCATAAAGAAACCCCCAGATCACACATTTCCAACTACCTGAAAATCATCTACGTCTCTATATAAAATGAAAAAACTAAAAATAGATGACCAAAGTAAGTCCAATGGCAAATTAATAATTAAAACCCATACATGTGAAGGTGAGTTGTGTTCCTTTTTATTATCCAGGTGTTTGACAATTTTAGAAATAGACGGATGGGCTCCAGTCCAGATATCACCGGTTTCCATGTCTACATCCAGGTTATCCGGAGCAGTACCAAGATATACAGACTGCAAAGACATCAAGCAACACAAATTACCTCAAAATACATATATCTCCAAGTTGATAATTAAAATATGCTGTGGAACAACTCATTTACTTAGGAGATGCTGAAATCACCAAGAGGTCAGATAATAATCAATTGAAAAAAAGACTAAAGAGTGTAGGTTAGAAATGTTCTACAGTGTGACTATACCTACAGTAGAAGACAAAATGACAGCACAGTTTTAATTATGAGGTTTAACAAATCTCATTTGATATGTGTGTATATTCGTTTATTGAGAAAAAGAAAATGTCGCTGTCAAAATGCGCCTGGCAAATGCGTACACAAAACATAACAGAAAAGCCTTGGCATCTGGAACTTTTCTTTCATAATAATGGCTGTGTATTTATTGAAAAACCAACCTGATGGATATCTTTTATATAAAAAATTAAATTATTGAAAATTGAAGCTCGATAGAAAGTATAATGCCCAAGGAAAATCAAACATTTGATATATATATATATATATATATATATATATATATGGAGTATTCCACTCATTTATTTCAGTTGCCTCTTGTAACATCTCCTGAAATCTGTGGATCATCTTTATAAAGGACATTCGACATTCTCCTACCAGGATGGACGGACCGTTATGATATCATTCGGCTCAAACCTCAAGGCTTGAACACCAGTGTCATTTTGTGTTCTGCACGGTTCAGTACTAAGGTGCATGTTTAAAAAACATCTATATGAATGACTTGACTAAAGCAATCAACTTCTCAGAACGCACAGATTCATCAGAATATTGATATTCAGTATGCAATTTTTGCATAAAGCAGTATTTGATATGATGCAGTAGTGCATATGCACATAAGTTCTGTCATACGCTGCATGGCATTATCCTAATTCAATTTAAATTCATCCATACACATTACACACACTACTATTATAAATACAGACTACTTAAATGAGATTTAATTCCCTTTTCACAATGCTTCTGTTGTTATCCATATTAATGAATCTCAACACTGTAGATTCATCATTTTCCTTAATTGTTCTGCAAAATCTAGTCACTGATTAAATTTATAAAAATATTGAAAATTTCACCTGATGAAATGTCAACGAATTGTCTGCATTCCGTTGATACACTCTTATTTCTTCATACCCGACATGTGCTAGATACAGTGTCCTGGAAATTGTAAAAAAAGACAAATATCGAACTTAAGAATAGAAATACAGAGTAGAAACATTTCATAAGGTGTTGAGACAGCTACATACCATCACAGTCCTAACGCATAAGAAAATTATATGCAAATGACTTCTTCAGATATGCCTTATCACTAAGGGCCATATTGGCAAATGAGATCAAGTCTCAAACTTCTTCATTACAGTAAAAACAATTTGGATGTTCTTCCCTTCCAAACTATGGCAAGGAATCAAAGATACTTTTCTATGTCCACATTGTGTGCTAAGATTCCTAAGTAGATCGCCACAACCCCAATCGCATGTCCATTGACCTTGTCTTACCATTAGCAGACCAAAACATGACAAAACTTATAGCTAGAATGCTTTATTCATATTATACATGATACCTGCATACCGAAATGTGGATTGCATGCGGCACAATACAGAACTACTTACTTACTAGTAGCCTTGCAAATTGTAATCTAGGAACCATCAATGTCATATCAAAAATAGTCATTGTCTGCATTGTATTTGAGTGGCACTACCATTCAAATGAAATTCTAATAGTGATTTCAAGAAAGAATAACTTACTTTCCATCTTTTGAAACAGCAATTCCATTTGGTATGACCAATCCCTTCTCCACCAGCCTGGTATTTTTTCCATCATAAAATCCAACGCTGCCCCAGGGAATATTGAATAGCATCTCGAAGCCAAGAGACGCATAAATGAAGTTAGTGAAATAGAATTGGTCCTCTCCAACAACAATCAGATCGTTGATCCTATTTAATTTTTACAGAAACCAGCAACTAAAATAATCTCCACATTCCCTCTCACGATCAGTTCTGACTAAAACAATTCATAAAACAAAGATTATTGCTACAAACTTATGAGTTATGATATCCAAATACATTAGACCTCTATCTATGATCCTTTTCTGTGATTGTTGGTTGTGTTTGTATGGTTATTATTATATTATATCTTCGTTTATATAACAGTCATGTACAAAGAACAGAAGAAAAATGAAAGTTATCCAATAAAAGTAAATGATGTATGTCTACTTTGGCCATATTGATATTATCAATGATGATGCTGATGATATTGGTATTCTAGAAATAGACCCAGCATAGGAGGAGATGAAGGTTACTTTTGGTCCAATGTGTTACCAAAGTCCAGAACAGAAGGCCTTGGTGTTGAATAATGGGGTGACAACGATGATGTTGATGATGTCAGTCAAAGGAGAGTCTGTGTCCATTGCAGGAAGGGAAACTTTTCCACCTCCAGTTTCTCACTTCTTTTTTATCTTTATTGGGCTTGTTTTATTTTACTGTGGTTATCAAATGTCAAATTATGAATATTCCAAATAAACAAATGTTACACAATATTCATGTTTCAAAGACATGATGAGAGACTAACTGTTGAAAGTCGAGTTGATGCTCAATTCGCCTGACATGTTCCAGAGTTTTCTTATTACCATCAAACTTGAACTTATCTACTGCCTCCCCATCAGGAGTGTGATTGATGACATACAAGTAGACATCACCTGTAAACAAACATTTACAGACCACTAAGCAATCACCTCAACAAGCTATGTTGCACTAACCAAGAGGAGCTTTTTCAGGCACTTTGCATGGACTGCAGAGGACAACAACATTGGAGAACCGTGTGGATCCCAATGAACAAGCATTTCACATACTGGATAAGGAAATGCAGCAAACCTAGAATCACCTAAACTAGAAGCATGGAAAAGAGGATATCACGACTCTGATATGGAGAACGGACAAGGAACGAAAACAGTTTGGATTAACAGTATCACAGTATTCACAGCTGAGTGTGCCACCAGAAGAGATGAAGACTAAGCAGACACCTCTACTTTACAAACTTGAAACTACAAATAAATCAGTTGGCTTTCCTTTGACTGAAAGCTTCGGCATCATTCATCACTGGCACCCCTTTATTCGACCCCAAGGTCCTCTGCTCTGGACTTAGGTGTTATAATGGACAAATAACTAACCCCACCTCCTATGCTGTGGCTGTTTCTTCTACCTGCTGCGTCAGATTATAGTGGTCTTCCGTTCCTTAACCTCTTAATGCTCATCACTCCTTTGTTGTTTCCTGTCTTGGTTATTGCAAAGTCCCCTTTGTTGATCTTCAGATCGAGTGCCTTGATGTCACTGTTTAATAATATGTGGGATGTCTTATATTGGTTCCCTTTTCCACAGAGGATCAGTTACTGGATCTTGACCCTGGTCTGGCACTACCTCTCAGATGTGGACCATATTTACAGGGACTCTGCTACTCCACCCTGAGTGCTCAGCGCCATGGTTCTCTCTGCTCTTCCAGGCAGGATGAGTTCCTTGTGCCCTGGTCATGAACTTTGATTCTGCAGCATCGTGCCTTTTCCATTGCTGGCCCTGCAATCTAGAATGGGCATCCTGTGGGACTACACCTAGTGCCCAGGGTCCTTGTGGCCACATTCTACTTTAACCTCAAGGCTGTTTCCTTTAGCCAGGGCTGGTTTGGGAGTGCTCCTGAGTAGATAATCTTGAAAGAGCGCAATATAAATGTTTGAAATGAAATGAAAGAACATTATTGACAACAGGAAAACCTGCAATATTACCAACATCATCACTTAAATCATCATAGTTACATATAATAAGTGTGCCAGATATGTTACAAGGAAAGCTTCAAGTTGTATTCACTAGCAGCATATCAAATTTGTATGTCAAACGGAGAACTGACACTCAGACTTGACAAATAAAGACTCAATTAATTTTTGACTTAATTAACCTCATGGCAAGACCCAGTCAGATACCAGAAGCAGATCACAATATTAGAAACACACCTGTCTTTGGATTTGTCCAAATGCTGATCCCATGAGGATTTATTGTTTTGTACTTTTTCTCTGCAATAATTTTCAACTCCACAGGAGCCACTTTGGGACTGTTGAATTCAAATAAATAGATTCTACCAACTGCGCTACCTTTCCCTGTTAATTTCAGACCCTAGCAGAAAGAACAGAACAAGGTAACATAAAAAAACATCACAACATCCACCATGTATCAAATAAACATAGATCACACTGATCAGATTTGGATTCCTATCACATAACATTAATAAACTTCAGCCTCTTTCAAAAAGTCAAGCTGAAGTTTTAATAACAAATCAAGTAATAGGTAAAAAAACTTAACTAAGGTAAGCCTAATGAGAGCATTACACTAAACAGTTTGGATATATGCATTTCCTGTAAGACGAATTTAGCAACATTTCTTTTCCTACCAAAGTAGTCAGATTTTACCCACTGAAGATATGAAAGCTTGTCCATTGCTAAGAACTTGTATGTCTTCAGATCCATCTTCTGTGAACACAAATATTTCAGAGTTATAATATTTTATTTACGATAAGCAAATATGCCATAATGTGATCTCAATATTTTCTATTCAATCTGTTTGTCCATTATTGTCTGCCTGTGAATATGTGTGGAATATGTTGCTCAAACTCAATGCACATGTCATCCAGTGAACACCTCCAGTGACACGTCATAGGTATGCAGAAAAACCTTTATAACAATAACGGCAATTACACTAACAATTTGTCTATACCCACTGGCCAACAACCTTCGATGCTAAAACTTTCCACGTTAAAGTCAATACTTAACTTGACGCCACTTCCCGCCTTATTGGTGGTCTATGAGGTTTTCCTACATAGCAGTTTTCAATCAGGATGCTGGCTTCCTGTGCTCTATTGCATCCAGCTGAAAATGTTAATGCTATCCACCAATTTTCGGCCGAGGCTGCTCTCTCATACCTCAAGAACTCTCTCCATTTCCTGGTCATTCCACTATTTGCTCGGCCACCAGTGGCGTTCTGGTTGTTCCCAATACGCTTGGGGCCACTGCTAAACCTACATGTCTTGTCCATGTTCGGCCCAGCATTTAGCCCATTTTCTGCAGGAGTAGTAGTATCTTCGTTTATTGAATATCTTGATGTCAAACTGCATCATACTTTTCTTCTGCAGGAATTATGGTTATTGATTGAGATCATCAATCTTACAATTCCTCTGTTCCAAAAACGCCTGAAGACACTTGTTAGTGATAGCACAGACTAAGGTCGGAGTACCTCTGAATCGCTGACTGTGCCTAGTAAATGTTCTATTACAGTTACAAGGATAAAATTACAATGAAATGCACTGGCTTAGATCAATCAGATAGCAGTATGCACAGCATCTAGAGAAGACAAGGGCATTCCCTTAATTAAGCTAGATAGCCTTAGCTTGAAAGGCAGCCATGGATAAAGAATATTAAAGACTTAATTATTTTAGCCTGGGCATTTGAGGATGGTAGGCCAGTCCTCTCTCTTGCTGTCTGATCCTCCCACTGCAACTTTCTCAAGGCCACAGATAGAGCAGATATTTCTACACAAATGTCTGCCTGTCGTGGTTGTGATTTGGACTCTAACCAGCTCTCAACAACAGTCCAGGACATGCTTATCACTATGGACTATAACACAGCCACATACAGCCCATGAGAGTCAAGTACTGTACACTTAAAGGCCCAACCAAGGCGTTTGTAATTTTTCACTTTCAGTATGAATGGCCATCATTCCTGTTCTTTAGTGGATTTCAAAATGCTGTCACACTCATCAACACCATTCAATGGCTCTAAACCAATGTGTTTGAGAGATTCTTTGAAGGTCTTTCTTACACAATGCTTACCAGTAATACAAGCAAGCATCAACCCACGACATGTGCTCTGTCACGGCCAGTCGAAGAGCTCTGCCCATGTTGGCCCTTTAGTTTGGAACTGTCTTCCATAGTTTTCCATAGAATTTCTGACCCTCTCACCTTGCCAGTTTCGGAGACACCTTAAGACTTTTCTATTCCCTTACCCATGCACAGACGCCCATTGACAGCGCTGTTGATTTGAGTGGTGCTATATAAATGTTTGATTACTTTACATTAAACGAGTCACTAATACTACCACCACTTTCACAATAAATGTCACCATTAGCGTGACCATCAATTCCTACCTATTCCTGACAGCTGGAAACATTTCCCTGGTGCATGATTGTACACATGACGAAAGACTCCAAAATGCAATCTGTCCCAAAAAAACAAATTATTAGCTAGACAGACCAATAACACTAACTGGAACCAGATAGATTTTCAATTGACATATACTTCAAGTCAATAAAGAGCAAATGAGTTTTTATTGGTTTAGCCCCTAAAGGCATAAACTTGAGGGACCCAAGTGTTTGAAGTGTATAATCAGAGTATAGTCATTATATGGAACCGACAACCATCAGCATTCAGAGTACAGTCGTGCTTTTACCACCGTGGACCTGAGCAACCCAGAAAATAGGAAAAGTTATATTAAACTGGAAAAGAGACCGAAAGTAATGAACCCTTCATAGTTAATCATACACACACAATTAATTGAAGCTATAAGAAGCAATGGGAGGTTGTGGTAAACAGTTGACACAGAGGTCCAACAGAGCAATAAGAAGGGGAATGGAAGATGTTCTAAGTCCAAATAATACGCCTATATATCATAGTCCATGGGCTATCATATCTGTTTTTAACCTGTGACTTGCATTCAAATCCAGATCTGCACTTCCAATCAATTTAACACTTGTTTTCACACTGCATGAGGCCACATAAGTCGCCACATGACAAGAGAGTATATGTGTGGACTAAACTATAGAAACGCCTCTATATAATTACGAACATTTTTTAAAAGGTGATAAGATCGCAAGATAATGATTCACCTATACAAGCAGTAACTTAAGAAGTAATGTAAAAGGGCAACATACATCTGTCCAAAAATCCAGTATGTAATTGAAGCCGAGAAAAGAACTATCAGGCCTTGCTTCAACATGTTGAGGAATTACTAAATCAAACATACACATCACAAATTTTCATCAAAATACATCAGTTCATAAATTAATTAAGCCAGATGTTCAAACTGTACTCAGTGATTTGATTTACGCATAGGCCCTACGGAAATGAGGTACATTAAACTCACAAACATACATATTAATATCTATTTATTTACACATACTTGCAAAATTATATATGTCTAGACACATGGAGAACTTAAAATACTTAGGCATGTAAAATGCACACTTCCTGTAACTGCCAAACTGTACTTGAATTGGTAAATAAAACCTCAGGTACTAGAATGAAATCGTGCGTAATTTACTTGAGCTGGTCTTTGGAAAATGACAAGCCATCTGTACACTGTTTTCAAAAACTAACTAGTTTAGGCCCTACACTGATGCACTTCTTGTGAATAAGCACATGTCTGCATGTGCACGTATACATGTAAGTGTGAACATGTATGTGTGTATGCATGCATGTTTTGTGTATGGATGCATATCGATGTATGGTATCTTAATGTGTTTTACATATGCATGCATGTATACATATAAATACAAATGCACGCATGGATTTATTTTTATGTAATGATGTATGTGGCTAATGTACTACAAGACAAGTTATGAGGTGATGAGTTGAAGACTTCTTGTTTACATTAGGCCTATAATTTGACCTCGATCTGTGGACTTTGCACAGCACATTGTTCAGAGTCAAACCAGGGTGACAGAGATAAAAGGTTGCAACACAGTTTTAAGTTGATCACTAATTAGGCATAACCTGGTGTTCTGGATGTCACTTGAATAAGTCCATTTACTAGTTGGTTCTAGAGCAAAGTGAGTAAAGTGTCTAACTTCCAAAGAAAATTGATTCAATAAAAAAATTAGTGGGCATAAACATTATAGGTATTCTGAGTGAACTGAATATAATGCTGTTGCAGGGAAAGTGTATTTTCAGGGTATTTGCATATCTGAATAATCCCTGAAAATTTAGGTTAGGGTTAGTTTAGGGGTTAGGGTCAAGTATGGGGATTAGGGTTAGGTTGGGAGTTAGGATTAGGTATATACATAATATTATACCCTGAAAATATACATTCACTGCCTAGGAAATGTGTATTTTCAGCAGAGGTGTAACAAGGTTTTGAAAAGTGGGGAGGGGCATAAAAAATTAAAAAAATATTGAGCAAAGCGCAACAATTTTTTTGCCCCCCCCCACTTTTTTAATTTTGCCCCCCCAGAAATTTGAAAAATGGGGGCACACATTATTTTAGCAAAGGTAATCTTAAAAACCCATTGGATAAACATAAAAAAGAACCGATTTGGGGAGGGGCAATGGGGGAGGCACTGAGCACTAAAACTGGGGGGGGGTTTGCCCGCCCAGTTTTGAAACTAGGGGCCGGTGCCCCCTGCCCCCCGCTTGTTACACCCCTGATTTTCAGGATATATTACAGGACCTTTCCTGAATATATACACTCCCTGTAAAAATATTATAATGTCCTAACATTTCGTCGACTTACGTTCTTTTAGGCCTACGAAATTTCCTATTCAACTAACAACAAGCACGCGATACGAACACAAACATTCATCGAAAAGCAGTGGCGTTCAGCCCGATATTATAATTGACGGTTTGTCTAAATCTGTCACGCCGACATAACAGAAATTAGGCTCGTAACAAAACACTGGTGAATATTCTGGTCGTTGTGGATGTCGATAAATTTAGGAAGAAATACATTTACATTTGCAATACAAAAGCCGCAATGATAGGTGCCGAAAACGAGGATTTTCCGTTTATAGTAAATATTTCGTAGTAGATCATAGCTAAACTGCTTAAATGTTAAATAACTCAGCTGTTTTATGCATCTGACCTCCACTTGAACATCACAACGTCTGCTTCGGCACTTCCCCCCGAGGAATCTAAATGTGGGCCTATAATATTGGTCTATGCTTATCACATAATCTACTCCAGCGAGGTAATAGATCGTTGTCTTACCTCAGAGATACGTAAGTATGTAAGTACGCTCACATGTGTCTTTATATAGTATTCGATAATATACGAAGACATGTCGAGAAGATAGCAGACTTGAAACGACTAATGGAAGACTAGTCTACTGGTTGGAAAAACACACAGAGTTTAAGCGAAGTTGAGCATACCGACTTCAGATTGGTATACAGTCGGAGTTGCACGCTCATCAATAGCCTAATTTAAACTATTTGAAAGTCTTCAAAGGCGAGTGGTAGGCCCTAGGCATTGCCTCCTATATACTGACAGATCGTAATGCTGATTGTGTGACGTCACAGGCTTGGTCCTAAGTTTTGCCTGAATAGTGTGTTAATGGACACAGATATCAGATGTGTAATTGTGATCATAAACTCCAACTTTGTAGTGCGCCATTCGCACTGGGCATCAGCTTATTCACGAGCGCTGCGTCAAGTCAGAGGCAGTGTTGGATAGGGCGGATATGGGGCAATAATTAATAATTATTACAGAAGAGCTGAACAAAACCATTTATTACATGCAATTTACTACTTCATTAATAACAAATTTCAATGATGCAAATCTAGTTACAGCGACTTAAACACTTTGATTGCGAACAACGCTTCTGCAAGCCATAGCCAAAATAATTTAATGCACAACAATACAAAGTAAGTTGACAAAGTTTTAACTCTATTAAGGTGTAGTTTTTATTTGTATTTATCTGGTACCATGTAAAACAGCTCTTAAGAACCTTCAAATAAATCCAGAAATTGTACCTTAAGATACCTTGAAAATGTTTATGGGCAGTCTTCGATTAAACAGTTCATTATTATGGTAAATAGTACACTGTTACATAGGGAGGGTATACTGCATGAGAAAGAATGATGTGCTGGCATCTTTGAGCATGATGCAAACAATCTTTGACTTACTTCTGGACTGTTCTTCTTCTATAATCATAAGTCTAAGGACCACAGTAACATTTCACAGCTGTAGAACTTTTACAATAATTAAGTCTTTAGCGTTGACAATTTTCACTTACTTTTACTCTTTGCTCCTTTACAGATAGTATTTGCATCATTCAATTTTTTGCACTAATTGTTAAGCATGATATTGGCCATTTTACTAGCAATGACACGAATAAAGTCTGAAAAATGATGACCACAATCATAAGCACCAGGCATAAGTGAATGTTGTGAGAAACTTTTAATAGATACAGAAATAAGTATCTTTTTCAGATTTGTTGCACTAACGAATTTGTGCTCATAAGCTGTTGATACCAAACACTGGAATATACGGAAAACTTTCACTACAACATCAACCATTTCTTGCGATGGCCAGGTCAAACCTCCTCTGTCTAGTGCTTCCAAGTAAGAAAAAACTGTACTTGCAGTGTCACACACCATCACATCTGTTGTCACAAAGGCAGCAACACAAGTTCTACATGCAACAGACTTCTTTATTTTTTTAACCAATTATTCCAGCAAGAAAAACAACAACATGCATTTCGGGATCTGAGACACTTATTAAACTGCAGTCATTCAGCACTCCTTCAAAAGCACTTATGTCACAATCTATTACATCATCTGACTTGTCCTCCATAAAACAGCATTTGCAAATTTTGTTATTGATATTTTGCCCTGCGATGCAGAATTTATGTGCAGTATACTGCTAAGCTTCAATTTTTCTCACATTCTATGATTTCAAGCACAGAAATATGAAAATTAGTTCCAGCTAGTCACCTGTACTGGGAAACTCTGTATTCTAAGTAGTCAGTTTGAAATTTGCCTGTAAGAACATATCAAAAGTCAAGACTTTCAAGGAGATGTCTGACTAAAAGAACCATTGACTTCAAAGTATGCTGCAGAGCAGATGCAGTTTCTCTTGTAAGCATCCCATTCCCACTGCCAATGTTCATAGCCTCACATGTTTGAAGCTGCTGAATAACTCTATTAAAATACAGTAACTGATGGTCATCGACTTTTCGTATAGGGTCACATTTCTCAGTATGAAGATTTCTACCTTTGAAAGTATGTTTAACATTTAACATTTTCCACAATGACACTATTAGATCTACAAATACAAGTGTTTCATCAACAGCAGTTTTGTTGACATTAGGAAGTTGTTGTTGTGAAAGCAATTTAAGTGCAGCAACCACTTTCTCATTGAAAATACACAACATCAGTGGTACACTTTGCCATTCAGTGTTTGATGGGTGCAATGCCTTATATGCTAAGGACGGTGCAAGTTTAACAAGATTGTCCTTTTCATTCTCATGCAACTGCTTCAAAACATTGAACTTTGCCTTTTTAAGCATATTTGAATCTAGCATGTCAGGAAAAATTAATGTCTGGTAACTGTCTTTTTGGTTGATCAAATTATTTCTGATACATTTGAATAAATGCACGATGTCAAACAGGAAAACAGTTTCCTACAGTTGTCACATGGGTGATCTATCGAAGGTTGCAACAAACCACCACATAGCAACCTAAACATATTACCATTAACTCGGTTATTACCAGATATCAAGCAAACAACCCTGAAACCTGCCTTTTCAATCATTCTTAAGACATTCATAGTTACGTCTTTCAGATAGGGTACTGTTAAGTTCTTAACAGGCACTAAAGCTTTGAGACAATATAGAACAAATCATAAATGCTTGGACAGTGGTTGCCTGGGTCATGTCACAATTTGCAGCAAAGCCTTTAACGTTTCCACCCTTGTATGAAACTTAAGGCTGAACATAGATCTCATCAAGCAGCATAGTCACATATCGTTCATGTGGCTCAAGCAGTTGACACTTCTTTGTCAGATAAGTTATGTGAGCACTGCATTCAGTACCAGGTTCAACAGTAAAGCAGGATGAAAGTTTACGTAAATAAACCGGGTTAGGCAACATCAGAGAACTGTCACGTAAGAAACCATATGCAGGTGACAGCGAAAACATCTGAAATGCCCAGTGTAAATAATCACCACAGTATTTGGTCTTGCATTGCTGCAATAACTCCAACTGCTGGATAACATGTTTGGTGAGGGTGAGGCAACATCAGAGAACTGTCACGTAAGAAACCATATGCAGAAGGTGACAGCGAAAACATCTGAAATGCGAAGTGTAAATAATCACCACAGCATTTAGTCTTGCATTGCTGCAATAACTGCAATGTTTGAGAACACGAATGTACTTAAAGGATAAGGTTTCTGGGCGGGCAGTTTTGCGACAAACTGCTCTGTACCCCACCCACCAGCGACAAACTGCTTGTCAATCAAACCTGAACACATTGAGTGGGGCTAAAAAAGTCAAGAAGTGCCATATTCAAGTCCACCGCCAGTCAATTTCTTTCAATTGAAATGCCTGCATGCCTCTGGGCCGTTCTCTGTCTGTCTGTCTCTGTACATACAACTAATTATAATATGTACATATATATATACACACACACACATATATATATATATATATATAAAGCCACTTGGCATTTATATATATATATATAAAGCCATGAGCCAAAGCGCAATAGGACGCATACAGGATATCACCCCATGGACCATTATAGATCACTCGGCTCGTGGAGCAATCTTGGCGGTTGCCTGTGGTCACTGTTGTTTGCGTTTGTTTCTCTGTGAGCTGGTCCGCACACACATACGCACACACACGCTGTTTATATTTATATCTCTGAGCTGAAGGACTACCTGTGAATTTCTATCTCACAGTTTTGTCTTAGCATTCAATCATTATAGTAAGCGCCTTTTCGCCCGGTATATTTATTTCATATGGTTTTCAGAGGCGCGTTGAGAATAGGGCACACAACCCTGAGTTGCAAGACCGAGACATTGTGACATAATGTAAATAGATGACTAATTGTAATGCCATTCAATGCAATGAATCTATGTATATATACATATATGTGTATGTATATAATGTTTGTCTCATAGAGTCTGTATGAGAAGAGAGTCACCTTCTTTGAAATAGAATGTTCCCTCTCTCGTACAAGCAATAGGCCTATGTACCTTGTATTGACAGGTGTCAAAGTTGGTCCATCTGTTTATGTTCTTGCAGAGTGGCACTATGTAAACAATAATGGCACCGCTACCCCTCCCCCGCTTCCACCTCTCAGACTAAACCACTCAGATGTTCACTCTTTTGATGATCGATATATGCATACAGCAGAACTCTGTAGTTGATATTACATAGTACCATGCAAAAGTACGATCTAACAATTCGTGTCGATCGTGACCAGGAAGAAGCGATAAGAGCCTTTTTATTCATAACGACTGGGATTTTGAAGAAATTGGTAAATACAGAATGCAGTATATGTATTTATTCCAAAAATAGCTTTTGTGTAACCTAAGAACATACTGAATTTCAGATCTTATGCATGCCATGATTATTCACGCCACTATATTATATATATATATGTATATATACATGTATATATATATATATGTATATATATATATATTATAAGGGCATCAATTTGAATACAATATAGGCATTCAACGTGTGATCATGATAAGAAACATATATCTGTACTGAATAAAACAGCTGAAAATTGAGAGCTCTTGAATGATCAGCTTCTGATGCAATAAGAATGATGACTCGTATGAAACGTATTTCAAGGTACATTTGCTTTTGATATCTGATTGGATATAGGTTGTCACGTGTGTAACAGTTCAGGTTCCCCAGATCAGAGAAACAATATAACAACACTGACCCCAGCCAAACGCCATATATATATATATATATGTGTATACATATATATAAACATAATGGTCCAGGGGCTGGTGGGCCCGTTTAGAGTCGTGCTCTCTGAATAGCGCTGCATAATTTAGGTCACATGTCAAACCTAGGAAGAATATATCAGCCAGCATATAATATGATCAATTATAATAACTGGGAACAATAAGCAGATCTCTCACTCTCTGTATAAATATATATATACATATTTGCATACATATATATGCACACTTATATATATACATGCAGCATTTGATAGCATTCATCCAGTATTCTTTTCTGTCTATTTCTCAATTACACTCGCATCGGTCATCGTCACATAAAAACAAACGCAAACAACAGTGACCACAGCCAACCGCCAAGATTTGGCTCATGGCTTCATCCCTTGAAGTCGCGATTTACAACACTGCAGCAAACTTCACGCATGAGTTTGGTTGCACTTTTCACACGTTTGACGGGAGGCTGTCCACGAGCAGCTTGCAAGATGGCCGTACTGGCTAAAGCTGCGCACGCACACACACACACACACGCACACACACGAATACAGGCACGAAGGCATATGAGTGGCATATCAAGTACAGGTGTGTAGATGCATATAATTATTAGGATTATGAAGCACGATCATTGTTTCAATTGTTATTTCCAGTGCATTTCCCTCACCTGTCTACTTGGCCCATTTGAGCCTATTCAGATAGACTGACCACACCGGTCCATTTGTTTAAGATTGTACCTCAGGTGGATGAGATGCTTTGGAGAGATCTGATTGGTAGCTAGCAGGCGGCAGGTATTCATTAGACCATGCCTTAAAAACTTGGCCTTTAAAGTTACTAATAACGTTGCTGCCATCTTCATCATCAGCATCACCAGCACCGTCATCTTCAGGAAATCTGCTACTGACAAGTAAACATTGTTGCTCGAACATATCACGCAACAGAACTAAAGCCATTTCTACTTTACCTTTGAAAGTAACCTTTCTAATTTCCCAGCCCTGGTAATGACTCAAAAGACTAGTGAATTTGGAATAAGAATCAAGTTTTCCTTTATTACCTATCACCCACTCCAAGTTATCGTTATTAACCCTAAAGCCCTCACAGCAAATGATAACAGACATAGCATCAGTTACTCGAATGCTGATTCTAATGCGAGGCACATCAGATATATCTAGAATATTGCATGACAACCAACTGTCTGTCACCTTAAAGTTCCATAGTGAATTTTGCGGGATATGTTTCATAAAGTTCAAGCAAAACTCCTGAAATGATGTAATCTTGTCCAGATTTATCTATTGTTGTACTGCCTGATTATCTCTGGCCTGCATCTCAGAAAGTCTATCCTCTGGTTTCTTTCTCTTCTTGGAAGGTTCTGATGACAAGTATGACGGACAGTTGAGAAAAATAGATGAAAACGCATCCCTTGCTAGCTTGGGAATTCTTTGAGGAACACTAAGAATAGATCTATCAGGACGCACAGCAGTGTCCATTCTAATGACATCTTCAGCGAAGTGATTAATGCAGATAACCGTATTGACGTTTAGAGGGAAATTGTCTCTTGGTCGAGGAATCCGTCGCAACCAGTTTTGTAACTTCTCTTCATTTCCTTTACATTCACTGACTATGCTAAAAGTTGAGGTACAATCTGATCTCTCATTTTTAGTTTGTAGTCTCGTTTGTAGTTAGAACTACATCCTGTTACACAACAATGACGAGGCATTCTCCACCTTCAGGAAAAATAAATCCTCTGAAAGTGAGAATATGTATTTTAGTATTACGAGGGTTGCCGGATACAGCTTGACGGACTGTGTAATCAGAAGTTCTCCGAAGTAACCAAAAACGAAGTCACATTGGAAAGTTGCACATGAAAATCAACTGTGGCTCTTTGTCATTTATAAGTAAACAGGCAATCAATTGCTCCATTCTGATAACATGCGGTCCCAAATTATTAAATAATTTTAACAATATCGCGTACTGTTTTATATTTTATGCTGACAAATAAGTTTTAGCTTAAGTGGAAGCAGGATTTATGAAAAGAATCATGTCAAAGAAGAAGCAGGATGGATGCAATTATTACACGATGTGTCTTGCTTTAAAATACTATGTAGATTAGACTCCTTTGAAATTAGAATTTGGGACCGCCGTTGACAGGGTCACCGTATTTCTTTTACAAGCCAACTCTCCGCACGCAAATTCTTGTTGCCAATAACAGGCACATTCAAGAAACATACAACATACATTTTCACGTTTTTAGCTTTGCCTGCCCGACAGAGGATATGAGAAGGACATGCAGGGCGTCTGGTAATTCGAAGTGTAGCCCAATGACATCGATCTACAACGACGATAGAACCAAACTTCTATTATTTATATTTATATGCTGTAACAAATAATAAGGATGCATAACTTGATTACAAACCTCACAACTTAACATTAAATTTACAACGATATTATAGCCTACTAGCGAGAAAATTCAAAAATAAACGATAATCGCCTCAAATGTTTACACGTCTGTAGTGAAACGATGACGGACCAGGCGTGTGACGTCACACGCCCAAATATACTGAGCATCACGGCCTGTCAGTATATAGAAGGCAATGCCCTAGGCCTACTTAGGGTCTACACTGCAATAACAAGATTGGGGTAGTCGTCCTGGCAACTGAAGTTCTATCACAGGTCCGCAACATCATGGCATCAGCATCATTTTATGTATTTGGAGAATTTATATAGCGCCGAGACTTTCATGAACATCTATTCAGAAGACCTCAGGACCTATTATCTAGTGCCATAGGGCCTAGGCCTATTCGTCTATTTCCTGGCAGGCGAAAGTGACTGCATTAAAAAGTTGCTTAATCGTCTAGACACGTTGCAACAAAAGGTGGCTAATGGTTATCCTTTGGGTTCTCTGTAACATCGCCTTTAGTCTTTGTTTCTGGTCTTGGAGGGACCAGACCTTCCTTGATCAAAGCCAGGGACTAATGTTACATTTAGGCAGCTTGAAGGTCGAAGAGAGATGTGAATGATAGGTCATTAGACCTACGCATCGGACCTTTGCAACGCGAAAGGACTTATAATGAGTCATCCACTCGATGCACGATGCCTTTGCGACTGATGCTGCTCATACATCTTTATATTCCACTCTGAAAACTGTCTTATAATTTATGGCCGAGGTTGGACCGGGACCGCCTCTGAGAAGATTTTTTGAAGAGGCGCTATATTAAGTTTGATTGATTGATTGAGTGAGTGAGTGAACGAGTGAGTGAGTGATCTTATATGAATATATGCAGTAATGAACGTCTGGAAGGGGGTAAGGACTTTTGTTTTAATCAAATTGTACTTATCATTTTAGTTTATAACATGGAATGGCCATGATTTTTTTGATTTTGTTTAAATTTTGAATTATTAATAAGTATTTAAACTGTCATCAGTTTTGTTCTTTACATAAACGTTCAAATAGGCCCTAAAGCTGAAAGCGGATCCAAAAACTCTAAGAACAGGCTCCAGCCTCCGTAATGTCAGATATGCTCCCAAAAGCACTGTCGTCGGTTGGGATTCCGCGCCATACCCTTAGATCTAATGTGACTCGATCGGAATTTCGCATTTCGTGCCAACAACTTAGAATTAACTTCCCCTCACAATAATTCCTGCAGACGCCCATGTATAGACCTAAATTAAGTTGGTCAAGGTCAAACGTCCCTTGATAAGATCTATACATATTAGGCTCATTATAGGCCTAGCCTACACGAATATTTATACATGAAGTATTGAAGTGTGCCTACCAGAGATGCAGAAACAAAAAAAATTTGTATTTTGGGTTTTTAGTTTTATTTGGTTTTTGGTTTTTTAGTTTTCCTTTGGATCTTGTAGCAACTGTTTTGTTATTAAAAGCATCAAACAAAGTATGGAGAAGATCTCCAACTTGTTTATAAAATTAATTTAGCTTGATCTGCGACTGAATAACACATAATTTGTAATATAATATATATAGTAATAATTATTAGTAACTTTAAAATTATATATTTTAAAAGCCAATAACAATAACAATAATTTTGTTTAAAAAAACTCAAAAAATCCAACATATTAAAAAATTGCAGCCTTGATGCCTACACCTGCTTTCAAGATTTAGGTCTAATGATTATATGGCATAGGTCTACTTATTTTAAGACAAATACCAAAACCTTAATTGCTATCAAATTGATCTCGCTCGAGGGAGCTGTCTGCTCAAAGGTATTTAGGATCAAATAATAGTAATAATTACTGTTTTCGGTAGGCCTAATTACAGTAAGTGGCTTAATTATAGTTATAGCTTTGAGTCTCTGAGATCTACGTATCGACCTACGCAGCTTTCGTGTCAATTCGCCGGATGTCACTACATGTCACATTCAGTGAAAAACAATTAGTATTGGCAAAGGTTGGTGCATACTATAGTAAAGGGAATGGTAGTTTAACCTTTCGGGCTTAGGCCTACTCTGCCCATATATAATAATAATAATAATAATAATAATAATAATAATAACATCGGCCCCACCTCAGAGCCAGAAGCCAGTGCCCGGGCCATCGGATGCCGCCCCACTTCATATGACCGAGGAGAACGTAATCAGATGCATTCGCAACTTCCCGGCGGGATTAGCCGGTGGGCCAGACGGCCTACGCCCCCAGCACATCCTAGAGTTAGTAAGCCAACCAGATTCGGGCCCAACTCTGCTAGCCGCCATTATGGCTCTGGTAAACTTACTTCTCGCAGGAGAATGCCCTCCTGGGATTCGACCAACCCTTTTCGGTGGAACTCTCTTCGCCCTTAGGAAAAGCACTGGAGGTCTGAGACCCATTGTCATTGGTTACTTTTGGCGCAGACTGACAGCCAAATGTGCCAGCTCTTACGCGGCGACTAAAGTTGCTGAATACCTCTCCCCAGACAAGTCGGAGTTGGTGTACCAGGAGGATGTGAGGCAGCAGTACACGCAACAAGACGATTTTTGAACAGTTTAGACCACGAAACAACCATAGCCAAAATAGATTTCTCCAACACATTCAACAGCCTATACAGACTTGAAATGTTGACAGCACTATATTACATTCTTCCTGAACTGGCACCTTTTTGCAATCTAGCTTACTTGGAACACTCACATCTAAATACGGTCGATACTGTGTCTTGTCCCAATTGGGGCTCAACAAGGCGACCCTTTGGGTTCCTTACTCTTCTGTCTCCCTCCACAGCCCATCCTCATCCAAATGAAATTGCCGCTCACAGTAGGTTTTCTGGACGACCTAACACTAGGTGGCAGGGCGGAAGAGGTTGCGGAAGATGTAAACAGACTCGAAACCGAATGCGAAAAACTCGGCCTTTTCCTAAATCGAACAAAATGCGAGATCATTTCGACTTCTGCTTATATCCAGAGAGACTTCGAACCATTAAGATAGTTCAGATGGACTAACCCTTCAGAGGCCACACTCCTAGGCGCACCTCTGTCAACGGATGCGGCCTTGACGAACACTTTGAATGCGCGCACAGTGGAGCTAGTGCGCATGATGGAAAAACTAACGTCCATCGCCACACATGACGCCCTCATCTTGCTCCGATACTCGTTGAGTGCCACCCGACTATTATATACCCTCAGAAGCTGTCCATGCGAAGGCCACAAAGGACTGGAGTATGACAAGGCCTTGAGGGTGGGCCTCGCTGAGGTGCTCAATCTTGTTCTCACCGACGAGGCATGGCTCCAAGCCACCCTGCTCATCGAAAGAGGAGGACTGGGCATTCGATCAGCGGTTTCGCTGGCACTTCCAGCCTTCTTGGCAACATCCGCAGCCACTGATATGACCCAGCCCTGGAGACCCTTCAGGCCAAATGAAGGGAAACCAACGGAGTACCAGAGCCGGAAGAAGCTTGGGCTCACAAACAATCAAAATGGGACGACCCTTTGATCGAGCTCGGAGTGGCAGACCTCACCTCCAGAATGCCTGATTCCCAGAATCAGGGACGTCTTAGAGCATTGACAGCACAACACGCAGGCGACTGGCTCTTAGCCCTGCCGATTACAAACTGCGGGCTGAGACTTGACTTGAGGGTGGCGGTGGGTTACAGACTTGGGTTACCCGTCTGTTTACCTCACTGCTGCCCATGCGGTGCCCTGGTCGAGAGAAACGGATATCACGGTCTCTCATGTGGCCTGGGCCTGGGACGCTGGCCCAGACACGTGGCCCTGAATGACCTTATTTGTAGGAGTCTCATCCGTGCAGGGATCCCCACTGTCAAAGAGCCGGTGGGCTTGAACCGATCTGATGGTAAAAGACCAGACGGACTCACTCATATACCATGGCGGGCGGGGCTGTGTTTGATATGGGACGCGACAGTCTCAGATACAATGGCAACGTCGTATCTGCCAGAAACATCACAAAGAGCGGGCGCAGCGGCCGAGAGGGCGGCGAACCTCAAAACTCAGAAATACGCCGAGCTAGCCTCCACGTACGTCTTCACACCGGTGGTATTCGAAACCTTTGACCCCATCAATTCCGAAGGCCAAAGCTTCCTTTCAGAAATGGGACACAGACTGAGCGCTTTCACTGGGAAGCAGAGGGAGACAACTTTCCTCTACCAGCGCATCTCGATGATTATTCAACGCTACAACGCAGTTGCTTTCAAGGGAACTTTCGCTGCTCAGGAGTCCAACGAGCAGGGCTACTCCGGGCGACATCACCATTAATTAACATTGAAGACCACAATAATAAAAATATACAATAAATAATAATAATAATAATAATAATAATAATAATAATAATAATAAATAAACTCTACCGCTACTCGTACACTGGCAGTGCCACTTTCAAGCATAGATAAAGGAGGAGGGTGACGCAAAAGATCTTTGGTATCGCTTGTCGTTAAGCTGGAACTAGGGAATTACAAGACGGTGGACAATCTCAGCTGGTGATCGATGGTGGACCGTGGAGGAGCCGAAAAGCAAGAGCGCCAATCACCTCAGAGTGATGGAGGCAAACCCCCGGTCCCAAGTGTCAGGAAGGTAAGAAATTCCCCCTTAAGACTAAAAAAATATCCCCTACCTGAAATTGGAGATATTTGCAATGTCTCCGGGCCCCCATCTGGACGCCCCTGCCGAAAAGTGAGGAACTAAAAGGAAAGATCAAGAGACGGGGTACGGTGTTGGGTAGCATATATGCGGCTCGGTTGGATAACTTGGGATGAGTAGGCCTAGTGACTGCCGGGTTGGGTTCGAGACAGACTGAAACAGGAGGATGATCGAGTAGGCCTATACGTAGAGCGGGTTTGTTGAATGGCAATGAGTTCGCGAAGATATTTGGGTGGTGAGCTGTATAGGTCGGTGATAGGCCTTTGCAGTGATTTCGCTTTTGGATTGCCAATGGAGTGACGTGTAGATGAGAGTTAATTGATGCTCTATTGAGGATGGAGGAAGAAAATGAATCACAGCGGTTAGTCACATCAGATCACCAAACTTGCAAGTAGGCCTAGGCCTATATATATGAGTAGGCCTAAATGAACAAAATAGGCCCCACTACTTTTCAGAGTTAATTCTCACTCTGTTCGCGGCTGCGATTTATAGGAATTCATTAAAATGCGCTCATACGACTTTTGCTACTCAAAATTAACGCAAGAACGTCCATATTAGGCCTGTGTAGAGACCAAAAGAGCCACTGTAGAATTATAATCGCTGTTCAATACTGTGCTGGGTTTACTGACAGGACAAAATCACCGTCCAGCGACTCCAACTATAAGCTACACGAGTTCAAGCGCAAACAAAAGCCCCAGATCGCTTATCATCGGTCACTAAGAAAGCGATTCCGACGCAACGGCTATTTTTTATCTGTGATACGCTTACGGACTGCGTTGAGCCATTATATTTTGTCAACAGTACCGCTCTTTAGCTGTGTATTGGGGGCTATGGCCACGAAGTCTTCAGCTGGGCTCTAAGGCCGCCTAATGCACCCATACGCCAATCACTAGCACGTGCTTCTCATAAATATTCATTAGGATGGACGTCACGCGTGCACCTGCCAGTGTGAAAAAAACGACAGATCCTGTTTCGAGAGTAAGCGATGTTCCTCTGAAATTATCGCCAATGAAATAGGAAAAGAATTAAGTCGACACATAAAACTTTTCAGAGTTTATTTTCACTCTGTTCGCGGCTGCGATTTGTAGGGATTTCATGCGAGGATTACCTGAAACCGCGGAGAACAATCAAAGAGAGTGATGAACCGTGTTATGCACAGGTAGGCTACATATAGGCCGTAGTTTTACGGCAAATTGTCGGTATTGTCCGATTTAGAATAACACCGAGTCATAGGGTGGCACGATAGGTGAGCAAGCGAGCTACTATCTGTAACCAGTAGATTTTTCACGGATGACGCCATTGAATCGATTCGCGTTTAACACGATCAGTGATTAATTGGTTGAGCTCCGATTGTGTTTTGGATTCTGTTTTCAAACGAGTTGATGTTTTCTGTTAGTCGGGTCGTTTTGTCTGTTAACATTTATACGATGGCATTTGTTAAAAGTTGTATCAGTGCGATAATTTCAGATCACTGTGTTAAGCACCAGCACCCCTTTATGTATAATTATGTAATCAAGTGTGAACACTATCCACCTTAGCTGTCCGACTGACTCTCCGGATCTGTTGATTTTCTTTTGATTAGGCGCCTGTGAATAAGTTGGTCAAAGTTGACTTCGCTTTTGTGGGCGCTATAGAAATTCAACGATAACGATTACAATGTAATAGGTTGTGTCCTGTCCCCTAATTGAATCTCAACCTGGAACTTAACATCTGCCGTTTACGTACTTGCCTACCAATATGTGTTTGATGGAGCCCGGTTCTCATGACTTGGCTTCTTGAGAGCAGATGCAATTTTGAGTTATGATTTTGATTACCACAGTAACACATCTATGATCATGATTGTAATCACAAACTCAACATTTCTACAGCACTCACAAAGTGAATTCACAGGAACACGCGTATTAACTAGAGTCGTTGTTCCTCAGTTCTATGCTGACCATAACATTGATACAGCTGCTCTATCAAATCACAATCTTGCTATAAATCTAATCAATTGATTGAAGAAGGTTGGCCATTCATTGGTTATTTTGATCTTTGATTCGTTTGATCCTTGAAGCAAGCACGATTTAGGATTTGATGTAAATGGATTAGAAAGGCTGCTGATGGTGTAGGATTGATATATCTAATTGTAAGCATAACTGTTATCTAATTTTTATACAGCTGTGCTTAAAGTAAAAACTAATCAGTGGCGCTCCCAACCCATGAGTTCGTTAGGCAATGGATGCAGTTAGCAGATGTTTTCATCTTTGCCTTTTAGTAACGTTAACAGAGTTTGTGATCGAATGAAATTAACAAAAGTAGGCTAATAGTAGGAGCTTTATTAATTGTCGTCTTATCAATTCTTGCATCCTCTTTCAGTGCAGGCAGAAAAGGGAAGGAGTTGCAGTGGATAAGTTATTCTAATAAGAAATTTACTCTGCACACTGTTGTAGTTTTGCAGATGCATATGCATTGAGATAATTGCTTAGAGATAAGATGAGGTAATTTACAGCTATTAGTCTTAAATAATTCTCGATTTGACATCCTTGATGAGATCGTCTGATTGTCGTTGTAATATGATAGCAGCTGAAGGACCTGGGATTGCGTGATGACAGGCAATGGGACCCACGTGTAGGACCCAGATAGGATGCTTGTCTCTCCTGGGATTCAGATCTGAATGCTTTCATTCCACATTGAGCCTGTTTTTTTGCTATCTCCTACACAATTTTATTTTCTTGCCTTAGCATACCGTACCTGTCATTGTCTGGCATTACATCTTTGTCTTAACCTACATTACATCACATTTCTATTAGGTTCCTCGGTTGACCTATAACTCATCGTTTTCATTTGATAGTTTTCGGACTGAATGCTGTTTAAAATTCTTGAAAGACGTTATAAAGTTCCGATACACAGAGCCTCAGCTGCAGCAGCTGTTGCTGTTAAAACGATGACAGAAAATCAATTCATTGCTATCCATTGTTTTTCACTCTGGATGTTATTATTCAGCTGTAAATGTCGAGTTGACTGAGGATGTCGATAGTGCTCATTGTATGCAAATTATGGAGCTCAGAGACATTGGAAGTGAGCCAGTCAGAAGGGGTGGGGTTACCTCTACCTTATAGCTGTTTATTTAATTCAACCACTTGCCTCCAAGGGAATACTGCTACTGAAGTTGAATGTTGGCCCAACCCCCCAACTCAAAATGGAGGCAGAAAATGTTACTCTTGACACATCTAATGACCGCACTTCAAACCTGACGATTTGCTACTAGTCACGATCTGCTCAAGTGTTCATGTAATCACAAACCATCCATTCTGTGCATAAGTAAGATTTTCAAAAAAGGAAGGACTTTCTTATTTGTGGTCCTGTATTTGTTTGGATACCTAAATACATTCTTACTTAGATACGTTCTTTATTAGCCATTTGCTGATTGCCACGTTTTCGTGTAGGCCTACAATACATATATTAAATAAATGCAGACATACACACATACATGAACTGCATGTACAGTTGTATACAGTATCTACACTTACATACATACAAACACTGGCATGCATATACACAAGCAACACACACATGCACATGCATGATATCGTGTTTTTCGGGTGAGGTTTACATAAATGTCTGTCGATTTCAGGTAGGAAATCTACGGCACCATATGTCTGGGATCTGATGATACAATACAATGTGGCCGTGCTGGAAGAAGAATAAAGCTGCTGGTGTGTTTGGTCATTTTCTTACTTGCTGAACTTTTAGTACTTGACTCAGCAAGTGTATCAGAGGCACTTGAGATACAATATGTATAAAATCCGTGTGGTTGTTGAGTGAAAAATTAATATGAAGTGTGGCTGTTTTATATTTTTTTTTGGTCAGTTTTATCATCGGTTGATTGGGTTTATTTATTGATTCATCCTTCGTTGATCAGACAATCAATTTCTGGCCTGGAGATAAGTTACATTCATCAAGTAATGGGATTATTGATCTGTAAAGTGAGAATCACAAAGGGGGTCCAACGGCCGCATCGTGTCCGATGTATTATTATTAATAATATTAATAATTTCCCATTTAATAACCAACATCAGCATCAGTGAATTATTTGTGAAAGACTTACTCAAGGTTTCTACACAGTGCTCACGTTCAATGAAGGCTTGAACTCTTGTTCTCTGTTTTAAAGGCGAACACTATAACCAATCAGCCGCCGTGTACCACAATGCATTGCAACCGATGCATCTAGATGAGCTTTTTGTATAGTGCATGACAGGCTGAATGGTAGCACACTGGAACGAAAATCTGAAAGATGTGGGTTCGATACCTGCTAGCACCATAGGGTTGACTCAGTTTTCGACTCCCATGGGGATCTGGTGGTAAAATGTGCAGTGACTCTTGTTGAACTTGATATATCATGTAATCTTACTTTGTTAATTTGAATGAATGAAAAAATTATGATTCTGATTACCATGCCATCTCTAGGTTCTATGTTAAATTCTCAATGGTAACATCCTTAAACACACAATTCTTCCATCATACAATTGGAAAACTGCAAAGGGACCGATGACGTCTCATTTAGGAAGATCATCTCTACATGTATCATTTTACGTTTTCTTTTCAGAAACAACTAACCGAGTTATTCGAGCAAATGACGCCGAATACAACGCACAGTTTAAGTATGCAGTAAGTATCTTTGTTCAATTTGAACCTCAACCACAGTTTAAAAAGTATGCAGTAAGTATCTTTGTTCCCTTTGAACCTCCACCAACTATTTTCTGTTTTCTCATTTAATTGTTAGCTTTATTGTTTTTTATTCTGTTGGTTTGGAGCATATCAATAAAAAAATATTGGTTATGAATGGTTATCTGATGAATGGTCTCTGATTAGGTTGTACTGGGAGAGGAGCTATAGAAATACGTAAATACAATACGATCTGAAGATGAGTATTATTTTACTTATGGATAAGTCTAAACGACTTAGCCTACTTTGGGTAATTCAGCTGATTAGAGTTCAATGTAAGAAATGTCAAATTAATGCAATTAACTGCTATCTTAGAAGTTATACCTAATTGTAGTTATTTGTTGTTACTGAGATTAATTTTTGATTATGTGTAGCACACTGTAACTCATGTAACTGGTTAAGCAATGACTTTCCATCAGCATGGCAATGGGGATATCATTTCATGGCAATAGGGATATCATTTCATGGCAATGGGGATATCATTTCATGGCAATGGGGATATCATTTCATGGCAATGGGGATATCATTTCATGGCAATGGGGATATCATTTCATGACAATGGGGATATCATTTCATGGCAATGGGGATATCATTTCATGGCCATGGTGATATCATTTCATGGCAATGGGGATATCATTTCATGGCAATGGGGATATCATTTCATGGCAATGGGTATATCATTCATGGCAATGGGGACATCATTTCAGACTGTAATGGCACCCATGCTGCCTTATGCATGGTGCTTTGTTGCCATGTGAAAACTATTTATGTATAAAGGTCTCTTTTGAATTTTCCTACTTTACTTTAACTATAATTTTTGTCTGCCTAGAATAATTTCATTTCAACTTCAAAGTACAACGTGATAACGTTCCTTCCCAAGAATCTGTTTGAGCAGTTTCGACGGATTGCCAATGCTTACTTCTTGCTTTTACTCATTCTACAGGTAAGAGTTGATTTTTGTAGAGCCTGTGATATTATGGCTGTAGGTCATTGCTGTGCAGACTCTGGTCAATGCAGACCATGAGTGAATTGTTTTGGGCCGCAAAATGATCACCGGAATCGCAATTTTTATCGTATTTAAATAAATTATAATAAAATTATATGTTGCTACATAATAAACAGGTTTGAACATGCAATAGTTGTAATAAACTGTCGGAATACTATTAAATCTAAATTTTAATTAGTTTGTCGTATTACAACTGATGTTGAAAGTCTGCAGTAGGACTGTCAAACGATAATTGTGTGGTTGCTTCATAATCTGCAACATCAGAGAGTGTGAGAAGCACTGATGTAGAGAGTGCATCACACAGTTGAACTGCATGTCAGAACGATTTTTTTATAATGTAACTGAAGGGCTGAATGTTCTCTGATCAATGCTACACTTGCGTCGATGATGATCATGGTGATAATGATGATGACAACGACGATGATGATGATGACGACGATGGCAATGATAATGTTAGATGAGTTATTGTATTGCAAAGAAGAATAACGTCTCCACCAGTTACAGAGTTTTACTAGAAAACTTATCAGTTGAAATGTTGCTGAGACTTCTAAGGGTGATCCTAGTGTCAATAAAGATATTCATCTACAGACTGAAATGGGTGCTATGAAGTCCTGCAATTCATTTCAGATGTTGTGATAATATAACGATGGTGGTGTTGTGAATGGTGATGAGAATGATGATGTGATGTGGTTGCTTGTGATGTTATGGGTTAATTTGTAGTTTGCAGTTATAACAAATTATTAATTATGATTATTATTAGTGTCAGTGATATTCATTGCTAGCATTAGTCTACAGTGGAATCTTCTAGTGCATGATTCTGTTAACCAATTTCCTGTTTGTCTTTTGAAAAGGTCAGCAACATCTTTCTCATGCTAACTGAATGTCAAATATCAACTGTTTTCCAAAAGTCACAAAATATCGATCACATTGATAAGAGTTTTTTTTGTGGACCACGCAGTGTAGCAGATGGCAGCTTAGCCGTGTTGTTATTCCGTTTTAATTCAGACTGAACAACATGACTTTGAGGCAGCATGCTACCAATGTGTGCAATTAAACCTCTGTGTCTGCATTGATATTCTGTGTGGCAGTGCACGTATGTTGCTGGGTAATGTGAGTTTAAATTCAGCCATGTAGGGTGCGCATTGACTTGGCAACAAAGCTCTGTTACTGAACGTTTGGCATTTGAGCACAGACCCATCTGTGTTTGAACATTAGTAGCTCCTTTGGCTTTCTATTTCTTGTTATTTCAGTCCATTTTCTTAATCTTTTTAAGTATTTACTCTTGTTGACATCTTGTCATGAAAATGAGCTATATAAATGTATGAATTAAGTACTCATGTGTACTTTGCTTTACATTACTTGCTGGAGTCTTGCGTTTGCAGTTGCGACTTGTTGACGTTGTAATTAATCACAGAGAAGGGAATTACGACGTCGGTCATCTGAACTATTGTCAGGTCCTTACGATTGTAACGGCCAGCACTTCAAATTCTTTTGTTTCAGCTTCTTGCCCAACTGAACTTAATTTGTAACCACAATTTCACTTGAAGGTTCCATCAATTATTGAGACCTTTACGTGCATTATGTTAACGGCGATATAGCGGTCATTACTCGTTAGATTGGATTAGGTTCACATGTTATTGCTCATAGCACAGCAGAACATGATGTGTAGTAAAGGTTGAGCAAATTCTTAGGTCGCCATGCTAGTTCCAACCCTGAAGAAAGGAGGAGGATGACACTGAACATCTTTGTTATGACATAGCATCGTTAAACACCAACGACTAACTAAATGTGGCTACTGAATGAGAGATTGTGGTTTCGTGTATTGTTCAGGCCATTCCAGCTGTCTCATCTCTCAACATAGCCACTACAATCTTTCCTCTTGGGGTCGTCTTGCTCTTTACAGCTTGTAAGGACCTCATAGATGACGTTGTAAGTCCACGACTCTCGTGCTTCTGGTCACTTACTGATTCCAATCTCACTAACGTGGTTCGCTTAGACTATTTTCCTGTTCACAGTCGTTGCTGTCTCGGCACTAACTGATGTAAGTCTAACTAACGGGCTTCAGGTTTTGCAGGTTTGATTACTGGAATGATTTATGCTTTTTGCCATGATTCATTTATATATTTCGTTTATGTGATGCACTTCAAATCTTTTGTTTTGGCTTCTTGCCCACTAAACTTTTTGACTTCTGGCTTCTTTTATGAATCAAATGAGTTTTAACAATGGATTACAATTTGTTGCTGCAATTTCACTTGAACACTCCATCGATTGATACCTTTGAGTGTATTATGTTAAAGGTGCTATAGCAGTCATTAGAATGTATTAGATTTTATTAATCATGTGATTGATCATAACACAATGTAATGTGGAGTCTGTGGTAAAGGTTGAGCAATTCCTTATTCTGTCATGCCAGTCCCATGCATGGATAAAAAGGATGAGGTTGACACGACTAACAAAATGTGACTTCTAATTGAGATATCGTGGTATCTGAATGAGATGTTCGTTTTCATGTGTATTGTTCAGGCCATTCCACAGATCTCATCTCTCAGCATTTACACTACAATCTTTCCTCTTGCGGTCGTCTTGCTCTTTACAGCTTGTAAGGATCTCATAGATGACCTTGTAAGTCCACGACTGTCATGGTGCTGGTATCTTGCTGGTTCCAGTCTCACTAACGTTGTTCTGCTTAGACTGTTCTCCTGTTCACAGTCGTTGCTGTTTCGACACTAACTGTTGTCAGTTTGACTAACGGTGCTTCGGGTTTTGCAGGTTGTTTATTTTGGTATTTGTGGATTGATTTCTCGACTCTTTGATTGTTTTCAGCTTATGTTCAATAATTGAGTTCACTGTATGGATTGATTTAAGCACTTTTTGTTTACCCGATCTAAGAAATGTGTGCTTCATACTGACTCGTGTTTCCATTGAAGTTTAAAGTCAGTGAGCAATGAATGGTCCAGATGCATTTGAAGCAAAATTTCGTTTAGTATAAGAATATTTTCGGGATAAGATATCGTTTTCAATTGACAGCCGCAGAAAATTGGTATTTGTTGTGGATAATTTGCACAGGTAGCGGCGAGTGAATGCTCCCTGTGAAATTGTTGGTCACACACGTTGACACGGAGTCAGCATCTGAATTATTCACACCAATTTGAAATTCTAATTGTGTTTCATTATGTGCGATTCTCTACAGTCTGAGCGGTTGTCGGTCATTTAGGTTTCAGATGTTGTGTTTACTGTCAGACTCAGAAAGGGCAATGTTTTGGTTTTGTGTACATTTTGAATATATATTTTAAGGACATTTTTATAAGTACATAGTGCATAATGTTTTTGAATGCAATATTTTTTACCAATGAAGTTGAGTAACACATTTTAAAACAAAATTATCAAGAAGGTGATATGAAATAAGTGACTTTCAAAACTCTGTCTGTTGCATAACAGTTTGGAAGGAATAGACAAACTGTTGAACATAACTTCCATCAAAATTCATTTCAATTTTCAATTTTACCACGGATAATTATTAATGATCAGGCTTATCAAGCTATTTTATTCACATTTTTGCACAAAAATGAATTTTGCTCATCTGGGTCTGAGCATCAAATGCTTGTAGCAGTTGACATCTTGTTATAGTTGGGTTTTTGTTAACACTGTTGGTACTAACGGTTACTGTTGTGTTGTTTTGCTTTGCTTGAAATTACAACAGCTCATACCTTATGTCTCTTCGCTTTCACCACTCACAACTGTCATACCACTCTGTGTGGTACTTGCTGTTAGCGCCGTTAAAGATGCGGTCGATGACTTCGTAAGTACCTAAGACTAGCAATAACTGAGATTCCTTATTAATTCTTTTAACAGTTGAGGGATTAAGACGATATTTCTTTGCTAATTTTTATTTTTAAGACGATTCTGGATTTTTTTACTAATTTTTGAGACAATTCTGTATTTCATTTGTTAACTTTGTCGAGAATTTTCACAATGGATTCCTAACATCAAAAGGATTTAAAATGCAGAACTTGAAAATGGAGTCTTATTGAAAAAATGTTTAGCGTATTTTGAATCAAGCATTTTTACATGTTTGTTATGATGTAGATAATGGCTTTGTTTGGTGACTGAAGTTTTATAATAATGTAGTATATGTATATATTAATTACTTGAACAAATGTTGTTAACCTCCGACCCAGGGCTCACCCCTTTCAAATCTTTCCTAAAGACAATAGATATTTTATATCTTGAGTTTTATTTATGTTCTAGCCAAAGTAGGCCTACATTATCATTTACTTTTATTGGATAACTTTCATTTTTCTTCTGTTCTTTGTACTTGACTGTTATTTGCTGTGGATTGTCAGCTTGATTGACAAACGAAGATATAATATATAATATATTCTTACATTTGAATAGTGGTCATTAGAGGATGTTGTGAGATCATTTGGTATGTGAATAGGAGATATGGTAACTGAGCTGAACAATAGGTTGTCCATTGGATGGACATCCCTCCATGAAACTGAATAATGGTAGAAATGTTAATCGATGATTATCTTTGGAGGGAGAAGGATACAGAAAGAAGTGATTGTTATTGCAGTAGAATAATTGCATCTGTTATATCATTTTAAGATGAAATTTGCCTTATAGACCCACTTAATATAAAATTTATGTTTTTGAATTTGCTGGTGGTTTTTTTAATTGTTATTTTGCGTCCTTAGCAACGTCACCGTAGTGATCGTCAGGTGAACAATCGACGATCATTAATGCTTCGTGATGGACAGCTCGTGGAGGATAAATGGCACAAGGTTGTTGTTGGCGACATAATCAAGATGCGAAATGATCAGTTTGTTGCAGCTGATCTTCTGCTTCTGTCTTCCAGTGAACCGAACAGTCTGTGCTACATCGAAACAGCAGAACTTGATGGGTGAGTTTAAGAGTTTCCCGCTCAGTTTTTTGCCTTCAGGAATCAATTTTTTCTTGTTGTCATTTTGGAATTTATTAAGCATTTCTGCTTGATGACAAAGCTTCAATTAGTGGTCTTTGTGGCATTGAGCACAAGTGGTCTTTGTGGCACTGAGTGCTTCATTGTAAGATGCATGAAAGGCGCTTTACAGATAATTAGTATGCATTAGCTATTAGCCACTAAACATTAGCACTATGATATGTATACATATACTATGATATGTAATAAGATATTATATATGAAGAAATTGTGTTTGAAGGACTTACTCGTGGACAGTCTGAGTAGGCTCATACCCATTTGCCCATGTTACAAATCGGGCAATTCAGCCAAATGGCCACCATGTCACATACTTTATTTATTTATATATGTGAGCATTTATGTAGCACATTTTCTGAGATTCTGAAAGGTTTGTTGTACTTAGTTTCCTCCGATGGGTTTTTCTCTGATGTCACAGTTGGTAGTGTCGGTGGCTAAATACACTGGTTCTGCTTTGTTGCAGAGGATGGAACCAGTATTAGAGGTTCTTTTACTTTATGTCTCTTTATGCTGTGTGTAAACAATGACTTTCAGCTGAAATTCTGAACTGCTCCTTCCAGATTTTGTACAAGACACTTTTTCATCTAATCCTAATATGCATTCTTTAAGTATGTCAGATAGCTAGTTACAGGACCTCTGAAAAACTCTTGAAAATCGCTATGCATATTTTCAGTTAAATGGATACGTTGTTTAAATACAAACACACATGCACGTATGCATGTACAATTTTGTGCATTGATGCATGTACATACATACTAACACACATGCATGGTTTCCTGTGTTGCTTTTAGGGTCTTTTGCTTACACTTCTGTCTGACTGTTTTTCTAGAGAGACAAATCTCAAAGTGCGTCAGGCTCTTCCAGAGACAGCAGAAATGGAGGACGATGTGGAGCAACTGAAGCAATTTAATGGTTATTATGCAAATATATTTTTTACTTTTTCCAACTGCTGTGCATTTTCTACAAAAGTTTGCAATATCTGGTATGGTAAATTTGTGATGCAAGCAGCCTCGTTTGGACTAGGTCCTGCCTTTTAAACCCACTAGCTGTTGTTGTTAAATGCCAAATTTTGTAAAGGCGAGATCATGTTTTGTATTTCATCTAAGTTTACTCAATTATGTTTCACAAATAAAACAGGTTGGTGGATTTGAGCCAAAGTAATGCTTACATACAGCTTTATATAGAGTTGATTCCAAGCTAAATAGAGAAGAGTCCTGGACTCCACATCCATCGATTTTTGGAGTCCATTGGGGCCATCGTTACTGTAAAAAATTCTGAACTTCTGATATCGACAACTGATAAATACATAAAAGATTAAATATGGACCAATGTTCAATTAAATTTGATATAATTGATATAACCTAATTTTTGCATAAATATATAATATATATATATATATATATATCAATCAAAACTATTTTATATAGCACCCCTTCAAGATATCTAGTCAGAGGCATATGCATGTTTATGTATGTTTATGTATGTTTATGTATGTTTATGTATATGTACTAATATTCAAATGATTTTCTTTCATCATGTTCTATATTTGTAGGTGAAGTGACATGTGAGCCACCAAACAACATCTTGAGTAAATTTGAGGGTAGGCTGATCTGGAGAGACAAGAGCTATTCACTGGACAATGACAAGATCCTGTTGCGTGGCTGCATTCTTCGCAACACTGACTGGTGCTATGGAATGGTCATCTTTGCTGGACGTGACACCAAACTTATGATGAACAGTGGAAAAGCAAAGTTCAAGCAAACCCACATAGATCGCCTTATGAACGTCCTTATCATTGGTGTAAGTCAGTGTTCAATTTGAAGGAAAGAAATTTTTACAAAATAAGACCTCTACTGATATTTATGTGTGTGTATATATATATATATATATAGGTACAGATACTATTTTATATATATATATATATACATATATATCGGTATAAGTCTTATTTTGAAAATTAGCTTCCTTCAATCAACTACAGTTTCATTAGCTGCTATTCTGCCAGGTTTATAAGTAAATTTTGCCTGAGTTCTGTTTAACTTTGATTTAGAAAGGTCTTTCAAAATTGGCTTCATAATATATGACTTCTGAAATTGTAATTGAAATGATTGGTTTGATTCACAGAACAAATTGTGTCGTTTTATTTCCAGAATAAAGTGATTGGTTTAATTTTCAAAATATAGTGATTTATTTAATTTCCATAATCAACAGCTCATGTTTCGAGTGCTTATGCGAAGAGAATAAGAACTAGTTCTAATAGCAGAATGATGCATTTCTATGATTTCATTTGAAATGCTTTTGTTTCATTGTTCTGTTAGATTTTCGTTTTTCTCGTCACTCTCTGCCTGGTGTGCACAATTTGTGCAGGAATCTGGGAGACCTTTGTTGGGTACAAGTTTCAGAGCTACCTTCCATGGGAGGAGTTTATCCCAGGTAGCACAGTGTGGTCAAGTGACAGCGGGCAGACGTCTGCCGGGGCAACCGTCATTGCCATTCTCGTCTTCTTTTCATACATCATTGTCCTCAACACTGTCGTTCCCATTTCGCTCTATGTCAGGTATGTCTCTAATATTCTCTTTCCACTTATCTCTGTCAAACTACTGATGTTTCCTGCTTAGCAAAATAGCACATAGAGTGCAGTAGATATTTTCCTCTGTGCCGACTTCCTCGCTACTTCTTCTGCAAGACTTGTCTTTTCCTACACTCATTTCTTGCGTCGGCTGCTTCCCAGTCTTCTCGCATTCACTTCTTCGACCGGATCAACTACCTGGTAACTCACCCTGGAACGTGGCTTGGACGATCATTTTATTTAGTTGCAATCTTTAACTGATACCTTAAGCATTATTGATATCAAAAAACAGTTTTTAGATAAGATTTTGATATTTTTCCTACCCTGTTCCACATTGCCGGGTCACTCTTCGTGTCCTGTTCCTTCCTTAAGTTAACCACCTTCATCTCCTGTTGGGATAGGTCACATGTCATTTGCAATATGGAGGCTTGCCTTGATGCTGCCTGTTCTGAATTTTTTTACTGGAATAAATATCTGGCTTCTTTCAAGCCGTGATTGTGAAGCAGATATTTACATTTCTGTTTATGTTTTATTGTTTTGGTTTTCATGATCTTCTCTAGTGATATGCTAAATGATATTTTTGTGCCTTTTCAATGATGTTCTTATGATGTTTTTGATGCTGCTGTGTATTGTTTAGCGTTGAAATGATTCGCTTTGGACACAGCTGGTTTATTAACTGGGACAGCAAAATGTACCATGCCAAGTCAAATACGCCTGCAAGATCAAGGACTACGACCCTAAATGAGGAACTGGGTCAGATTGAGTACATCTTCTCAGACAAGACAGGCACTTTGACACAGGTTGAGACTCTCGTCAGTTTATTGCATGTATGCTATCATCAACTTGACCTTTAGAAGAAACTAATTATGTTGATTCTGAACCAATAAAGTTTCAGATGATATAACTGCAAATCAATCAGGAACTCATTAATCTCTGAAGCACAGCATAAGAGTTAATTGCAGAGCTCATTTATGCTGGTGCTGTGTCAAGTTAGAATGGTTGTACAGAGAAGCAGAAAATCCAGTTCCATTCATGAGCTTTATTGATCACCAAATGCAAGTCCATTTCATGCATCATTTCATTGGTGTCGATGGGTAAACCTAGAGAGAATATTATTGTTCTACTGACGAGGTTGCCGCTTTCTCATTGCTATTTCATTTTACAGTAACGTTGACCATCGAAGTATAACTGAAACCATTGAAGAAATGTGTCATTGTGCTGTTGCTTGTCCAGTGGTGCATAATGACCCATGAATTATACACTATATCAACCATTCAACACACTATGGTTCAATCGAATATGCTTTAACTGTCTTAAAAGATATAGTGTGTTTTGATAATAGAAGTTTTGCCATTGGGCTTGAGTGGTGAATGTGCTATAGTGATCTTGCCTTGTATTGTTCATTTTTCTGTTTCAAATTGTTTCTGTATTGTTTTCTGTTATCATTGTAATTGTAACTGAACGCTTTTAAAGTGCCCATCAATCAGAGGTGCTCCCGACCCACGTCGGCAGCTAGGTGGAAAATAGGATGTTCTTCAAGTGCCTCCGAAACTGAGCAGGGAAAGGTCTAGCAGCTCTGTTGCTGTTAGTTTCATACTCAATACTATTGTGAGGTGCTTCATAAATAGATGAATCATGTCTGCTGTGTGGATGTTTTGTAGAATGTCATGACGTTCAACAAATGTTCCATAAACAGTGTCAGCTACGGAGATGTGTATGATCTACAAGGAAATCCAACCGACATCACGGAGGTACATATTGACACCAGTGGCCAGTTATTTGACCATTTGCACTTGAGTATGCTTAATAGTGACAACAATCTTTTACACTGCTGTAATAATGTTTTTGAATCTAGATTTATTGCATTATTTATTCTTTTCAATGCAATTATTCTGGCAAAATGAGGAAAGTCAGATGCATCATCTCTCAATATTAAGGATTCATTCCATAAACCATGTCACCTATCTCATAGTGATACAAGGTTTTTCTTCTTTGTTGATTTTAGAAAACTCCTCGTGTTGACTTCTCAAGTAATCCATATTATGAGCCAACGTTTGAATTCTATGACAAGCGTCTCCTGGAAGCCGTTCGTCTTGGAAATCCAAATGTCCACATGTTCTTCCGACTTCTAGCTCTCTGTCACACAGTCATGCCAGCGGAAAAAGATGGTAGGCACGGATCTTCCATTGTAATGGAATTCGACCCAATAATTTTCCTTGCGTATTTTGATGAGGAAGTCTTTGTTCCAATTTAATTATTCAATTACTGATAGATTTTAAATGTTACTAATGCATTGAGCATGATTGCATTGTTGCTACGGAAGTTCATGGATTATTGTTAGTATTATTTACCAGGTATTTGCATAATAGGTACTAAGAGGGTTGCTTGCGGTATAATTGTGAGCATACCTGTACCAAAGTGTTATGCACATTTTGGAACTCTAATCATAACAAAGATAGTATTGATTATCAAATAACTTGTTTAAAATTTTAATGACTAGTGTGTACTAAAATGTACGGGGAATCAATCTGGCTGGATGTTAAAGGGTTAATATTATTTGTTGTTTTTTCATTAAAGGCGTCTTGGAATATCAGGCACAGTCACCAGATGAAGCAGCTCTTGTGGGCGCTACTCGGAATTTTGGATTTGTGTTCAAGGTATGTGAGAAATCGTTGAAGTTTTCTCAATTGAGAAGTTCAAAGCATGGCATGGTAGCCAATCGGATCGAGCCCTTGGCCTGTTATGCAGAGAGTACAATTTTGTGAGACTGTTTTTATAACTGTTGAGACCATCAGCAAATTCTTCAACAATTTGCACAATTATTGCTCAATAACATAGTCGTGTGCATGCATCATAGCTTTGGATGCCAGTTTCAAATACAGTTGTATTGTGTAATTACAGTTTAAAGCAGCGTTTCTCAAACTGTGTTCTGTGGAACCCTAAGGTTCCGTGAGGTGAAGACAAGGGTTCCACAGAAACTTTCAGTGTGAACAAATGGATGCATTTGGCTTAACATCTGTGTATAACTATACATGCACACATGTCATAATATGTTATCGATATCTGTGTTGCTGATCCAGGTCTAAACCCATAATTGTCTGCATTCTCAAGTATTTCCACCCACAACCAAATTTTAGTTTGGTTTTGGACGGGATTCTGCCAAAAAATTTAAGATCCTAAGGGTTTCACGGCCAAAAATGATTGGAAAACGCTTATGTAAAGCGTTGTTATTATTGTTAAAGTTCAAACTTGAGACGTTTTTGTTTCATTTGGCAAACCTGCCAGATTATGGCTTCTAGTTTGCATAGCCAATTGCAGTTTGATTGAAATTCTCAAAACGATTTCTGACCATGAGTTTCCGTTGAATGAGTCACCAATTAATTGATGCCTTTTGCTTTCTGAGGAGACATTTTAGAAGTCCTTAGATTACACTAAGTATTTATCAACTAATGTTTCTATTCGTCCATAATGACATTTAGCATCGTAGTTTACTGTGGGCAGAATAGGCCAGCACATAGTAGATATCTGAGTAGATATCCTGCAGGGGGTTATAACAATTTTTTGAATAAATAAAAGAAATTTCTTGTTCCTTATTCAACATCTTCCAGTTCTACCTTGGTTTCTCATGAATAATTAATTAATTAATTAATTAATTAATTAATTAATTAATCGGTGATTAGTGAATTGGTTTTGTATTATAGTCTCGAACTCCAAGTTCCATAACAATTGAAGTGTGTGGAGTGGAGGAGACTTACGAACTGCTCTGCATACTTGACTTCAACAATGTTCGCAAGCGCATGTCGGTAAGTATTTCAAGTGGACTTTACCAACTGATTTGATTTGTTGCCAAAATTTAATTTGGAGCGCCATCGACTGATGCTTTATGCAGCCTTTGAAGATCAACGGATTCACGCTATTGCCCTAACACTCGGACACACTGATTTCCCATGCCTATGACCATCTTCGTAAAACTATCCTTTGCTCAAAATAGTTACTGTATGTTGCTCCTGCTTAGAACTTTTAGATAGTCGTGTTATAGTAGTACTTTTGTAAGGAGATTGACGAACAGAGATCCGTAACTAAAAATGTTCTACCTAAAAATTCCTAAATAAGTTTTTGGTGTATAATGATAATGTTTTGATATCAGCTCTGAATCAGGAGTGTGTTATTACCAGTCCCTAGAGGGCGACTGCCATCAAGTTTTGAATGCCTTGCTTTTGTTCCCAAGACTTGCCATAAGAAATGTTGGGACTCATTGAAGATGTATGAAATAATTGGATGTTGTTCAGAAAGGATTATGGCTTCCATTTCAAGCTCCTACAAACTCGTTTTGTTGAAGAGTTGGAAGAGGAAATACAACTGAACGTGGAGATGACTATTTGATTTTCTGATTTCCTGGTTTTAATGATCTTTGAAGGTGATATTGCGTAAAGACAATAAGATCCTTCTGCTGTGCAAGGGTGCTGATTCAACCATCTATGAACGCCTCGATGCCTCCTGTGCTCATCTTCAGGCTGTGACGACTGCTCATCTGGAGGTGAGCATCGACTATATGCTCATATTTATATTTGCTCACTCAGACATCAAAATAATGTTCTGCTGAATGCATCTTAAATTACAGATATATATATATATGGCTTTGAACAATTGGAAGTATGCAGCTCACCATTAAAATTTTACTTACACTCCCCGAAAACTTTTGATGTTTTGGACATTTGCCTCTGAGCCTGTCCCAAGCCAGAAGAAAGGAGGAGGGTTCTGTGGTGGGTTTGCAACCTGCCGGGGATAAAACGAACACTGACAACAGAAAACGACGCAACAAATTCAATCGTTAAGAGTAATAACGGGGCAAGAAAACATTTAAAGCAACGTCAGAGGGAGTAGTATGAAGTAGATGGGACATGTCTGTCAAATGGGGAAGGACAGAAGAGCCAAACAGGCAAGAGCCTGACGTTTGGGGGAGCAGAGGAGTGGAGTGCCTAGGACGAGCTGTCTGGAGATCATAAGGGATGATCTGGAGTGTCTTGAGATGTTGTTGGACGAGGCAGAAGAGGGCAGAAGAGGGGGGACAGAGACGAGTGGAGAAGATGTGTTGCCCGGTGTGCATACCTACTAAGTAAGTATGTTGCGGACATAGATATGGCCATTTGGGCGCTAGCGGAAGAACTGGGCGAGTTGTAAGTTCCATGATTTGAAGTCATTTATTTTTGTTTTGTTCAAGAGTTTTGCTCAGGACGGTCTGAGGACTCTGTGTTGTGCGATGAAGGATATTGATCCTGCATACTTTGAAGAATGGAAAGCGCGACATCACGAAGCAAGGTTGGCACCTTACAAACCTTATAATTGATGTCTTTATACTTTTCTACTGGCTGTCATCATCATTTTCATATTGTTATATGTCATTTAGTCATCGTGAGCAGCAAAAACTAATGTACATTATTATTGTTACTATTATTGTCATTATTATTATTTATTTACATCATGAATTTGAATGTGTAAGAAATCCAGAAATTCAAACAGGAAGTGTGATTCTGAGGCACAGTTAACCAGACATTGGATGAGGAGCAGTTAGATATCCACAGATTTCATCAATTTTCAATGCCTTTCAAGCATCGGATATCTAATTTCTTTTCATCTCGTTACTGACTAGACCTGTCTCAGATTTGCATTTCTCTGTGACTTGTATGAAGTTAAACTGTTCATGATATCAGTAACATTTAAGACTCAGTGAGAAGGAGTGTGTCTGTCTTGGGACATTTATTTAGCACCTTTTCCCTCTCAAATCTGCCGAGGCATGACAATCTAGAGGTCTCATAGAGGTATCATAAGAAAAGCTCAGACCCTTTGTAGCAACTATCTCATAGGAGGTCCTAACCTGCATGCTTTGTCTTACAGGTTAGGTGCCACCACATCCCACTTTCAGTAATTCAAGCTGTAGATCTGTGTTTCGGTTGTTGTAGCTGTTTTCAACGTGGTTGTTGTTCTGAGTCTGATTATGTGTGTGTGGGTGTGTGTTGTTTAGTACATCTTTGGAAGATAGGGAGGACAAAGTCTCGGTCGTGTATGAACAGATTGAGGAGGGAATGACGCTGATTGGGGCAACAGCCATTGAAGACAAATTGCAGGACGGAGTGCCAGAGTGCATCGCCAATTTGGCCAGTGCTGATATTAAGATCTGGGTCTTAACAGGAGACAAACAAGGTAAGGTCAGACAGAAGTCACTAAGTTTTGAATTTAGATCTAACTGAAGGATGAAGATCAGTCAAACTCTAGTTTTAATTTGGGAATTTAGACTAAAGTGTAAGTCAGTCAGTCAATCACTCAGTAAACGAGTCAGATTGTCAAATGATTTTAGATGAATAATTATGGGCTGATTAATTATGGTAAGATATCTTTAAGGGGTTCTTTAGCGCCGTTGCAACCCACTCTGACGTGTCACTCTGATGTGGCCTTTGTGGGTGCTGAGAAATTTTCGAAGATTTACATTACATTTCAATGTCATTGGGTGAGTGAATGATTGAACCTCTAGTTTTACATCTATTATGATTATTTATTGATTGAAGTGATTGACTAAGATTTCAAGTGATAACCAATGTTTGATTTCTGTCGTTTGAAACACAGAGACAGCCGTAAACATCGGTTACAGCTGTAAGCTCCTTACTGAGGAGATGGAACAGATATTTGTCATCGATGGTGACACCATGGATACAGTTCGTGACCAGTTGACATCCGCAAGAAGTGAGATGCTAAAGAAGAACAGCACAGGTGGCACCTCTAACCCAGGATATACAGACACCGTGTCGAACCCCAACAGTCGCTATGGAACGATGTCCAATGGAAATGCTCTGTCGCAGGATATCGAAGCTGGTTCCTTTGCTCTCATCCTTAACGGACACAGCCTGGTTGGTGAAAGAAGTTGATTTATTACCATAATTTTCTTTAACGACCAGCTACATAGGTTTTCCTATACATTTTAGTAAACGCTGGTCGTTAAAGGGTTAAGAAACATCTCATTGCCTTTTAATATATACAGATACTCATACTCGGAATGTAAATTGAACGTTATAATGGTCTGAAATTTAACCAAGAGCCTGAGTGTTTGTGTGTATGTATGTATGTATGACGTCGTCATAGCGATTGATCTGTTACTGTTAGCAAATGATGTCATGGTCGAGCGATTGTCGTGTTGTTCAGGTGCATGGTCTGAAGCCAGACATGGAGCTGCTGCTGCTGGAGACTGGATGCCTTTGCAAGGCCGTCATCTGCTGCCGTGTCACTCCCCTTCAGAAGGCTCTCGTCGTCAATCTCGTCAAGAAGCACAAAAAGTCAATCACGCTCGCTATCGGAGATGGTGCGAATGACGTCAGCATGATCAAAAGTGAGTCATGGCTATGATGACAGGAATCGAGACTATGATCAAACATATATCCTGACTCTGGTCAAGTGATATGAACTAACTTGCACACAACAGTTTTAAATTATTTGATAAAGTATTTGGGACTAAATCTTGAGCAATAGTGTGAAATGGTGTTTTTAAAATGTTGCTTTGATCAAGGTAGTACAGTTGCTACTCTTTGTGAAGATATAACACTTCTTTCATTATCAGAAGTATGACACTGCTTTGATTAAAAAGATCGGAAAGAAGAAATCACAGTGTCAATTTGTTTCAAGATATCTATATAGCTCCTGAGTTGATAATTTTGAAGAGGTGTTATATAAATCTCTATAATGAAGTAATGAATTGTTGTGGCATTTTCATAGCTTTGAGCCTAATCTAATGCTAAAATATCTGTTCCATCATAGTAACTTTTATGGTATATGTTTCCAATGAGTTGATGATTATACCTTTTCAACCCGAGAACTTGATGAAATTAAAAATGTGAATTGTATGAGAAGGAACGAGAATTAGTTTATTATGCAAATATCACTGTATTTTGATTTGTTGCTTTAGTGGCTCATATAGGAATCGGAATCAGTGGTCAGGAGGGTCTTCAGGCTGTCCTCGCAAGCGACTACTCGGTGGCTCAGTTCCGCTTCCTCGAACGTCTTCTACTCGTCCATGGCCGATGGTCATACCTGCGAATGTGCAAGTTCCTCAAGTACTTCTTCTACAAGAACTTTGCGTTCACGCTCTGCCACTTTTGGTTTGCCTTCTTCTGTGGATTCTCGGCCCAGGTGCGCAACGAAAGATATTAATTCCTTACTGATTTTGTTCCCTGATATCTACAACTGTGTACATATTTTATTTTGATAGAAGTTCTTTAAACATTGTTTAAATTTAATTCTACTAACCAGCTAAATTAAATTCCAGTCATTCAATGTATGAAAACTGTGTGCAAGAGTTGTGTTCAATAGTCAGGATTATTAGGCATCTAGGACTAATAAAAATTATACTGTGATTTTAAGGATACAAATTCATCTGAAATATGCTTACAGGGATGTGGCAAGTCTTTTAAAATCAAGTGTGTTGGCATCTTGCTAAGTCGCTATGTTTTTTCTGTAGACTTTGTACGACCCCTATTTCATCACGCTTTACAACGTCATCTATACTTCACTTCCTGTCATGGCTCTCGGATTCTTTGATCAGGTGATCAAACATTGGCTCATTGTCTCATGTAATGCCTTCATCAGACTTTGTAATCAAGTTAGATGATTTGGTTGAAGCAAGCATCTTAAGCACAGCCCTTTATTTGTTTTACTCTAATATATAACCATTGTTTGATTGCCTCCATTATCTAATTAAGTGGTACCCATTCTCCCTTGGTTCCTGGGGGAGGAAACACAGTGTGGACTCAATTATGCACTCTCGGTTTATGTGAAGTGGTGTTATGTCCCCAAAGGCTTATGACTACGCATGATC
The DNA here is from genome assembly GCA_959347315.1 of Bimastos eiseni. NCBI lineage: Eukaryota > Metazoa > Annelida > Clitellata > Crassiclitellata > Lumbricidae > Bimastos > Bimastos eiseni. Next base: position 12,561,330 of record OY365811.1, on the reverse strand, counting down.
TGTCATACAGAGGGCCCGTAAAGTAATGGATTACACACTGGCGTGAAGAGCAGTGGGAAGTGAGCTCAATTCCGGCTGTCCCTTAAAGCTGACTAGTCCTCCAATCATACTGCACCTGTCTCAGTTTGAATTTTTCAATAGAGATTATCATTGTTTTTCTGGTTAACGTGTGCTACAAGAATTGCAATGTTGTGCTAAATATTGCTTAGTATTTCAGTTATATCCATTTTTATGTGCAGCTTCATTTATAGGCTGTATCTCAAAAAAATGTCCCCGATGACTTAAAACTAACGAATTCACGTTCTATCAGAATAGTTGGTTCCCATGTTTTGCTGTGAGACAGATTGATGAGCAATTAGTTGGTTCTAAATGAACTTAGACGCCACTCTGACTTTTATTAAGGTAGTTAAAGCAATCCGTATTAAGTGTCGAGGTACATGAATACACTTATGTATAAAAGACACTGATTCTAGAGAGTGTATTCTGGTTTAATTGGTTGAGTAGGATGTGGGTGAAGAGGCATCGTTACGATTTCCTCACCTGTACGCACCTGGTCATCTGGATCTACTCTTCAACAAGAAGGTCTTTGCTCAGAGTGTAACAGAGGGCATCATCACATCTCTCGTCCTCTTCTTTGTTCCGTACGGCGCCTTTCAGGAAGCGGTTCAGCCAACTGGAATTGACATCTCCGGTTACAGGGCGTTTGGGTGTATGGTGGCCAGCGCTCTCATCATCACAGTCACACTGAGGGTCAGTTATCTATAGCTATCTGCTGTTTCCATCCATCCAGAGACCTGACAGGCAAATAGATCGACAGATTGACAGAGAGACTTGGCCTGATTGACAGAAATACTAAAACTGATTCATAGAGAGATTTGGCCTGATTGACAGAAATGCTAGAACTGATTGACGGATAGATGCAGCCTGATTGACAGAAATACTAGAACTGATTGACAGATAGATTCAGCCTGATTGACAGAAATACTAGAACTGATTGACAGATAGATTCAGCCTGATTGACAGAAATACTAGAACTGATTGACAGATAGAATCGGCCTGATTGACAGAAATACTTGAACTAATTTGTCTATGCAGGTCACACATATATGTGACTTTTCATTATTTGTTCTATTTCTTTCTTTGTACACCTGCAGAATTTTGCCTCCTATTACCTTAATAAACGAATATAGAATATGACAATAATATGGTCAAGTGGTTAACATTCTGGACTGTCAACCAATAAGTCTGGAGTGCAAATCCTTCTGTAGGAGACATTTATTTCAGGGTTTTCATTCTACCTGCATCCCCTAATGGACTCAGTGTAATGAGCACACGGACCGTACACTGTCGATAGGAAGATCAGACGGCAAGAGAGGGTACTGGCCACCTACCTTCATGTGCTGAGGCTTAGAAAATGAAGTCGCTTACATTTCACACCCATAACTGCCTGAGCCTGTATCTCAGGCTGGTGTGAGGGACTGCACTTTTTCTTCACATCATAAATATTTTTTCTTATTATATGTTATTTTATCGATGATGTATATATCCCTCTACTGTTGTGATTTCAGTGTGGTCTGGACACATACTACTGGACAGGATTCAATCATTTCTTCATCTGGGGCAGCATCATCTTCTACTTTGTCTTTACATTCATCTTCTACTGTGATACCTGTGCCTATGACTACCTGTACTCAGGAACTGCGACGACCCTCATGCAGACAGCCAACTTCTGGTTCACTCTGTTGCTCACAGTTGTCATCATCCTCATTCCAGTCGTGGCTGAGCGATTCTACTACGTCGACACCCGACCGACCCTTACCGACAAAGTCCGACTCCAGCAGAAGATTGGAAAGATCCGGAAACAGGCTGGAGTCCGAGTTATACGACGGCGTTCGACACTCCGACAGAGCCAGCGTTCGGTCGGGCGATCTGGTTATGCATTTGCTCACCAGGAAGGATTCGGAGAACTGATTACCAGTGGTTCAATCATGCGCAGAAAGCACCCATTCAAGGAAAAGGGGAGCGAGTCCGTGTCAAAGGGACTCGCTTCCCATCTGTCGGCTCTGTCCGCCATCGCAAGTCCCACTGCTGTTCTCGAGTCTCCTGGATTTCCATCATCACCGGGCATATCCCCGGCGGGTGTTTCTGTCGCCTTGGAGGCACCAAGGCAACCGACCACGTCCACTTCGTCTGCACAGAATAATGCGGTGGAATCGGAGCTCCAGGATATCTCTGCCGATGGAGAATCATCAGAGGGCGATTCAGTGCGAAAGCGAAAGTCAGTCGAAGTTTAAGATGTGTCTTGGCCAGATGCCAGCTCGTTTTGTACCACTTGCCGTCCAACTTACAAGCGCTGCACTTGCTGCAGTCTGCCTCTGAACGGAGCGTAGTCCCAGGGTTTTTCTAAGGTGTTCGTAATCTTCCGAGATCCATGACTGATATGTCGTTAATCTATCGTCTGGCAGAAGAATGTCGTTGCTCCAGGTAGCGGTTTGGCCTTTTGTGTGGATGTAATTCCTCTCCTGATTTGTAACCAATCCCTTCGCGTCGGTGCAATTGTGAAACTATCATTCCAGTTTATATGTGTTTTGACACAATCGTCTCCCTTTTGACTCTATTCATCTGTTTTTAAATGTAAACTTGACATTTTATTTTTTAAATGTGCTACAACATTCCAGGGTTTTCAAACGTGTAAGGTAAATTTAGTACAGAAATTCTTAGTCTGGTTGTGTCGGATTTGTCTCTAAATATACTGGTTGTTGAAAGACAAGAATACGATTAAATGCAGACACATTCCAAGACTTAAGTGAAACTGAGCTGGACTCCTGTGTCAACTGTTGTCCATGTTTAGCAGTTCTTCTAGAGGTTATGCTATGGTATGATTTACAAGCATAACAGAGTTCTGTGTGCTGGGCAGTTTTCTAATCAAATGCTTTAGGTCAACCAAAATCTCATTCTTCATTCATTTATCAATTTTAACATTTATATTGTGTGCCCTCAGAATGTATACTCTGAGGCCACTCTTATTGTGATAGTAAAACGAGATGACATTGTTTTGTGTTTGATTAGGAAGAACTGACCTGAGCATTGCTTATCAAAATAAGACAGATGCTTGAAATTTTGGGAATTAGGTTTTGGACTGATTATTCAACGGGGTTTTGTGGAGACTGCAAATCATGTTTTCAATGGTTTGTCTGTGTTTTTCCAGGCTTAAGATTAATTAATTTCAGATTTTTTATTTGTTTCTTTTCTTCTGCTTTGTCTAATATCGTGTGTTGTTTGTTGGTTCACAGGAGAGGATATTTATGATTTTACTTCAGTTTGTTGGTTTTAATAAACTTTCCTTCATTGACTGCAGGAACACAGGTATTGATTTAGAGCCTGTTATATTATGAGCAATTATGACCTTAAGATCAATAGAATGAAATGCGTTTGCCCTTTCATCTGTCTGTGACTGACTGTATGTCTTTTGGTATGTCTGTCACTGTATTTGTTTGCATGTGTATATATGTATGTATGTATGCCATTATATGTATGCAAGTAATGGTATGTATGTATATATGTATATATGTATGTATGTATAATGATATTTATTTTAGTGCCTTTTGGAAGCCTCTGTTCTTTTATCTGTGTGTCAGGCATGATTTGGACCAAAGTGAATTAAGTCATTTGCTGTTCTATTTCCTGAAGGCAGTAAATGACCTTTTCAAGTTATTAAAATTATTTTGAGTTATTACAATATTGCTGTAAATATTACTTATTCGTTGAAATAATATGCTGAGTAAGTCACAGTTGGTGTATAGCTTTGTCACAATTATTTATAAAATGTAAGTATGTATATGGACGTATATACGGTACCTTCCAGTGTATGCCATGGAAATTGTAATATATTTGTGTATGTATAATTCTGGTGTATGTTAATGATATACATATATGATGTACACATATGCTCATTTAAGAAACCTTTCATATATGTTAAGATGTTGACAAATAATTTTAAAGATGTTGCTTGTGTTGTTTGTCTCATTATGTTCTTAAATTGATGATAATGAGGATGACAATGATGATGATTTTGAAAAAGAACTAAGATGACAAATGATGCCTTTTGTATTAGATGCTTTGGCCATTTTTTTCTTTGTTTTCACCATGACCTTTCTGTGTAGCATTTAGATGTGCTGTGCTGCATGTGATGGAAATCAATGGCATTGAATAGGGTTCGGTAGCACTGGGCAGATATACTTGGTAAAACTCGACTGCACCCGGTTTTTGGGGAGTTCATTTATTGCTTAAGTTTGTTTCATTGCTCATTTTACATTGTACCTTTTGCCAGGTTTTTGGGACCTAGTTTTTAATAATATTGATGGTTTTCACTTGTTTTCGCTTGCATTCCAGATTTTCTTCTTTTCCTAGCTAGGTTAATTTTATTTGTGGTATTAACTACAAGATTTACTGCTTCCTGTTCTTAAAATACTGATTCTTTTATAATTGATGTATATATAGATCACATAATTATTCATGGATGGAAAATAGGTCACTATAATTTCTATGTAAATAGACTTTTGCATAATGTTTGCTTAATTTATGATTATGTGATAAAGTGACTTGTCTGAGATTGTCTATTTCCATTTGTTTTTATTTCAAATAATTGTGATAAATTATATTCAGGTTCTGGGTATTGTCCCATGATGGCTACAAATATATACCTATAGTTAAGTCAGCTCATGCTTATTCAAACATGTCAACAGTTAATGTTGACATGTAAACAGTAATTATTGTATTATTATTGGTAGTTAAAATAAGTTTTATTAATAGTAGTATTTTTACCTTCTGCCCAAAGTCACAAAGTGTACAATGTTGCACATGTGTGCACAATAGTGGAGTCCCAGACAACATTCCTGGCACCCAGAGCCTAATACTAGCCCCATCAGGTCTCTCGCCATCTGATCTGAACAACTTTATTGGTGCTTTTTCACAAATCCTATCCCAATTCTCTTCTTCCTCTTACTTTTATCCTCTTCCTTTACCTCCTCCCTGTTCAACTCTGAACACCATCCACCTTTGTCGTCTGCCTGCCTGCCTGCCTATCCTAATCTTGACCTCTGCCTATCAATTTTTATTGATTACTTTTTGATTACGTGCCTGTGAATAAGCTGGTTCTCGCAACCTCACTCTTTAGGCACTGTAGAAATGTCCAGTTAATGATTTTTGCTGCTGGGGCATTGGCTTTCTGCTTTGGAGCAAGAAAAATTATTGCGTTCTATTTCAATTTATAATTATTGTTTTACCCAAGGTATAATTATGAGCTCTCTTTATTACACGAATTTGGCAAACATTGTTGTGGAACGGATCTTTGGTGGTTTTATTGATGGAAAGGGTGCAGTAGAAGGTTACTGGATAGCCATAGATAAGCACTTGTAATTTTATTATTATTATTTGTATTGGCATTTATTTGTTATTAATATTTATATTATTAACCCAGAAGATGAAATCCAGAAGTTATATTATTATCATTATTATTAAGCCCCGTCGTTGTTAATTTTAAATAACCATGATAGAAAGCCAATTTAATATTGACTCTTAACAAATTACCGAGAGGTTCTAATTACTTTGAGACTTAACATGCATAATTATGAAACTCGTTGTCTATGCTGTAAGCATCTCAGACAAGCGCTCTTTATTAAGCGCTGACTTGACTGATGTTTGTATCAAAGAAGAGCAATTTCGTGTTTTGTGATGAGTTGTTTTCGATTGTAAATTGTTCATTAAATAAGTTTATGAACTTTCTTCGTCAAGTAATACGGAGACAATCTTCCAATTAATTCTCAGAAGCGCGTCGTCATAACTGAGCGCAAGGAAATAGCCGCGCAGAATTACATTATGAACTTTTCGCTGTCAACGTCTAAATTAGTAAACAAAGAGCAATACCTTGATCTATAATATGAAGACAGACAACAATTGACTAGAGACTTATTGTCAGTGCTCATTTGTATAGCGCCATCGATTATGTAATCGTCAGATGTTCTGGACACGACTATGCATAGTATGCAATATGGCCCTCGAATGCAAAAGTCTTTAAACACTTGCAAAACTGTATGGAAAAGAAGCTGAGGGAGCTGATTGCATGGGGTAAGGTAGTGTAGAGGTCTGTCGGTAAAGCCCTTTTGCTACCCGAGTCCTACCCGTAGCACAGGAACGTTACCCGTACTCAAACTTACGACCCACCCGTACCCCCGGGTAAACCAGGAACCGCGACGTCATAGCATGCCTTCTAATAGTCTTGCCTGTCGGACTAATAGGATCACAACTAACTCAACATAGACACCAACGGTCCAACAGCATCGGTGACAGCAGCCCGGGTGGAAGCAGTGGGGTAGTGAGCAGAATGAGGAAGAAAAGGGAGGAAGATGCAGAGGAGTAGGAAGAGGGAGAGGAGGCGCAACAGAAGGGCAGGAGCAGAAGAAGAAGCAGGAGGAGGACAGGAGTAAGAGGATGATGAAGAGGAATTAATATACGGCAGAGCAGAGGCATTAGAAAAAAACAGAAGGAGGAGGAAGATGATGAAAAAGAGGAGGGCGGAAGCAGAAGGAGGGAAAGAGGAAGAAGAAAGAGGAATAGGAAGAGGATGAGGAGGGAGATGAGGGGCAGTAGAATTGCAGGAGCAGGAAGTTGAAGAAGAGGAGGAAATGGAGGAGGAGGGTGAGGAGGAAGAAATGGAGGGTGAGGATGAGTAAGAGCGTGTGTATTATATATATATATATATGTATATATATATAGTATATGCGTATGTGTATAATACGTGTACAGTAGGCCTATGCGATGCGCAGGAATATGGCACTTGGATTTCGAATGTGCCAATTCGTCTTTGATGGTGCAAGATTCGCATACAGGCTATATTAAGCGGTGACGTTGTCACCCAAAAGTTGACGTCGGCACGTGTAAAACCGGGTACACCCGTACCCGTCAGAGGTGTAACAAGCGGGGGGAAGGGGGTGCCGGCCCCCCAGTTTCAAAGCTGGGGGCAAAGCCCCCCAGTAATATATGCCCTTTTTAAGATGACTTTTGTTAAGATAATTTGTGCCCCCAATTTTTCAGATCTCTGGGAGGCAAAATTGAAAAAGTGGGGGGAAACAAAATTTTGGCGCTTCGCGCAATATTGTTTTAATTATGCCCCCTCACTTTTCAAAACCTTTTTGCACCTCTGCTACCCGTGATTACTCTATCCGCATCTTACCCGACCCGTAAAATACATACCCATACACGCGGGTAGCCTACAGGTCGGGTATGAGTTTACCTGCGGGTGATGTATACCCGCAGTCTGGCCGTAGACCTCGAATGAGGGGCCGGCCCCCATGTTGCAGTGGTTTTGCGGGACGCGGAGAACCAGATCAGACAGATTTATCGCTGCAGAAAGAATAGATCATAATTATGACGACAAAAATCATGAGACTGATTATGATAATGACGGTCATAATGCAAACAATTGACGACGACGGTAATGTTTGTGATCGTAATATTCCGTTGCGAGTTTATATTTTAATTTTCACCGGTTATTGCTCGCGTTGCTTGCTTCTTTGTCCACTTACTCTCAAACGCCCTAGCCATTGCTCAATGGGCCTAACCGACACGCAGTGCTCACGTCCCTATGCATGTTACAAGCGTTCTACATGTGCGTACATTTATGTACCACGCCTCGAATGCATGCAGCACTCTCAGTCAAAGAAATTCAGCTGTGGATGTCTCATGGCAGTTGTACAATTCACTGTCCTAAAGATGTCCAGCAATCGAGGAAGAGCTACAGAAAATGGTTGTTGAGGTTCGTAGTATATTCTATTTTCAGCAGAAGAACAAATTATCAGACTTGATAAATTTCTGAGCGATATGAGGTCGACAATCCTAGAGTAGGCCTAGATTCAAATATCAAATTCCGGATTTTGACTTGGCCAAATCGAATATCTCTTTACATTACCCTATTATTTCGAAATTTTCGGCATTCATCTAAAAGATATCGTTAAAATAAATCTCATCACATTAAAAGGCACCCTTGCATTTCATAATTTAATTTAATATATTGTAACGGTTTAGGGGTATGCTTACCTAGTGTCGACCTGCTGCAGTGTCTGCCTCTTGTGTACAGCTGTCTATTGTCTTCTTTCTACTGTGATACCTACTATCTACTGTATCCTATCTACTGTAGTCTATCTACTATCTACTGTAGATATCTACTATCTACTGTATCCTATCTACTGTAGTCTATCTACTATCTACTGTAGATATCTACTATCTACTGTATCCTATCTACTGTGTATCATCTACTATCTACAGCAAATTAGTATAAAAGGAGAACTCCTGGAAGATCGGGGTCATCGTCGTCGTCGCCTGGGAATCGTCGTCGTCGTCTGGAGATCGTCATCGGGGAGCCTTGTAGATTCGACTTCGGCCTTGCAGTCTCGGCGCCTAGGAAGCACGAATAGTGGTCGTGGCTTGCGATAGTCGCCGTCAGCCATTGACGTAGCATAGTAGTCGCCGTCAGCCATTGACGTAGCGTTGCAATTACTCGTTAGTTATCGACGTAGGGCGTATTGAGGGGGTGAGATACGGACTATTTCCGATTGGGCGCTACAGAAGTATTGTTTTCCGTTGTACATTTGTGGCGGACAGGCCACAAGGCTTGAATGAATGATTTATTTAAATAATCGGCTCGCCATAGCGTTATTTTACGTATATTTTTTACAGTGTTGCGTATAGGAAGGAAGACCGATCGGAGGTTTTTAATTGAGTGCATAGCTTGCAGACGCATGAATTGGCTTGAGTATAGCCTGACATGCGGTGCATCGCTATATATGTGGAGCAGTGGTTCGTGCTGCTTCATACGTAGAGTGGTTCTCGTACCGCTCCAGGGATCGTTGAGTGTTGCCATATAAATACGACCTCTAGTGACAGCCGCTCTCGCGGTCAGGCTGGTGCTGCTTTTCGCTGATCTGGTGGGGTGGGCCCCTCTGCCGTCGATCGCAAGACGGACCGTGCCCTGATCGTAAGAGTCAACAGGCTGACAGAGAAAGTCCGATCGTGAGAAATAAATGAATGAATGACAGTTCTGTTCGGAAATACGGGGAAGATGGTGACCCCGTTGGTGGCCGTGAGTGATACAGACTGAGTGAGTCCCAGAAGGGACCGACGCATATATAGAGAGATAGACTGGGAAAAATCCCCGACCGTGCAGACCGTGGGAGTTCTGGTGGCCGAGAAATATTCTGGTTGGCTACCTAGATCGGTCATAGTTACTGCTCGTGAATACCAGCAGGTTGTCGGATACGTGACCCCGTCGGTGGCCGTGAGAAATAGAGATCGGGTAAAGCCCCGAGCAACCGAACGCTACATCGAGACAGATTATGGCGACTGTTGAGACAATTTACGGGAAGAATACCCCAGTGTACACGTTGGTTAAAGGACGGGGAGGGCGGCCCCGTGAAGCCGTTGGAAACAGACTGAGAGCTAGCGGTGAAGCCGTTGACACATACTGGGAAACATAAATACGTTCAATAAATACGGGGAGGGTGACCCCATTGGTGCGTTCGATACAGGGAAAGCTCCCTTTGGTGCCGAAAACCTGATCAATTGTGGGCGTCTCTGCATATTCTTTTCTATTTACGGTTTTCCGTAAATATCTATACTTGGCTACCTAGCGTGGTCATACTTACTCCTCCCGTTTACCAGCAATCTGTTGATTTGCGTGTCTGATTGCAATGTCTTAGGTCGCGGTTTCCCCGCGTATCTTTACTTGATTTACTAAACGTAATATCTGTACTTGCGGTGTCCCCGCAGTATGTCTTCTTGATTGTCTTACGGTCTTTCCGTAAATATTCTTACTGGCTACCTACGTTGGTCACAGTTACTCCTCTCGGTTTTCCAGAAATCTATTCACTTGTGGGTCTAGTTGCAATATCTTGGCTCGCGGTTTCCCCGCGAGGGGTCTACTAATTTCTTCTTGTAGATCTAACTACATAATCTCTTTTCGAGGACTTCCTCGAGAGATTTGCCAGTGGTTCGTTCCAGTGTATAAGAGACAGAGTACAATTGCTTCAGAGAAAGTGATTATAATAATACAGGTCTGTGTGAAACATAGAGGTAACGTGGTGACACTTACCTCAGGTGCCTGTGAGAAAATCGAGTCTGAGAAACGAGAGTTGGTGCATTACCGTTGGTCAGAGCTCTAGGTGACGAGTATCTAGATGATCCTACGATGAGAGGAATAAGTGCAGTCCAAGGAAGTTACAGACATGTGAGAGTCTGGGTGATCGGATACTAAAGTATATGACAGATGCAAGCAGGCCGAGAAAGATACTTGGTGGCTACCTAGTTTGGTCATAGATACTCCTCCCGTTTTCCCCAGGTTGTCGGAGACATGAAAATTCGGGTGGCCGCAAGAGATACAAGCGGAGTAGATTCCCGCAGTAGCAGCCGTACAAACCGAGAGAGCTGCCGGTGGAGCGTTGGCACATACGGGGAAAGTTCCCCATTGGATACGTTCGATAGAAATATCGGGGAAATTCCCGAAGGACCCGCTGGAATTACACGTGGAGGGTGAACACGTTAGAAGAGCACGTGACAAACAAGAGAAAACACTGGTGTCGATTGATACCTTCAGGTTACAAGTCAAGTAACTCTTCTTGATGGCTTTATGCTTGTTCGATGGGTACTCCTGTTTGTTACCTACGTTGGTCACAGTTACTCCTCCTGGTTTCCCGAGTATCAGAATATATTACGGTGTTGGCGGATAATTGCCAAAGCAGAGGACGGTCAATCGTGTGCATGATAACTTTTGTGTGTGAGGCCGGTATGCCGCTCACGGAAATTGACCAAGAAGCCCGTGAAAGTCTGGGCAGTCGAAAACCCAGGTTAAAGATAACAAGCAGACCAGTAGACAAAGTATTGATCGATGCGTAAATATTACTGTTGGCTACCTACGTTGGTCGTCGATACTCCTCCCGTTTTCCCGAAGTGTAACTTGCGTGTCTGATCGAAGTGATCGATACGAGTACGTTTGGGTAATCGGGTACCCAGGTGAATACATGGTTGCTTGTCGTTACACACAGTTCTGAGAACTGACTAAAGTGCGAGGTCGGGCCCCCTAGTGCGTAGGTCGGATCGAAGATCTGTGTGAAGATAGCGAAGTTTATAGACAGAAGACCTTCACTATCAGAGTCCGTGAATACCATGCCAGTGTCATTTTTATCGAAGCAGAATATATCAGTGTTAGTGGGTAACTGCTAACACAGAGGACGGGAACTTAGTCCGTCAATTGTGCATGACAAAATATACGTGTGCGGCCGTTTATCCCATATCCGGAAATAGACCGAAAGAGATACGTGTTGAGCAGAAGGCGTGATAGATAAGTGTCGGAGATGGCATGCCTAAGAGCTGTGCGACTTGTAGTGTCTAGGACGACAGAGTTTAAAGAGTGGAGAACAGTAATGTCTAGGAGTACAAGACGTTGAATTTAGCTACCGATAATTGTATAGGCCGAAATGGCTTATGGACTTGTTTCAAATATGTCTGAACCTCGTAACTTAAGAGAACGTTTGGTGTCCCTATTTGGCGATAGTTCCAGAGTCACAAGATGCTGAACGATACGATATCAGGTAGAGAGGAAGACGAGGCTAGTGGTTTGGAAGGTATGCAAGGCGAGGAAGACTCCTGCCGGTTGATTATGAACCCGGTTTTGAGTACGGCCATCCTCAGAACGTTGCCCATCCGGCGACCGCGAAATAGGCAGAGTCAGACCTCGTGACTAATTCAAACAGTGTTACCTTTCTTGGAGAAGAGGCCCATCTTTAATCTTTACTGGTGAGAGCGAACATCCTGGTAGATATAGAGAGAAACCATTTGGCATTGAGATTTGGTAAGAAAGTGACTCGGGCGACTCCAGACGTGTCAGCGAGCTGGGGTCGACACCGTCCGTTAGCGCTAGGCAGGCGCTCGGGCGGCAGAACGCCACACATTGAAAGAGGATTATCGAACAAGCGTGTCTTATTCTCGCGTCATCCAGAAAGGAGCTATTTAAACCTTAAATGGTTAGTCTTCAGCAAACCAATGAAGCCTTACTCCAACTCGAACTACCCCCACATCGGACGGGGCTGCAAGTCGTCATCCTAGTCACTGTCGAATAGGCCCCGTTCCGTTACAATATTATAACATAGAATTACTTGGATGTTAGAATAACATTAACAATTTAATATATAAATTGCTTAAGCAGTTTGATCACAATATTATGAATGATATTAGGCCTATGAGTCTATGACTAAATGTAATTTAATTTCTACATGCATCTTTCTTTCTCTTGAACGAATACTAGTATTTCCCTAAGTGAACACTAGACTTGGGCAAATTAATCGATTAACCGAGTTTTACTAATCGATTAATCGAGGGTCAAAATTAAACTCGATTAATCGATCGCTCAGTAATCGATAAACTGATAATCGCGATTGCTCGATTACCTCGATTGTTCGATTAGTACTATTAGCTCGAGTAGTAGTCCTACGCTTAGCTCGACTGTTCTGTGTGGCACAGCTGTACTTGCCTGGCATAGCAGTACAGCTATCACACGCGTCAACAGGTGGAGGTAGTGGAACGACCTCTAGATATTATAATAGAGGTCAGCGCAATATAAGCAGGTGAATCATCCTGACTCTGCTAGCCCTGCCGCGACCAACAACGGCGCTGTGGCAGGACTAGCAGGGTGTGGTGATGGACGCGACACAGCCGCCGTATATATCGCCTATGTATATATAAGTATATATCTATACGAGATATATACTTTATTTGCAACGAATTTGCATTGAAATATATTAAAAGGTGTAGTTGTCTCAGACACCAAGTGCGGACACTTAGTAGGCCTAAGTGTTCCTCTGCATCAATAGGCCTATAGTCTTACTAGCAAGTTGCAAGTTACTAACTTACTACTAGTACTAATCTATTATATTGAAAACTAAAAATAGTCTAAAGTCAAAACAGCGAATGTTGCTTGTGTTATTAGGGCTATTAAAGTTCATCATATTCACAAAACTGCTTATTGTGCAGTCATTGCATCGTTTCTGGACCTAATTTATTTGCTATTGGTTGCAATGGTTTAGTGCAGTAAAATTGATTGACTACAGGCTCATTTTAATTAGCTTTTATTTGTTGCACATTTGCTAGGCTACACCGTTTTTCATTAAGACCAATGCCGTGTAAGCTTATTAAAAATATTTTGTATTGTGGGCAACCCATGACCCATGTCGAACTTAGCATGTTAAATGCTCAATTAACAAAGAGCCTAAGCTAAAAATATGGTTAGCTATTCATTTTGTATGAAAGGCAGCATTACTAGATTGATTGATTGATTGATTGATTGATTGACTGATTGATTGCCTAATTGATTAATTAATTGATTGATTGATCGATCGATCGATCGATCGATCGATTGATTGATTGTTTGATCGATCGATTCTCGAGAGCCGCGGCTTCAGCTTCTCAGTTTATTCCTAAAACAGCGCCTGTATAGGTCTACTCTGCCATGTGAATGTCAATTCACTGATCGCTTCAGGCGTACCACAGATGATGTCATTAGCAAAACGGCGCTTTACATGTATATATGTCAATTAGGCCTGCAATAATAAAAAAATTAGCATTATTAATGATTGTATTTAGGCCTAATAAATGTGTATGGTGTAGAAAGCTTAGATGTAATGTTTAGATAGGCACATTCTAGCAATTAGCTGATTGTGCTGAGTGAGTGATTAGGTCAACTCCAGACCGTTAGATGTCAGATAGTATTATATAAGGCAGTTGCTATAACACAACTACGCACACACACATGCATAAATACATATTACACAGGTATCGATATATTGCATATATATATATACGAATATATGAGCAGGCTGAGTAATAAATATATATAGATTTATTTAGATTATATCGTGTGATATATGGGCTCATCATTTATTGCAGGCTGTAATACAATGACTTTTAGTGTATCGAAGCACCTATCGATAATCATCACGTCAGCAGCAGCAGCAGCAGCAGCCAGCCATCAGAGTCCGACTCATTTTTGTGCTGTTCGACCTGAATGCCGATGCTCTCGTGGGTGCCATCAACAACAACCCTCCCCTCCCACAATACCTGCAGCAACTGCATCATCCCTACCAAAAGAAAACTAACATCAAGTACCCGTGTTTATATATATATAATATATAAATTTCTGACACTATATATATCTGTGTATGTATATATATATATAGGCCTACTTATACATCTATATAAATATAAACCATGTGCATGCAAATTAATAACGCGCAAATAATAATAATATTATTATGTGCATAAAATTATCTGCAATATGCAGTTATAGATATGCCTATTATTGTATATGCCTATTATAAGTATAGGCCTATTATAGTATATGCCTATTATAGTATATGTCTATTAAAGTATAGGCCTATTATAGTATAGGCCTATTATAGTATATGTCTATTAAAGTATAGGCCTATTATAGTATAGGCCTATTATAGTATATGTCTATTAAAGTATAGGCCTATTATAGTATAGGCATATTATAGTATATGTCTATTAAAGTATAGGCCTACATGCGTGTGTGCACACAAACGCACGTGTAATCTGAGTCTCAGAGGCGTCAATCCCTCTCTGAGGGATGGAGGCAAATCTCAGGTGTCCAGAGTTAGGAAGGCAAGATATTCCCCCCCTAAGACTAAAGAATTAACCCCCACCTGAAATTGGAGGCATTTGCCTCCGGACCCTCCTATGTGGACGCCCCTGTATAATTTGGTGCACATCATATATATTTGCGCGTTCCTGATTTGCATAAGTTAGGCCTGTATTCATCCATAAATAGCGCCTTAATGAATAAAATATTAGATTATTTAAAAATAAACTTCGCCTCTATCTGCTTGAAGACAACTCTAAGTGTTGAATGTTTGTATTTCTGTCTATTCAGTGGATGCATTGAGCCCTTAGTTAAGGCACTAGTTAAGATTAACTTCTATCTATTTTATTTACCTGATATGTGAATGTTATTAATATTGGTACCCATTGCCAGTTTATAAATTCTACATAGGGGCCTCTGGTTAGCGGAGTCTATGACCCCTTTAGGTTCCCCTGTGTAACCAGAATATTCATTTATGTTACTTTGTTGTTTGCCATTTTCTCAGGTTTTTTGATTACCAAATAAAATTGAATTGAATCGAATATATTAATAGAGCGGTGTGTGATTGTGAAGAGAATAGGTGCTCAAATGCCTTGGGTGTCATTTGATGGATGGATTGATGAATGGATGGATGGATGGATGGATGGATTGATGAATGAATGAATGGATGGATGTATAGATGGACGTGTTGATAGATGAATGGATGTATGGATGTATGCATGTTTGGATGGATGGATTGATGAATGGATGGATGGATGAATGGATGAATGGATGAATGGATGAATGGATGGATGGATTGATAAATGGATTGATTGATGGATGAATGGATGGATGGATGATTTTCAGGAATGGATGGGTGGATGGATGAAATATGGACGGCCGGACGGATGGATGGACGGACGGACGTATGGATGGGTGGATAGATAGATTGTTGTCGGTGCATAAATATGTCGCCTGTCGCTGAATTCGGATGCTGACATGTCTGTTTGGCGCCAGTAGCTGTATCATTTGGATGAGTTGAATTGCAGTGCAGAGGAGGTTGAGTCATCTCCCTTCTGTCTCAGTGTCATCAAATGGCGAAAACATCTGCCTCAGCAGCTCAGTTGTATCGAGTTCATCCACGCTGTAGGCTGAAATAAGTACGTTCGTTGAACCGAATCGGACAAACGAGGCTTAGCGGTCGCATCCGGTGATAAATCGGTTGACTGACGGTAGATCAGGAAGAGGCTATATTTATATATCGACCGTTGACGACAGTTCTTAAAGAGAACGAAGCTTGCGGTTTTTAGATTAACCCCGTTACTCCTTCATGAGAAATAACGGAGACCAAGTTAATTCGGACCATTGCAAGCAGATCCTCTGCCTCCTGTCTATGGTCTCGAATCACAGTTGACATCTCTTGGCAGCCTTCTGACACGACACAGCGCTCGTGAACAAGCTGGTGCACTATGCTTAGCATAACAAATTAGTAGCGTATACGATTAGGGTTAGGAGGCAAAGTCAAGGGAAAAACGATAGAGCACCCTTTGGTTGTGTGTCTCTTTTAGCAACATCACCAGAAGAAGACGAAACAGAGATGCTCGTGGTGAAGCCAGAGAACGTCGGTCTTCAGATCGTCGAGTCGTTCGACCTGACCTACGCCAGTCGTCCTCGGTTTTCTCTGCTCAGCTGCATCCGGAAGAGCGTCCAGTTCCTCTTCTCTCAGGTCGGACTCTGCGCTCTCGTCGTCTTCTACGCCTTCGTCGGTGGCATCGTCTTCCAACACCTCGAACAGACGAACGAAATCCACGAATGCCAGACGAGGGCTAGCAAGTACGACAAACTGGAGAACAAGACCCTCGAACAGCTGTGGGCTATCGCCGATCATCTGAGGTCCAGGGACGTTGCCCTGGTCGCCTTTAAACTCCAGCTGGATAGCTTTCGGAGTCGCCTCTTTCTCCAGGTTGGCGGAAGTGAACCTCCGAACTGCAAGGAAAGGTTATCGAAGGGCGACTGGACATTCCCGGATGCCATGCTGTTCGCCGTCACAGTCTTCACGACAATTGGTTTGTCTTCTCCTCTTTAACTATATTCATTCTTCTCGAAACACATCTGCCTAGTTTGAAGTAGTTTCATCTATC
Organism: Bimastos eiseni; assembly: GCA_959347315.1. Classification (NCBI taxonomy): domain Eukaryota; kingdom Metazoa; phylum Annelida; class Clitellata; order Crassiclitellata; family Lumbricidae; genus Bimastos; species Bimastos eiseni. The sequence continues at coordinate 12,544,509 of OY365811.1, read as the reverse complement.
TGTCTTCATTTCATCTTCCTCCTTCTCCTTTCCTTTTTCTTTGCTAATTCTCCTACAATGTTTTATAAAGAATCTGCATTCATTTCAAATATCGATTGCAATCACCTGACCTGATCTGAATCGACCTGATTTTACCTGAAC
>OY365811.1:12389368-12541868 GCA_959347315.1 Bimastos eiseni | reverse complement strand
AGGCACTTAGTCCCTTCAGCATTTTAGTTGATTGGATTGCTTCCCGCCTGCTGTGCGGAACGTTTGGGTGAAATAAAGCAGCGATAAAACATCGTTTCTTTCTACAACGGCTGATCCAGTTCAGAGGTAGGGTCGCACTCTGGTGGTCGATCGATCGATCGATCGGTCGGTCGGTCGGTCGGTCGGTCGGACGGTCGGCGGTACATCCGGCCGAGCGTATTCCAAACAACATTCGACCCAGGCTGCATTGCAGTATATCCTCGCAACTTGGAGGATTATATATGCATGTATTATATATGCATGCATCTATGTATTAGTATTATTGATTATGTATGTGCATGCATGAGGTGCTTCTGTTTTTACCCATGTTCTTTAGACTTTTGTTTTACGTGAGGCTTTTCGCACCGGGAGCGCCGCCTCTGAGTAGGTTATATGCCTACTGGTGTAAGAAATCAGGTTTCGGTCATCATCCGTTACTAGTCGATGACGTGGAACTTCCGGGATTACAACCATGCCTAACAGTCCAATCCTTCATGAGTCTAAACCTCATAAAGCACTTTTGAAAGAGGTCCAAAACCACTAGTTTTTTCTAGACTATAGTATAGGCCACAGATATGAATGAAGGACCTGTTCTACCTGACAGTCTATAGTAAGGTTGCAATCTACCTCGTAATCGTTCACTACGACGGGGATAATCAAGGGCTGCACTAACTTCCTGAGCTTGTAAGGCCCTTTTTAAATCATGGGACGACGAGTCCAAAGATTGGTGAAGTGGGGCAGACGGGACGGTGTACAGCGTACGGCGATTCGAGCGCCGTCATGGTTCGAATTGCGACACACGGAAATTCTATATAATTCTTGTATTCTGCCTATCCTCATACAAAGATTCAACATATTAGCAGTTTGTTTCATAAACACGGCTACATTTTTGTACGATCCCTTAGTTATTAGTATTATCTTTCCCTGTTTTTCTCTATCATTCTAATTTTTTGTAAAATGAATTTCGAAATACATTTTTCTTTGTCTGACGGGATTAATAAAGAAAACGATGATTATGGTTATGCATGTATTTGCATTTATAGACCTGTTCTTTTGCCTCTTCATCCCACTCCAGTCCACTCCATGGACGGTGGATGAAGCCTACCATTTTTCATTTGGTTTGAATTATGAATGAGCAGCGATTAGTCAAACGGTTAATCTTTCGCTCGGTGGATAATTTTGTCGGTCAGTCTATCGGACACTCTATCGGATAGTTGATCATTTTGTTGAAGAGAGGAAGGTCATTGTGATGGCAACAACCATTAATTTTTGTCGGAGTAATAACGATAATAATGACTGGAATGATGATGATGTTGATGATGCTGTTGCCATTGACGATGGCAGCGACAACGATGATATGATGATGATGATGATGCCATTGATGAAAATGACGGTATGATTAACTTGTTATTTTACTCGTGATATTATGATAATGATTAATATCACTGTGTTTATAATTGTGATAAACACAGGATGTAGAGATGATGCCTGTTAATAATGGTGAAAATGATGAATAAATTCGTGGTGATCACGATGATAATGACGACGACGACGAAGGTGTGTTCTGTGCTGTAGGGTACGGCAACGTGGCTCCTCGGACCTTTTGGGGCCGCCTCGTCTGCATCTGCTACTCAATGCTTGGAATCCCTCTGATGCTGCTCTGCCTTGGCAACCTGGCATCGGTGCTTGGCAACGCATTTCGATACGTCTACTCGCAGATGCTTTGCTGCGGCTGCTGCCTTCCGAGGAGGCTGTCTTCCAAAGGCACCAGACGCCGGCCCACCTCAGAGGGAGGGGGCGCATCGGATAGCAGCAACCATCTGACACCCGAGCAGTGGATGAAGAGCTACGAAAAAGACAGGGCAACTGGTGACAACCAACATCTGAAGCAGTGTTCAGGTAGGGATCTGAGAGCAGAGGAGGTGGACAGAGCGACAGGAGCGGATCACGTGGAAAATAAAAGAGAGGAAATGGAAACGGAAATAGCAGAACAACACGCGGAAAAGAAATTAAAACGTGATGGATACGAAAGAGAGGAAAATGCCATTGGTTCGAAGTCAAATGTTCCACCGGATGAATGGACGGATGGAGATACGAATGGAAGGAAAGTGGATGGAATGGGAGCAGATGAAAACAGGGGACCTGGAACGGATGGAGGAGGAACAAATGGGGAAAAAACGGATAGGTGGACGGATGGAAGAACGGATGTGGGTAGACCGGACGGTAATTCGAACGGAAAATCTGTCGACTACGGGGGGGAGGTGGATTCGGAAACGGACGACGAGAAAGTTGGAATTCCGCTGACTATTTCTCTCGGAATAATCGCCGGTTACCTCCTGTTCGGAGCCGTTCTCTACGGGATCTGGGAGTCGGAGTGGTCGGCCCTCGACTCCGCCTACTACTGTTTCGTGACGATCTCAACGATCGGGTTCGGTGACCTCGTGCCAGGGTCAGCGGGGTTTCAGACGGAGGGCGACGGGTGGCGAATGGTCAGCGCCTCCCTTTACATGCTCATTGGAATGGCCCTGCTGTCAATGTGCTTCAATCTGATGCAGGATGAAATCGCAGCGAAGTGTCGACGGCTAGGCCAGGTCATCGGGATCATCGACAAGTAGTAGAACAATGCGGATCGTGGTTGATCGAATGATCGATTGATTGATCACTAGACACATCGATGACTGGAACTACGGGTCGAGGTTGATCGATCAAGCGATTGACCGAATTGATAAGAGAAACTTTGGAATCGGACTATTCGGCCTATCAGACTACAGTAACATGCACTTTCCACACAGATGCCGTATACCAAAGAGCAGATTTAGTTCATAATATGCAGTTGAGACATGGTTGAAGGACTGGATAGGTTCCATGCTCCTCACACCGGAATCCTTCAAATATCTTGTTCTCATGTTTGGTTATACTTTACGCTTTTTATTAAGTACCACCAGACGCTCAAGCATGCATGAAATATACAGGGTGGCGCAAAGAAAGTGGGACCGCCTAGTATAATATCAAATAATTTTTTGGTTAACTTTTCTTCTATGAAAAACATGTAAATTGTTGCCCTATGATAGTCTATACAAAATCAGAAACCAAATTCAATGTGTCCTCCTCGGTTCTCAACAGTTTTTTCTAAACGTCTGCGCCACTGGTCAATGCTTCGGTTTATAAACCGCTGAGAGAGTTTTTGCCACTCTTCAACGATGGCCAATTTCAATTGATCTATTGTTGCAAATTTACGACGAAGGTAGACTTTTTGCTGGAGGGCACCCCAAATAGCATAATCTACCGGGTTTAGGTCCAGGCTATTTGGGGGCCACATGTCTGGTTCGATGAAGCTGACATTCTCCCGAAGAAGAAGGTTTATCGTGTTTCTTGCCGTATGCGAAGGAGCTCCGTCCTGTTGCAGTGTCCAATTTTGCCGATTACATCTCGCTCGAATATCCGGAAGCAATCCTTGTATTAAGACGTGATTACAATAATATTCACTGTTCACTTTCGCTCCAGGTTCAACAAACACCACACTGGTTTTTCCCATCCGAGACACACCAACCGAAACCATGATGCCACGACTGAAATGTTCACGTTCGCGTACGAGTCTCGTTGCTGGAACTTGTTGTTTCTTTATTGCATCAGAATAAACACGATCGTTTTGAGAATTAACCGGTGTGGCGAGAGTAAATGTCTTTTCATCTGTAAACCAAATACTTCGTACACTTCTCTCGTTTGGAAATCTGTCAACTGTTGACTTCGCTGCAGGCGTTTAAATTTGTAGTTTTCGTTTATAACCTGCCCTATTACGCGTTTGTATGTTTGAAGTTGCAAATCTTGCTTTATAATGCGTTGCACTGTTCTTCGTGATATGCCAGTTTCTCTTTCAATTTCCCGTGGACTCTTGTGGCTGTGAGGATCATCATCCTGGCTACAAATCAGCTCACTCACACGCTGAATATTTGGTGCTGTTCTAACGAACTTCGGGCGGCCGCTTCCAGATTTACGCGCTGTCGTACCATCGGCATCAATTTGTTTACAAAGTCGATTAAGACTTGTTTTACTCCAGGCTTTATTTGGAAACTCAGTAATCATTCGCCTAGCTCCCCATTGTTTTTCAATTCGCAAACGTTTTATGAGAATACGATCTTCTGCTGTTATTTTGTCATTTTATAAACAGTGCAAAAATTACATAAACTATAAAAATGACCTAAACTATGAAGATGACGACCTGAACTTCACGAAATAGTGACGTCATACGTTGGGTTAGTGAGTAAGGATTATTTTACAGTAAAAAAACCGCCTAAAACATAATTCTTATATTTTGCACAAGATTTCACGAGACGGTCCCACTTTCTTTGCGCCACCCTGTATATGTATTAGTCACAAAATGGGTAACTGTAGTTCAAAGAAAATCGCTCATGAAAACTTAATTCTCTTGGTTTTTAAACCCGTCTTTCAGCATTCTGCAGGGCCTCAGTCAAAGTTAAAAAGCCGAAGCCTCACCTGCATAGCTATAGCAATGACCTAGCAAGACTGCAAGAGCCAAGAGGACGCAGATGAGCAGCCGCTCCTCTGAGCACAGTGCTCAGAAAGTGGCACCTTTTCAGAGCAGGTAAAATACAATAGGTAGCAAAGTAATCATCTATTCAAAAACGCACTCGGGTCTTTTGAGACATGAATTTTAAATAAACTTGAAAAATCGAGTTTGAATCCCATATCCCCTGTTCAGGTTGACCAGTCTTTCTTTCACTTGACGACGGCAATGGTTGAATTAGATGCATGGCGTAATGGGTGTATTGCACAGCTGCCATAAGTTTAATCCTACTCTTGTAATGACTTGTTGGGTTTTCGGCGAATCCGAGCAACTTGTCATCACAAACGATTATGTAGCCTTTTTGAATAGCCAAACCTTTGATGAAACTTTAAATCTTTTAACTTCTGAAAATGCAACAGAACTGTTCTTGAAGCAATATTAATGTATAAACCACCGATCGCTCAGAGCATCGAGAGTGTGCAGCTTACGCTCCTCTTGTTGTAAGTGGTGGTCAAATATTGAAACCGAATCGATCAAATTTGTGTGACAAGATGATCGCATCCTGATTCTTTTACAACGCATTTATAAGAGCAATTCCAAATGAGTGCAAATATGCTCCGTTGCTCGTTATAGAAGTAGGCCCCTAAGTCTTAAATATCTTCTTGTTATTGCAATAGACACGTGTACTTGTAGACCTACTCATACTTGTTCTTGGAATATAAGTAGGCTTACTCGGTAAACATTCATGACCGTAGTAATAGTATTAATAATGTAAGGGCCTAGTAGTAGTTGTAGTAATATTAATGGGAGTAGTTGGAGCAGTGGTAGTGGAAGTAGTGGGGAAGAAGTGGAAGTAGTGGAACTGGTAGTAATGAAAGTAGTAGTAGCAGTGGAAGTAGCAGTAGTCGTATAGTAATATTGGTTCCAATTGACCTACATAAAACTGTATCAAACAACGCAGCTTTGCGTATGTTTTATTATCGTGATTCACGCTGTTTTGGTAAGCAACACCAGAATCGTGACATGCAGGTGCTTGTATGTCCAATCCATTCCTTGCTCAAACCAGATGTGCAGATCCCGTCGGACTATAGAAGAATTCAAATCAAAGCATTTAATTTTAGTCTTAAAATAAATTGATGTAAGCTAATTATAATGCTCTATACGTCTTAGTCGATCAATTTATATTATTGGTCTACGAGGAATAATCTCAAGTTTGAATAAAACAGTCTGAGATTTCTGGAGTAACTGAATCGGATATTTACAGTCACTATAAGCCTTACGTATAATTTATAGTCAGCAAATATAGGCTTCCATTCGAGTATATTAATAAAAAACATGATAATACGGATAACATAACATTATATAATTGCAAGAATCCTTCCATGATTCTTGGTATCATAGATGGTCGGTTTGACTGGCTTATTAGTGATTAATCATTAACGTACGTCTAGAGTTCCAACATACAAATTATCGTCGATGTTGAACAAATAAATTCATTAAAAACTGACGCTGTTACTAACAGCAAACAGTCACGAAATTTACACGAAAGTTCTTTGCTCTTTACATCCATCAACAACTCGTAGTCGGCGACCTGATTGTGCTACAAATGACCTGGCAGCGAAAGTGAGTCCTGACAGAGAAAGGGGGTCCTGGCGAGGAACAAGAGGTTCTTGTAGAGAACGGGAGTCATGGCAAAGAACTACGAGTTCTTCCAGTGAACAGTGGGTACTGACAGAGAACGGGTGGAGGTTCTGGAGGAAAACGATGGATCCTGGCACAGAACCTGGGATCCTGACAGTGAACCGGGGTCCTGGGCCTGGCAGAGAACGAGGAGTCCTGGCAGTGACCTATCCATTACTGATCACGTTTGCTATTTTCTGTGGCACATAATTGACATTCTAGGCTCTCCCGACTTCACATCAGCGTGAGTCAAAGATTCCAACTGTTGGCCCTGTCTCTTAAATCGGAGGCTTAGCACCTTGACATGATATTGACATGATTACAGCTTAATCTTGGTGCGCCATTGTTGACGTTTTTTGCATACTAATTAATAAATATTATCACTGATCTCTGAATTAGTTTCGTCTTGAAAGGCCAGATATATTAAAGGCTCATATACGCGAACTGCGCTTAACTCTAATACAACTTAGGCCTATTCGTGCACAGAAAATTCTAATCTCCTCTCAGCCGCATGAATTCGAAACTCAGAACGTAAACTTTTGCATAAATAATTATATTAAAATAATCTCAAGATTCAGTTTCTCATGACTGACATATCACTAATCTGCCTCTGGTATCAGTTCGTCCGTCTGTCTCACTGTCTGCCGTCGTCAGTCCAGCTCAAACCGCTTCTATAGGACAGGATGCCTTCGGCACCCATCCACTGCCATTGGCAAGCGATGTTGGGTTCTTGCAGCTGCTCCTTCTCCTGCAGGCCCCATTGGAGTCGACGTTGGACTCGTCTAACCCTGCAGGGATCTTGTCCTTGGTGTACTCTTTCCATAGGGCGGCCACTAATTCGCTCGCAATCCGATCTCCGGCGTTCTTGGAGACGAGGCGAAGTATGAAGCATCCGTCGCGACGTAGATAGGTGCGGGCGAAGTGACCGATCTGGGCTGTTGAGGATGCTGAGTCTTCGGGGGTCAGTGTGTCGTCATGGTCACGGAGACGGTCGCTGACGTATCCCTCCTGGAAGCAGAAGAAGACGGACACGATGACCCACTGGACGAGGCTGCAGACCGTGACGGTCACGACGAAAACCATCCAGAACCAGAGGAAGATGAACATCATCTCGTAGAAGAGATTCAGCGGCAGAGCGCACTGGATCGTGTAGCGGTGAATGTTGCCGAGTTTGCGCACGTTGAAGTCGCAGAGCGTGACGCGCGGGAAGCGTGCTGACGTCGTCCACTCCTCTCCGTTAGCCATTCTGCGCATCACGTCGAAGCCGTACAGGTGGTAATCGGTGCCGAGGAAGGCGTTGAGCAGGAACAGCTGACCGATTACGTTGACGACGTACAACACCTTTATGACCAGGTAGACAATGGTTAGGTAGCTGCCGTAGATCGACAGCCCGCACTTCTGGCACAGTCCGGCCGCCTGGCGCCGTCGTCTGAGTCCCGACAGGAACTGGCTCATTCGCTGACTCATATAGCGCACGTTTTCTTCCAATTTGTCGTCTTGCTGTCGCTGACATTCGATCGCCGCATCGGTGATTGTGTTGACGGCCAGGCCGGACTTCTTGTTGAGGATGCGCCAGATGGGACGTGGCAGGTAGAAAAGGAATCCCTGAAGGCTGAAGACAAGGGCCATCCATTGGTAGTAGCTGATGATCGGTGCGCTGCGGCGACTCTCCTGGGTCAACTCGGTCTCGATTGGGATGTGGAAGGTGTTCGTCGTCCAACAAACCTACAACCATTTTATCATTTTGAGGTCAACCCCATACGGAATAACGGAAGTTATCCATTAAAGCCGACATACTGCACAGAGGACAATTGCCACAAATCACCTTCGATCATTGAGGTCAACCACCACAAATCACCTTCGATCATTGAGGTCAACCACCACAAATCACCTTCGATCATTGAGGTCAGCCACCACAAATCGCCTTCGACCACTGAGGTCAACCACCACAAATCACCTTCGATCAATGAGGTCAACCACCACAAATCAACTTCGATCACTGAGTTCAACCACCGCAAATCACCTTCGATCATTAAGGTCAACCACCACAAATCACATTCGATCATTGAAGTCAACCACCACAAATCACCTTCGACCACTGAGTTCAACCACCACAAATGACCTTCGATCAATGAGGTCAACCACCACAAATCACCTTCGATCACTGAGGTCAGCCACCGCAAACCACCTTCGATCATTAAGGTCAACCACCACAACTGACCTTTGATCACTGAGGTCAACAACCGCAAGTCACCTTCGATCACTGAGGTCAACCATCGCAAACCAGCTTCGATCATTAAGGTCAACCAGCACAAATCACCTGCGGTCACCAAGGTCAACCACCACAAATCAAATCATCTTCGATCACTGAGGTCAACCACCGCAAACCACCTTCGATCACTGAGGTCAATCACCACAAACCACCTTCGATCGTTGAGGTCAACCACCGCAAACACTTGACACACTGGAGGCACCAGGTAAAATTTAGCCTTTGATTGTAACAGACCAACAGTATTATTTTATATTATTAACGTGAAATGTTTATCAAACGCAAAGTAACATAAAAATTACATCACAAAATTTCGGAATAGAAACTTTTTAAGTGAGACTTGACTCAAAGCTATGAAACTATTCTTAAACTCACCAGAAAACAATAAAGATCTAGACTGAGAGTTAACACAAAACAATAGAATCCGTTACACTGAAACTTAGCACTAGAAACCAATAGTGTGACTTCGTAAGAAACAATGGAAAACTTGAACTAAGACATCAGAAACAAAAATTGAAAGTATCACTCAGCGACTAAATAGAAAACAATAGAAACCATTACACTGAGACTAAACAAGAAAGTAAGAAAGATCATTATACTGAGACTTAACATAAAGCAATCAGAGCTGGACTGAGATTTGGCACAAACCATTAGAAGCCAGTAGACTGTGACTCAAAATAAAAAAATAAAAAGGTAAGAGACTGTGAATTAAAAGAAATCAAATGTAACTTGACCTGATGATATTCCCCTTAAGACATACTTAATTTTAAAAAATTCTTTATAACTGACACTATCGAACCATGGAAAACTCTTCCGAATAAGGATTTCGGCTTTGAATGGATAGTCTCTATCCATCCAAAACGGAGATCTGCGATATTATCAACCATGAAGAGAAAAGGATAAGAGAAAGGAAGAGTGGAAGGAGAAGCAGGAGAAGGAAGAGGATGAAGAGAAAGATAGAAATACAAGTAGAGTTATTATTTCAAAGTGATAAGTGATAAGTGAAACCGGATAGGCAGCAACAAAACAAGAATAATTGTGAATCATTATAATACTCGAACCTCCTTTTACAATGTGAGAATAGTTTAAATAAAACATAAAAAATTCTTAAAAAAATTCTTAATTCCCATGAGGACCCTTGTTTTTCGGAGCATTTTGTGGTTGGCCAAGAGAAATTTAGCGACCTTACGAAGATCGTTATGCCTTCAATAATTACATTACTCATATTGGATCCTCTTTAGCTTCCAAAATTCCAAACTCTACATCTTTTCCTGAAAAATTCATGCCTAATCCCTCATGTGCTCTTTGGGAATAATTCCTACCTCTGAAACTGAGATCCTGAATGTCGTTAGCCTATTAAAAGTTTCTAATTTTACTGGACCTGATTACATCAATTCTTATATTGCTAAAGCTTCTATTGCTGCCATAGCTTCCCCTCTATCCTTTGTAATTAATGCTTCCATTCAACTTGGTAGAGTCCCTTCCGAATGGAAAACTGCTAAAATTAACACTAATTTTTAAAGCTGTTGAGAGGAAGAAACTAAATAATTACAGACCTATCTCTCTTACCTTTCTTTTCGAAAATAATTGAGCAAATAATATATGCTAGAATTAGAGTGACTATTTAAAAAAATGTTGTCCTATATCTACAGCCCAATGGGCCTATGACTTTCAATCAGGGTTATTTCACCTATAGGGGCCTACGGACTTATTTGATTTTCAATCTAATATTACTGACACAATTGATCATGATCAATATTCTCTTGGTGTTTTCTTTGACCTTTCAAAAGCATTTGATACGGTTATTACGTATACTTGATTTTTGCGGTATGAGCGACTCTGCCAAACTATGGTTCTTTGACTATCTTAGTATTCATACCCAATTTGTTGACTTTAAAGGAGTCAACTCTGAACCTATGGTTATTACTCGTGGTGTTATTCCGGTTTGAAATCTTGGACCACTATTATTCCTTATTCACATAAATGAACTCGTACACTGACATCAACTCTTCTCAAATTTATTTTATTTTGCGAAGATACCAATGTGTTATTGTTCCACAAATATTTTGATCACTTTTTCGCTGTAATGAATCCTGAACTTTATCGTTTATCTGCTTAGTTTAGAACCAAAAACAAATTGTCTTTTAACTTGGATAAAACTAATTTCATTTTATTTCATTCAAATAAAAAAGAACCTCTTATTCGTCCTCTCTTCATTACTGGTCAGCCTATACTAGCATCTTCAACCTCTTCCCAATTCCTGGGTGTAATAGTGTCTTACTTGGAAAGAGCACATTCTTGCCTTAACTAGGAAAATCTCCAGGAGTATTGGTATTTTACTCAGTATTAGACACTGTTTATCGAAACCAACATTAATTCATTTATATCACTCGTTAACATCGCCTTACCTCTGCTATTGCAACATCTCCTGGACTCGAATTTCAAAACTTACCTAATCATCGGTTTATCTTGCAAAGCGTGTCATTAGAATAATATGTGATGTCCTCTGGCGAACCAGTATAAATCCCCTTCTAATTACTCACAAGCTATTGTCCTTATATAACATCGATAAATATCAAATCCGTCTTTTTATGTGTCGTTACCACGATAACCTTCTTCCAAATTCCTTCTCTAATTATTTTAAGATGGGTTCTAACTTCTAATATCCATGATTATGCAGCCTGCTGTGCTCATAGTCATTGAAGTCATTTTACCCGTACAAGGATTAAACATTTTTTTATCAAATATATTGGCCCTACTCTGTGGAACCAACTGTCCAATGAAGTTACTGGATTGCCCGCAATTGGTTCGTTTGAAAAAAGCTTTAAAAATGTTTCTTTTGGCAACAGGCTTAAAGCTTTCATTCGTCTCTTGGGATTTTCGTTGTGGGGGGGGGGGGTTCTCATATCCTACTATTTATTCTAACCCACTTTCTCCCTCTCTATGTATCTATTCTCTAACATTCTCTTTTTTTCTCTTTTCTTCTTATTCTGTTCTATCACTTGCCCTTTCATCCTTCTCAATCCTTTTCTTACTAATTTCAATTCACCTATTCTCTCTTTTCTGCCTTAGTGCCACCTACTTCTCCTTTTGTCAGACTTTAAGAAGTGAAATAAAGAGAGGTAGAGAGAGTATGTGCAGGTGATAAAGAGATTGGGCAACTGACAAAAAGAATGAGAACGTGGAGGACGAAGAGCAAAATAGAAGACAAGAAGGATAAATGATTGGGAAAGCTTGAGGGAGGGCAAATGGAGATAAAAGAAGAGTAGGAGACAGAAAAAAATATTCGGCGATCGACGAGAAGGTTAATGGAAATGGAAAGCGGAAGATGAGTGTTATTTAGGAGAAGCGGAAGTAAAATAGATGAAAAAGCAAGAAGAAGAGGGGAAGGATAGTAGAGAATGTTACCGACCTTTTTAGCGAATGCGACCTGACTGGAGGAGAACTCTGCTGGACAGAAGCAGCTGATTGGTTCGTCGATGTAGACCCTGGCCGAGGCGAGGAGGGTGAAGAGCGACAGAAGGAAGACAGTGTAGCGACAGTTGAGCTGGTCCGAATAGCTATCCGCTCCCCCGAGCTTCGTGTGTGTCACGTCTCCGATCAAGGAGAACAACTTTTCCATTTTACTTCAATCAAGAGGTTGATGACTGGCGACAGAATAACTGCTTAGTAACAGGTACAGTCGATGTTCAGTCTTTTCGTTGCATATCTAAGTTACTAACGACATTGATTCTGTGTTCTCGTTGTTATTTTCTTAAAACAATAATAGGCCTATATCCTTTTCAATGCGGCTCTTTTGTTCACTGTTGTTCTGAAGTTGCGATGCATTCGGTTCGCATGAGTCGGTTAGAGAGATAAGTTCTCTTTCTGCGAGTGTTTACGGAACCATGGAGAGGCACCTGATATACATATAGGCGATATGCGCATCCTGCCTAATTACTAGAACCTAATTACTCGAAATAGTACTTCTTCGAACCGGATGTCGTTGGGAAGCGAGGCCATACATGCAGCCTACTGAATGATGTCTGGATAACACACACCCACACACACACACACCCACGGAAACGAAGAAACTCACACAGACACTCAGCCACTATGAACTCAGGAGCTATACACATACAGGTGAACAGGCACAGGCATAACCATTTTGAGTCACTGCAGTCATCTGAACTGACTCAATTAATTAATTAATTAATTAATTAAGCGATACATTATATACAATGCAACAGTAATTTTATTATTTTAATTTTTCTTCTTAACAAATTCAAAAGTGTGCGTTGCTGCAGCTGGACGACAGAAAACGCCACGTATACCATAAACAGATGGAAATGGTAGATCTAAGTTTACTGTTTAGACTTCGAATGAGATTTTCGAAGGAGAATTCCAGATGGAGAGGCTGCTGCAGCAACTGTGAATGAACCTCAGCCAAGAATATGACTTGTGCAAAGTTGTGCCAGGAAGAAGATACAGTCCTGAGCAGGTGCAGGTCAGCGAGAAGATCGATGGACTATTTGCAAAGCCATTTTCGAGTGGAAGGGAAAAGTAGATTACACGAATTCATGTAGGCCTACCAAATGTTTTTTTAATTGTGCGATCATACGGAGTATTGTTTGCAATAATAAACATAGTAGTCTTACAGCCCATGGCCAGCAGTTTCACCTGGGATTGGATTTTAGCTCAGTGGGTGCGCTGCTTCGCCCCTAAAACTTTTTTCGTCTAGGTTTGATCGATCGCGAGTGTTCCGAGTGGGGCCGTCGCTTTATAACTAACGCTTCTGATTTGAATATTTACAAATGATGCGAATGCAGATGGCGGTTGTTATTATATCAAAGGGTTGGCGAATTGCGAAATTCGAAACTATAAAGTAAATTGTGTGCTGAAAATAGTCACGCTTAGGTCTACCTAGAAATCCGCTGTATAGTTAAGATAGGAATTCGATTAATGGCACAAAGTTAGGACAGATAGTCGCTTAATCATATGACTTATAACATGTGTGTTGGCATAAATATCGAAACGCTGCATAATAAACACCATGCAACGGAGAGAGGTGAACACTTAGCTTGCAGGCGACGAGATTATTAGGTCAGAGTAGGGGTATAATCCGTCACGCACACGTTGCACTGTGACAGTATATAGGTTTGCAGTCGAAGGGCATTTGAACGCGGGTGGAGGTACATGTACTAAGGATACGGAAGAATAAGGAATGATGGAAGAGTGATGTGATTCGAGCCACAAACAACGAAAGAGTATGGATGGGCTAATTAAGCAGACAGGAACTGGAGAGAGGAGCAGTCGCACTAGTACAAAGAGGGATACTGAATGATACAACAGAGTTGTAGGCCTATACATCGGTTTTAAAATGACATGAGCGCAGGACGAAAGACTTGCGACAATTAGGTTAAACAATTAAGTTAAACAAGGAATAACAATAATAATTGGAGCAATTAAACAAATGGGTAAACAGTAGAGCACAAAGTAAGTATACACACGGAGACAGGACACTTTCAGAGGTACGCATGAACTCCTCTACTGCTCGTTCTCTGGTGGTGCCAGTCCAAAGCCTAGAGACAGGAGGAGGTCGAGGCTAATCATCAATACTTTGAAACAGAATTAGAATTGTACTCTCAGAAAAGTTCAAATGATTGACTCTCAGAAAGACACTTAAGACACCTGAACTAGTTATCATGACTCTAAGTAAGAAAAGACAACGAACAAAAGACCAGAGTGATTACGGCTTTATATAGCGCCGCTCCCTGCCAACAGATGATGATTTGGATAAGTGCGCGTCATTAGCCAGCGTCATCAATCGTAGTACAACACATTACATATGGGGTCTAATAATGGGGAGGTTAGGTAGGATGGCTGATGATTTGCACGCGCTTAGTAGGCTACATGAAGTGTGTCAATTTGCAGGGGGGATATGTTCAGATAACAGTTCGGCCAACTGTAAATTATCTCGAATCTGGACGTCACTTTCAATTGAACATTCTTGCTATAATCACTAACCTTGTCTTAATAATCTGATAGGCACTGGTGGTGGCATTAGTGCGTTCTGAAAACCCTTCGCGGATGACAAGTACGTGAGACGATATAAGCAGCAGAAGAGCCGATTGAGCAAGCAGCCTGAAAGCTATTCCAGAAATCGCAGTCATTTTGCCACTGCAGTCATCAGCTATTGGCACATCCCAGTGAAAGAGAAAATCCTTTGTGAAATCTAAACTCTTTAGACGTAGTTTTTTAGTCGATGCATCTTTAGGTATATTTAGCTGTACATGTTTTAATTTATTATAATCTGCTTTTGTCATAGTTTTTTGTGAATGAATGTAGACGTTTTATATAATTAATTCGTTCAATTTGTCATTTATATCGCACCATTTAGAATTTTAGAAGTAGAAGTCCACCCGGAGTCACTATTTAGTATGATAAGAGGGTAAGGCGACAAATCTTCCAAAGTTACGTGCAGTCGACTTGGAGCTGAATATAATAATTATAGTAACTGAATGAGTTATTATAACGAGTCATTGAATTAATTAATTACTTAATTAAATAGACGCTGAGCAGAGAAGAACGATTTCTAAGTAATTATGACTTAAATTTGTTTCATCGTCCGCCTCATTGTCTATTGTGTCTCAACGCTAATTATTAAATAATCGTGATGATCGTTTGTCAATTATCTCATTTGAAGTCTGGTAATCTGACCATATATATTTCCGACGATGCCCAGGACACTCACTCGCTCCCTTCCTCCTCGTAGCCTCTATTGAATCGATCCATCCACTGATATGTCATTTCCTTTATTCGCACCAAGAACACTGGTCGTCGTCGTCGTCGTCGTCTATGAGTGTACAAGTCAGAGATTGTTCCCCAATTTGGGAGTTTGAACCATTTCCTCCGCGATCCACCTGTTTACAATTCCCAATGCCTTACGCGGCACCCTCCAATTGTAACGTAGTATGTCTGGTTCGACTTTCCTTCGTAGAGATTCATATTCGTGCTATTAGGTAGTAACTTGTATCGCTTAATAAATACATATATAAATAGAATACAAACACTTTAGAGGTCTGTATGTAGATGTAAACAAGGCAAGTGCATTCTCGCTTTGGAGTGCCACCTTCCGGCTTCAAATAGCACTTGTGTGGCATAAAAGACTCATATTTTAACTTTGCGACCGGATCAGTGTAACGATTCTCAGTATATTTCGTGCTTGCATTAGCATGCTAAAATTGCACTGCCGTCGCTTATTAGACCTAACTAATAAAGATACCCGTAAATGCCTTGACCGTTTGTCCCTACCATCAGTAGATGCCGAGGTAAAAGACCGATAGAACCCGGACCTACCATCCGTTTAGCATAGCTATAGAACTATAGCTATTTAATAAACGGAACAAGAGAGACATTGCTTAGAAACGGTAATTAATGAATGCTCTAAATGGTCTCAGCGAACGTCCAATAAACGAGCTTTTGAGATCTCCTCAAATCCTCACCCAATCAGAAGACTTCTAGAGCGCCATTAATTTACCTCCGTCCTTGACCTTTAGCCTCTGTATCAGGCTTCATATGAATGTTACAGCAGGAGCAAGCGCAACATAAATCTTGAAAAGCGATTATCTCAATGATTATACTTCTCTGGCCTTGGGTAATCTTACAGTACCTTGCATTGCCTTGTCTAGTCATTCCTTTCCAATCCGTGCCTAGCCTCGCCTCACAATATCTAAAACACTATAGTAGTTGCAGAAAAGGAAAGCATCTGTGATGTCGTTTTAAAATAATATGAATACTCCTCAGACTTCAGGAGAGATGAGTACAGAGAGCTAAACGAAGTCAATAATTTGTTTCCCTCACTTTATACTTAATTGTATGTTCCTCTGACTAATTAAGTCTAATTATAACGTCTCCCATCTCTCTCTCTCTCTCTCACTCTCTCTCTCTCTCTCTCTCTCTCTCTCTCTCTCTCTCCTCTTTTATTTACAGTCTCCGTCATCATCAATCGTCATCAATTAGACCTACCACTATCTCGGAACCTTTAGGGTCGAGGGCGTATAGGTGACCTGAATTACAGTGCTCAGTCAGTGCCAGCACCATGAATATTCCCACAACGTATTCAGAATTGCAAAGACAGAGACAGACAGCTGAAGACGGAGACGGAGAGAGCGACACAGACAGAGACAGAGAGACAGAGGCAGAGACAGACAGAGACAGATACATGTAGACAGAGGCAGAGACAGAGAGATAATGAGTGGGTGGGTCGGTGGATGTGCGCAACAGTCAGAAAAGGATGTGAACTGTCGTAAATTCATACATATTTATTGTATTCATCATGCGTTGTGTATGTATGGCATTGTATAAGCGCTTCTGAGTGATCCCCATTCGAAGAGGCATCGTATAAATTCGGGCAATGAATGAATGAATGAATGAATGAATGAATAATGAATGAATGAATGAATGAATGAATGAATGAATGAATGAATGAATGAATGAACGAGTGAATGAATGAATGAATGAATGAAGGAGTGAGTGAATGAGCGAGTGAATGAATGAGTGAATGAGTGAGTGAATGAGCGAGTGAGTGAGTGAATGAGCGAGTGAATGAGTGAGTGAATGAGTGAGTGAATGAATGAGTGAACGAGTAAATGAATGAGTGAGTGAGTGAGTGAATGAGTGAGTGAGTGAATGAGCGAATGAGCGAATGAGCGAATGAGCGAATGAGTGCGTGAGTGAGTGAGTGAGTGAGTGAGTGGCTGTGTAAGTGAGTGAGTGGAGTGAGTGAGTGAGTAAATGAAAGAATGAATGAATGAAAGAAAGAATGAATGAATGAATGAATGAATGAGTTGTGATAACATGACCTGTCGAAAGGTTTGGAAAATCGCTATAGGCTATGAACATTGTCCATGTTGCAAACACTTTTAGTGTGAATTGAATAATTTTTACTTGGGAAATAGTTGTATAGCCTGAAGTTTTAAGAACGATACCTTTTGAGTGAGAGACCGTGTAATTTACACAGTATTACACATTCGCATTTATACATAAATGTATGATACATATAGGTTACTTTCATTAAATTTATGTTGCGCCTGATATTTAATGAAACAAAAGTTTTTTAAAGCATCCTAGCGATTACATTAGCAGAGGTAGACTGTACAGAATAATAGAAGACATGGATAATGCAAAAATAGGTTCTCAACCTTTTTTACGACTTAGAGCCACTTTTATTTAGTTGGAAGACATGATGAGCCACAAGGCTAAAAAATAAGAATTTTAAATTTTAATAGTTTTTTAAATTTTAGAATAGAATCAAATTGCGCATGGATAAATTCAGGTTTAGTTATTTAGATTAGCAATATTTAGGCCTATTTAAAGTTTAATCACTTGATACTTTAATAATCATTGATGCCATATTTGTTGCTGAATATTGTTAGCAAGTTTTTCAATATCCGGTTGAAGATTTGTTAGAGCTAGAATCATATTAGTCCAATCAAATTAGAATCTTTGAGCAGTGAACCGTTTTTGCTTTTAATCAATTTCATTGCTGAAAATGACTGTTCACGTCTGTATGTGTAACCAAATCGATGAACAACAGATCTCAAATGTTCAAATTCACTTTCTGGAAGCATTTGCCAAAAGGATATCATATCGTCTGCAGTTGGGATGACGGGAAGCTCAGCAAATCGTTTTAAAACCAAGTTTCACTACAGAAGTTCTAGTTGCAAATTCTATTCCAGGCTGTAGATCTTTTCTTCTGGAAAGATGAAGGAGTTTGTAAACAGAGCACCGTTGTAGGCCTGATCTGAAAATTTACTAAATCGCGGCTGCTTGCTGGCATATACTAACTTCGTGACTAGAGATTTAGGCCTACCAAAACATATAGGCCTATGATTGTTAAAATTAAATTGAACTACAGAATAGTACATTTGATGTTACTTATAAACGTCAACAAAATATAATTATTATTATTTTAAACAGAGACTAATTATTCTGTCAAATATTGATTTTTGCACGTATATTTTTTTATATCTTTGATAGGTCGAGGGCCACTTTTTGAGGCAAGTTCAATCTAGTGACTGAATTTATAAAACGAGTTGCTATTCGTTGACTCATAGCCTATCTGCTCCATTTCCGCCGGACACGGAGCAAATCCGAATCTGAGAAAGGTAAAGTAGTTACGAGGGCCCTGTGGAAATAATTTCTTAGAAACTTCCTCTCGACATCGGAGGAACATTCGGCAGAGGCACATGAAAACAAGACCTCAGCAATTAAAGGACAGGACACGGCTGAACATCCGTACTGACTTTGCCTGTCGTTTTCGGTCGTTTACCATCCAATCAATTTGACAGAATTGTCGGGGACGATTTGCTATAGCGAAGTCATGTGCCACATTTAGCCTATACCGAGGCGGATACATCATTGTGGTAGCATGCAGCATTAGACACAGACAGACAGACAGACAGACAGACAGACCAAGGCAACGTTGTACTCAACTATCTGATGATTCTACAATATACACAGAATTACAGTTGACACGTGATTGTATCAGTCATCTGTGCTCAAGTAATCCTAAATCTATGTGACATTGAAACATGCTTTATCTTCGTGTAGCAGTGCATATTTTTAGCGGCTTTGAATGTCATGACGAGATACAAGTAGGCTCTCATGTTTGTGGAGCGTCGCAAACTTCCATCTATAGAGACAACGCATTCAAGAGCATTTGTTGTCAGACGGAATTAGTTTTAGCCACTTTATTTCACCAAGTTTGCGTTTATTAGTATTATAGGCCTGTATATCTCTGTTAAAGACTGGCCTAGAATTGCGAGAGTATGACAAATTAATTCAACCACACCCTAATTTTAATGTCAAGGTGTATTAATAGATGGGCAAATCGGACAGCCTTAATATTATGCTCTGGTTAACCCAACGCAACGACCAGGAATTAGAAGAAGAAGAATTGAATAGTATAAATTTAAATTAAAAGAGGAGATGCAATTGGGGCAAATCACCCAAACTACTAAGACAAATCCTAAAACTTATTGAGGACATTTTAGGTCTACTCAGTAGTTGCTCAGTTGAAACATGCACTGCTGTTCAGCCATCGAGAATTTCAAGTGCATCATCATTTTATGTATACCACATGATACAATGTATCTTCAGAGACGTTTGATATCGATCAGAAAGCAGCTTTTAAACGGTGATTACTTCAATTTTATCTTCACTCTCATCCTCGTTTCTCTCCTCTTTCCATTCCTCTTCTTCCTCCTGATCCTCCACCTCTTGTTCATTCGATCTTTCCCCCTCTTCCTCCAGTGAATCGTCAAACCATGCGCCATTGGAATGGCCTCTATAGTGCTCCAATTCCTCAGGATGATCGACGTCCTCTGGATGACATGACACGTCCTCCTGATCGCTTGGCCTTTCATCGCATCCATTCAGAGCAGTCTCCGCCTCTCCGACGGCCACGCCCCCGTTGCCATCGCTGAAATGACGTTTGATGACGTAATCTACATCACGTGTCTCGTCGTCGTCGTTATTCCATTCGACCAGATTGACCCTCGTCTTGTAGTTGTAGTATTCGCAGCTTACACTCGGGGTCACGTTCCTTTTGCTCAGCAGCCGCGTCTTACTCGTCGTCTGCGAGACCCTGACGACCTGACCCAGATCAGAGAAACGGTAGCGCACGGACGGTGGGCGTAGCCTATCGATTTGGATGACAACGAGGCGGTAGATAAGTAGTAGACAGACGAGAGAGTTCTTGCATGTGAAGAAGATGTTCGTGTAGCTGAGGCAGTCGTACTTAAAGATGAGGATGAGTCGAAGGATGAGGTACGGACCATCCTGCATAGAAATCGAAATGAGGATCCCGTAGAAGTCGGGCGTGCAGCAGGGGTTGCGTCTGGAGGTCGGCATCGATCCCTGAAATAGTCCTGCACCGGTCGGCAAGGAGCCCCCCATCCCTGTCGGCCCGTAGAGGTCGCTCTCACTGAACCTGCTTGGCACGAGACCGGTCTTGTCTCGACGAGCCCTCGATGCAGTGATGACGATCGTAAACTGGATGAGACTCCAGGACCAGATCGACAGAATGACAATGCACAGAGGGCGGTTGTAGCGCACCTGGCGACAATTGACGTAACGAAAGATTGAGTCAATAAATAAAAATGATCAAACTATCGAAAGAACGAACGAATGAACAGACGAAATAATGAATAGATAGTGAGTGAGTGAGAGAGAGAGTGAGTGAGTGAGATTGAGTGAGTGAGAGTGAGTGAGGGAGCAAGCGAGTGAGCGATTGAGCGATTGAGTGAGTGAGTGATTGAGTGAGTGAGTGATTGAGTGAGTGAGTGATTGAGGGAGTGAGTGAGTGATTGAGGGAGTGAGTGAGTGAGTGAGTGAGTGAGTGAGTGAGTGAGTGAGCGAGCGAGCGAGTGAGTGAGCTAGGGATCGTGCGAGCAAGTGAACCAGCGGGCGAGCGAGTGGGTGTGCGAGTGAGTGATTTATTTATGAGTGAGTTAGTAAGTTAGTGAGTTTGTGAGTTAACGAGTTAGTGAGTTAGTGAGTTATCTATAGTTGGTCAGCTTGTGAGTCAATGAGTAAGTGAGTTAGTGAGCAGTTTCCGTGCCTGTTCCTCTTTGAATGATTCGAAAAACTCGACGATGTCTCCAGCTGTTCCGATGTAGACGAGCAGCAGCTGTGAGAGTTGGTTGTGCGTGAGTTTTCCTTTCGGAAGCATCCATCTTCCGATGATGAGCAGTAGAAGCAGCAACTGCTCCAGCGTCTTCACCCACTCATCTGGCTTGACCTTCGGAATCTTTATCGTCAGCTGCACAGACGAAGCGTCAGATTAACTACCGTCGCCATCGTCATCGTTATCGTCATGCAGCTTTAGCATAATTATGGGTGGGTGGGTGAGTGAGTGAGTAATTAATATCATCGCCAAAATTATCATCATCAACATCATCAATATCATCAACAGCATCAGTGTGTAGCTTCGCTCCCTTACGCTGAGCAACGAAATTTGTCGTTTCTGGCTGAGTCGGCCATAATTATTATCATGAGGTTGTTATGTTAGGGTCGGAGAGAGACAAACGATGGAGCGGATGAAAGAGGAAGAGAGGGATGGATATGTGGAAAAGAAGTTGAACTACACAGAGGAGTTATTCCTACTATTAGATCAATGATCCGCAGCAGTGTAAGTCTAACCCCAAGAATGTGAAGTTCCTGCCGGACATGGGGCAGTGTCCCTTACCCCTTAGTACTTATAATTATTAACTATAGTATATGTCAGTGATCCCTCGTCACTTACTCCCTCACTTTTGATATGATCGAATTCTAAATGTTGGTGACAGAGACAATTTATCGCGAGCCACTTGACAGGGTCGTTAAAATAGGGTCCCTTCTGCAGCGTTAGGTAAACGTTAGGTCGCAGACCAATCGCACCACTACATGTAAGTATGCCGCAACATCGAGCAACAAGTACAGACTATTATCATAATCGTCGTCGTTATCATCATTCGTCACATTAGTCGTCGTCGTTTGCATCATTTTCGTTGTTTTGGCGAATTGTGGTCGAAACATGAAATTGAGAATAATTCTTGTTCTCTGAATCGGTGGTTGTGGCTTAGGTGCCTATTAAGAGAGTGCGCGTCAGATTGGGCGCTGTACTTGTGACCAACAGCGGACCAGACACGGGGTCCACTGGAGGTGTGGTGCTGTGGGACAAGCAGAACAGGAAGATTTTTGTCGGGTTGGGGGCCTCAGGGCGCTGGTATAGCGCGGATTTTTTTAGATTCTCAGAAATTCTCATTTGCCGAGTCTCTGCTTCTTTTCTGATAAATCGGACCCAATCGGGAGTCAATGTTTACCAATTGTCGAAGTTAATGGGTTCGGTGCTCGGTTCAACGGACTCGACTCAGAACGGTTACGTTTCGACGGGCTGAAAATGAGCGAACGTGTTTATACATTTGGTGGAAATATTTTATATTCGTTTAGATTTGTTTTGATGTAGGCCCTGAATCAGGATTTCAGGATTGTTTTGTTTTAATAAAAGTGAAATATCTTCACATCATTTTTTACCCAGATGGTTTCTAGGACTTCTTCGTTGTTTTGATCCGAGGCGGAGACGGAGGAGGAGTAGGAGGAGGAGGAAGAGGAAGAGGAGGAAGAGGCTCCGTTGGTTACAGGACTTCGATCGATGTACGTGTTGTTCTTCATCTTGATTCTCACTTCGAGTTCATGAAGTTCAAGGAACCAAATAGTTGGCACCATGCACAACAGGTAGCACGTCACGCTTGGACAAACCCTGCATCACATGCAACACAAACGCTCTATTTAGACCTATATATATATATTATATATTTATCTATTTATTTATAAAAGATACATATATATGTATAAACATGCATATATTACAATTTAGATTTAGGGTCACTACTCCAACTGTGAACCTGTGATTCTACTTCCACTACTAATAGTTTACTACTTTTTCTATTGCTACTTCCCCAACTACTACGCCTACTAAAACTTATACAACCACTGCTACTGCCATTTCTTCCCCTATCAAAACTACTATACTACTATTTGCTGCTATCATAATATTACTATTATTATTATCATTACTTATACTAAAATATATAATCGTTATTAAAATTATGATAATAGTAACAATAATAATAATAATTACTATTTTTATTATTATTATAATAGTAATAATAACAATAATAATAATAATTATTATTATTATTATTATTAATATTATTATTATTATCATCATCATCATCATCATTATTATTATTTTAAGTTATTGTTATATTATTATTATTATTTTTTACTTTAAATTATTGTTATTTTTTTATTATTATTATTATTATTATTATTATTATTATTATTACTATTATTATACATTTTTTAGCAAAATTGTCTTATGACCAGGCATCATTTGATGACGCTGAGCAATTGTGAGTGAAGGACTTGCTACTCAATGTCTTTTCACAACAATCTTAAACCAACTCCCCGCGTTACAAGTCGATCGTTCAAACCAGGCACGCAGTTGCTATTATAGACTCAAGAGATTGCGAGAATTGGGTGAAGGTTATAAGCAGAGGATTGAAAACTTCTTTCTTCTGCCACTCGCATCGCAGATATATGTCTTTAGTAAGTGTTTCCTCTGCGTCTTCATTGGTGCTTCGTCTGCCATAGGATGCGTTTCACAGCACCCGGTAGCCTATGTATACCACTGACAACTGTGCATGGCTCTCGTACTACTTGCTTAGCATAAATCTCGATTATTTTATAGCAAACGTCCCTTTGTGAACGCTTGTATCATGTTGGCTGTCCCGCGTGCAATTAAATACGAATCTGACAGACATTTGACATTGTGTAGCGCAATGATATTTGTGTAGGCTAGCACTTGTCCGGGCATCAGCAGAGGGGAGGTAGATGAGCGTGCCCGACGAAGAGCCCTCGTTGCACTCTGTCGAGAGCTCTTGTCCTGTCAGCCGCTGATGGATGAATCCGTGGAGCAACGGACGGATGGATGAATCGATGTCGCCGGCGCCGGCGGCCGTGGATTAATCAGCCAAGATCTCATAGAGAAGCCTCGATGATTGTGAACAACTTTCGCCGAGGCTGTGAAGGGGTTGAAAGGGAAGCGCAGAGGAACGGAGGCACGGTGGAAGAGAGGAAAAGAGGCACGGAGGAATAGGGAATAGTGACACGGAGGAAATGAGAGACGGAGGAAGGAAAGGACGCAGGAAAGGAGGAACGGAGGAAGTGAGGAAAGGAGGCACGGGGAAAGAAGGAAAAGAGGTACGGAGGAAGAGAGTAAAAGAGGCTCGGATGAAAAGAGAGATGGAGTAAGGCAAGGACGGAGGAAAGGAAAGGAAGAACATAGGAAAAGAGGCATGAAGGGAAGGAGGCAGGGAGTTAGGTAGGCATGGAGACTAGGAGGAAAGGAAGCACGAAGGAGAGGAGGCACGGAGGAGAAGAGGCACGAAAGAAAGGAGGCACGTTTTAAAGGAGGCACGGTGTAAGGGAAACTCCGAGTAATCGAGAGTTGGAAGCAGGATCGGAGGTAGTAATAAAAATTAGGAGGGGACTAGAAGGAAATGGAATAGCGGAGAGCAGTACAATTGGCAGACAGGAATGGAGAATAGAGTATTGCAGAGTGGCCAACAGGAAGGAATGAGAAAATGGAGAAAGGACGGAAGGACGGACGGAAGGAGGGACGCAGGAACGGACAGACGGACAGAGATGGAGAGATGTTGGAATGCAAGTTAGCAGAAAGTGCAAGGAAGGGAGAGGGAGAGTAGGGAGAAGAAGAGGAGAAAAGTACGAAATATGGAAAACAGGTCAGCAGAAATTGCAGGTTACTTGCCATTAAAGATCCAGTTGGTCTCTCTCGAACCAATAGTAAGAGTTTGGAGGGTTTCACTCCGTCTCTCAATTCGATTGTCTCGCTCTCCGGACTTTGTCATTATAGGGGATGCCACAGTGATCGACATTTTAACGGCTTCGTATACTTACCAGCAACCTCAGTTATATCTGGTGCCCCGGCAATACATGATTTTGTTACTCTGGCCCTTGTAACCTTTGGCCATATATCAACAGTTTTGGTCTTGCAATTTGCTTTCGAACTGGAACACAGTCTAACGCGATGTCCGGAGACCTGAGACCGCAGTACCTTTGACTCCTTGACGGAATGTTATCAACTGTCTCTGGACAATTTTTGCCTCGCGAGGAATTATGCTTTCTTTGAGGAAAATTATCTATTATCATTCTGATGAAACACTAACAAAAACTGAAGAAAATCACATCAGTGCGATCAAGGACGCAGTGGCTACATGTAGGCCTAGGGTAATCGTAATCGTAATCTTAAGCTTATTCACTAGCGCTGCGTTAAATCATAGAAGCTGTCCGAAGTGTAGTCCGGTTGTTGGACATCCAGGCAGTGGTCATGAATGCAAATTACCGATCAGAAAGATGGTATATCCCAAATGAGGGTGCGTATAAAATGTCGCGACCCAAAAGAGCGCACACAAAAGGGCGCCGTCACTTTAGGGTGCCGCCACATAAGGGCCCCGTCAAGTAAGGGCGCTGCCAAATGAAATCGTCGGTTTCTAAGACCCTGTTGTAATATGAAAGCGCCAATAAATGTGATCGCTGATGAATAAATATACAATACTAACATTTAACTGCCAATACAATGATTTCTGAACTGCCATCAAAGCGATGGCAGTTCAGAAATCATTGTCTATAAAATAAACTCTTATTTTCGGGACATTTAAATCTCTATCAGTCCAACGATAGAAATCGCTAAATGTAGAGTCAATAATGTGCAATGCAACCTTGTGCAAACGAACTGTTCATGCGGAAATTACGAGTAAAAGGGCCTACCACGCAGATAGTTACAGAAATGTTCATGCGGAAATTACGAGCAAAAGGGCCTACCACGCAGATAGTCCTATATTGGTCTCACTGTGTGGTCACTGACGACAGATTTTATTCGCAATGCCGAGTCTTTGTGGACATTTTCACTTGCAGACAGACGGCTGCTGGTCTTATAATTTTATAGTACCCTAGCAGTAGAAACGCACGCATTTATTAATAGGCGCTCACATGACGTAACGCTCTCATTACAAACAAGCTCTCATTGGCCTCTGACATAATTCGCAAGCGCCCTTGTGCGCTCGTCCTTAACGATGTAAACCCAGAAATAATATTTCATGATTTTCTGCGGCAGGGTGACCGATTTGTTATGGCGCTATATATAGCCTTCTGCATTGCACACATGCAATGTGTGCAATGCAGAAGGAATGCGTAATGCGATGCAATGCATCGATATAAAATGCAATGCGTAATTTTATTAAAAACTTACACTCATTAAAACAAGTTCCACTTAATTAGCAGTAGTTTTCACCACAATTAAACAACACTAATTCTGATTATGATGGTCTTTCATCCTGAGCAATGCATAAGACCTTTTTTCTTCGTTCTACTATTATAATTTGAAATATTTTATAGTTACAATTAAAAATATTTGTGTGACGTCATTTATGGACGGCTCCCCTAGCGTCCAGGCACTTCGTTTTTTACACTTTAAGCACTGTATACCTACAATATTTCCAGCCTAAATATCTTCGCGAACTCTCCATCTAGCCAACCCGCCATACCCGAACCTCCTCCTGTCTCAGTCTTACTCGAACCTACATACCAAAACGTGTACAGTTAGATAGAAACAGCTTGATCTGGAGAAGCACAGTTGTAAGTTGACCAAGCCAATTGAATAGTGATGGATAATCTTGATAATCCTGGTTTCTGGAGCTCAGCAAGTTCGATCTCCCAATGTACCTTCGTCATCTGAGGAGTTAGTCCACCTCTGTCGCTTCTCATCGCCTTCTCCGCTCTCTATAAAATTATAGAGAGTAGAGAAGAAACGTGTTCATCTCTTTGTCCCTGTGACAACGACTACTATTGCCCAGCATCACGCGTTTGCAATTGTAGGTTGCGCTCTTGAAGCGACCCTCCCCATTTTTTACGCTCTAACATTTTGTCAGAAGTATCTCACTCATCTGCCTGCGGCTCAGTGTAGTTTATAGACCTAGGCAGTGTTTTAGTTGTCGGGAAGAGGGTTGTTGGGAGTCCAACACTCGAATTCTTCTATAATCACATCAGTATGAAAGGATGTTGAGAGGTCAGGAAACTAAATTATCTCACAACTTCACAAGTCGTCAATGCTGTTTCGTGTACAACATACTTGAACATAGGCCTATTAGCAACCGTAGATATTAAGGCGCGTTCTTTGACTACCGCAATCTTTCAAATTGCAGACCACTCGCTCTTTTCGACAACTTAAACACTTAATTTGCTCATCGTGACAGCTCCGTTTACGTTGTCGTTGAAAAATTATAAAAGCAACAGACTTAACCTGGGACTTGAATGGATATGAAGCAGATGAAAACAGGGTCATTGGCCTAGATCATTTGTATGACTACATCCGGGACTTTTCCGAAATAAATCGGCAATCGCGTTTGTATTTGTTAACGAAATAACACGACTTAATCAATAGAATTTGCGATATTAATAATATGTCTCAAAAGCAGGTCTATGCTGGAGTAGCATAAACTTAGCGATTAAACGTTCAAAGTTATCGTCCATCGTCCGCAATACCCGGATGTACATCGTCCGCAATGTATCAGATAAGGCGATCTTTGATTGGTTAATACTTCAAGGCTTCATGAATATCCCTTCCATATTCAGGCCCACGGGCATTGGGCAGCCTTCCAGAAAAGGAGAAAGGGGTACGTTTTTGGTGAAAAGGTGGACCTTGCAAAATAGACAGTGTGACCTTCAGCGTGTGTTCTGGTTGGTCAGTGGTTATTAGATAATGCAAATATAGGCGTAGACTATTACACTGAGCGGACCTTCCTTTCAAGCCTGGGGTGTAGTCCGCGCCTTTCGCATCCCTTTGCCTACGGGCATAAAAACTTCAAAAAGCACAGAAATGTTTTTCTTTTCGAAAATTAGGTTAGCAAGCACCCCGATAGATATACTTGACCTGCGCCACTCCTGTCCTTTCTTGCGGTACAAAGTGATTCCCGTTTCGACGCTGAGGCCGACGAGGGCAGCTGTTATGTACCAGTACATGGGGTTTTTCGTCACGTAATACAGCTGCCAGACGGAAACGAGGCCATGACAGGCGAACAGCAGGCGAACGAAAATGGCGCGAAAACAGATGAAGAACGCCATTCGAAGAAGAAGAAGAACGCTCCGTCCAAATCTAAAGCAACCGAAAACACATCTGTCTTTCGTCAGAATTATTAGGGAATTAGGGCTATTCCGTTGGAAAAACAAATCGATGATTCGGCAATGAATCGATGTTCACTCACCCGTATCCTCTGTTTTACGTTTAGCGGAGCGTAGATGGGGTCGATGAAGCTGATGAGATTATCTCATGTGCGACGTCTCTCCGTTTTATTCGCAGCCTACGACTACTGTCGGTGCTCGAACTCTGCATCCGCTGGCCGCATGCTACTTCTGCCGCAAGCGATGTTTTCTATAGAAGCGACGAAGTTGCTCTGATTCATAAATCATTCAAAGGTCCAAGTCGTCAACGGAGCAATTCGATCCCACGTCCTACGGTTCACTGAGAAAGATGCAGCTATAGATTTGCTGCTGCTGGTGGTGCTATAGATGAGCAGAGCGTTCCTCTATCGACAGTCATGCATCACAAATAAAGATATGCCTGTCCAGAGGCGCAGGATGTTTATATTTAAGGCTATTATAGACGCCTTCTAACAGAAACTAAACCCTATTAAACTCCTAAGCTAACTTTTGATGATTTCCTCTCTTTTCTAATAATGAAGCCTGCAAGAAGTTGGCATTACTGTTTCTAAATGTTTTAGTACAATGCAAATTCTAATTAATTAGGACTGTCACGATTACGATGTGCATACACCGCGGCATTTAACACTGAGTGAAATCAACGGCTAATTTAACAATTATCCTTCCCTAGGCCAAAATTGTATGCCGGCTTCTCCCAAAATTGAAACTCCATAAATGAAATCCACAAATTTTAACAGACGTTATATTAGGCAGAGAAACTAGCACTACTAAAACATGAAACCAAATAAAAAGTATTAACTTGGTGAGCGCATTAGTTTAAACTTTAATAGCAGTAACTGCATAATACAATAATTAAACGTTTCTTCCTTAGTTCACTGGCTCGCAATCATTTACTTTTTTAATATTAAACAAATTAAATCCAACATTTGCCGTCCCTTGAAATGTGCCGCTCGGGATCCGCCCCTAGGCCGGGGCCTTGTTGGCCTAGCGGTAAATACGGATCATGAGTTAAATATGTTGTGTACCGAAATATAAATATATGTTATATAACCAGGGGAGGCGATCCCGGGGAGTCGAGGGGGATAAGTCCCCCCACCATTTACAGAAAGAGGACAGGTTACACATGTGTCCTCCCACATTTTCTACCCCTCTCATTGGGTGTCCCCCACCTGTCAAACGAGATCGCCGTCTCTGTATATAACATATACAATTTATACATACAATATTTTGTTTATAAATCTGCAATATAAAACTATACATATGCATATTGAACCTGTCTACGTTTTGTGGAAAATACTGAAACTTAAAATTTAAATTCTACAATCCTGAGTTATCTCTTTTAGTAATTTTGCACCCCTGTGCGTTCAAATGATCCGTTTTGTGGTATGCAGCAACACCGTAGTCGTAAACGTCAAATTTATAAAACGCCACTCAAAACCAAGCTCAGGGCACCAGCTTATTCACATCCGTAAGGTTAGAAAGAGCGTGCCAGCCATAGGCGTTTAGTAAATATATAAGTTTATTCCATACGATTATAAAGTCTTTATAGAGTCCAAGTCTTGATGTTATTTCTTCTTGTTCAGCCCTGTGATTCTACATGATGCCTTGTATTCAAATCTTGCTCCATTGTGCTTAGCAAATCCATATGATCTATCACCCTGACCAGTTGCGATGGCAATGCATGCAACTCAGTGGTGTGCCTCCAAAAATCAATCGGTGTCCGAATTAGCCTCAGAGCCTCCCATTTGAAAATAGTAGGCGGTTTGGAATTCGATCGCCTTGGATCTAGTAGGCGAGCGATGCGCGATCGACCATGCAAGCTTTTGCGTTTACAGCGCATTTTTGCGTATCATATTTGCATAGGCTAGGTAGGCGAGCGAGTTACTGCTCCACCAGACCGCTATAGACGAGCGACCATGGAAAGTGATTGATCGATCGCCTTAAATGGGAAGCGTCTGAGTTACAGGCAGACAGACGCAAAGACAAACACAGTGGTTGTCTCCTCTCCTGTTCCTCCCTCTTTTCGCTAGTGGTAGGATCTCTTTCTGTTGACTGAATTCTCACGATCTGGTTTCGCTCCATTTCCCGCCTCGGTCCAATGACGTCTGCCGTCGGAGTGAGACATCAGAGTGACGTCGTGATGCGACCTGACTAGCTAACGCGGGTTAAACAAACATGTAGGGTTGTTGTGCATTAATGCGCCTTATTAAATGGCGTCTCGGTCGATGGGGAAAAAAATTCGCCAACGTCTTCTAGAGAATTTGTGACTGGATTTGAATGCCATGTCAGTTGCAGTCAACCGACGACGCAGATGGAAAACGTGCTTTGGAAACAGTGCCACGCAGTTAGCCCGACCTCGGACCAGAGGTTGCGATCTCGTTTGACAGGTGGAGGGACACCCAATGGCAGGGATAAGAAATGTAGGGGGACAAAACGTATAACGTGTCCCCTCTTTGTAAAAGGTGAGGGGACTTGTCCCCCTTGACCCTCCGGGATCGCCGACTCTGGCTCAGCAGCAGCCGAATGAAGATCTGCGGGTGATGGAAACGGACGGGGAAGAAGACAAGGAGGAGGAGGAAGTAGACGAGAAGAAGGCCGAGGCGATGAAGAACTATAGCCATTAATGAATGCTAATAACCTCAGAAAAAGAGTAGCAGGATGTATTCTACAAGGAAAGACTAAACATGGATCAAATAGACAGCGCTGGAATGCAGTGGGGCTTACGATCACCTAACTCAATTGAGGCTTACGTTACGCCGACAGTTCCTAGATTAAACGCAGTAGTGTACTTGGTGTAGAGGCAGGAAGCAGCATTCGTGCACTGATTCAACTTTCAGATTATCCTCCCAAACGAGTAATATGACAAACCAACATTAGGCCCATAGTTGTCATAAAAGAGCTGGAGTTCAATTTTTTTAGATTTTTAAGGTAGACCTACAACGAACGCAGGTCAAACGTTGACGTTGTTGAACTGTTACATATATATATATATATATATATATATAGATATATATATATATATATATATATATAACAGTTATATAATAATAATCATATGCACACATAATACAATACAATACAACAGAAATTTTATATCGCCCGTCTTCCAACATATTTTTGCTCAGAAGTGAATACGCCTCGACAGCGCAATTGCAGTTGTAATGCAGAGCAATTGTGCGCAAAGGACTTGCTCAAGAACTCTACACAGAAGGCCTAACTCCTCAGCGCACACTGAGCGTTACAGGCGGACCGCTCTAACCAATCGGCCATCGTGCCACATTATGTGTAGGCTATAATATGCATAATTTTATGAGACGAATAGTCTCGACGCAGAGTACGTTGGAGTGCTGTGCAATTTTTTTAATCAAAGTCTGGGTTCAGAAGAGTTGCGAAATATATCTCTACGGCAGGGTGGCAAACATGTTGTTTGGTTTTTTTACAAAAAAAACAACAGTTCAAAAAAGGTCATTTTTTTGTTGTTTAAAAAAATATTTCTATTAAATTTACTAATAGGGCAGCTTGTATCCCACCTTTGACGTTCAAGAAATTAATCTCATTCAAATTTATCTTGCTCGATATTCTATTTCAATATCCTGTCTCTTGTATTCCATATACTGCGTCCATATCCTCTATATTCCATATTCTCCTTCTATATCCTGTCTATTCCATATTCTCCTTCCATATCCTCTATATTCCATATTCTCCTTCTATATCCTGTCTATTCCATATTCTCCTTCCATATCCTCTATATTCCATGTTCTCCTTCTATATCCTGTCTATTCCATATTCTCCTTCCATATCCTCTATATTCCATATTCTCCTTCTATATTCTCTATATTCCATATTCTCCTTCTATATCCTCTATATTCCATATTCTCCTTCCATATCCTCTATATTCCATATTCTCCTTCCATATCCTCTATACTCCATATTCTCCTTCCATATCCTCTATATTCCATATTCTCCTTCCATATCCTCTATATTCCATAATCTCCTTCCATATCCTCTATATTCCATATTCTCCTTCCATATCCTCTATATTCCATATTCTCCTTCCATATCCTCTATATTCCATATTCTCCTTCCATATCCTCTATATTCCATATACCCCTTCCATGCCATGTCTATTGCCTGTCGTCTTTCCATGTGATTAGTTGTCATTGTCAATTTGTGCCATCAAGAACAATGCAAACAGTCGAACGGACAAAGAATGTCATCCAGTTCTCCTCAATGAACCACGACTGCCATTCTCTGCATTCCTCATATACAACGTCTGCCTCTGTTTCTTTATCTCTCTGTCTATCTCTCTCTGTCTCTATGTCTCTCTCTCTCTCTCTCTCTCTCTCTCTCTCTCTCTCCACATTCACAGTCACACGCACACGTACGTACAAACACTTGATTGTTAGTGCTGCTTGTAACAGTCAAGGTCTACAATGGTCAAGGTCATTTACAAGCAAGGTAAAGGTAAAAATATATTTCAATCTAATGCAGAAGAAATGGTTTGTTTCACTGGAGACAGGAACACAACAGAAGGCATTCAGCGGAAATTTAATTACCAAAACTAAACGAAAGTAATAGCAACTTGTTGATCAGTTATATCTTACAAGTAAACCTGTCCGGCTGAAATTAATTCACCTAAACGTTTTTTTCACTGGGTATATAGGGTTAACTTTTGCAGCCATTAATGACGAGACGAATCATGTATCAGCCACCATTGCAACTGCTGATAATTTTTTACTGCAACGCTTTTAATAGACATTTATTGACGAAGAATGAGATTGAATAAATGCTATGCAAAAAATTAATTTAATGAACACTTATTTGCATGTAAGCTTGGCATATCGTTCTCTCAAATGTGAAGTTTAACCTAAAGCTAGCTACTAAAAAAAACAGCTAAGAATTTGATGTAATTACCATTAGACGTGACTTTGGCATTAGTTTAGCATGGTCACATGCAGACATCAGCACAGTCCATGACCCTCCCCTGCCCCATGTCCGCATTTGTCCGCTTTTCCCATGACCCCCTTCGCCCTCGTTGCAGACGTCCTTTGAGGATGACCCCTTAAGCACTGTTTTCCTGCTTAAACAGTCGATTTTTAATTGAATACAACAAACTTGTGACAAAAATATTTGTTTTAAAAATAGTGCCACTGTTCTTACTAGTTCATTCAACGTTGCCTATTCAACATCCTCCAAACTAAAAACGACTACTTGCATGTTTAAGCAAACATGTCTTTCAATGATGGCTGACAAAATAACGGTGATTTGACAAATGAATACGCACAGAAAACAATCCTGACGAAATAATTTTAACCCGAGATCACTTGGCAACAATGAAAATGATCAAACAATTTTACTGAGCCCTAATAATTAACAACCACAATTTATATGGATAATACTAATTAAGTTTAAACAAATCCACAAAGATGGTTATGATGCAAAGCAGCACATAGGAATTAACTAATAGGTTTACTTGCAACTCATGGTAAGCCCAAAAAACAAGCTTTCCTGTGAGAATAAAAACCCAATAGAACTAATCTGGTCAATTAGCAACTCATAAATACCTTCAAAAATGCATATAATGATATGCAAATAAAAAAAAATAACAAAAGAGAGTTAAAGCTCAATAGATAGTGCATGTTTACTGGTAACCAAGGCAACACAATGATCAAGTGGGTAAGCCCATGATCAATATCTGTAAAGGCCAGGGCTGTTAATATTAAGTTTTTTTATGGTCGGTATCGTGTGTGTATTGCGATACATTTTTTAGCCAGTAATCGATACGCGATACCAATACTTTTTTCACCGTAATAAAATATTATAATATTTCTCTTCCACTTGAAATATTTTCCCAATAGACGGTTTTGGGTTCTGCGGAGAGAATTTCAGAGGGGGGCGTCTGCTACCTGCCAATCATAATGGACCTTTACCAAGCAAGAGGTCTGGCAGCTGGGTCATTGCTTGTAGATTTAGTCACTGGCAGTAATGGGACATATGGCTCAGTGGCTCTCTTTCACCAGGCACACTGTCCGAGCAGAAGACGTTGGCTATCTGCATATCAATAAATAATAATGGGTCGCAACGAACACATATACACATACAGACACAAACACAGTAACACACTAATACACACACACACACACGCATGTTGTTATGCATATTACGTGGAAGCAGAGGGAAGGGTCATATATGTCAAGCATTTCGACCATGCAGAGCGTCTATCGCATACATATCGCATACAGGCGAAACAAAGGTGCAATTGCAGATCTCCCATGTGTAAAAGCACTATCTCAGGTCCACCAGCACGGAATAATCGAGTTTGTAATTTCGAAACACAGGCAGGTGAATAGAGAGGTGTCGAAATATTTTAAATATAATATATTCTCTATACCTGTATAGTATCTGAGATTTGATACCATATAGCATAGGCTGACCAGTCGATGTAGCCCAGGATAAAGAGCCACCCGATTGTTATCTCCATGGCACCTTAGCTTGAATACTAAGACCCAATACATCAATCTAGCCCCTACGGAAAGGAGATGACATTATTCCACACAGGCAGGTAAATAGAGAGGCACCTGTATAGGCAAAAGTACTTCAAGGAATATATAAATGATATGCATAGCAATATGCGTGTGTGTGGGTGCGCATGTTTGTGTATGTACGTGTACGTATATGTGATCGTTGTGACCCATATTATTAATAATATGCAAATAGCCAATGTCTTCTGCCTGGTGAAAGAGATGCCATCGTGTAGCACACATTTTGAAAATAATAATTTTCATAATAATTGTAGTTATTCTAATTTTATTATAAAAATTATTATTGTAATTATACTGATCTTTGACATGTGAAAAGTAATAATTGTAATTATGATGTTTTATGTGTTATTGTATGTAAAATTAACATTGCAGTTATACTCCTTTTTCTTTAGCATATGTTTTGTGTGAATAAACAGGAAATTTGTTCGTTGAAAAGTATTGGTGAAAGTATTGGTATTGCAATACTTTTTTTGATGAAGTATTGGCATCGCAATACTTTTTTTCAGTATTGTTAACAGCCCTGGTAAAGGCTACCAGTTCAACTTCAGACTGGCACTGACATTCATTTTTACAAATACAGACATGTCTGCACAACTGGCAAATATTGTCAGATCAACTCATAAACTGTCTGGTATTAAATGCTGAATAAACTAATAACCACAAAAATAATAGTGAATTAAAATCTACATGTTGCCACTACTTATAATGGCTCAACCCAGAGAAGCTTTTCCTAGTTCCTGGAAATAGTTACAAGCAAAGAGCCTCAGCTCACTCATAAATCATTGCAGCAGCTGTCCTTGAAAACATTCGTCATGACAACACAATCCAAACAGCACATATTCAATAGACAAGCTGAAGTACTCTACTCAAACGCGATCCTGACGATTGTTCCTTCTTTGTCGAGACTTGAGCGGCCATCATGGTACGGATAAATCAAGTGAAGCACAAGTTGTAAGCTAGAGGGCTAACTGAACAACAAATTCTTTAAAAATGTTTTAGCAATATGATGAATGTCATGAATCTCGACCGGAAGAACACTTTGGAACTTGAGAAAGACGCAGAGAAGGACAATAAAATTGATGGCAAGACTGACTCCTAGTATAACTTTCAGACTTTTCCCAAAACAACCTGAATAAAGAAACAAATTAGAAGTAACACTAGAAAAACAATCAATGTTATATCAAAGAGCAAATTTTTAGGCGTATTGAATACATCTGAAACATCAGTCAATTCAGATTCAGTCATCGATGAATAAAGTCATATGAACCTATACTACATAAAAATCACTATTTAATATAAATGGACCCTAAGAAAAGCCCTGCTGCCATTTTTAATTTATAAACAACAAACAAGGGACTAAAAACAATTGGGTAACCAATAGAAATCATAGAAAATTAATGTAAGGCCTTTCATGGGCCATTTGCGATATGTTTTGTCAAAAATTCTTTAAGGTCTATTGAAAGATAATTCTAATGACAATTAGTAATTTTTTTACAAAAATCCAGTCACAAGCATGGGCTCCAGGCCCAATAGGAAGCACAAGATATGTGTGTAAGGCTCAGCACTTGATGCGCTTGGTTCATTACTTAAGTTCATTAGTTGAGTTAGATGAGAAGGCAGAAAAACATGATGTTCTACTGAAAGTGTGTCTTCATACCCAGTAGTTAAGATGTTCAGTACGTCTACGGTATTGTCAATGTCATTGTTGAGTTGAGTTCCCACGATAAATTCTACTCAGAAAATCGACTAGACACGACTTCTTGAACTATAAAAGTTACTGCCTGAGTAAACGCTCAAATTCATAAACTCCACCAACTGAAAGTCTGTAAGTAGCTAAGCTTTCGAGGCCAAACTCGGGCAGCGGCCAACAGTGTACCAAGATGCATACAGATTGATGCAGTGTGCAAGCTTGGCTCACATACAATAAACATGTTGAGATGAAACTCACTCAGACGTTTTGGTCTTTCAGCATATAGTAGAGCTACATCATTTGGTTTTGCCTTTTGTGAAGTGTTTCTCCGATTCAGACCATTCACTCTTTCTTTTGCAATTCTTCCATTTGATCCAGAATGTGAGAAATCTAAACCAGTAGAAAGATTCGACTCAAAACTGCTCACTAACAGCCATCAACTCAACATCTTCATGTCTTGTCATTTAGAGTAGGTCTCTAAATCAATTTTAATAGTGCTAAAGAAAAGCATTGAGACATAGAGACTCTATAAATGTGGTTCAGTTTAGAATTCAGGTTTAGAATCACCGAAACAGCTTTCTAACCACCTGCACAACTTTTTAGATTTTAAATAATGCATTGAAAAGGATTGGATTGCATTTACAGAATGTGGTCTTGCTAGCAGCATCCAGCAATTAATGCAAATGCAAGAAAAAAGTAACAACACAATCAATTTAGACTAGATTATTATCTGAGAACAAGATTTGCTTGTGAAACTCAGAAAAGTGCTCTGCTCTGCAATGATCTCTGCTAGTGCTGGCTGGCTCAGCCCTAAGACAAATGGAAGTACGAACATCTGGTTTACTTCTTGAAACTCAAGCTCTGCAAACAAGAAATAAAAACACTTGCCTGGAGTTTTAAATATGCCCTGTTGCATGTCATTGGGGTAAAGCTGCCCCTGGGAAACAGACACTGGTGAGGGACAGAATCGGGCCGGTGACAGGAGTGGACAGCGCTGGCCCATAGTGACTCCAGGACGTAGTTCAATAGAAGGTGTACTTGTGGTATTTCCACTGTTGGTGTTTCGAAAAAGTTCAAAAGAAACATCTGAAAAATGAGTGGAAGCTTCTATCAGATTCAATTCCAAGAAAAAGGTCTTTATTTACATCATTACACAGACTAGACGCCGATTAGAATCTACACTTCAAATGGATAAAGTATTCCATCCTCAGCGTTACTTTTACTGTTACCACTCCTATCTTTCTCTTCTCTTTCTTCCCCAAAATGAGCCTCTATAGATGAGGCACTATATAAATCTGTTACTACAATTGTATATTCATCTCCTCTCACCCTTTTGTACTTCCTTTGGCTGCGGAGTTCCTAGCCGTAACTGCCGCATCTGACCATAAGGAAGATCAGTTAATTCAGTCGGATTGTCGACACCAGATGGCATCTCAGGACTCGTGCTCTCTTGCTCGACGTCAGAAAACTGACTCAAATTACTGTCCTCTTGCTCAACTCTTAAACTGAAAGTAGAAAATGAAGCCAAATAAATTTATAATCAGCAGGCAATAAAACAAGGAGTGCATCTCCCATCAGCAATATTTCATTTGCACATATACAAAAATCCCTCGAATCACCTCAACAGACAATATAAAGACTACTGTAAACTTCAAACCTACCTTACAATAAAAACAAACAGTACCAAAACAGTTCTTAACATGTCGAAACACAAATGCATATGTTAACTATCTGCCTAGTATAAGTATACATAGTGCGATCACGAATTATTCGGCTTAAAAGTCTACTGGGATCCATTGGGGCAAAGGGTTTTACAACTGGACGCCTTTCCTGACATCAAACCCCATTCCGTTGGAACCTACACACATTCAAAGGGGTCACCGCGCCCCTTTAGCACGACCGCTGTTGGTCCGCGACTGCTAATTTGTAAGGGTTTACTAGCAATCAAGTAATTGAAACATTTAGGTAAAATTAACTTTACCATCACCCCAAAGGTGTGTTAGGTTAAGTTACTAGATAACACATACCAAAGCAACTTGTCATTGTTAGATCTGACAGAAAAAGAAGCAACTGAATTGCCAAATGGCTCAACCACTTATCACAGCTTGCATTAGCCAGTTACAATCACCCACCTGATCTGCTCAACCTGTTGTTTGTTGCACCTCATAAGAACCGAGAGTACAGACAGGACGAGATTGAGAGACGAGAAGCTGACACGAAGGATCAGAAGAGTTCGACTGTAGATGTGTGAGTCCTCCAAGATGAAAAACATAAGTAGAAGGATGAGCCAACTGAAGCAGCTTAAAGCATCAACGCCTTGAAGCCTAAGTCAAAACATCAGATGAACAACAACAATATTAGTCTGAGTAAATCAACCCTTTACTCGCCTGCAGTAACAAATCATAAATAACTCTAATGAGACCTCCCGTTCATTCCAGACCAAATCTACCTGGGCAACCAACAGTGGTGGACAGCATAAGCCAACAGTAACATAATTATAAGGTTGGTGTAGGCAGTTACCAACTACAGAGTCCTTTTTAAAGGCTCGACTTTCCCTCAAGATGCCAGCCGTGACAAACAGACCAGAACCACACAAACATACACACATATAATGTTTATAATTCATAATAATAACTGATAAATAATTATTGTCCAGGTTTATGAATTTGCAACACAGAAAGAGGTTTAAATGAATCGTTCTACCATTTCTGCAACATAACAGAGCCACTAAACTGCTGCACACAGCAACACAGCCGTTTGCACTGTGCAGCTTATAGGAATGTGGTAGTAACCGCTGTGGACAGGTCATTTTATTTAACAGAATAGATTGATGCTCTCACTCACCTATTTAAGCCAGAAATGAAGACAGCCAGGATCCGACCAAAGGCGCCCGTAATAAGAAACAGAACAACTTGATGAGTTAGTATTTCAAGCCAGCTCTCGATGAACAGTGGCACTACAGAGCGCAGGTTCAAGTGATAAAATTGTGTGTATGCCACATCACAACTGGGTATGAGGATCGCCAGAGCACATGTGATGCTGATCAGCTGAAGAATGCTGACCACCTGAGCGGATCGTGACTTGGCACCAACTCCCTATTGAAACATGAACAAATTGGATGATTATTACTGATATGACCTGCGTAAGACAACAAAACCAACACAGAAAGCAAACAGAAGCATCGATCATTTATCATCAAGCCAAGTGAATGCATAAGTCAATTACTTGCTCACGGATTTGGCTTCAGTGCCGAACTTCTGCAATCGACTTTTGCCCATGTACTTGGATCCTGCAAGTGATCTCTGCAAACGGCCTCTGTGCTTAGCTTCTGCAACGGCCTATGCAATCAGCCTTTGTCATTGGCCACTGCACTTGTCTTCTACAATATGCCTTTGATAATGGCTTCTGCAATCAGGAAGAGGAAGGAGATATATAGGGAGAAGGGGAGTTAAAGTGAAGGAATAAGGGTAGTGGAGAAGGAAGAGGAATGGTAGGGGGAGTGGTATTGGTAGTGGAGGCAAGACTGAAAAAAAATTTCAAAATTTCAGTTTTGTTTCTCATTCTGTTGAACGTTGAGCTTCTGTAAAGATTTCGGACAATGCTAGCAAAGTAGTTTTAAAAGTTTTCAAAATAAAATTTCAACCCATCATCTACAACTCATGCTGAAGCTTCTCTGCTTTTAACAATAGTCGCTTGGAAGGAAAGTCAAGAACAGGTGACGATAAACCAGTCAACCAACCAATCAATCAGCCAATCAATCAATCAAACAATCAAATCTTTTCATGGCATTCGCACACACACAGATGAAAATGAAATTTTAAAAACAAAACTGGTAACAAAGGAAGACCCAGAAAGAATATAAACCCTCTATATTGGATATCTGTTTAGTGTTTACTATTCGAAAAGATTATTAATTTAGACTTGAGCAGCACAGCTGATGCCATGAGCACACTATGGTTCGACTAAACAGGTGAACTGATTTGCAAATTAAAAATTAAGAAGTAAGAGAACAACAAAAAATAAACTTAAAACCAATTTTTAACTAATACATTAACAAATACACAAAAGCTAAAATTTAACCTACTTTCCAATTTTTAATTAGACTTATTGGTACCACTAATTAACACTCTATTAAACCCTTGGAGATAAAGAGCCTGTTGGAGAAACAGGTTCCACTAATAAAATGTGCCTCTAACCTCTGAAGATTATGAGCTTGCTGGATGGAGGAAGGAATTCTGTTTCAAACACTGGAACCAGTAAATTTAATGGAACATATACATTATACAGGAGCTTTGCCTATGCTGGCCCCTCTTGGAGCTGTCTTCCACAGTCCCTGTACCTGGAATTACTAGCCCTCTCACCTTCCCAGCTCCGGAGATACCTTAAGACGTTCCTGTTCTCTGGCCCAAGCACAGACACTCGTTGAGAGCACTGCTGATTTTGAGCGATGCTGTACAAATGTTCGATGGTATCATTGTTCTATTTTCTGTCAATTTTTTCATATTTTCACTGTTTTTTCCTTTATATTTTGCCTTTTTGTTTCATTTAACTGCGTTTACGTTTGCTATTTGACAATAATTGTTTATGATGCATTCTAGGTGAAGAAACACTGCCCCCCGATTAAATCTTCTATAGTTTCAGTGTTGCTCACCTTGCTTCTAGTTAAGAGTTCCTTAGTTAAGATTTATGCTTGTACAATTGATTTTTCTGGGTGTAAACAACCGCTTTGATTTCTGATTCTAAAGTCACTATTCCTACTTTATTCGCCCTTATGTTACGATTTACCTAGGTGGCCCTACTTAGCGGGACTATTGTCCTTTCTAGGCCCTCTGTTGTTGCTAAAAGATGAATATTAATTGTTATACATTTTGTTTTCAATGGCTGCAATAAAATGAATTGAATTGATTACATTACAATACTTTCAAGCGGCTATATATTACGTGGCAACATTTAGAATTCCTAGTTAAATAAGGGGCTATCTGATCCAAACAGGAAAAGCTAAATGACTAACACCATGCCATGAGCTTTGGGAGTTGTCTTGCACCCCTTTGTGCCTTTGTGGGCTGTGACTATTCTCTTCCTTCATCTTTGCACGTATTGAGGCATTTTGTCTGGCCAGTTCGTGATTAACATTGACCTCACAGACACGACACAAGCGGTAGACCTGCTCCAGGTGGTGGTGATACGCTTCTGCTTCAAGGTCAAAATTCTCCTGTAGAAAATGCAACAAAAACCATCAATCAGTTATTATCAATGTACAACATTCACAGAGGTACTTCTATCAATTAATACTATCTAGGGACATAATCTTGCCACCTTTCACCTGACATAAGAGGGAAATTAGAGTCTATGATCTTATTCTTCCTTCACTTATTCTGGTGTTTGACCAGTAACTGAACAGGTAGCAAATAAAACATGCAGGCAAAAAAATGATTAGTGATTCCTCATTCAGGTATCACCACATTACTTAGAAATAATTTCACCTACTAAAAATTCATAACTGCAGTCAAATCAAGGTTCTTGATAGATCTCTGCAGGTTCATCTCAGCAAAGTATTAACCAGCCTTCTCTTCCGATTACCTCATATCGCTTTTCCTTGCTAATAGGTAAAACGCTTACTAAACTAACACAAAATTGATGGGGACAAGACATTGGATATGATGTATTAACCGGACCACATTTAAAACTGATTAACACATTCCTTATCTATCCATTTTACATCCGACCGTTATTGTGTTCTAGCAGATTGTCAGTCCATTAGTCCAAACGTTCATCTTACAGTCAATCTGTTCTAGCAGACCATCCGTCCACTTGTCCATCCATTCAACCATTCATCAGTTAACCAACCAACAGAGGCACATTAAATATCTAATACTGTATGCAGTGCTCATTGATAAGCTGGTGTCCTGGACTACACTTTAAGTAGTGCCTTTAAAATGCTGATCACAGACTGGTGAGTGAACCAGTCAGCCAATCAGCAGTAGCAACCACTAAGACTGTCTTACCTCAGTTGAAGGCACAAAATTTGCCAGCTGCTTTATCTTCATCAACTGGTTTCGACTGCAATCACCACACAACACATTCTCTCTTCCACTGTTACAGCTGCGTACAGAAGGAGATGATGACGATCTGGATACGGATGAAACATTTAGCTCCTCACAGAACTGAGCTGGAATCGATTTATTATAATCACCATTCTATTCAACCAAAAAACAACACCCCAAAAATATGTTTTAAAATATATAATCAACCAAAATGCATGACACCTGCAAATTATCCTCCTCAAGAACAAATCACCCATTATAAAATTATCAGCTGTTTTGAAGTAAAATTTTAAATGAATAAACATGCTAGGGTAGAGTGATACCTAGAGAAGATGACAAGCTTTGAAGGAACAATTAAATATGATTTTAAACACAGATCTATTATAAATTGGTCATGACAACTGGGCGCCATTGCTGAACTAATAAGTCAAATACAAGGATTCAAGTCCATTCTGACTGGGTACTTGACATTACTTTGTTATTCGATAAATATTTTAACAATGAATACTCTAACATTGAAACTCTAAAACTCAAGCATTTTTAGGGTGGGCAAATTCATTAGCAAAGGCACAATCATTTGTATTATTCTTAGATATGCCTCCATATGGCAAACTGTGGATGAAATACAAAATCTTACACTTTGTAAATTAAAGACTTGCAACACCTGCTAAACTGTTAACCCTTTAACAACCAGCCACATTACATTGGTTTCCCATACATTTTAGCACATGCTGGTCGTTACAGTGTTAAAGGCCTTGCTGTTGATATGCTTGAATTTTAATCATTCCATCGACCATAACTAAAGATGTTATACGTAGAGAGATATTTGACAGTTCTAGATATTCACAATATATGTGCACATTTTAATGAAAATCATACATATACAATTTCACAGTTGGGTCAGCTGTGAAACTCATTTTGACGATCATGGCAAGAAAACTGTCCTTATATAGCATAGTCATAATGAAACTAATCAGGTAATAACTATAAGTCTTATGAGCATTGAGCACCCATGTACCTCAATATAAAACCAATATAACTATAACTATATATCATTCCTGCCTGCTGATATGTCTGAAACTCTGATTCTTTTCATGGCAGAGATATAATAGTCCAAAGTTGATGGGTCATGTCGTTTTTGTCGCTTTTCGTTTTCTGCTTATTAAATTAAAAAAGTAATATTTTGGTCCACTTTTGAGATATCCTGCTCAAATTTTCACTTTTATTCCTCATTTTTATGTTTCTTCACCTCTAACAAAGATTTCAACAATTGTTAATGAAAGAGTTAGCAAATTCGGAAATTATTGTAAATAAAATTTCGCGACCAATACCAGTTAATGGAAGTCATCTCCAGTTCACATTAGATGGATAGTTATGGACTAAAAATAGTAATACGACCTAATGAATGTGTTATGAAGAACTACAAGTTAATACTGGCTAGTTTTCAATTGTTTCAGTTAAGTTTGCATGATAATATTACATTATCAGCACAAGCTGTCACACACGTAACAATTTAGTCACACACGTAACGCATGCATTTTAATTAAAAATAAAACCAAGGACTTGGAAAAACATAATAAAATTCATATACAATTTAGAAGGGTGCAATTGTTACATAATTTGTTCTATAGCTTAATTTTGTGA
Source organism: Bimastos eiseni (assembly GCA_959347315.1). Classification (NCBI taxonomy): domain Eukaryota; kingdom Metazoa; phylum Annelida; class Clitellata; order Crassiclitellata; family Lumbricidae; genus Bimastos; species Bimastos eiseni. Next base: position 12,497,611 of record OY365811.1, on the reverse strand, counting down.
TGCTGTATTTCACAGAGTTTTTGAAGCACATTACAGTCCCTGCAGCATTTTTTTTTTCTGCGTCACACACGTAACATCGACTTTGCACGTATTTATTTATTAAACAAAACATTGCACATCAAAATAAAAGAGTTACTGTCAGTTATATCAGGCTAGTAGATGGATTAAGCCATGTTTTTAGAAAACAAAAGCTCTTAGCTTTATCAGAGACAAGGAAATGCATGGTCATTTTTTTCTAAATGTCACACACGTAACGGTGGAATTGGCCTAATACAGCAATTAAAAACGTTAAACGAAAATCAGATATCTCATTATCTGTTTTGAAAACGGTTCTTCTGGTTGTTTTTATTTACACAACATCTTAGCACGAGTAGTGCTGCATGTCCCACTGCGAACATGCTCCTCGGTCCCACTCCACCAGCTGCATTGTCTTCTTGTCCAATTCAGAATACTTGCAGGCCTGTTTGACCTACATAGCAAAGTCCTCAGCACAGTACACCTGCCCAAAGTTATGCTCTAGTAACTCCCTACATTCCACCTCTTTGCCTATGATAAAGTAAAGTAAAGGTAAAGTAAAGGTAAACCTGAAAGTAAACTAAAGGTAGACCTGCTAAAGATTGACCTGCAAAACTACTGCAAGACCTGCTAAAGATAGACCTACTAAAGGTACACCTGCTAAATTAAAGGTAGACCTGCTAGCTGAGCTACGATGTAGAACAGTAATCGGCTGACGTGAATTCTATGCCTCTGGAATGGAATCGACGGCCAATCTCTCTGTATATAGCTCAAATTCACTTTCATCCTTCAGAAAGTGGCTCAAATCCCACTGTCACTCGTTGGCTTTCATGGATATTTAAATCTAAGCGCATCTTCTCCTGGCGACTCACTATCCGCACTTCAGATTCATATTTTGCTGTGACCTTGCATGGCACGTGTAAAACATTCAAACTAAAAATAATAATAATAAATAATAACATGCAGTGGATTACAATTATTTATTGAGATTCAACTTGCAGCAACTCTGACTAACTTCTATGTCCACACCTACTATTACTCCTTTATTCCACAAACTCATTAATACATATACAACAATGTGAACGAACTTGAAAGATGGTTTCTGTGGTCAAAATGAAATAGGCCGTTTCCCACGAGCTTTGGTAATCAAAGCAGAACAGTAAGCTGGCTAATGCAAAACCAAGAAGTCTTATAAAATCTGACTGTCCAGTACTGACCTCCGTAAAACCATTGTATTGCTCACAGTAAGGACAATCCCAAGAGTTGACCTGGTCCTGAGGAATCTTAGACCTTTCTCCGCAAAACCAACAACTAACGTTAGCAGGATATCGTCGTCTGCAAGCAAAATATACATGTCCTTCAATGTTCATTTACCGCAATATGGCCACCTTAAATGCGCTCATAATAAGCTGATAAGCTCACAAGTTGATACCTACCCAGTCACATACTAAACAAAAAGTTAAGATAAGTTCGCTAAGAATCGGTCGTCAGTGGAAACTCATCGACATAGCAATCTCATTTACGGACTGCTTCACTGGATGAAATCCATAAAACAAAACAATCCGTAACACTGAAAATGGCGTACACTGCGGAAAAACAAACAGCGCGATTGCAAATATCTTCACATTCCTTCGGGCGCAATGGTCCTGTTAAAAAAGTTTAAATACCAGGTTAGTGTCCCACAACAACACAGACTAGTTACTGGCCGCAATACCATTAGATACAAACCTAACTGATTTGTAGACAACTATGGCTAACGACAATAAAATAACAGCTCCGATCGATAAAATCATAAATAAATCCATGTCTTCTTGGTTTAAAATTGATCATTCGCCTATTTCAAATATTTGTACATAATCAAAATTAGTTTCCCGGCTTTAACAAACCGGAAGCTAACAAATGTTAAAATAAACCATTCCAAGAGATTCCAAGCTAATAGCCGCTATAACGTGCTTCACTGTTCATTTACCGCTTTCAGTTTTTATATTAAGATTACGGAAATAATAATAATAACTATGCCTGATTTAGTAAGCATTTTAGTAAGCATTAACTGATGACAGATCCGTTGGTAATGTCAATGATGAATAACACTATATGTGACATAATATTAATAATAATAATAATCATAATCATAATAATCATAATAATCATAATAATCATAATAATCATAATAATCATAATAATCATAATAATCATAATATCAGTAATAGAAATAATAATGATAAAAATAATGATAACAATAATAATAATGATAGTAAAAATAGTACTAACAATAATGATAACGATGACAATGACGATGACGACGACGATGACGATGATGATGATATCAATAGCGATAATAATAATAATAATAATAATAATAATAATAACAATAATAATAATAATAATAATAATAATAATAATAATAATAATAATAATAATAATAATAATGGGCCAGGCGGTCTACGCCCCCAGCACATCCTAGAGTTAGTAAGTCAACCAGACTCGGGCCCAACTCTGCTAGCCGCCATTACGGCTCTGGTAAACTTGCTTCTCGCAGGAGAATGCCCTTCTGGGATTCGAGCAACCCTTTTCGGTGGAACTCTCTTCGCCCTTAGGAAAAGCACTGGAGGTCTGAGACCCATTTGTTCATTGGTTACTATTAGCGCAGACTGACAGCCAAATGTGCCAGCTCTTACGCGGCGTCCCGTGGGGGATTTGTCCACCTCGACCTCCCGCCGGGCTCGCCGCGCCTGAATAATAATAATCTTTGAAGACTATAACCAATTCAGATTTTTCAGAACACACCCCTTATATATTTTGTTCTTCTTGAGGGATCATATATGAACCTGTTATCATTGCTATCGCTGTTATTGTTGTTATTATTATCCAGATTCTACTCCTGCGCCAGTGCGCCGCTACATGACCACCCTCGTCACCGACTACCACCGTAGCACCGTGCTCTCTCCTCAGCATAACCCTCCAGATTTTGACCTGGCACCGGAAAGAAACGAGAGATTTGGCCATTGCAGACTTGATTTGGTATAGCGTCGGTGATTAAGCTGGTCTTCCTAACGTGGCTTTTGTGGGCGCTGAGAAATTTTCGATGATTTACATTACATTTACATATGCATTATATCACATTACACACAATGCTGCTGTATGAAGCATGCTGTTTGTTTGTCGGACGCATAAGGGCTTCACTTACCTATGATACAGTTGGTCTATGGCGCACAGTTATTGTCATATGCTAGTGTGTCGAGCGTTGATTGGTAGAAGTCATCAGACGCCGCCGAAAGAAGTCATGAACTGTGTTTACAAACGTACTCAATCTCCTACTATTGTCGATTAGAAGTCATAATTATTTTTCGGCATATTAATAAGACGCAGTATTCGACTAATGTGATTAACAGCCTCTGAGTTATAGCATACCGAAACTTCTTATTGAGTTTTATTTTAAATATTACGTGTATTACGGACAGCTGCGTGACGCGTGTCGCTCGGCCGACGCTTGCTTCACATTAGTCGTAAATCGTAATCGTACTTTTCTCGAGACTTCTATAACGCCGAATGAAACTGTCGCGGGAACCAACTTATTCACGTTGTTTGGAGCATTTCGCTTTGTATTTGAAACAACAAGACAAAATATATTCGCGATATTTTAATAAATAAAGCGTGTTTCTGAGCTAGTAAGTTTTATTTACGGATGCAGGGCTGGACTAGTACAATTGACAATGGATAAGCAATGCGAGATGCACATTTTTGGCATTGGTGTGGAATGTACCAGTTCGGAATAAACAGGCAGCAGTAACTGTTGTCCTTTCTTTAAATACTTTTTTAAACATGTTGCAAGAATAACACATCAAGAAATTAGTTTGTACACAAAGGCTGTATATTGCACCCATTGTTTAAAGTACTTTATTATTTTGTGAACCTGACAGTACTCAAGCCACATCATTGTAAGGTGTAATAGAGGTACATAAAGTTTCTTATAAAAGTCAGTTGCTTAACCTGGAAGAGATTTTTCAGGGATCGACAGATGTACCGAAGGCGTGGAAAAAGTTTTCTAAAAGTCGGATCTATTCTGTTTCTGACATTATGCGTGTCAACCTTTGTCACTGATGCATCAAAATGTGAAACTTGCCAAGACCTTACACGGCGTTTTAAGGAGGTAAACAAACTTGTGTTGTCTTGGTCTGCATAAAACAGCGTTTCCCAATCTTTTTGACAGTGGAACCCTTCTGATATAAATACATTTTGACAGAACCTCCATCCAAAACTAAACATATTCTGTTGTAGGTACAAATGCCTGAGAATATAGACAACTATGTTTTGTTACAGATTAAATTAATAACAACACAAAATATCAATGACAATGACATACAAATTCTCTTTCATAATAGGCTAAGTTAGCCTATGCACAGATGTCAAGCAAACTCCTTCTATGAAAAATTAATATTATTTATTATAAATTATTTTAAGCTCATTGTTCACATTGAAAGTTTCCACGGAACCTTTGTCTTTACCTCCCTGAACCCTAGGATTCCGCAGAACACAGTTTGGGAAACGCTGGCATAAAATTTGCTGAATGCTTCCTTTATCATAAGATCCATCTGCTTGTATTCTATGATCTATCAGCTACCTCTCTCTGTTTCATTTGAATACACTCATGAATTACAGTTTACTAAGTGTGTTGCAGCTAGTCATGATGACAACATATAAGTCAGCTTTTGTAGTAATATTTATTCAACTAAATTTGTCTCTGTGTTATTGAAATCTTTCTAGAAGCAATTATTGCCACTTATTTAATCTACAACTTGAAAGGAATACAATGCATGGGAATTTTGTTTTCTATTGAGTGCCAAGCAGTGTATGTTGAATCTAATTTTGGTTTTGAGGTCTAGGGTCTTGCATTTAGTCTTCTTTGCACTTAAATCTGGAGCTACTGATGCACAAAGCATATGCAATATGCAGATCATCAGCCATCCTACTTATCATCTACTGCAGTTATCCCATGTAGTACTGTAATTAGTCTGATAATGTTTTAGATCGAATGGAAAGTACGGGTATGTTCCTGGCTGTCCTGGCTTTGTGTTCATTAACGGTTGCTGGTCAGTGGTCACCTCATCTGGAATGCTTCACCTCCTTGTATTTAGAGCTCTCTTATCAAGACTATCTTTTGCTCTGCACTGAAACTTACATCTTTCAGTCTGCTCATGGTCCCTGTTGTCTGACTTTAATGTTCTGTGCAATGAGGACATTATCGAATTGCACAAGTACTGTATTCAAGGTGGTGCGTAATTATTGTGTGATCAATGTAGAGGTCTTGGGTGTAGCATTTAAAATGCTGCATAAATTTTTGTATTATTATTTTCAAACATTTAAATTTGGTTGAAAATTGCGTGCAGAATCGTTTATTAATGTATGTTACTGGTTTATTCTAGCCATGACATCATTTGGTATTATACGTTTCACATAATTAAGCTAGGCTTCATGGTATTTTGCCATCTGTTTTCAAACAATATTTGTATTGTATTATATTTACATTTTACTATAGTGCCTCTCAGAGTACAACCTAAGTAGAGGCACCCGAGTGCAAAATGCCCTGCGGGAAAATAAAAGTCTTAAAAAGGCATGCAGAAACAGAAGCATCTCCAGTTAAAATCAAGGATAATCTCAATAAAGAGAGATATACCAGCAGCATAGACTAGATTTGTTTCGTCAACCTCTGATAAAGGCTGTTGAAACTGCTACTAAAGTGGGCGGACCCACTTGCTGATATGATTGATTTGTTAGCATCTGGTGTGCTTTCATACACGAGAATAAAATCACTTGTTGAGATTGTTATTTATCCAATATTTATGCCTCTTCATTTATTGAAATCTCTCTGAAGGCATGATTGATTGCATCTTGAAGCCAAGAAAAGATGTGTAAGTACTACAATGATGCAATGCAATGCAATAAATGTGCCAACTTCTTTGTGTCATGTAAAATCTCTTGTCTTAGAGCATTTGTTGGGTCTGTTTAGGGTCTAGAGAAAACATCCAACTCAAACTTTGGAGGTGGAAACACCAATTGGGAGGAAAGGAAACTTGGGAGCTTCACATTCAGGTCAGGAAGAACTGAATTTTTTCCTAAATTATTCAGATGCTGATAGTAATATCTTATTTCATATGTGCTCATATAAGTAAAACCAGTGCTTGTTTTCTAAGGTGCCGGAGCGCATCTGTATTGTCGAAAGAAATGTAGCTAAAATTAGCTATGGTGCCAAACAAAATAAATTTTATAGGACACAATGATCACAATCTATACACTTACTTATGAATTGTTAAGTTTTTATATAAAATTACAGAGTTTTTGCACAACTACTGTTTTTATTTGTTACTTATAGAAAAAAATGGTTGTAAATAAGAGGAAAATTGAGACACAATTTTAAAGAGAGCTCTGAAGATTAGACAATTTGAAATTGTTCTAGTTGTTGTTGTAGAGTACACGAGCAAGGTGTTTACTATATAACATGTCATAAAGTCTTATTTATAGAATAAGAAGTATTTATAGCATACTGTGATGATAATGCTATGAAAATCACTTTAAACTGCCTTAGCAGTTAGAGTAGTGTTGCATTCTTTTTAATTAATTTCCCCTTTATTTGCATTACGTTGATATCATTCTTTGCTCACAGTGAAACACGTCTGATTGAGATCTTAGAGCAGAGTTGTCAGGATGGAACAAAGGAGGTTTGCGGCTGTTGTTGTCTTCTCTGATATAATAATGACTAAGCCTTATGGCTCAGCTTCACCTTCAATTGAATTTTGAACACAGGGGGCAGCAGCTGCTTCACCTCTTTCATTGTTTTCGCATGGGTCTTCCTATTGCGAGTGTTCCAATTGGCGACCATTCCGAGTTTTATTCCTGGTTTTATTACTAATGACCAGCATTATGGATTTTCCATACATTTTACTATGGTCTGGTCATTATAGAGTTAAAAGTAGAATCAATACTCATTTGAGTTTAATGTGTTGGTTGTTTTGCACATTCAAATAAGATCAGATTAAGTCACGAATGTTAGTTTATTTGCATAGTGCTGATAAAAAGTTTGTCGTCTGACACAATTCAAAGATCCTATTTGAGAAACAATTCAGAAGTTCATTTTGCTTTATATAACCATCCATTCTTCATGATATCTATTGCTTTGCTTGTTATGTCAGTGCCATCACATGTTGGAAGAGAATGAGGAATTGCTTGAGCACTGGTGGTTCAATTCATATGCAAAAGGACAAGATGAGGACATCAATGAATTCCTTTGTCAATCAACACTAAAAGGTAATTTTTTTCACTTAAAATCTCTTTGAGAAAATCGTTTCTTGATGTATGACATAAGTCATAAAAAAGTTTCATCAGTGCTGTGACTGTTGCAGGCTTTGCATATTGACTGTGCATGTCCTTGCTCTGCACTTTTAAGTGGCTTGTCTGTGAATAGCAACACAGATGATGGATGCTGACAGACAGACAGACAGACAGACAGATAGGTAGATGAATGCGGGCATGAGTCTAAGTAGGTAGAAGAGTAGGAGTTCAAAGTAAATATAATTTTGTGGTGATGAATATGGTGAATGAAGAATGACGTCAGTAATAAAAATTTCTCATTATGTTTTGTTTCTTTCTGCAACATTTCAGTCTGTTGTCCTGATGGAACTTATGGTCCAGATTGTACTGAATGTCCATCTGGGAAGGATAGGCCGTGCTCTGGCCATGGAAGATGTGAGGTAGAATCTCTACAAATAGATTAGATTGGAACTTGTGCTTGTTTAAAGATAATTACTTTGCAGATATTATGATCAAGGTGCTGATTGTGTGTTTCTGTATGAAATATTGTTGTGAAACATCGTTATGAGTAATTTGAGATGCCTTTTGTTATCTTAAATTTACCAAATGAACGAGGAGCACATATAAGGACTCTGAAAATATTTGAAGAATGATTTGTTCAGGGCATGACACTTGCAGCTTTTTCGGTTGACTTTCTCGATTTTGATTGACTTGGCAGACTCATCCACTCCATTTGGCAGTTGACCAACTAGTTGATTATTAATTTATTTAACTGCTCAGTCATTGTTAGCCATTTTCTTGTAATTGAATTGATGTTTACTCAAGCAACAGCTGCTGATGAAATGGTAACTAGATTCCACAGAACTCTTGACATGGTCTTGATCTGTTGTTCAGCTTGTGTATGTTTGAGATCCTCATCTGAATTTCAGGGTAGTGGAACACGAGACGGAAAGGGTTCCTGCAGCTGTGATTCTGGTTATAAGGGAGACGTTTGTAATGAATGCAACACTTTAAGATATTTTGAGGAAGTCAAGAATGAGACACACACCATCTGTACAGGTAGGTGCCAACAGTCATTTGAATTAAAAATATAAATGTGAACTATTTATTGAATCGCTACACAACCAAAAAATCAAATTATAACAGTTCTGCTTGTAGCATTTAAGATGTGCATCAGAATGGCAATCCAAAAGGGTTAAACGTCCTGCTGAGGCTGGGATTACCCTCTCACATAAGCAGTTTGCAGATGACCAATTCAATACAGCATAAATCATATCAAATCATCTTCATAATATACAGCTTTGGGATCATATCAAAAATCGTTTCAAATCACGTGAATAATCTAAACAGTACAGTGCAAGGTGAACAGTAATGAACCATACAAACATTTAAATCTGATAGTGTTTCATCATCTGTCATGTTCAAAATGTAGCACTAGCGTGGTTAGGTTAAGCCTTCTTTCAAAAGGCTGCCTATACCGCTGTAGCATCACTAGCTTCCGAAGCTATAGACTTTTTTTAAAAGCTGCCTTACAGAGCTGTCTGGATATGGAAAGACCTGACCCATTTTTGTGACCTCTTGTGCAGTTTGCATATATTGACCCACATGACCTGACCTTGTCAATACAGTGTATTGGTTGTTAGTGACTTTTAGAGGACTGAATAAATGCAACTGTTTTTTTCTATTGTTCTACCTCAATTGATCTGTCCCCTTCATTGCAGCGTGTCATTTTTCATGCTCGACTTCATGTCGTGGTCCTGGTGCTGCCATGTGTGATGATTGTATTTCTGGGTGGAGTTTTGTCGAAGACCATGGCTGTATTGGTAAGTGTAACCAGCAGTGTGTGACACATCCTACCCTTGTGCTACATTAATATTTAGGTAGTCTGCTTTGAGTTGCAATTAGACTATGGAGGAAGAAAATTAGAGTAGCATCATTGATAGTGGTTTGCATTTTTTTCAATATGACCCTGGTACTCTGTTGATTCTGAATAGATATGTGGCTACCAATCTAATGAACATCGTCCAGCAGGCTAACCAATGGATACAACAATGTGCTGATTTTGATGCTAATTGAGTGCAGCATGAAATATTATTAAGTCTTAAAGTTTTTAGTGTGCCAAGCACAGTCATTATTCTATGACTTTTAGCAGCTTAACACTAGTGATGAGGGTATACTAAAAGCGACTGGGAACCAATGCAGCTAGCCATTATGTTTAGGTAATATATTGTCTGATATTTTATTATCTTTCAGAGTGTGATTATTCTTGTGATGGCTGCACTGGTAGTGGAGCCGATAATTGCGTTAAATGCAAAGAAAAGTATTTTCTCGATGACACAGGTTGCAAAGGTAGGTCAATGTGAGTTTTATCTGTGTTGAAGATCGGCTGTAACCATAGCCATAATGAAGTGGTTTTAGTGACCCATCAGTTATTGAGTTCTAGATCATTGTTAGAAAAATCTACATGTGTTATCCAAGATCCATCTCATTCCCCTCTCGTCGGTCCTTTTCTAAGCATCGTCCAATGTAGCCAACTGATTGTCTGCGTAGTCTGACCTTGGATCTTGTTATGACTTGACTGTTTATGCCTCCATTAGTTTCCTCTGTCCACTGACTTCTTGTTGTTAGTAGAGTTTCATCTGTTTTGTTTTCAGCCTGTCACCGGTCGTGTGCATCATCGTGCTCAGACGAATCGTCCGGTTCATGTGACGCATGTGCCAAAGGCTGGCAGCAGAGTGAAGAGGAATCCAATTGTCTTGGTGGGTGTACAGTGAATTCTTGTCTTACTCCTCCTACTCCACAACCACAGGGAATAATAAGGCATTCAAATATTCTATTGTAATAATAGCTCTCTCTGAGTTGCTTTCATTTTTGTCTTCAGTTATGAAGATCATTTATTGGGAACCATTTCAAGTGGAAAGGTCATTCGAAACTGACTTGCCTTGGGCTCTACTGTGTTATTACCATGAGTATCTAAGCATCCTAAGGATAATTTAAGAACAAACTTTAGTTATTGGTGTTTATTTCATGTTTATACAATTTCAAGGCAATTACTTTCTGTGGATATATAAATCTACATATGATTGAATGTGCAAATATGAGCCATGTTATTTTTCTTGTGTTTGTAGACATTGACGAATGTTCAGATGGATCAAATGACTGTGCTGGTGACACCTACTGTCAAAATACGGAAGGATCATTTTCCTGTCTAAGTGAGCCAAGAGATTGCTTTATTACTTATTTCCTTCTTTTCTTACCTCTGAGAATTCAGTTCTACCTTAGATAAAAGTTCAATGATAACATGAGTACAGTAGTAGTAATACAATGTAATGTGAATGTTCAAAATTTCTCAATGTTGCACAAAAGCCACACCAGGGAGACTGGCTTATTCACCAGCACTATATTAAATCAAGTTTGCAATAGCTGGCAGGAAGCTGTGAGGTTGCACATGACTATGTTTGATGTCATTGATTTTGTGCTGGGATGGGCAGATGGAAGTCGGAATTGTGGTGGCCAATTATTACCTATGTGTTTCATTATGACAACAGGCTGCAATTGATGCCTAAATATGCAGTTCGTAAACATTTGAAACAATTACTGGTAGATTCAGTTCCTTGGATACTTAGAATTCTTTTGATGTTTATTACTGCTGTTTGACTAATTCAAAATTTCAGACAGATGATTCTATAGAACTTGCACTCTTTTTACTGATTGGATTCTTCAATTAGTTTGTTTTTCTGATCAGAGCTTTTCATGAAATGTGCACTGTTTTTTTGTTATCAGAGTGTGATCGTACGTGTGATGGTTGCACTGGTCCATCCAACAAAGACTGCAAGATTTGTCGGTCGGGTTATACGAAGAGTGAAGAAGATGATTGCCAAGGTATTTTTAGTCATTGTTAGGTTTTACCTAACAGGGCAGAGACATGTTAACCTGCTAACCTGTGTGGTAACAAAAAGTGTCTGTGTCTTAGAGCTGAGTGTCTAATCTTTCTTTTCTGCATGGACAAAGGCAGCCACTGGAACTCTTAAGAACTATTGTGAGAATGCCAATTGCTTTCAGGTGATGGAAAGGTCTGTGCACGGCTAATTTCAAGGTTTAGGGGATATTTACTTCTACTGAGGTGATTCTAACAATGCAGCGTCACTGTTAAAAGATTATATAGGGCAGTGGTTCTCAAACTATGTTTTTGCGACCTGCACGGGGATCCCCTTGTAAACGATTTGCCAGAGGTCGGCTCGAACCTTTTTCGGGAATTTAAAAAAAACAGTTGTCTTGGTAGTTTCTTATAGATTATTTAATATTCATATACTTACGATTACTACACTAACTACCACACTATCATTATAGACACTCAAATTAATCTTTACTTATTTCTTGTACTATGGATGGTGGTGAAGGCTGTAACCCAATCAATATATAGTTGGGGTTGCAACAACTTGGAAAATATTATCATGGGGTCGAAAGACTAAAAGTTTGAGAACCGCTGATATATGGGATCTGGAGTACTAGTATGCAGCTGAGTATTAACAGCTGCATTTGAAAGGCTTATATACAGTCTGTCTCCTACATAGACTTTAATATGAACACTGACCAAGGATGTAGGCAAAGTTTTATACTTTTGAACAGTGGTTCCTGTGCCTTCCCTATAGGTTATTTTAGATTAACTTGCAGATATGGACATGTAAGTAATAAGTTGCGAAATACTCTCATTGAAGTGCTATATGAGTTTATTACCTGTGAACTTCAGATGTGGATGAGTGTCATGTGGCAGATGGTGTTTGCTCTGGTCCTGATGAGCGCTGCATCAACACTCTCGGCAGTTACAAGTGCGAGTGCAAGGATGGCTTTGTGCGCCGAAACAGAAAGTGTGTAGCCAAGCGTAAAGGTTAGAATCCAGACTTTTATATTATTTTTCTTTGTATGTTGAAAGTAGTCTTACACTGTTGGTGGTCGTTTGAGATAGTGAGGGAGAGGGCTGGCCACCTGCCCTTATATGTCATGACTATGAAACTGAAGTTGCTAATGCTTCATACCTATGGCTGCCTCAGGGCTCGCTTAAGGGACTGCTCTTCTTAGAGACTGCTCTTCATCATCTCTATTCGAAAACACTTTGGTTAGCATACATGGAGGCAAATTAAAGCCAAAATTAAAGCCAAGAAGTAAGAAAGTGCACCCTAGCATGGCTGCTGTACACCCGCCCCACCCCCTATTTGGTGGGGATTTGTCAATGTGGAGGAACAAAATCGCCTTAATGGTCTCCTTAGAAAGTTGATCCGTTCTGACTTCCTGCTAACTTTCCTTCTTTTGAGGAGCACTGCTCTAAAGCTGACTTTGCTCTTTTCTGTTCAACCCTATTGTACCCATGTTATATCCGTCACGACCTTCTCCCTCCCCATAAGATCACCAGGGCTGTACCAAGGGCGGGGCCGTGGCACAGGGCGCAAATATGGAAGGGGCGCAAATTTCAGGATGGAATAACTTCTATTATTCCACGAATTCATTCCTTCTTGAAATATGGCACTATTTTCATTCGAGAATAAAAACTAAAATTACGGTTACAGTTAAAGAGTGCCACTAAGAAAGTGTTTTGGTGGGAGTTATACCAGTTAAATCATTTCTTGTGCATTAATAAATTTTATATTGTATTCGAAATACAAATTGTGGGTATTGATGCTAGGCACAGGGCGCAATTGTAGCTCGGTACGGCCCTGAAGATCACCTCTTACAACAGGCGATCCAGGCCACATGACCTCATCCTATCTAGAGTTGATGCCTTTGTAAAAAGATCTTTTATTATGCAAATGTTATGCAACTTTCTTTAAAATTTATGCTATTTATACCTGTTGTAAGCTATTGTGTTTCTGCTGGTATTCTAATAAAGAATATTCATACTTACTTTGTGTGTGTGTATGTGTGTGTGGGTGAGTGAGTGACAATGGAAGGCAGGACAAACAGAAATGCAATACATGTAGTACTTGTTTTCTTTTTAACAGGAGAAGGAAAAAAGAAAAAGAAAACAAAGGAAAACTTATCATCAGAAAGCAAACTGCCTGAAATTACACCAGAGAATCTGGCAGAAGAAATCAAGAAGCTAGGCGAACCAGTAAAAGGTGTTCCAATTGAGGACAGTGAAGAGGAAATGGTGATGATGGGTGGAGACTTTGAGACACCCAAGGGTGACTCGTCAGACAGTGAATCGAAACAGGACTTGGACTCTGGACACGCCAACAACAACCACGATGACTTATGACGAAGGTCTTTACCAACAACATTGGGTGCTTAGCATCTATAGCCATGGGCAGTAGGCATAATGAAAGGGCAGAGGGAAATAGGATAGCAACAGAGGGAAAAGTCAGAGGAAATCTCAAGAAACTGATGTCATAATCAGTTTTATTTGACTTCTACTTGTAATGAATGATACATCCTCTAGGACAAATGGTTGATCATAAATATAATTTCTCCATTTGTGTCTATGTAAAACATGCTGTCTGATTTTCTGTATTGTTCATTAAATGTTCTTTATAGGCTGGGGCTCCACCTTGTGACGATGCTTTGGTTTTTTTTACAGAAGTTTTGTGGCCACTGCTTCAACCTGCCACATTTTCTGCATTGCATCTGAAGCTCTAGCCAATTGCCACTTGCTCTCGCAAGCTCTTTGCCCTAGTAATAGATTGGTACAATCCAATAATTTTTTATTTTAATGGATTTGTTCTTAAGGAATGTATGTAGCATGGTGGCCGATTGGTTAAAGCACTCGGCCTGTAGTGCAGAGTACTCGCCCAAGGACCTTTGGTCGTCCTTCATTGATACTTGCTATGCACCATTGATGTTCTGTCATAAAATAATGTACACTTCTGAACTTTTGAAGGAGGGTGATTTCAAACAGAGTTCAGAGGTCGGCTGCTGGACTGAAGTTTGTGTCGAAATTGGTCACAAGCTCTGCTGAAGTCACTAGCTATTTACCAAATTAAAGGTCTGTATTGAGTGGCTGCGCTCCTCATCCATGAATCTGCTGCATGTCCCACGGTCGTCTACAAACTTTGGGGACTTCCTTTTCCATCTCAGGACCAATTGCATGGAACAGTCCCCGAACATGTCAAGAATGCGTCCACGGTGGAATTTAAGAGGTTGGGGTGGGGGAAAAACGCAGGATGAAATTGCTTCCCTACAAATGTAGACGACTTGTCATGTCATTTCTTGATTTGCTTTGACTTGAAGTATTCCATGGCGATATGATTTCTCCGATTGACGCAGAACAATGCACTTGATTTGCATATTAAATTAGCCCCGCCTTCATATGACCTGTTGCAAATAGCTGATTAATTATATGAAATATCTATATTATATGAAACATCGGCAGTCTTGGCAATTCGAAAATAAGAATGTCAAAACATAATTTAGAGAAAATTGTGTGCTGAAAATAATAAATTTGCCTCGAAATTTGAATAACATTTTGTAAAAATTTCATAATATCCAGAATATTTCCTTTATGAGTCTTTCCAGGGAGGAAAATTATCTTTGCTTCATAGTTAAGATTAGCCTCATAGCCATACATATCCTGCCTTGATAATAGGGTCTCTCGGCTGACGCACAAACATGGTAGAACATCCCAACATTTTCTTGCTGGCTTCAAGCAGTCCTTTAACCACAATAGAAACTTAGAAAGTGATGTCAAGCTAATACAAAATCACTACATTTGATGTTCAGTGTAGTTAATTTAAGTTAGTTTTCATTTAGTGGCCGAGTTCAGCATTTATGCACTAAAATTTCTAGTTTGTAGACGTTGTAATGCAAAGAAAACACTGCAATTTTGAGTTAGCATACTTTAATCTTGCAGAACTGCACACGAGAAAGATGCAATGCGTGTGAACAACAGCAGCCATGTATATAATGACCCAAAACCAGATTGACTACAAGCCACCACAAATGTTAACATTTCATCTGAATGACAACTTTTGAGATTACCATAATATTGAACAAGATAATACAAGAAACATTTCAAACTTATAAACACGGTCATTAAGTTGGTTAGCAAACATTCAAACAGATCACAAAAACTGGTTGGAGATTAACTGAGCAGAAGTATTAGAAAAGAAGTAAAAATGCAAATTTTCTGACACTGCTGCAAATTTTGCCATTGCAGCAAAACCAACACGCTTTGTTCGGAAAAGTTTTTAAACTCGACGAAAGTAAAGTAATACATAATTTCGTAAACTTCTCCAAATGTTTTACACAGTTTAGCCATAGCACAGTAGATGCAGTCATTGTTACATAGAATACTTAAATAAATGCAATAGGAGATTTCAAAAATATTCAGAATTTTCAATAACCAAGAAGTGTTCATCCGTCTTTAGTTTCTTTCTAGTGACAAAAAAATACAGAGGAAATAAAGCTGACAGAGTCGAAGCAGTCTAGACAGCACGACTAAAGTATACTTGATCATAATAATGACGCAACATACCAACATGTCTCAGCCAAGTCAAACACCTCGCATTACAACCCTTCGACTGATTTAACACTGATACAAAATACCGACGACTACAGCAAAGAGTATATAAATTGTATGACTTCGCAATATCACCCCGCTTTCATTTGATGGCAACAAAGTGCAATAAGACATGGTTGACGAGTGACAGCAGAGCCTTCTTCCAATGACTTCTCTGATGCCAGGTTACAGCATAACGCACAGTCCCTTCTTCTTCTTCTTCGTCGCCAGAGCCGCTCTTGTGGCTGTCTCGAACACCGCACGCACGCCATCCTTGCTCTTTGCTGAACATTCCAGGTAGGCATAAGCATTGATCTTATCAGCCATTGCCTTTCCTTCCTCTGGCCGCACTGGTTCCTGCTTCATTTTCATCAGTTCGCGCTTGGTCGCTTCATCATTTCGCAGGTCCTTCTTGTTGCCGACAAGGATGATGGGAACGTTCGGACAGAAGTGTTTCACCTCTGGCGTCCACTTCTCCGGAATGTTCTCCAGTGAGTCGGGACTGTCTATGGAGAAGCACATTAGGATGACATCTGTATCTGGATAGGACAATGGACGTAGACGGTCATAGTCCTCCTGTCCTGCAGTATCCCACAATGCCAGCTCAACCTAAAAATTGCATAAACTTAACAGCTAAAATACACATTATCACAGCAGCTATCTTTATTGCCAACATGTGCTCAATTTGCATCTCCATAAGCAAAAGCAGCAGCAAAAGAAACTATTTGGAAAAATACACAAGGTGAGGAGGAAAAGGTTTGTTTTTATTTCCTCATAGGATTTGCAATTTTTTACCTCAACAAGCTTCTCCATTTTTACAGCTTTGCTGGGAAATTGATGCATAAATAAGGGAAAAATAATCATAAACTTTACAACAGCTAGCATTTTTCAATATTAAGAAAAACTGTAAAATAATTAATTTCAACTAGGGAAAATTTTCCAAAACATTGCAATAGAACTTCCTTGCAATATGCAGTGTAAATTTTTACCTTTCACATTTTGCTATCGCAGGTTAATTATCACAATAATGAGATCTTCTTTACGCTCCACAGTAAAATCCTATACAGTGGAAATCTGTCTTACCTGTTTTCCATCTACTTCAATATCTGCAACGTAGTTTTCAAAAACGGTTGGCACATAGACTTCGGGGAACTGGTCCTTACTAAAGACAATTAGCAGACATGTCTTTCCACAGGCTCCATCACCAACGATCACCAGCTTCTTCCGTATGGCTGCCATTGTTTACTGAAACAATTCACAAGGAAAGAGGTCAAGTTGGTTAGGCGAAAGCTTAATCGCATAAGCATGTGATAAATCTAATTCTTTAAATCAACAGAAAAATTATCGATTGTCGCACGTTACGCGTAATAGGTATCCGCAAAATAAAATCCCTGACAAAAATTAACAAAAGACCCCAATACGAGCTGGAAAATAGGGTGAAACACTATCTGCGTCTATTTGCCCTACTACTGGAGTTTCAAAGCGATTTAATGAGTTTTCGATGGGACGGGAATAGGCTTCCTCCCATAGGAACCCGGATCTAGACCATCGTCAAACGAAAAATAAAAACGCACTAAAGTCAAAGCATTATAACCGTTAAAAAGTCCAAAATGAACCGATTGGGTTCACCTAAACTAACTTTGCTAATAAGCGAACCGCAAACATAAAAACTTTTCCGAATGAAATATAATTTATTATGCATTCGACACAACCACACAAACGAAACGATTTTGTAGTTTCACCGATTCTACCGCAAAATTGGAGTACAATTTTATATACTTACTCAGAAAATGTCGCCACACAATATCATGCAGATTTATTAACTAATTAATTTAGACAAATAAATTATTTGATCAGAATTTGATAGGATATTAAAACCTTAGAAAAATTAACATCAGGCGACGTTCAGCGTAGCCAAGGATCAAGCTCAAAACCACCTAAAACTGTCTACATTCCCCTAGCTAATATTTGTCAAACCTCCGAACGAACCTCTAAATCCCCTAGCAGCTTGCCTATTTTCGCAGCAGTTTTCTTAAAATGTCATCTTTAATCAAAATAATGATCTAGCACTTTATTTAAGCATTCGACAAAGATACGATAACGAGCATTATGCAGAAGTCTACTTTTGCAGAGAGGACAAAACAATACGCCATAGTGCAATTTCTATTTGTTAGGCTTAAAGAATCTTGGCTGGTCCGGCAAATAAGTTGCCAAATTTGCCAAGTAGGCCTAATGGGTGCATCGCTAATTAGCTAGTCTTGACAATTAATGGCTCGAGTTGTGTTCTTTCACGGATCACGTCTGATACGTCTACTTGTTTTCTTCCTTTATCAACCTATTCCAAAACAAATATTTTGACACTTGACATTTTTACATTTTATTGCTACCCAGGAACTAACTATACATCGAAAAAAAAGAACCGTTCGAGGAAATTAAAAATAGAGAAATTCCAGAAGGAACACGCTGACAACCCATTCTTGTGTGTCATCTTGGGTGCCATCCGTGACACTATCGAACACCTCCTCGATCCATAACTACTACAGCCCTCTCTTGAACAAATTCCCACCGATTTTCGAGGGATTGGCCTATCTAATTCGTATCTTATAAACTCGGCAAAATGATACTTCTTAATTTTGCTATCTCTATACAGGGTTTCCCTAAGGTGTGAAAATGCTTCTCTTCCCTTTATAAATCCTGCTCTGCTTCCACCATACACGATTGATGTAGCCGTATGATTGACTGGCGGCTGCTTGATAGCAGCTGCTTCAATCTTTGCCACATTGCTAATGGCCGTATGAAGTATAAACTGCAGAGTGCTGATTATCATACATGAAAAGATGTTAGAGTCTTAGTCTCTTAGACCACAAACATTTCTCTAACCAAAGTTATTACCGGAAATTCTGACTCATGATGTCTTTTGTGCTTTAGAAAGGACTAAAAAATATAGACCCAAGTTCATAATATCAAATTCTTTAGCTCTGATCGATCACAGAGCTCTAGCCTAACCAATTTTCTACCTTGTTCCATGCTCATTGTACGGGCCGTCAATTTTGAGCTATATTGCATGGCTAAATTTAATTTTAATTGATTAGAATGAATGTCACGTTTCTGATTTATTTCTGAAGTTTACAGAATCGTTATTAATCGTCCCATCCATCTACGCCACGGACCTGTGAATATTAATGCGCTACATGAACTTTTACAGTGTGAATAATTATTTTTCTTCTAAGTGTCGACTCGAGGAAAATAGCATGGCTGCGGCTAAGTTGTTTCGTGTTGTTTTTCTTTGAAAATTTAGTTTTCTTTGAAAAACACAATCACATAAGTGCTGCAGGTAAAGCACTACGTTTGTTTTAGGGTACATTTATTCTGTTTTGATAAGCAAATGCGTTACAAGATTATCTTTATAAGATTTCATTTGCTGATACCATCCCAATCTGCTTCTTCGGTTAGCTACAGGGGTGTCAGCGTAGAGTGTGGGTAAAATGCGAACTGCGAACCGGTAAAATGCGAACCGTTTGCAAACTTGCTTTCAATTGGCTGCCAAAAGTCATGTGACCGGTTCGCGCCTATAGTTGCCATTTATATTTTTATTCATCCGGCCAAAGGTTTTCGACGATTATATATAAACGATACTAGCCATGACCCTGAACCCCGTCTATCAGCTACCCTAACCCTAACCGACCCTCACGATACCCACCCTGACCCTAACCGATCCTCGCGATGCCTTAATTGACCTGATTCGTTAACGACGCGCCTATGGTTTGCATTTTGGTTCGCGTTTTGCCGGTTCGCGGTTCGCATTTTACACCCATCAGCGTACATCAAAGCACTGGTGTAAATGCAAATGTGCACGTTAATATTGCGGCCATATAACCTCGACCCTGGTCATTTTTCAATAAATTGATGGGTTGAGATCCTTGGTTTACTTATAGTTTCAGGGACTCCAACTTACGCATAATATTTTGATCTTTTGGTCTGCTGCCATCGGTCAGAACAAAATACTATCAGCGTGTGATTGACATAAAGGGGTAAGTAAGCTTTGTATATGTCTAAAAACAACACTAACCCTAACCCTAGCACTAAATCTAAATGACTCTCACAACGCCTAAACTGACCCTCATGATGCTTAACCTGACCCTAATCAATCCTTACGATGCATAACTAGCTGGATTGATGAATAACTAGAAATTATAGGTTTTTTAGAGTGCGCATGCACTAAGGGTTGTGGAGAGGTCTGCACACAAGCCACACCTAAAATATGCGTACGTTCGAGTCCCCAAAACTACAAATAAGCCAGATCCTTCACTGCTTTCGTTTAAATGGGTGCCACGCCATTAACCTCCCCGTGTACCTGAAATCTGATTCACAGAATGTGGTGTAAAGCAAATTAGACTGAATTTTCCAAAACAATGTTTTTATAAGCATCCTGATCTTGAAAAACTAGTACTTGTCGGCCGATATCCTGAATAGTCTATTCACAAGGGTAAATATTCTGAAGCTGAATATTCAGCTGCCAAAGTGATATTTGACCTTTGTGAAATTACAATCTTTGGCATATACACATTTAAAAGATTTCTAGTTTATATTAATTGTCGTTATGAGGGTTGGTTAGTCATTGTGATGGTCCGTTATGGTCATGCTTGTTATCATGAGGTTCAGTTAGGGTCAGGGTTAAGATTGTGTCGTTAGTAGACAAAATGCTAAAATCTTTGGCCACAGAAGTATTTCTTTATGTGTTGTATGGCTTAATCTTAGTTCGCAGAAACACCGCACTATGTGAAAATGTGTGGTGCTTTGGATTGAATGGTTTTTGGCATGTGTTCTAATGATGACCCTGGCCCTAACTAACCCTTACGACGGCTAACCTGACCCTAGGAAGTAATGCATTTTTGATTCTTAATCATTTTGAACAATGCGCATGCACAGTTAGTTTCTATGTGTGCAATCATTCTGCCTCGGATATGGGGCGAAACAATAAATCTTCTGCCATGGAGCGTTCCACCATAAAAGATTGGTAAAATACGGTTTTAGTGTCAGTAATTATTTATTAATGTATATTGGACAGTTAACATCAACACTACATAGAACATTTTATTTAGTTTATGAATATAGAAGCTGGATGTGATGAAAAGAATTCTGTTTATATGCATGGGAGCTGGATTGATGAAAAGAATTCTGTTGATATGCATGGGAGCTGGATTGATGAAAAGAATCATGCCAAAGTAGAAGCTGGATGTGATGAAAAGAATCTTGGCAATCATGTGGGATTTTAATTTTGGAAATTGGGGTTTAGGAAATTCCCTGCACACTCAGATATGGACTAGCCCAAGATTAAAATCTCAAAAGTGAGCCATCATCTGGATGCACAGAGACAGTGTACAACTGAACATATGCTTTGACCAATGTGCTATCTGATCCAGTGTGTGAGGATGCCTGTTCACAAATGATAGTGGCATGTTTCAGGAATTTTAATCTTGGCCTGGCACTGTCTGTACACAGGACCTTTTATGGCCTTGTGCTCGTTCAAACAGGCTGTGGTGATTTTAGTTCATTGAAAATTTATCAGGATTGAGGCATGCTGTAGCTATAGAAAATGTGTACATCTAAATTTACACAGTATTAAAATCATGGAGATTGTTTTATATATAATCAATAAATTGATGCATGTACAGTTAGTAAATTTTATTAATGCCACAAGATGCTTTAAAATGAAGTAGCTTGTTACTGTGCAATCCTCCACTACGTGGAACATCGTCTGCACTTCACCACACTCGCACAAGGCCGACGTGGCCTGGGACCATCTGGTCGGTTGAAATTATGTGTTTGGTTAGACATTTAAATTTAGGTTAGTTCGTTTAGGTAATATGCTGCTTCTGAAGTCTTGAGTATGTTCTAGCGGTGTTGCAGCTACAAAATTGGCAAATGTGAAACAATTTGCAAGTGTGAAAAACAACTGATTGTCACTGCTGGTATAGGTCAATGCCGAAAAATTAAAAATTGAAGTGTCGTAGTCATAGTAGCAACACAGCAGTCGAATATTGCTCTTTCTCAAAATGGAGAATCGATTTCATTGCCCGGGCAGTCAGCCAACATGACCAACAGAATATTTCTGGCATATGTTCGGGTAACAGCGCATTTTTACAGATTTTTGGGTACCCAAAAACCGATTTCGTTACCCGGGCTGTCAGCCTCGGGCGGGTACCCGGATACCTGTTGATAGCCTTATTAACTAGTCCACGCTATCCTATGTATTGGGAAACAGTGTTTTAGCAATTGTCTAAAAATAGATTATGTTTAGAGCAAGAACAGTTTGTTTTAGACGTCTGTCTGTTTGCCCGTTGTAAACTCTGCTCCATTTGTCTAAGATGGACATACGGACTGGGAATGATTGATTGATTGATTGAATATATGTGTGCAATGAATATATTAGCATTTTCCATATATTATGTGGCATTTCTCATTTAGGAAATCACCTCTTTGGTGTTGTTCAAAATGGATGACGACTTCGAACTAAGTGAAGAGGTAAAGGAAATTATGTCTTTTAGATTATCTTTGTAATGTAGTCTAGTCAATTCAGTGAATTAAGAAAGTCAAATCTGTAACTTTTTATACCAGAAATGTATAATGTTATTGACCACAGAACCAATCATTTGATAACTGGATAATTGGGATCTGGACAACCTAGCATGGAAAATTTGACACTAATGGCAGATCCTGTGAACTTAAAATTTAAATATAATTGATTTTTTGGTAAATATTTGTTTTAGATTTCTAAATCATTCCCAATTGTAATTTATGCTTAAACAGAAGCTGCAGTGATGACATTTATTACTTGAATAGAAGTTGAGGAGTGATGAAAATAATCATTTAAAAATAATTATTGCTCAAATATAAGCTGGATTGATGAAAAAAATAATCCTGGTTGAACTGAAGTTGAGTTGATGAAAATAATTCTGGCTTAAATAAAAGTAGGACTGCTGAAAATTCTGGCTTAATTAGAAGTTGGATGATGAGAGTAGTTTCTTGCTGAACTAGAAGTTGGATTGGTAAAAATCATATCTGTATAAATGGATGTTTTCATCGACACAATCTTAAAAACCACATATACTGAACAATGAATCGTCTATGCTGAATTGTCTGTCTCCGAAATGCCCTAGAACCCGTCATTCAGTGTTTCATTCAAACATATGTCAGCATACAATTTAATTAGCAGGAATTGCTTTATAAAGTCTAAGGTGTGCACATTTTTAATTGGTGTAATTCATTGAGAGGAGATGGATTTAATGTCTAGGTATAGTGTATGCTGGAAAAAACTGACTCTAGTTTGATTCTTTTGTTAGGATTTCCTGAAAGCAGCTCTTGACATTGAGGCAGCAACTCAGCAGCAGCAGCTTTCCATTTTGGATAATGTTACTCCACAAGACTGCATTCTGCAGACAAAGCATGGTGCCATTAGCAGTCTCCCCTTGGTGACATCTTCGTCCATCTTCAACGACAGCGATGACTCTGATATCGATCTCAGTTTCAGCGTCGGACATTCAGATAAACTGTTTGGCTATGATTCAAAACAAATAGGAAACGATGCTTTCAAGACGGTTTCTGTGTCAGCATCAAAACTGACAGTTTCTCCACACCAGGACTCAAGAAATGTTAATGGATTTGTAAATATAATGCCTGTGGTTTCTCATCTCAGGACATCCGATTCGTTTTCAAATACGCGATTAAAGTCACAGTCTAGTGATGTTTTACGATCTTCGACCAATCTTCCTTTGAATTCCAATTTTATAAGTGGAGCATCTAAAGAACAGTTAGAATATAAAGGTTGGACTTCTGGATTTGAATTCAATAAAGGCTGCAAACAATGAAAATGTGGCGTTTTATCTAAGTAATGCTCTGTTGTTTTGCAAGGTGCCCTTGCAGTGGTACGGCCGCGTTTACAGCGCCATATAAGTCGGCATTGTTATTATTATTATTATTAGTATTATTATTAATGCTAAACTTGTTTAGTGTTGAGTTGCTTCATTTTGGGAAAGTTTTAAACTGAGATGGCAGAAACTTGTCCAGTTGGAAAGCTTTTTTTTGAATGGTTCATTTTCATAGAAGCAATTGGTAGAGATGGAAATCTCCACATTCTCCTATTGTTTGCAGCATCATCTCCACAGTCCTTGTCACCATAGACATTGCCACTATAGTAATCATCACTTTAGTCATCATCACCATAATCGTCATATTTATCGTTGCCAGTCATTGTCACCATTATTATGTATTTATGCAGCTTCACTGTCTAGTGAATACAACTAGTGATCAATGCTAATCAGTTCTCGACAGGGTCTCTATATGACAAGTGTCATAGAAGGGGACCAGGATCGTAATCTGCATGTTATAATGTATACTCAAGACTGCTTATTTTGCTTTATGTGATGCTTTGGTTTTCAGGAGATATCTTGGTGGTGCTATAAGTGAATCTGGGAAGTGTTAAAACACTTCTGATCTAAGAAATGCTTATTCTGGTAGATTTTGTGTATATATAATATATGTATATATATATGTGTATATATATGTATGTATATATATATTTGTGTATTACAATGCTTTAGGAATTATACGTACTTCCGTGTTTGTAGTTGTATGCCAGGCATCGAAGTCTTCATTAATCATGGACCAAGGAAAGGCGGTTTCTAATCCTCGACTGCATGCTGTTGTTTCCCGTTCCAACTTTTGTCTTGTGGCATCTGATGAAAATCTTACAAGGAAGCGTAAATTTCCAGGACCAGCGGGTATTCTACCGAAATTAGTGAGTCATCAATTTAAGGTCCTTTAGCATCTGGACAATTTCTATGACTGCATAGTTATTTCTTATTGTGAAGAAATTTGCAGACATTCAAAGTTCTTTAATATTGAATCAATTTCTTTCAAGATTCTTCAGTATGTAAAAGATTCCTTCAAGGTTCTTTTGTGTCAAAATAATTTATTTGCCCCATTACGCTATTAAGTTGTTATTTCAACTCCTTTGCATTATTATTTCTTATTAAGAAATTTTTAGACATTATTTAGTATTTATTGTGCCACTTAAGAAGACTATTCTACAACATCTACCTTTAAGTGTTGCTTATCAATAGTTGTTGTTACCCTTTGTGGACAATTTGATGATGTTATAAAGTACAGTAGCTTTAAATGATATACAATTTGTAAGCTCAAGTTATCGTAACTGACACTGCACATATGCTAAAATTTTGCTGCCAAAATTACTGTGACTATCATGAAACTATTTTTTTTATCTAGAAGGCTTGTTCAAAGGTGGATAACATTTTATCGGAGCAACCGACCAACGTTACAGATATTCCTACTAGTGAGGTATTTCATTTATTTTTTTATTTTCACGGTTCTGATAATTTTTTTTAATGTTATATTTCATGATCAATATTGTGTTATTATGCTTTTCCTGGACTGAGACTTACATGTTGGGTGACTGATCCACAGTTTTACGGCTATTGACTTGAAACCTTTGCCGTTGGCTCAGGGCACACTTGGGACACACAGTAGAGGGATTCCTGAACCTCGCAGTCGCCCTCTTCCTGGTCTCCAGGACCAAAAGCCTATGGTGCATCTCTCACACACATATAAAAGCAAAGTTTCCTTCTTATTCGCCAGGATCGTGTCACCTGCGACGTATCGTACACGCACCAGTTATACAGTATCGTTTGCACATTCGGTCACGTGGGTGTATACTATAAACACTATTTATTTACATTCATATCTAGATTCTGTGTATGTGTCTGTCTCTCTGTTTATGCATTTGCACACTTTTACAGCTATTCACTCGAAATCTTCGCCGTTCCCTCGGGAACACCTCGGACACCCAGTAGAGGGGCAGCCGCCGTCTTCCTCTTCGCCAGGGCCAAAAACCTGTCTTTACCCGGGCATCGGGTGCCCCAGCTAGCTGATGTTATAAGAAACCAGATTGGTGTTGACTATAAATGCTGGCGCTAATCTATTTAATCTCGATTTTTTAGTCATTGCTGTAACATTCAGAGATCAATTGATGGTTTTATCAGAAGCAAATGCTATTCTTTTTATATTTGAATATAAATAAAGTTTTCCTGTCATCTATCAAACCAGTTTTGCCATAAGGCCCCAAAGACTGGAAGATTAGACAATGATGGATAAGCAATCCAAAAGAAAAGTCACAATACTCGGAGATTGGACAGATATAAGTTGCAAAAGACGAAGCAGCCAATGGAACCTGAGAACTTATTCTTGCACAACTGATGGTGTCTACTTCATCAGTTAATGGGATGCTTAAGAGTCATAGGGGTGCGCAGGTAGGATTTCTCGATCTCAGTAGCATTCTTGGTTGTAACATCCGTATTTATCTTTTGTCAGTGGCTATTTATCCTACTCTAGCCAGTGTACATTACATTGTATTACTCTGGATTAATGTTTTGTATTATTGTTGATTAATGTTGTTTATATACTAATAATTCTTGTCTTTCGTTTAATTGTCTTTTATCCAGGCTGCAGTCGTGGATGTTCCGTGTACTCAGTCACAGGAAATCCATTTTCAGTCGAGTGCTTGGAAGGCTATGAAAGACGACTTGGGTGCTCAAGCAGAACTTATACTCACTGACTTCTGCATCAACTCCATCATCCAAAAGGTTGGAAAAGGCCAACAATAGCTGAACTAGACCAATAGGTTTATTGTGGAACTTGCAGCTGGCTAAGTGTTATATGAAAACTCATTTGTGAGAAAATTTAATGCCACAGAGACTAAAGTAAAACAGAAGTATATTTTATTTATTTGGATTTGTATCTTGCCCATGTGAAGCTTCTAAGCACTTTGTAAGAGATTCTCAGATAGTTTAAGGAGGTTTCGAAGTGGTTTTTAAGGGGTTATTAGCAGTCTTTGATGATTATTTTGCATTTTTAATGTTGATAGTTAATGTTAGTTAATTGTGTTGTTGTGAATTTTTTCTCTTGCATAATTTGCTGTTGTGACTTTAGGCAAATGCCAAGATATTGCCTCGTGGGAAGGTCCCTGTTTTGTGTGCCATCATTGAAGGAGTCAAAGTTCACAGTGCGGATGCAAGCGTCACTCTACGAGATCCTTCGGGTTAGTGATTTATATAATTAATTTTATTTCTAAGTTTGTTTTATTAGTATCTCTTTGCTAAGCATAGTAATCTGTGCTTACCCTAAATCATTCTAAATGCATTTAAGAACAGAAACTTCATCAGCAGGCAAAGACAGTGCACAGAAAACTAAGGAGAGTTGATAGTGGCAGGCTCACCGAAAAGCTAGTGAATGGTCCCAGTTTAAGGTTCCCAGATACCTAGGGCTGCCGCTAACGAGTAGTTTTGGAGTCAAGTACTCGGTCGAGTACCCTGGTACCCGCCGCAGCCCTACGGATACCATCATCGTGGCCAGTCTTTTGGCCAAGCAAGTCACATCAGTGTTGTGGGTGGAAGATAGGCATCATTGTCTACAACCAATGATCAATCCTTCATTAGTCGAAGGTGATAAACATCAGACTATGACAAATCCATTGGGCTTCTTGGTCCAAAAAGAGCTGCTGTTCGTCGCTAGATCAAGTCACGACACGATGCAGTATGGTGGCTGATCAGTTAGAGCAGTCGGCCCGTAACACTCGGTGTGCGCCAAGTGAGCGGGTTCAACCCTCGTCCAGGGCGTCAGTCACTGTGTAGGGTTCTTAAGCAAGTCCTTTGCCCACAATTTCTCTGCAGTACAGCTGCAATTGCTCAGTTGAGGAGTGTGTACTTCTGAGCAAAAAGATGTTGCAAGAAGGGCAATATCAAATTTCAAGATTTCTAAATTCCAAACAAATAGATGAGGTCCCTCCAAAGAACTGCATCACTCTAATGCAAAGATTATATCAGACTGCAGATGGCGTTGTTGTGAAAAATCACGTCGAACATATCTCTGGTGACATTATTATGTTCTTTAGCTGATGTGAAAAGATGTCTCCCAGGGTTTGAATGGATCAATTCCCACGATGAACAGATATCTTTGCCGTTGAATTTAGTTTGCAGACTTGGCATTGTTAAATTTTTATTTCAGCCTCTGTTACAGTTGTAATTTCTATCGGACTAATTTATCATTTTCAGGTTTTATCTATGGCACAATGCATCGTGAGCTGCTTCGAGATCATCTGGAACGCATTCAGACTGGCACAGTCATTGTTTTAAGACAGGTGAATCCAACATCTTTTTCTTCAGCCATTTCCATGATCCTTGGCTAGTTTCATTCTATCATTGCCTTTTGCTTTTCATTGTTTCATTTATCTGCCTCTTCTGTTGTGTGTCTGTCTATTTCTCTCTGTACAAAACTTTCATGTTTTTTTTATTTATTCTGAAATTTGATATCGGCCTTCTTCCAACATCTTTTGCTCAGAAGTGCACACACCTTGACGGCACAATTACAGTTGTTCTGCAGAGCAATGGTGCGCAAAGGACTTGCTCGAGGTCCCTTGCACAGTGACGCCTCGGACGAGAGTCAAATCCACTCACTCAGCGCACACTGAGCTTAACGGACCGTTCGCTCTAACCGATCAGCCACCATGCCACACATGTGTCCTAAGTCTGTTTCTATTCTCCTGTGTGATAACTTTGTTCCATGCGCATCAGTTTCAAAACCTATTGCTACAGAAGTTACAAGTTGTGTTTGTGTCCTTTAAGGTCGGTGTTCTTTGTCCCTCTGGAAGACGCAACTTCTACCTCAACATCACACCCAACAATGTTGTCGGATTCTACAGCCTCGATGATTCAGGTCAACCTTTAAGGGTGAAGGTCAGGGATCTGACCGAAGAGGACTTTCTGATGTTGACAGAAGAACCAGCCGAGTTGAATTCAAACTGCTCCATTGTGTCTCCACAACTGGAAAGACGTTCAGAAACGACTAGAGCTCTATTTTCTACAGTTTCATCAAATTCAGCATTCAACCAATGTAACAGCCCTGGTTCATTCAACAACCCCCGAGCGGCTATGCGTCCGACCGGCCAAGCAGTTTCTTTCAGCCGTAGATTTGAATCTGCCAGATTAGATGCTGGTTCCTGTTTGACTGGAGCAAGTTCAACAGGCAGGTCTTTTGTTGTTCCAATGCAGCGGCCAAATACACCAATTCAAACACCTTCGCCAAGTCCACTACGGCCAATGTCGTCTCGTCTACCAAATTTAATGCCACATCGAACACAGCCTGTACAATTCCAGTCAAGACCTGCATCAGTCCAGCCAATGCCTCGATTATCAACGCCTATGCGAAGTGTTCCCCAGTCCAACTCTAATGCTGGTGGACTCAACCCTTCTCCAGTTGCTACGGCGACAACGGTTATGCACAGCTCGTTTTCGTCAAAAGAGAATCTTTCGGACAACAGAAGCAATGCACAAAGCAGCCAGTCTATGTTTCGATTCAAAAAGCTTTCAACCACGAAGTCTCCACCCAGCTGTGCTTCAGTCGAAAGTACTAAAGATCCGGTTAAAGAAGCCACAAGTACAACGGCGATGAACATGTCCAACAGTGTTTGGAATAGCAACGATTACTCTGGTAAGAAGGCTGACGATGCAAAACTATTTTCTTTCGGTTCTTACTCAATTGTTACTCGGAATGAACCAAGTGTCAATTTCCTGCCGAGTACTGAGTTTTACGTGTTGAGTTGTACCAAGTCCGAGTTTAGAATATTTACAAAAGTCTCGTTCTCTTGACTTTTAGCTTGGCGGTTTGCACAATTTTTATGAATTTTTGGTTTTGCCTCAGTTTACACTAGGAAATAGTAACTAGTAAGTGCTACTATTAACAGTATTTGTGTTTTTAGTTATGTCAATTGCCATTTTGTAAATAGCAGTGAAAGAAAATCGGAAAGCTGATTTTTATTAAAACTCGGACCCATTGTTTGTCCGAGTCATGCTGAGTACTACGAAAATCGGCCGAGCTGATTTTCAGTTCATCCCTAATTGGTGCCTAAGTCAGCTTTGCTTTAAACAGTTTCTGTATGAAGCTGTTGCTAGTACCCTATGTAATTTTTCCTCAGTTTTTAAGTTACATTTTGTGTGACTGAAAACCAGATTAGATTAAGCAACCATTTCAGCAGAATGGGTAGAAGCTTCAACAAGTCTGTAAATGTTTGACAGCAATATTCAAACGACAAAATTTTATCCACAAACTAAAGAATTTTTTCACGCTAATTATTATTACCGAAATTTGATACCGCCCTTCTTCCAACATCTTTTGCTCAGAAGTGCATACACACGCCTCAACAGCGCAATTGCAGTTGTACTGCAGAGCAATGGTGCACAAAGGACTTGCCCTACACAGGGCCTACACAAGGTCCCTACACAGCGAGGCCCCAGACGAGGCTCGAACCCGCGCGCTCAGCACACACTGAATGTTACAGGCTGACCGCTCTAACACATCGGCCACTGTGCTAATGTTCTTGGTCTATCAGTATCAGCGTTTCCCACACTGTGTTCTGCAGAACCCCAGGGTTCCGTGACTGGGGTGAATACAAGGGGGTTCTGCGGAAAATTTCCGGTGTGAAGATGGGGGCTTCTTGCTTACCATCTGTGTATAACTTTATATGAAAAAAAGAGAATTCATGGATCATTGTTACCGATATTTGTGTTATTTTTAATCTAATCAACGCCTAAACCTATAATTGTCTGCAATCTCAACAGAATATATTTAGTTTTGTACAGGGTTCTGCCAAAACAATTTAAGATCATAAGGGTTCCACAGCATAAAAAGATTGGGAAATGCTGATATATATCAAGTCTGTGTGGCATGGTGGCCATTTGTTTAGAGTGGTCAGCTCTTAACACTCAGTGTGCGGGTTCGACCCTCGTCCGAGGAGTCACTGTGTAGAGACCTTGACCAAATCCTTCGCGCACAATTGCCCTGCATTACAACTGCAGTTGCGCCGTCGAGGCGTTTGTGCACTTCTGAACTAGACTGTAAGAATGGCGATATCAAATAACAGTTGTATTGTATAAGTCGAGAGTTAGGGTTATGTTTTCATCTGTTTCAAATATTACTATGTTAAATCTTTTCAATGTAACCAACCTGTGATGATATGTACAATATCGATTTATCTCCTTAGTTATTTTATTTGCTGCTGAATAATGCATATTAAATTGTGTTTTTTTTATTTTTTACAGATTATATAGATGATTCTCTCTTGTCCGACTTAAACAACGATTTTTTTTCAGACTTTTGAAACTTGAACTGTTTTTGCCTATCTGTGATCAGCACCAGGTCAGGCAGACAGAGTGATATGATATGTCGAATAACCAGCGATGAACTTTCCATCTATAGAGACAAAAGTTCATCATTTCATTATGAGTTATGCTCTGGAAAATGGAAACATCGGACCTTTACAGAGAGAGTTTTCGCTTGTTTTCGAATTGTATCATTTGATGCTGACTGCATGCAAAGTGAAAACCAGAGGTGGTTCTGTGCACACGTTGATTTTGAAAAGGTTTATTTCTGCTAGATATGTAGAGATAGGAACGCAATGGTCTGCATTTATAGCTATTGAATTGCATTTACTATTAGCGGAATGTAAAAGACATGTAATACAGATACATTTATAAGTGCCATTGTTTAAGTCTGTTGATGTCAGATGCCTTGGTCTGGAAGCTGTGTTTGATTTGTAAATTTTTAACTGCCCCTTTACAAAATGGATGAAAACTAACAGAAATTGTGCAAAGGCCCACTTAAGGAAGAGTCAATCCAAGGAACCTTTTGTTGTCTCTTGAATTTTTGACTAGTGGTTAATTGTGTATATTTTAACAGTTAGAATAGATTATGTTAAATTTACGTATTTCTGCACCAATCATTCGTTTATGGTAATGGTGCTGTAGATTTTTGAGATTATAGTGTAGTTTGAGACTCATTATTTGTCATGACCGACTTCCAGTAGCATTCATCGTACCACAATTCTGCTACATTGCACTTTTAAGAGAACAGAATAACAAGAGACTCATACTTGGCACAAATATATTGCACAAGAACAAACACTGCAACAACAACAGAGGATGATGCAATAGATTGAAACCTTTGACCTCGGATGCACTAACTGGACATAAACAACATATTTAGAAAAATAAAACCGAAACTGGGAAATATTGCAAACTTGTTGACTGTCGATGCAACATTTTTGCGCTTTAAAAAACTGCTTTACAACAAAGGCATCATTATAGAATTACAAGGACAATTACAACAATGCCATCATGAATATTTTAACTGTGTAATACACAGTTCAGTCTAACATAAAAATTGCCGCAACGACTTGATTATTACTTACAATTATTTTCCACAACATAGTTACCATTGCAGCAATTTGAATAAGTAACCACCTGAGTACAAGTACTGGTACACTGCAACCTTCTGTTGACAACACAAATTCTGATACAGTGTGATCAGGCCATGGAGGCCACATTTCATTGATCTTTTCCTACAATGATGCTTGCTTGTACACAACCTCATTGCATTATATATCAGACTCCTAAGGAGCATCTGCAAAACGTCCTAATGGTTGTAAAACACTGCCACTTCTTGCAATCAGGCAGTGCCAGTCCCATGCTTGGATAAAGGAGGAGGGCAGCACTAACGATCTTTGTTACAACACTGTGTCATTAAACTTAAACTATTACTACTAATGGTTGCAAGTTCAATCCTGCTCAGTGGACACAATGTAACAGTTTGTGCACATCTGCCTCTACCAAGTGCTAAGCAAAACTTGGTATTGATTTAAGAGCTTGGTAATAAACAGCAGTTTCTGTAAGGCAGTTGGCCATTGGGATACATTGCTGACTCGAGGGACAAAAAAACGGGATCTGAACACCTCCCTACTTTCCACTATGGGGACTTTGCAATTTACCTTATGTAAGGAGCCCAGAAGATCAGGTTAGAAGAACATCACACTCTATGCACAAATTACAGACAAACATATATTATTGACACGAATAACACGCACATACACAGGAAAATATGCTTCATTCTTAGATTATGCAACAATTCATCCATTGAATATTACAGGCAGGCTGTACACAATGTAGTTCTACACTTACATGTAACACCAACAGTTTGCTCATTTGCACAGTCAGTATTTCACATCAAAACCTACATCTGATTATGGTGCATAGAAAAGAAACTGATTTAATGCAAAACAACTACAGTTCCAAAAATAATCAAGTTCTTTCAAGCAATTATAACATACATAATATACTTTTAAATCGACTAATACTAATAACTGTAGATCCAAATACATTTCGGCTGACAGCTGGCGAATATGCAGCTCAATTAAAGTGCAGTTTATACCTGTTTGTTGACATTCAGAAGTTATTCTAAGGTTCTTGCTGGGTAAATTGATATTCATACATACATATATTCACTAACTATGGATCCACTAAACTGGGGACTTTGCCTCTGAAACTTGTGTCTGTCTTTGCAATACCAAATGGTATTGCTCTGCATGCCTGGGTTACATTTGTGGCCAAAGTTTTCTTCTTCTTCAATATATTTTTTTAGATCGACTTATTTTGTTCAGTGTAGCTGTAAACAGCACTTCTATGGAGCTGGTGATTACGGTTGATGCAAAAAGCATCGACCAATGGCAAAGCCAAGATCAAGCAGCAGTTGGGTCAATACCCAGAAAGTCAGTCCTCTACAGAAACACGCAGCCCATGGTGGATAAGCCTACGGATAAACTAGTCGTAAGTCAGATCAAAATAACACAAAACTGAGCAGATGCATGAAGAGCATTTCACAATTCGTTAACAACTTTCAAATTAAGAGATTACATGTACTAATAGCAACTGGGAAACCAATAGAGCTTATCACTAAAGTGCTAACACAAGATGGCAATTTTCAAATTGTCCTGTAAAACGTTGTTTTTCAAATTCATTTTAGCCAGCTTTGATTTTTCTGTTGCAGGCAATTGTAATATACTTTAACATTACTAGAGTAACTTCTGTTAAAATCACTCATCGCTGTTTGTGATGATTGCCACTTTTCAAGCATTGTTAAAGATTAACTGCGCATTAGCATTTGCTTTCTGCCAGACGACAATTTAAAAAAAGTTAAAATCTGTGCCTATCATAAAATGAGAAGTGCAGGTTTTCCATGTAAAAACTCCTGTATCCTAATCCCAGCAAAACAACCATGTCATTTGTACCTGGAGGTCCTGCCTTTGTTTAGAAAGTAGGGCTTAGGGTGTAATCCTAAAGATGCTGACTTCGTGCCACCCTGGGATCATCATAAGTACTTATGAACACAAATACGTCACTGGTGAGGCAACCTCAGAGAAGTCGAAAGGAGGTCAGCTGTCGGACTTTGTTTTGATGATTTTTGAGTGAACTTTGAAGAATTCTGGTTTCTCTGCTTCTTTTTTAATCTGCTCCAATTCCTGATGTTGCATTTGCTCTGCCTGCAAAGCAAAAAAAAACATTTCAATACCTATAGCAACTACTGACCCAGAAACTTATAGCAAGTGTTTGTCTTAAAGTCACTTAGTACGTATGTATGCACATAGGCATCAGGACGCTTAATATAGCACATTTTTAAGTACTAAATGAAAGTACTGTTATCTTGGAGAGACTTTATATATCTAAAAGCTATGAATAAATGAATCCTAATTGCTATGTTGTATATGATGGTATGGGGTCTATTGCTCACCAGACAATTGCTCGCCAACAACCGAGGGCTAAGCTCACGAGTCAGCTGCTTGCTATGACAGTTCCTCGCCAGTCATATGCTGTACGTCGATGTACCTTTGTAGTGTTGTGCAATATAATTATATTTATTTTTCCTTGAATATCAAGTGTTTGTGCTCTTTGTTATTTTTAATGAAATAAAAACGTATTCTCCTGCATTAGAGTGTTCTAGCATATTTCTAGTGTGCACAGTTGTTTATGTTTAGTTACACCTAGTACTTTTAGAATTAGATGGTTTCTGTTTCCCTCTGCATATCTGTACATGGTATTGCAAGATGTCAACACAGTGAAAGAGGAAAGCTAAAGTTCATTGATAGCGGTCATGCTTTTATAAAAGACAAAGGCAGTAATACTAAGATTTTTGAAGTGTGCAAAATTGAGGAAACTCAAGTGCTATGCCGTACAAAGGCCAACAGACATCGTCAGGAAAAGAATTGCATAGCATAATTATGCTGGTGATATTGCGAACATAGGAGCTGTGTGTTTTGTCACTGCAATTAAGCAAATTATGGATTTATTTACTTATCCGAGCAATTGACCTGGCAATCAATTATAGCAAGCAATTATCTTCACAAGAAATTGTCTGTAAACTGTTGTATGGTGCGGTGCCTCTCCTAAAAATGTCTGACCTGATAGCAGACATTGTTGAACACAAGGTGCTGATCCCCGTATTCTACCATTAAGACAAAAAATCTTAGACTTGTGGATCATGCATGGGTAAATGGAACCACTGCCGGAAAAACTGAAGGAAAGGACGTTTACATTTTTCCATTGAGAATGCAAATACTCTGCATGGTTATTTTACACCTATTATCTTCAGAAGTAGATAGTTTCTATTTCTCTTGATTTTGTGATTTTCTACTATTTTAAACCTAACAGTAGTAGAAAATCGTTTTTTTGTGACAGCATTACAGACTGTGAATAGGCTTTAGCTAGGAACACTGGACCTTGCAAACATCCTTGCTAGTCTAAACAAGATGTTAGAAACCACTGATATGGCTTTGGCGAGTTATGCTGACCTGATTGATCTTTTGGGCTTGCTCTTCAAGCCGGATGTCAAAGTCTGTGCGTTTCGACTTGAGATGTTCCTCCATTTCCTTCTTCTTCTCCTTCTCCTGACGTTCCTTAAGAACCTTCATCAATTCCGGCTTCTCTGTAGGATTCTTCCCTCTAACAACAAAAACAACAATAGTGACAATGCAAAGTCACAACAGTGTGAGTGATAGACAGATACCTCAAACAACTGTAAGTTTTCATCTTTGTAATGTAATGTAATCAAGGATTTATATAGCGCCGCTTAAATCAACAGCACTTTCAACGGGCGTCTGTGCTTGGGCAAGGGAACAGAAAAGTCTTAACGTGTCTCCGAAACTGGGAAGGTGAGAGTACTTCCAGGTGCAGGGACTGTGGGGACAGTTCCAAGCTGAAGGACCAACATAAGCAAAGCTCTTCAACTGGGCCGTGGCAGAGTGCATGCTGTGGCAGAGTGCATGCGCGGAACAACAAGAAGGCCTAGAGTGGAAGTTCGCAAGGCAGGCAAAGAGGACTATAATTTAATCGCTTAGAACTGTAACCTCACTGAAGTAATTCAGAAACAATAGTTGGTTCTGGTTTAATCACATTTCAACAAAATAACTCAATCGTCATTTCATCTAATTCTATTCAAATTCTGGATTTGTTAACAAGTTACTTAACATATCTGAAGAGAGATAAGAGGACATAGAGAAAGACAGACAAACAGACATAGGGATAGAAAGACATAAATACAGATAACTATTGAAATGGATGCAGGAATGGACAAAGCCATCGATAGACCTGAATATCCAAAAGAGACAGTTGACAGAGGAGGTTGAACAGGCAGTAGAGGAATTGAAGAGTACAAATCACCAATTGAGATGTTCAAGAATCTAAGAGTAAAGGCAACACTGGGATATGTAGCAACAGGTATATAAGGACACGAGAGTCGGCAAAGGATTTCACGCATATCATCCTTGTTATCGATGCGTCGTTAAGTAAATTTATATCAGTCAGTCAGCAAAGGATTTCATACACACACCAACATTCACACACACTCACACACACATGATCCTATCCATACAAAAGAAGGCAAATGCTAATGAATGCAGTGACCACAGGACAATAAGCCATAAACCAAATGCATCAAAGAGAAGAAGAGCAGTCCTCAGAGCTAGCCTTGAGGCAGTCATGGGTGTGAAGTGCTAGTGACTTCATTTTCTTAGCCTACCCACCAGCAAGATAATGTAATGCAAATGTACTCATCATGGCAGAGCTGGCTAAGGGGTGCAGGGGGAGGCAGGAATCTCTAATAAAAATTTTGCCCTGGCAGGGAGGATTTGAACCCCTAACTTCTGACCACTACATTATTCAGCACCCTAATCACATTGAAACATTAACTGAAGAATGTAAGGCATACAACTTGTAAGAGAAGCTCAGTCTAGATAAGAGAACAAGAGAGAATACTACAGAGGAGAGACGTCTACAGCATAGGAAAGATTTGCATATCTGCTTGATAGCTTGTGAAAAGAGTCCAACAAAAGCATGCAGTACAAAAGCGCAGCATAAAAGTGTGCAGAAAATAATTAAAATACAGCAGTTTTGAAAACTGCACACAAATAGTGAATAGGCTACAATGTATATAAAATATTTCATAAAAATATACTTTGTCGTTACTCAGTTTTAGGTTAAGATGTTTTTTTTAAAGAATTATTTTGCGTGATTGCCAAGTATTAGCTCAAGATGAAGGATAATACCCAAATATCTGACAGTGGTGGAGACAGTGGCAGCTGGAAAAGGACTGCAAAGGGCAGGAAACTCAATTTGGGCACGATTACCCAGACAAATAAATTAAGTCTTGTCTGAATTTAACCGATATCAATTATAAGACATTCAAGCAGCCAAAGTTTCTCATGAACAACGTAGGGCAGCAGCTGCAGCTGGATCATCGATATAAATCAAAGTTTCATCAGCATACTGGTGTGAAGACACTACACAGATCAGCAGCAGGAATTTCATCTGGTAAAAAACACTAAAGTAATTTTATTATTTTAAAATTTAAATCTCTCTTCCTACATTCGCTCACATCCTCCCTTCCCTCTCTCGGTTCACTTCCTACCTTTCTTCCATTGGCTCTCTTCCTCCTTCTTTCCATTAACTCTCTCTCTTCTTCTTTCCATTAACTCTTTTCCTCCTTCTTTCCATTGGCTCTCTTCCTCCTTCTTTCCATTGGCTTTCTTCCTCCTTATTTCTATTGGCTCTCTTCCTCCTTCTTTCCATTAACTCTCTCTCTTCTTCTTTCCATTAACTCTTTTCCTCCTTCTTTCCATTGGCTCTCTTCCTCCTTCTTTCCATTGGCTTTCTTCCTCCTTCTTTCCATTAACTCTCTCTCTTCTTCTTTCCATTAACTCTCTCTCTTCTTCTTTCCATTGGCTCTCTTCCTCCTTCTTTCCATTGGCTTTCTTCCTCCTTATTTCTATTGGCTCTCTTCCTCCTTCTTTCCATTAACTCTCTCTCTTCTTCTTTCCATTGGCTCTCTTCCTCCTTCTTTCCATTGGCTTTCTTCCTCCTTCTTTCCATTAACTCTTTTCCTCCTTCTTTCCATTGGCTCTCTTCCTCCTTCTTTCCATTGGCTTTCTTCCTCCTTATTTCTATTGGCTCTCTTCCTCCTTCTTTCCATTAACTCTCTCTCTTCTTCTTTCCATTGGCTCTCTTCCTCCTTCTTTCCATTGGCTTTCTTCCTCCTTATTTCTATTGGCTCTCTTCCTCCTGCTTTCCATTAACTCTTTTCCTCCTTCTTTCCATTAACTCTCTCTCTTCTTCTTTCCATTGGCTCTCTTCCTCCTTCTTTCCATTGGCTTTCTTCCTCCTTATTTCTATTGGCTCTCTTCCTCCTTCTTTCCATTAACTCTCTCTCTTCTTCTTTCCATTGGCTCTCTTCCTCCTTCTTTCCATTGGCTTTCTTCCTCCTTATTTCTATTGGCTCTCTTCCTCCTTCTTTCCATTAACTCTCTCTCTTCTTCTTTCCATTGGCTCTCTTCCTCCTTCTTTCCATTGGCTTTCTTCCTCCTTCTTTCCATTAACTCTTTTCCTCCTTCTTTCCATTGGCTCTCTTCCTCCTTCTTTCCATTGGCTTTCTTCCTCCTTATTTCTATTGGCTCTCTTCCTCCTTCTTTCCATTAACTCTCTCTCTTCTTCTTTCCATTGGCTCTCTTCCTCCTTCTTTCCATTGGCTTTCTTCCTCCTTATTTCTATTGGCTCTCTTCCTCCTGCTTTCCATTGGCTTTCTTCCTCCTTATTTCTATTGGCTCTCTTCCTCCTTCTTTCCATTGGCACTCTTCCTCCTTCTTTCCATTGGCTCTCTTCCTCCTTCTTTCCATTAACTCTTTTCCTCCTTCTTTCCATTAACTCTCTTCCTCCTTCTTTCCATTAACTCTCTTCCTCCTTCTTTCCATTAACTCTCTTCCTCCTTATTTCCATTGGCTCTCTTCCTCCTTATTTCCATTGGCTCTCTTCCTCCTTCTTTCCATTAACTCTCTTCGTCCTTATTTCCATTGGCTCTCTTCCTCCTACTTTCCATTAACTCTCTTCCTCCTTCTTTCCATTGGCTCTCTTCCTCCTTCTTTCCATTAACTCTCCCTCCCTTCTTCTTTCCATTGGCTCTCTTCCTCCTTCTTTCCATTGGCTCTCTTCCTCCTTCTTTCCATTAGCTCTCTTCCTCCTTATTTCCATTAGCTCTCTTCCTCCTTATTTCCATTAGCTCTCTTCCTCCTTATTTCCATTAGCTCTCTTCCTCCTTCTTTCCGTTGGCTCTCTGAGCCTCTCTCCCTCCTTCATTCCATTGGCTCTCTTCCTCCTTCTTTCCATTAGCTCTCTTCCTCCTTCTTTCCATTAGCTCTCTTCCTCCTTCTTTCCGTTGGCTCTCTGAGCCTCTCTCCCTCCTTCTTTCCATTGGCTCTCTTCCTCCATTCGCTCCTCCTTGCATACACTGCACGGAAAGTGCTTGAACCAAAATCGAAGGGAACTAGTACCAGGAAGACCAAGAAACACGATGGGTAGGAATGGATGATGGATAACAAAACAGACGAGGATCTAAAGAAATTAACGAAAAGGTACAGAATAAAGAATGGCATTGTTTGATTCTTGAACGTAGAATTAGAAGAATGGAAGAAATCGTGAATAATGGTGCTCACAGTTTCCGGTTAAGCATGAGCTCTTGCCGCAGAGCTTTGTGTTCCTTCGACACAAGGCACGGATTGACCAGTTTCTTTGGCGATATCAATCCAATCCCATCGTCATCATCAGGCGTCAACTGATTCTCAGTCGACTGTGTTGGGAAAGCAACATCTATTTTTAGCACTGTCCTTGTGTTATTATGATCAGCCTCAGTCTGGTCTTCCTCCTCCTCTTCAGAATAATCGGGAACCGGAATCTCTCGACCTCTCCTCTCTGTTTCCAGCTCTGATTATGAAACGGAAACATCAACACGCTTTCGTTACAGTTGAACAAGGATCTGTGCATGAATGTGGTTTAACATGTAAACTGCATTTACTTGTCAACTATAACACCAGTGTTTATAGGTTTTAACATGAGGCTGGCAATCACGAACTATCAGTCATGAACAGAATTTAGGACACAGTAGTTGCCATGGCTCAATTATTATTATTATTACTACTACAAATATTCTAAACAGATGTAAGGTCAGTGGTCATGCATGAAATGTGAATTTCCACAATCTTAATAACTAAGAAATTAAATAATAATATACGTAACATTCAGCAGTAACATGACATAAGAAACATGATTGAAGTGATCGTCATAATTAGACACAATAGAGGATACATCTGTCGCATCTACTTATTAATCAGTACTTGTTATTCAAAAATCATCAGAAACCATTTTTAAAATCTAAAAAAAGACTAATTAGACACGGCATGGGACAATTATCAACAGTTCCTGATGCCAGCCGTTCCTGATGCCAGCCGTTCCTGATGCCAGCCATTTGGTGGCAATTGATATGAAAAATAATCTCCATTATCACAAGTCATCATTGACAAGTCCCTTTAGTGTTACCCAAACAGTCAATGGATATATGTTAAGCCATGATTTTGAACCCTGGGTAGTAATTAAGGCATAACGGGGAATCGCCTCAGACATTCGCCTCGGCTGAATATCTCTTTTTTGGGACTATTTGAAAGTATTTGCCCTGGGAAATATTACACATACAACGAGTTCAAAATATTTGTTTAATTCAATAAATTTTTCATAAACATTTAACAAACTAAAAACAAAAATATAAAACTTTAGTAGTAGTAACTACAGGTACAAATATTTGTTTTTGTAATTTTTCATTTCGCAAAACAGCGAAAGTAAAAAAATTTAAGCCTCGTCTGCAGATGGTACTATAGCTGGGCTACAGTTACCATTACTATTCGATTCATACCCGGATCCAGCAAATCCAAATACTCGGATTCGGTAGTCGGTGGACAATTTGTCTGCTCGGTTATGCCCTAGTAGTAATGGTAGTAATTTCCGTTTAATGACACTGTGTGATAGCAAAGATCCTTAGGGTCGCCTCCTCCCTTATCCAAGCTTGGAACTGGCACTGCCTAAGCGCGAGCAGCGGTGTAACAGGTCAGTGGTTAATCCTCATTTAAATAATTTTACTCCAGTGCATTTTTCTATGCCTTTTTGTCTCTTTGCTGAGTTCATTACAAGTGTAAAATTCGGTCAGCTCGATTTTCGATTACTTGTCCAAACCATTGGAGTCTTCCCTGGACGACTTTGTACAGCCGATTTGTTTGGACACCAAAAAATGTGTCTTTTTGTCAGAATTCTTTTCTTACATCTTGCTTTTGCATTGCCTAGTATTCTGAACTATACTTGCATGTTTGGTCAAATCAGATGTATAACGTGATGCAGAAATGACTTGCATGGCTTCTTCTTCTTGTTCTCTGTTTTTTTTCAATTAGGTTCAAATGTTCGACATCACCATCACTCTCTTCTGTGTCTCCTCTTTGAGCCTCTTGTCAGGCATCGTCCAGTCTCGCATCTTCCTCTTCCGCGTTTTCCATCTTCCCTTCCATGATCATCTTCATTTATTGAGTTTCCTCTTAACACATGCCCTATCCATCTCCATTGTCTCTGTCTTTTTGTGCGTAGTAGGGTTCTTTCTTCTCCTATTGTTCCCAGCACCTCTTTGTTTGTTACATGCTCTATCCAACTGATTCTCCCCCTTCTCTTCCATATCAACATCTCAAAGGCTTCCAATCTTTTTATACCTTCCTTCCTCATTGTCCATGTCGCTGAGCCGTACAATACCACACTCCATACCAGTGTCTTTATTAGTCTTTTCTAAAGTTTTCTTTAGTTCCTTGACTTGCATTGCTGTCGACAGCTAAATGCGACTCCAGACATAACATGTCATCATCTGTTCATACCGTACTTGCAATCATTCTGCGGTTTGTCCGAAGATATTGAAAACATGATGTAACAGTGTTGCATCATACATAATGAGTTAATGTTCTAAAGCAGAGTTAACTCTAGGCTTCATGATAATTACAGTAGTAGTCAGAAGTCACACGCTATAGCGATCCACATTAGGGACGATGTTCAAGCATAGTTTTTAAAACAATCATCTGTTTGTATCTTTGTCAAACTGAATTCCTGGTTTTTCTGACCTATATCTCCTCTTACTATGAAATCAAACACACAAGACATTTTTAACAAAACACCCTGTAATGAAGCACACATAACAGACAGTTGAAAAAGGCTGTGGAGCCTACAGTGTTGTGCATTACTCATTAGATGTAACACGTTACTGCATATAACTACCATCTTCTGTAACTAATGCAGTAACTGGTTAGTTTAAACAAATTAATTAGTGAAAGTAACTGATTACCTTAACAAGGTAATGGTAACTAATAAAAGTCACTTTGTGCTACTTGATAATTACTTTTGTGACCAATGCATGCATAATAATAATGTTATAACCATCGTGTAATATTCTGCCATCCTTGGCGTACCAATCTTTGGTGAATATGTAACGTAATGTAATCGAACATTTGTAACGTAATGTAATATGGTATGTGCACTTTCAGATCAATAGTTACAAATACGCTATAACCTTAACGAGAATTCTCATATTTTGTTTTATTAATTTTTTTATTATACTGTATTACCATGAAATTGACTAAGCAACAAATATATTCAGGTGCTTCTTATTTTGCAAGCCAATAGAGACCTCCATCTAGATAATCTTGCATTCGGTAGACATGAGCATTCATATTATTAAATTTTATGTTAACTTGTTGTTTGTCATATTCTCATGTTTTTTTGGTTACCAAATAAAATTTAATTTAATTTAATTTAATAATATGCCAAAAGAACAATGCAGCAAAATTGAACCTAAACATTGCGTGTGGTAACCAAAAGCAGATATTGCTACTTTGAACAAGTAAATTCAATCTATAACTAGTTACTTAAAAAAGTATTAGTTATGGTAACTAATACTTCTGCAGTTTGGTAACTAGCTACTGTAACTGATTGCTTTAAAAAAGTGACTAGCCAACAATAAACAACAGCAAGTGTCATGAACTTGAAGCTAATTCAAATTTAAAACATACAAAGCCTGTTAAAGCCCCTGATAATATCCAATAACAATAAAAATCGAAATAGCAAAAAGCACCACAGATATAAACCATGGTCAAAAGTTACTAAGCACACAGCACTGCAAGGTTAATGACCACCAGAGGAACCATGTAAAAGGAACCATGTACAAGGAACCATGTACAAGGAACCATGTAAACCAAAGCAGCTCTAGGGAAGCAGTGCATTAGCCATATTAACCATCAAGCAGCCGTGGCCATCTGTGAAGCCCCCAAAGAACACCAGTCAAGCCCACGTCATGGACTGGAGCACATACCACTGTCAGCCAATGCATCCGGCATAGACACGTCTTCCATGCATGGATCCTTGACCTGGACAACGCTGGGGTTAAGTTCAGGGTTGGAAGGAGTGGAAAGGCCGTCCGTTTGAGGAACGTCATCCTCTTGGTCACTATAGTCTGGTTCCGGTAAGTCTGAAAATGGTGTAACCCATTGGTGGTTATACCAGGAACGTTAGCGCTGTTCTGTGTAAATGTTACGCATTACGCATGAGAATAGAAACAACTTTTAAATACTTTTAAGACAAACAATCGATAATTAACAATCAAACAATTGACACATTGAGACAAATGAGTGGCAACAACAACACAGACGGGTAATCATCACCTTCATCGATGCCTCTTTGTTGATGCCATCATCATTATCATCATCATTGTCATCATCATCCTTCTCCACCTCATCATTGTTGTCATTGTGTTGGTTCTCATTATAATCAGCATCATTATCAGCATCATAGAGCAAAAGCGCTTTCAAGTTGGATTACTGTTAGCTCACCTACTGGCGTTTCTATGGCAACGTGTGGATCCATGGCAACCACAGAATCAAAGGGATGTTCCACGACCAATTCTTAAACATAAAACAGTCCAAGATCAGACAAGAGGAGCAGCCAAGACAAACAGACGGAAACACACACAAACACACCTACACACACACACACACACACACACACACAATGACAACTGATATCAACAAATATCAGAGACAAACAGATTTCTGAAAGTAGATTTACAGCCAATTCTGGACAAAGTTTATGTGGTTGTGATACATCTGTCTCCCAGTCTGTCTGTGTGTTAGTATCTCTTCCTGTCGGCCTATGTATCCGTATGTCTTTCTGTCTGTATCAATGTATCAAATGTAGGAATATGTCTTCCCATCTGTCTCTCTGTAGCATTAATTTGCTTTCCTCTGTGTCTGTATATCAGTAATTCTGCCTGTCTGTATGTGTATCAGTATGTCTTCCTGCAGGTCTGTGTATGTCTTCCTGTCTGTCTTTTTATTAATAAGTATGCTTGACTCTGCATTTGCTCAGATTTTTGCTTATTGCAACCATTGATTAATGAAAGTAATCATATCTATGTCATAAAATAA
This sequence comes from Bimastos eiseni, assembly GCA_959347315.1. Taxonomy (NCBI): domain Eukaryota; kingdom Metazoa; phylum Annelida; class Clitellata; order Crassiclitellata; family Lumbricidae; genus Bimastos; species Bimastos eiseni. Next base: position 12,453,029 of record OY365811.1, on the reverse strand, counting down.
CCTTCAACAAGATGACCAAGAGCTACTTGGTCATCTGATATAAGATGACCGACCATTGTTGACGCCATCTAAGTCATAAAATAACCTTCAGCAAGATGACCAAGAGCTACTTGGTCATCTGATAAAAGATGATCGACCATTGACGCCACAAAACAGTGGCCCCACAGTTCACTGCAGCAATTTTTTCTCTAATTACAGGATGTAGTTTGAGAGCCTGTGCTGATGGAAGGAGGCACGGGCCATATATTGATATTTACTGAACGCAGCCTCAATTATGCACTTGACATGGACCAGCCAAATATAAAGAGCAGAGAAGCACTGGGGAATGATTAAATTGAATAGAATATGAGTAACAGGCATCATCTACTATCAGATCATATTATCCAGACAATATTAGCCAGATAATAGTTGCAAATTTATTTCCGACCAGGAAATGAAGCCAAGAGTCAACTAAATCATGTTTATAGCTATAGTAAGTGTCGGTCCGTCCATGTTGAATTCAGAGAACAACGCAGTTGACCCTTTGAAACTAGAGTTGACAACTCTTCATAGCTTGTGGGACAGACACAAAATAAGCTCTGGTGAAACACAAGGCGCCTGCTCCACCCATTCACACATCCTCACAGCTGCCTGTATCCTGTATAAATCTTGCAACCAAATAAGGGTTTGGACAGAGAGGGAGAAGAAGAGGCAGCCAGAGGGCTAGAGCATGAACATCTATATAGATGGCCTATGCTAGGGTAACCCACTGCTATTTGACTCTTTATTTGTGATGTCCAAATAAAATGAGCAGAGTCAGATGGTTTAGACAATCGTACTATGTTGGATGACCTAAACCACTCTCAGCTGTAGCAGCGCTGTGCGGATTCTTATCTCACCCCATGCATACGGCCTCTCCGTCAGTACTGTCAGACAGTGTCTGTATCAATTTACTTACCAATGAATAACTTCCTTAAATAGAGAAAGTCATATTTGTATGACAAAATAACCTTTATAGGGACACTTATCGCTGAGGCATTAAAAGAGGGATAGTACAATTCATTGTGAAAGAACAGAGCAGGTTCAGCCTGGTTGACGCTGTCCCAACCCACAAACAACCTGTTACTGTGTGTGTGCCAGTGTGTGCGTGTTCATGTGGATTTGTTTGTGTCTGTGCTTGTGTGTGTGTCTGGAAGAAAATGCACCAAACTAGGGTGTGCACTTACTGAGAAAATCCAATTTTAATGTATATGGGACTATTTTTCACAAATTGAAGTTCGGATTGTTTGAGCAGGTACTAAAAACGGGTCTAACTCTAAATAATGTTGAGGAATCCCAACATTCATAATTATCAAGCAGGTCCAGCTCATTATTTTGTACAAGAATAGAATAATTTATTAAAAGGGCTCAGCATCATCTCTTTGTTATTATTTTATAGGCTGTTTTAAGCAGATAACGAGCTTAGCTGAGTTACAACAGTCAATAGTTTATCATGCATTGTTTAAGCTAATTCACCTTTTTATTATTAATTAAGCTGTTATAGAGTCTATTGAGTGGCAGTTGAAGAGTCATATGCATAATTAGGTTGCTAAAGTCAACAAATGAAGGACATGCTTTGTAAATTACTTTCACATATTAGAATGAATTACAGCTAATAAGCAATTGTGTTGTGTTGTGATTAAACAGCTCAGAAAACATTTTCAGCTCATCTGTCTATACAGCTCCTTGTGAGGCCCTTAACATATTAAACTCATGCAATATTATTGTTCACATACGTACATACGTACGTACGTACGTACGTACGTACATACATACATACATACATACATACATACATACATACATACATACATACATACATAAATATTAAATACATAATCTCTGAGATGTCTCGATGGAATTTGCTGGTGCCATGACCATTTTGAAGACGTTGCAAATGAGAATAAATACAGCAGCTGCAGCATTTTGTCATTCTCAGGAGATGTTATCGAATCTCTTTCATCACCTTGGAGCATTGTCAATCTAGTTTTACCCAATGGCTGCAGCCATATGCCATATATGACCCGGCAGCCTCAGACTCGTTTAAGTAGACCATCATCTATCTAACTGCCATTCACTGCCTATAGTCGGTTTGTATCAGCGTCTACCCCAAAATTTGTCAGTATATGCTGGAAGGCAAGCAGTAGAAAACAAGTTCACAGCCAGAACAATAAGAGATTGTTGAATTACATGCAGGGTCTTTAGGGTCAACCAGTACCAGGTTGTTGGGCTATTTAAAATCTTCTGCAAGTTCTTGTCACTTCTGTTTGGTCATAACAGAGTTAAACAGACCATGCATGTGAATGTCCACAAGCTTCACATACCACTATCAGAGTGTACAGACCAGGGCTGTACCGAGGGAGGGGCCAGCAGGAATGTGATCCAGGGCACAAATGTGGGAAGGGCACAAATTTCAGGATAGAATAACTTATTATTCCATAAAATGCACTATTTTCAAAATGAAGGGGCACCAGATTGATGCTAGGCACAGGGCGCAATCATAGCTCGGTACGGCCCTGGTCCAGACTACACGTCGTTTGTGAAATAAAGCCATTGCAGCGTAATAATAGTTGTGCAGGAACATACAGAAACCTGGCATCACAGTATACAATGCAGAAAAATGAAGAAGACATATTAAATATGAATAACTTAGAAAAACAACTATTCAAGGAAAGACTCTGCTGCATCGGCATATAGCAATAAAATTAGGTAAAGTAAAAGGTAAATTTGTCCCACTGGTATAAACAAAAGTTCAGGGCACACTAAGTCCAGAAGCATCAGCTTTTATACCATGCAAATTTCTCCAATTTTGTAACATACACCCACATAGTCAATCAACTAGTACAGAAAATAATATAGTTATCTGAATAACTGGATTTTCTAACTTCACACCTAGCCTTGACATTTTCTGCACTGAACTACGGCCTACACAGAAATCACAAGTGAACGCAACCGATCGACGCTTCATCGAAACATTGTGCTATATAAATTTCAAATATAAACGAAGAAAAAGTACTTTTTAAAACCGCACCGTCGATAGTAGTTCAAGTAATTACCTTGGACTAATAAAACGTCGCTAGATCCGTGAGAACTTCTATCATATCAAGTAAACATTGCCAACTAGCACTACAGAAGAGATGAGCGAAGAGTTTGCTAAACATCAACCGCCTTTTTGAACACGTACTGTCTTTCACAAGACGACGAACAGCCTACTAAGCACGAGCTAACGACTGCCAGCCTATTAACACGATGTCTGAAAAAGGCGATATGACCAGCCACTGAGCTTTGCAAGCGGCCACCAACTGCACCGTATGCGGAAGCAGGCGAGACCCTCTCTATCAATTCTCCATCCTCATTTGCATTCCTCCCTCCAGTTATTCAGCGCAAGGCCCCGGCTGCCAGCGGGAAGACCATGCGGTTCAGGCTGCGTTGGCTCGTGGGAAGGCAGAGTTGGCGGCTGCGGGGGAAAGCGGGGTGGGTGCAGCATCGGGTGACTCAGACTACGATGCCTATTATGGAATGGCGGCTACTTGCCGATTTATGATGAGTCACAGAAGGTCTGCTAGAAGGAGAAGGTCGCTAGACTCCTATAGTGCGAGTAGACCGCTGTGCCTACAGCTAGCTCACGTGATCGTCCCTTATTCCTGCCATCCAGGGCTTTCGCATAATTTCCAAGGGAAAATGAATGTTGTGAGCCGAGATCTTGACTCATATCGTCACTAAGAGAATAGAAGGACGGGAAAGTGTACACCCTCTTGAGAGACACAGACTACAGGCGAGACTTGACCAACGGTAAAAGACCAATGTTCGTCCTTAGGGGTTGGGGCGAGCCCGGCGAGATCGGGTGCAGAGCGAGCTCGTTATGTACATGTGGAATTGACACGTTAGCCATTTCTCGTTTCAACGGGACGCCCTGACAAACACCACCCGAGGGCGTAAGAGAGGCAAAGGACATTGTCCGATGGAGGCAAAGAGACTAGGGCAGCAAGCTGACCTTATCTGTCTAACTATCTCATCTCTTTGGATCTTGACCAGAAACCGATTTTGACCCTTGTATGCTGCTGACCACAGTTTGAATAAGAGTCTACGAATAAGCTGGGTCTCGTGAGCTGTACAAGTATCGAGATTACGAGTAGGCCTATGTTGTCACTGTAGGGTACAGTAGGCTTAGTAATGTGCTGCACTAGGTCACTTAATCCCCCCAGCAAACTGAGCACATAAAATAATATGACTGTGAAGGCCCGTACATTGTCGATAAAAGATCAGCTGGCGACGGAAAAGAATAAAATCTATTTATGCCTTATATGTATATATATATATATTTATGCGCATATATTATATTATAAGTAGGCCTACGTATATATATAAATGTATATGTACATATATCTATGTGTATAAATAATTATATATTATTTATACATAACACTTGCTATCTCTTTACAGGGCTTTCAATAAAGACCGAACATATGCCCTACTGCGTTTTTACAAATCCTATCGAGATTTCTCCACTTACCTTATCCATCCTCGCCTTTCCAAATCTAATCACTATCCACCTTAGTCGCTTAGTCGTCTCTGATCTGTTTCGATTACAATATGGAACCGAATTCCAACGTCCTTGTCTAGTCGATCTTTGATTAAGCATCGGTGAATAAGATGCTTCTCGCTACTTACCTGAGAGAGAAACAGACAGACAGAGAGACAGAGACAAACAGACAGAGAGAGAGAGAGAGAGAGATAGAGAGAGAGAGAGAGAGAGAGAGAGAGAGAGAGAGAGAGAGAGAGAGAGAGAGAGACAGAAGGGATGTGGTAGATCTTCACCAAAGTCATCATCATCATCTGATGCAAACACGTATCGAAATCCGATCGATAACTAGTCAATAGCGAACACACACCTGGTCCTGCGGCTGACCACATCACAACTTCCTCTCTGCCTCAGTACCTCCATCCTCATCAGCATACACCTGCAGCACTGTTGTTGCAGGACTATACAGATCAATTACAATATCAACAGCCGACTGCAAACTTCTGGTTCAGTCTTATGAACTCGTGGACTCAATCATGAAATGCATTTGCAGGCTGTTCACAGCCCGACAGGTACCAAATAAAGCATAGATTAAAATAAATGCACACGTGCGTACATATATACATGCCTGTCTGCCTGCCTATGCGATATGTAGACTGCATCAGGGCCGTCCAGATAGGGGTCCGGAGGCAATGCCTCAAATTTCAGATAGGTGGGCATTTTTTGCGTCTTAGGGGAATATCTTGCCTTTATGGCACTAAGGACCGGAGGTTTGCCTACATCACTCTGGGTGGGGGAGGGAGCGGGGTTGACGCCCCTGAGATGCATACATAAATACATGCTTGCATACATACACATATACATGTCTATATCATAGCATCATCTGCAAATGCTGTTTTGTCTAAAAAAAATTGCACCTAGATTGTTTCAATGTTAAATATATTACATGGTTTTGGATATCCATGAAGTGCTTTTTGAACTTGTCATAGCAAAGTCTTTGAATTCTAGTTTTCTGTTTGTTAGATTCTTTTAAAATTCTTTTAAAGTGATTCAAAGTTGAAACACAGGAATTAGAAGACTTATATCAATGATGCTCTCTAAGCAAATGCCTAAGCAGTAACTTATTTCAACGAATTTTGTGAAACAATATAAATTTATCTCATAATTAAAGTCCTATATATGTATAAATTTGTTTTGTTTAGAGCTACTGCAGTCTAACATATGTGCAGGGTAGATTAAACTATGACTGCCGATGAAATATAATGCAAATACACACTCATCTATAATGCAATACCTAACATATAATAAAATAATTTTTATTATTAATAATAAACATATTAATAAATAACATATAATATTTTTTTAGACTAAACAGCATTATAACATAATGTTGATATACATGAATAAGCCTCTGAGTAGATATCTTGAAGGGGAGCTTTATTAAGTTTCATTGATTGATTGATTGATTGATATAATACACCCTATCATTTAATGAATAGGGCCTACCAGTCCAAACATAGCCACATGCAAATTAGACACTCATAGCGTTTCACAAGTAGTCTGTTAAATGCTGATATAGCGGATTCAAACAGAATAGAGACAGGTCATTGGGTGTGCAGTGTCATCACAATTCCCATGACAACTTAGGCAGACACAATTAGTTGCCAACTCTCATCTTTCTGATGTCAAGCCATAATTCTAAAGGTCAACTTATATGGAGGCATGACTATTCCCTACCATATAGAGTAGCTTCAATCAACTAACACATTATGTTGGTATTGTATGGGCCATATAAAGGTAATATTTTATGTTGTCATAATAGTCATATAATATTATACATAATATATCGTCCAGAGGCGGCTAATATCGTCTGATATCGTCTAAACCACCAAAGATGTTACAGAGTCTGTCAAGTCTGTCAAAAGATAAAAAAATAATTATTACGCGTAAGTTTGAGTCCTGACTACTATAAGTAAGCCGTCAATACCGTGATTTTATGAGCAAGACAATGCACATTTTCTCCATATGCTACATATTTCATTATTATGCATACACAGTCCACACACACCAAAATATTTATTGCGTTCGCAATGCTGATGGGCATTGTTGACCTTGTCAAGATAATGATTAAAGCACATTAGCGTTGATGAACAAACAGAACTAGCATCCGTTAATATGTGGCGCCCTTCACGGATCTCATGGAAACTCCTTGTAAAGTTATCGGGAGAGAATCAGAAGCCAGAAAGCGTCATGCCTTATTTACATAACAAATGCACTTCAGTTAATTATATTAATGAAGGCAATCGATGAATAATCACGTTTGCAGAGTAAAATATTGACTGAGTACATTTACATCGCCATCTAGCGAACATGTAGGCCATAGCCTACTGCACTCTTAGTCGGAGAGACTAACATCTGACTAACACTGTCGCCTACGTGTTTACCGCTTTCAAAGTAGGCGCCCGAAATCGATAAACACTGAGCTCCAAGCAAAGTATAGCTATGTAGGTCAAGAAACACTTATTATAAGTCTGACCTGTTCTAGGCGATCAGTTTTAAATGCTGGGCTAAGGGATGTTTAACCGACCACAAAACACTTCTGCAGTACAGATGCTCCACGAAGCAAGCCCTCAACTTCGATTAGTAATCCTTGACCGGCCAAACCAGCGACGACTGTGAGGACACGATCAGCCTCAGTCACGCTCTGCAAAACGTCCTCATTTTAATAGCTCAGCTAACCAACCGATCGGTCCTTTTGGCTGCAAGAGGCGACTGCAGAGACAACCGTCACACGACGCCCTAGAGATAGGCAAGGAAAGTCGACCTCTCGATCGCCCGATTAATATTCACGTTGGAGCCAGACAGATAGAGCTACGGGAGTATGAGCCAACGATACCGCGGTCGATGAGTGAGCGAAGGAGGAGGGTCTAAGCACACCGATTGCCTAAAGGCGCCCCTATCTGATAGCCTGACCGACCGCCTGTCAAGTTCTAAACGCTTCTCAGGTGCACTTTGACGCCCAAATATCACATATTTCATATACACGCAACCATGGAATACAACGTCCGTGTAACAATACCCGGCGGTTTGGATACACCCTGAACTGAAAATCAGCGATCCGTAGTCAATGGAAGTCACTGGACTGTAACAGTCTACACCGAAAAGGGCTTGCAAAAACGAACGATATTCACATATTCACCATTACAATAGCTATTAACGCCGTTAATAGGCCTAAATCGACTTTTTAATATATTCGTCCGATCAAAGGTCATTAAAGGATATATATATATATATATATATATATATATATATATATATCTGACTTGAATAAGAAAAAACATCAGGTTAGAAACTAAAGACAGAGGAAAATTAAATGGACCCACACAGATTGAAGGCAGAAAGACAGACACAGAGAGATGGGGGAAAGAGAGAGTGAGTGAGGATGATGGAAGACAGTTTTTTGCAGTTTAGAGAAAAACGCAACTTTTAAGGCATTAGCTGCTGCAGCAAAGCAAAAACAAACACTCACTCATACAACCAAACTAGAAAAATGAAAACATAAACAATGCTGTAAATTATTTAAAACATAATACAAATTGTAAATAGAAAGAATGGCCAAAGTGAAAGAGAATTTGAAGAATGGACATCTTTGGAATTTACATCAAATGATGTCCAGTAAAGATGGACAGCAAAAACATAAAAAATCAATTGATTGAAACACAACAATAACGATTAACTTCAAAATCTTTTGTTAACATGTCGAACTAAAGTCGCTACTTGGCTAGACTTCAAATTAAAATAATGACCGCCACAGGTTTAAGAAAATAAAAGTATGACAAACGCAGAAATTAAATACTGAAATCAATTAGTAGTCAGCACATAGATACATTTGTGAATTACACAATTATTTGTTTTAAATGCTTTAATAAATCAATAATAAACTTTGATAATTGCTTTAACACTCATAAAATCCTATAGTGACGGAGATATGGCATCTAGACCAGATAGCTGACAATTTAGTGCCTTTGAAGACTTGCTTTTAAGAAGCAATTTCAAAATCTGACAGACTCTAACTGTCAGACAAGTTAACATGTTACACTGATTCATAAGCATTCACCTACAAACAACCTTTCTTTACTCATGATTTCTCTATTCCATCACGACACGAAACCACAATCTAACAACCGACCTTACAAACCAGGTACAGTCAACCGTTGGAACAGCATACTACATCTTAGTCTGAATGTTACAAAAAATATTTACATTTCATCCTTAGTTATGAAGAGAAGGTTAAAATTCAAGACAAGTAAGTCATCTAATTTGGAAGCTATTCAACATGTCAATAGTCCGTATTCACCTAGCAGCCACAACATGTCACCCATTTACTCAATCCATTTTGCTCTGCTAACTCAACTTCTACTTCAGCTCAACTTTTACTTTGGCTCGCACCGACTCTAACAATGTTCAGACACCCAATCCATTACACATATGATTCAAAGAAAATCAGTCATTGCTTCAACTCTAACAGATTGAATTTTAACTCTTCCACTAAATCAAAACAACACATATAACTTACGGGTTCCTTGTCCAAAACAACCCTTAAATAAAAGTGTTTAACCTAGTTTTCAAAAAACATTTGTGGCTAAATTTTGAGGTAGTGATGATGGAAAGGCCTTATTCTGAGCTTCAGAAAGTCAACAACACTTGGGTAAATAGGCTCAGTGACACTGTATCTAATAAAATTCACAAGTTACAGTTGTAAATAGCACCACTACAACCATTAGCCTCCAAATGCATCATCATCATTATCATCATTTACAACAGTGATTACATTCTTATTCAGATGTTAGAAATGAGAATTACATTATTACTCAGATGTAAGACAGTTTGATTTGGAATATCATGACATATATAGAAACAAAGTATTGTCTTCCAAATTAGCAGTAGTTAACAGTTTGCAACTTATCACATGTTAAATTAAATTTGCAGCAATGACACAAATATCATGTTCCCAAAATACGAACAATTATCTATCTACATGCACATCCATAATTAAAAACATAAGTTTTACACTGTGAAATGTCTCTTTTCAAATATATATTGAATGGTCATAATTTCCAAATTGAAATTCACCAGTTTAAAGAAAACAAATTCCCTCAAAGCATTAAGAGATTCAAAAATTTTACAGAATCAAGCAACATTTTATCACCAGGTGACCAACCAGGAGAATTCGATACGTTTTAGCGAAACATATTTATTTGCCAATGTCGACATCCGCCACCAAAGAGTTGCAAGAATCCATGCGCTTAAAGCTGCCAATCAATGCGTCTGAATGATTTAGAAATATAATATTTCAAAACCACAATCTTCTTAAAGCCTTTCCCAGAGCTGCAATTCTACAGTGCCCCAGCCCCCAACAACAGACGATTTGACCGTTCAATCTCACAGTTCCGTTTTTAGGAAACCAGTAGCATCCTCCTGTAGTGTGCTAAGCAGTTCACAGGTCCAAGACCTTGGAATGAAATAGTCAACAAAAGACTCCTAAAAAGAGACAAAAAGGCAGTTCTCAAACTCATACAAATATACCGAACTGCAAATGGGTCTGCTCACTTGCTTCCGAAATTACTGTCCATTGTCTATAAAGCCGACGTCGAATCTAGGGCGTCAATCTTCCCTGAGTGATGGAGGCAAACCCTGGTCCCAAGTGTCAGGAAGGCAAGATATTTCCCCCTTAGGACTAAAAAAGTAACCCCACCCCTACATGAAATTTGGAGGCGCATCAGTATTTGGCAGACCAGTGCATGGCAATACATTCGACCAGGGGCGTCCAGACAGGGGGCTATCTGGACAATCCTGGTCGAATCTATTGCTATGCACTGTAGGTCTACCAAATACTGATATTCAATATCATGCATTGGTGCATCTTTAGTTGATATTTATACTGTATCTCGAGTTGAACTTCCCTCTGTGCACTCCTTCAAAAAACGCAATGTTGTGCCTTTCCAGTGGTTGGGCCGACCACATGGAATAACCTTCCTTAAGATCTGAGCAATCTTTTAACCAGACATGCTGCACACACCCTTTACAAGCAGCTGAAAACTGTTCTTTTTTGCCTGGGTTGGGCTGGGAGGGCCTTTGGGTTGGTTATCTTGGAGGGTCGCACTATAAATCCTCTGTATTCCTCTAAATCCATTGCATTTTGTGCATAATAATGCAGCAAGAGATTTGATAGCATGTCTGTACTTATCCCAAAAAATCATACACAAATCCAATCTCAGATGTTAAAGGGAAAACACAAGAATAAGTAGACGATATGATAAGATATCATAGGAGCGACTGAACGTACCGATGAGGCTGGACAGGAGATGCGAGCGTACCACTCCATGCTGTAGAGGCACATGAGCATTCCATTGCCTATGAAGAGTGCCACCCACATGAAGACGTTGCCACTTCGCTGAGACTTACTTGGCAAGAAGATGAATGCAACTGAACATAGAAACGGCAACAGAGTCAAATTAATTATAAATAAACTATGGTGCAACGGTAAGGGACAAGAAAGCAACTGTTGCCTAGGATACAGAGTAACTGTCTTTATATGTTCATCTGGTAAACCCACTTTCTTCTTTACATAGTCAAAAGAATATCACATTCTTGACGAAATGTCAACGTTAGGACCTCTATATGTCACAGGCAATGTGAGAAACCAGGGATTTTGTAAAATGCCCAGGCAATACGTAAAAGCCTAACCCTACACTAACCCTAACCAGCACTAACTAGGGGATTTTACAAATTGCTTAAAACCAGGTATCACACAAAATGCCAAGTTTCACACATTGCCTGTGACAATTGTGACATATGTATATAAGTAAAGAGAGGGATCAAAGGAAGAATTTAATAAGATCACATTTCCACAGCTGAATATCATACATGTACTTATCTTTAATCTAAACACTTGACTCATAACGCACAACATAACACCCAGCACAGGTCATCAGGTATTGGCAAAGAAAATCTTAAATTTTCACCAATTATTAAATAATTCTAACTTTATATATCAAAAGAATATGTTTGTAAAGATGCCCTGCATCAACTGGACTGGATAGCCAGTCAGAACCTGTAAACACTTGGATTGAGAAAGACTACAGAACATAGCAATCCTCTCCATCTGCTTATCTTATCCCAGTTTCTTCTCTTTTACCAGAACATTTGTATCAAAATCGTAGGCTACATATCCAGAATATCATAATTTCAATTTTGCTGACTAAGAATCAACTGCGGCTAGTTATGCATGAGTTCATCTGCACAAAATGTTCACAGATTTGATTAGACGCCACTATTTTATGACCACGCATCAATTGACAGCAGCACTGAGCAAATCCAAGTGGAAAATTTGCTCAAGGACCCAACTAATTGTTTCCGGTGAGGCTCGAACCATGCCCTCCGGAAGAGCTCAAACTAATTAGCTAATATGTCAAACAGAAAAGCAACAACTTATGAATAACTTATAAAGAACATTCAACTAACTTATAAAGAACTTATGAAGAACTTATAAAAAACTTATAAAGAACATCTAAATAACTTATAAAGAACATTTAAATAACTTATAAAGAACATTTAAATAACTTATGAAGAACTCATAAAGAACTTATAAAGAACATTTGAATAACTTATTTGAAGAACTTATAAAGAACTTATAAGGAAGATGAGATGTGCGAAGATGACGGCCACTTACATCCGGCTCCAGCAAACATGATGAAAAGAACCGGATAAATGAAACCAAACGCTACGCTCAAGATGTACTCGTGGACAATCGCAGACAACAGGAAGACGGTGGCCATAGCAACGCCACGGTAACCATAACCTAGCAACTGAAATAACAAAACGACTTCAAAGATTAACACCAGAGCAATGCATCAGGAGAATAGACCTAATGGTGACCTTTTAGGGAAGGTCAGGGGTTACGACACTGCCGAGCTTCAGCCCCAGCAAACACCCAAAATTGTGGCTCCTAACATCTGATACGGCTCACACGCATGAAAAACAGAGAAGGAGGCAATTAAGAATTGGGAAAACTAAAAAGAGGCAAGAAAAAAAAGCAAATGCATATATGTCGACTGTTAGTGACAAGTTCATAAGAACTCTACCTCATTTAAACATTTGAAATGATCACACGAGGAATGTCATGGAAGTTTGGTGAATCCTTCATGTTGAAGACTATATATTTAGATACATTAAGGAGATTCACAACTAATAACAATTTAAAATAATGATGATTACAATAACCTTCCTGAACACCGACAACACTTGGTTTTAACTTACAATTTCCTTTCACTTATTTTACATAGTAAAGGAACGTAACATTTAAATCTTAATGAATGATTTTTAAATTGGGTAAAATAATAAAGCCAATGACTATAATAATGAAGAAGATGACTGCTCTGACCAAGTAGACGTCTTTGTAGATGTAAGAGTAGAGCCAGTCGTGAACAACAACGTTCCATGTCCTATAGTAATTGGCAAAAGACGACGAATTCCACCAATCCTACAAACAGAGAAGCTGCCTCTCGTTAAAAATCACCAGAAATGGTCGAGAGCTTGCGCAGAGCACAGAAGGCAAGCAACTCGTTTATATTCTGAATTTCTCTGATTTAGAGATCAGCCACCTCTATACAACAACAGCATTAATCAGAATGACTATTATGACTTTATTTAGGAATATCGTATTTTAATTATTACTTCACAATTATTATCATTACTTGCATCATACCTTGTAGAATAGGCGGTCAGCAAAGCGTAACATCTCGGCAAATGCATTCAACCACGAATGCAGTATTGCAAAGAATGCTGAAAACAACCAGAACAGAATTTTTTTTCATTAAGAACAAATATGACTGTAGGATAGAATAAACTTCCTGGACTGAATTGACAGGCAGTTGAATTGACTGAAAATTGACAAATACCTTGAGTAACAGTTAATTGATAAATGGCCTGAGCAACAGAAGTAAATGAATTGATGGAAAGAGTTTCCATTGTGGATGGTTTGACCTACAGACGGATGATTGATCAACTGACAAACAAATCAAGAGATTGACAGATGAAATAAACAATTTACCAATAAATCAAGCGATTGATAAACAGAATGAGTGATTGACAGGTGGATCGACTGATTGACAGACGGATGAATGTTTGCCTACCAATGAAAAGGACCAGAGTCCCTGGCAACATGCTTCCGAAAACGGAGACGATTAGACGTCGTGGAGTAACAAACTCGTGGTTGAAATTGCGGAAAACTGGAATGCAGAATCGCTCAAAGATGTAATAGATGTAGAAGAGACAGGCAAGCACCTGGGCAAAGTTGCTGACAACGTAGTTCCAGCGAACCGGCCCTGGGTTCCTGAAAATATGACATCAGAAGCAAAGCTGAAAGCACAAGATATGTAGGACAAGAGAGGAAAAACATCCACGTTTTATCCATTGTTTTTCAAGTTTATTTCTCTTATTACAATTGTAATTAGTAACCTGACTAACTTCTAATTCACTCATGATGCACAAAAACAAAAATGAGGTCAATATCTAGATCAGTCCACTCAGACTGAGCTCAAGGTAGCATATGGTGCATAAGCAATCTCAAAGAGCAACACCGTATTTGCAAGTCAATAAAATAAGCTTGAAACCTTGGATACGAGTCTCTGTAGATGAGAGTTGGAGCGAAGAGAAAGTATAGATACTTAGAAAAGTCTGGACACGGCAGATCGTCTCCGACTTTCCCTGCAAGCAAATCAAACATTTCTTGTAAAGTTGGTCTTTTAAAACAACTTGACCCTGTATTAGTCTGTCAGCAAACGAGTCAATCGTCCATCAGTTTCTAAAGCAGGTGAACAGTCAATCGGTTGTCATTATCAGCAGTTAACAGCAGTCGAGCTGATATACAAGTTCGACTCAAACACTTTCCTAATAATTGAAACAACAATTTAAAATCAGTATATTTCCGTTTACTCATAATGTATGCTGACACCAAGACAACTTGTTATATTCAGCACAGATTGAGTAGATAGTGTTTCATAGTGATGCATTGAATTTAACAGTTGTGTAAGGACAAAACAGGCAAACCACCGGAAAAAAAACTGCAGTGACTGCACAAGCATAAAAACATCAGTGACATTGAATGCAGAAAAGTTCAGAGATTAAAATTAGGGTTTTTCCAAGTCTTGATCCGAAAATCGGTTCCACCCGGATATTGCCTTAGGCTGATTATTAATCGGAATTGGCACATCTCTGGACGATCGATACAAATACCAAAAGGAGCAATATTATTCATCAAAAGGAAAGGAGGATTCAGCCAAGTGGAGGGTACACAGATCTCACAAAGGTAGGCAGGAGCAAGCAAGCAAGCAGCACCAGACTACAACAGCACCAGACTTAAGGCAGCTATTCTATACTTAGTTGGCTACTTATGAGTCAGTGGAGAACATTGTGCATATAGTTGGAGATGTGGTCGAATGTGGGTATGTGAACAATACAGCGGACTGCAGAGCACAGGACACGATTTATGCAGCCCACCTGCGTGGTCACTGGTCAGCACAGCCAAGTCTTAACGAAAGAATGGACAAGGGTAGCTGTAGCGATCAGAGTAAGTAAGCAAGCAACAGCGCATAGTTGGTGCAGTCGACAATAAAGAGCATATCTGAATGAGCGAATGTGCGGGGGAAAAGATGAGAGGAGCAAGTGTGAGTATAATTACATACCCATTTGTATATCACCTTACAAGACTGTACAATGAATGTGCCCCAATGAGGTTCTTGTAAGGTGATATATAAATGGCAGTTAATGAATGAAAATCTGTCAAATGAAATTCCACATACATTTTGATTTGTCATAAGCAATTGCCTTTGGAATATTTTCTCGAACAAATGCGTGTGCCTTCATAATCAACCGCACCTAAAGCATTAAACAAATTTAAATTAGCATTTAATAATGGTAATCACAACCATTCTTAAACTTAACCCACCACCACCACATCACCATGACAATGTCCTTAAGCACCTTCATGAGGTTCCTGTAAGGTGCTTAACAAATGGCAATATACATACCCTGATACATACAGTGACCAACATGATTTACTGTTACACATTGAGGAGAGCATAATAACTAAGCCAATTGATTATTTCAGTCTAACTTATAAATTTCTAAATTCAATGGAAGAAACAAACCGACCTGCTCCGTTACTATGACAACAGATGATGCAGCAGGGATGCTATGAGTGTGAATGGTCTTAACAGGCACGACCAGGAAGATCAATTGGTACATGATGTAGAGCATCAACCAGACATAGTCCAACCAATCTACAAACAGTAGACAGTCTCTAATGTCTAAGTCCATCAATGACCATCCAAAATATCTCTTACCATCCAAAAATCACTTTCCAAAAGCACCGGAAAATCGCTTCCTGTATGGCATATGCAATAGTTTTGAATGAAAATTCATTAAATTCTTCAACAACGAGAGCTGTGATTATTCTGGAAAGCAGAACAATGCTCTTCCTTGCTTCCACTGATCAGTCTAACGAGGAAGCTTTCCACTCACAGGTTTTTCCAGGTCTTCGGTTGTAGGCCCAGTAATGGAAGAGTGGATAGACGATGAGGGATGTACTGCTGGCCATGCAGAACCAGACGGACATCACCAGTGGAAACTTTCCAAAGGAAAACATAATCAACTGGAAATCTAACACCACTCTACAACAATCCAAACACAAGTTCCCTCACCACAACTATTATAATAGACTAGCTAAATCACCTGGCGTTGCCCTGGTCGAAATAATGTAAGGTAGCCTTACAATTATGTAATGTGTGGAACATTGCTTCCCCATGGTAGCTGTACAACATTATAAGAGAAAAGCGACTCATAGAATTGTCTGCATTACCTTAGCCAATTAGATATCAGCTATATCAAAATACTTCAACGTCATGCATACTAATTAATCTACATTTCGTAAATGGCGCCAGCTTCATTTAGCTCGATTCGCCACTTCAGGGGTGACATTTTTGATAAGGTTTTGTGATCGAAACCCAACCCCCAACCCCCAAATTCATTATTGGGTGGTATAGAGTCCTTGTGGAAAATTTGGGAACAATCCGTCAAGTGGATCAAAAGTTTTTGTGGAGGATAGGAGTATAGTTAGTTAGTTATGTACATACTTTGTTCTTTATATATATATATAGATTACTTTTAGCTTTGTACAGCATAGCACAAGAAACTTGCACATATTTGCAAATCAGAATTACTTGTACAAGCCAAGGTACACATGTGTGATAGAAAAGAAAATTGTGCAGATCAAGATTTAACAATGTAACGTACTTGTTTTATGTAACATAATCTATTGCTGCATAAAGTAATTTAAGAAACGACATATACTGCTTATAAAATTTGTAACAGTAGAATAGGGCATTTGTTTTGGTATTGTTGGCAAATGGGAAAAAAGCACCAAGGAGGATTGAAAGAAAGTGGACAAATGAGATTTCGATTGAGATGCACCGACAGACAGAATAATAATAATAATAATAACAATAATAATACAATTTATAGTGCCGTAGCACAGCCAAGGCCAAAAGAAAGGGCGCTGTACACTATAAAAAAAATGTCAACGACATTCAGACAAGAAATCCTAGGGAGCCAAGAGACAGTTTCAGGCATTCAAACAAACTTAATCTTAACCAGACATCTGGAGATTTTGCATACCTACTTAACTACACATACAGCAACAGGCTAAAAGGTTTACAGCCAAACTCAGAAGCCTTTGATTGTATAGGACAGATCACATCCATGAAATTGGTCAGGCAGAACTTCACTGACCTTAAAAACTGTCATTCAAGAATCTCTCTTATTGCCTAGGAGCAAGCAAAACACAACACACATACAAATACATACATACACACTCACACACACTGACATTCACCTTCCTTGGTCTATGAAATCACAGACGAGCGTGTTGAGCATGAAGACAATCAGAATGGCAACGAATATATGATAAATCGTCCGGATGTGACTGATCTCCAACAGCTCCCTGTAACATAACGATACAGTTACATAGCAATACAGTTTACTTTTACATAAAGATTTATCTAAATTACCAACTAAATTCATTACAGCATATTCAGTCACCCAATACAGTGGTCATAATTATCATCATTAATTAGATTCGTAACATGCCATGTAAGGTCACACCAAAATATGAATTAGAGGTTTGTGTAGTCAGCTGCCTGGAGAAGATGTACTTAGATATCCATATCCATTTGATATGCACAAGAAAGAGATGTTCGATAATTTTAAAATGCCCTTCTTACAAAGTTCCAAAAAGCACACTGAAGCAGGTCAAACTCATTAAAATTGAATTACGCAATTTAGTAGTGCAGATCGGAAACAGTACAAAACAATTTTGACTCCCTTTGTGGTGAAACTCACATATCATAGCACTATTTATCACTATTCTATCCAGAAGATAATAGCATCATACAATAAAACAAGTGATACAAAATTTCAAAATGTATATTAATAATGTCAATAACAGAAATTGTGTTGCTTCAGCACCAAAAGATGACCTTGATTCCTACTTACTTACTTTTACTTGAACAGAATGTTTTTGTTTAAACTTACGAAAGAATTGATCTTCGAGCGATGAAAACCTTTCCGGACAACTCATCATTTTTTCGTCTGTTTTGAAACAACAATGAGATTTTAATTTGCATTTCAGAATGAGTATATATATATATATATATATATATATATATATATATATATATATAGGCAGAATGTGAACAGTCAGTAAGCATTCAGTTCTAGAATGATTTGCTCAGACAAAGCAATGTATATGGCCATACAGACAATAAAGTCACACACTAAAACATAAAAAAACTTACAAAATAATTTCAACCCATCTCAACACGTTGACCGCAAAGATTTGTATGTAGATAAATGCAATACAGGGCGTGTATACATGTCCACAGCGGTCAACATGTTAAGTTTTGTTTCTTCTGATGTCTGTAAAAGGCACAATATGTAATTCTCCAGACACATATAACATACAAGCTACGTTGATGTAAAGAGAGCTTAGGCAAAACAAGATGAGGACACGCATTGTCAGAGGCTCAGAGCATTTTTATTAAGCACAACGCTGATGATAAATGTATCACTTAGTCTGGAACACAAAAGTGAAATTTCAGCCTCAGAAAATAATCGATGTGGTCGAATAGGCTTCAAACGATGATGAAAAAAATCGAAATGTTTAATCAATGAGTTGAGAATTTAAAAACATGCTGGTTCCAGATGTCATGGCAGTTTCATCAATAATTACCATCCACTCTACCTAACCAGCCCTTCTGACATCAATTCCTCCCCTATTCTTTAATGCCTCCCTGCACGTTTGTCTGTCTGTCTGTCTGTCTGTCTGTCTGCTCATCTGTTGACCAAAATGCAGAATTGTCTTTCTGTGCTTTTAACTGACTGTCTGTGTTCATGTGTCTGCCTCTCTCCGTTTCATACATCATCGGCAATGAAACACAAACAGTTATGGGGCTTAGTCTGTTTTCTTGTTCCACAATTCCTACCACACAAATCGGCAAATGACGTTTACAATCAACTGAGATAAAAACACCGAATTATGTATTTCTCACGAACAGATCGCCCACGAATAGTTGCATGTAACTCACAACACATCATGCAAAAACATACGACCATTTTTCATGCTCACTTGGATTCTGTCAAATTATCCTTCTCTATGTCTCATGACCTTCGAACCCAAAAGCTATTAGGAACTGACCAACCATTCGGTTAAATGATTTAACTACCCAGTGCTGAGCTTAACAACAAGCTGCATTGGTTTTCCAGTCACTTTTATAACACCCTGTCATTAAAGTATACATGTTTTTCCCCATACTAAGCCATCTGCTTATCATTTGGTCTTAGACTAGCACCAGAACTTTATGATCGAAAACCACAATGATTTAACATGATCCACAAAACACTGAATCAACCGAGTCGAGCATCATCCAGACACCATACAACAAAACTTCACAAGGTAGAGCCCAAATCATGAAGAACACAATAACTAACGAGCCAGACAAAAGGACAGTGAGCACTGAGCACAAATAAGTAACTCACGACTGAGTCTTTGGAATTCCATTCACAGTTGGTGACTGTTCAATCTTTTCGACTTCCTGCACAAAATCTTCGACCACATCATGCAGCTGTCTCTCAAAATTCTCCAAAAGATCCGCCTTTAATTTCTGCACAAAAAACATCCAACATAAAAGTCAGCAGAAGTCTCGAAATCTCATACAACATGACAACTGTTTATACAAACACAACTTTTACATCACAGAATGCAAGTAAGGACATATATGTGACTGCAACACATATGAAAACTACAGTTTGTATCAATCAGTTCAGAGTCTCCTTAAACAAGGTAAAATAACTCCTCTTGATAGCGGATGAAACTAGCAAAAAAACAAAGCAACGATTGGCCATACAAATAAAAGAAAATTCTCAAGCATCTGACTTCACGAACAGCCTCAAGAAACTGCAATCCACAAATATATGGAAAGACAAATTGCAGAGTCAAGCAACGCATCAGGAAATTCTTACTCAAAATAATATGACCATCATTTCACTAGAAGCAACGATCAACTGCTGCCTGGTACATAATAACAATAATATACAATTTAAAATACATTCCCTATATGGCTTTGCAGTTGTCTCACCTACTTTTAACTGAATACACTGAACTGGTTCACACTGAATTGGTTCACACTCCAGATAATCTCATAAGCTCATCCATAAACCTGAGTGATTATTTTTAACCATGATCAGAAACGTTAACGCTGTCAATTGAGAATCAGTTTGAACTAAGAAGAAATGTCTCACCGCAGCCTTGTCACGAATCTTCTGCATGTTTACATCCTTATACTCGTAACCCTTGAACTTGTCCACTGCAGATGAAAAAATATAGGAATGTTACAGATCACACCAGAAAAAGATCACGCAAAACAAAAGCAAAAGACGGAGAGTGGTAACCCATGAAGCAAACAAGTTGTCAGCTAGCTTCAGGAAGTATCACTTGTTTGTCCTAATCATCCCAAAAGGCAGAACTATCCTGGTTTCATCAGTATAATATTTATCAGTATAATAATAATATTAATAATAATAATAATATTCTTCCTTTTGTGATTTCAAACTAATAGACTGCAGCCTGACTACAAGTACAGTAGTATGAATGTATGATCGCAAGTAATAACAGGAGACGAATGTAACTGTATGGCAGACATTCAAGGCACTCGTCATGTCCTATGACCTACATACATCGGTCAGAATAGAACAAAAAGCTACTTCTGAAGAATAAAGTTCTGATTTAGTTCTAAACATGCCATGGAAATCAGTGATCCCACCTCAATTATGGCATAACCGAGTAGACAATTTCCACCGAGTACCGAATCTGAGTATTTGGCGGATCCAGGTACAAACCGCATAGTAGTGACAACTCTGGCCCAGCGAGTACTATCCACAGGCAACGCTTAAAATGTTTAAATTTCGTCAATTTTGCTGTTTTGCATAATGAATAATTATAAAAATAAATGTTTGTGCCTGTAATAACAACAAATATGGCTTTTAATTTTTAATTATCGTTTTTAGATTGTTAAATGTTTATAAAAAAAATTATTGACATAAATTTTCTTATTTTTAACTATTTGGGTGTGTGTAATATTTGCCCAGGAAAATACGTCCGAATAGTCCCAAAAAACAGGATATTCGGCCAGGGCAAATGTCCGATGCGATTTCCGGTTATGCCCTAACCTCAATACACCATACTGGTCAGTATTCCAATTTTCAAATAAGAGTCACTAACTAGGAAACACAACCTACGTCTTCTTAATTAAATCCTCTTTATACACACGCCAAATGTTGTTTTGAGCATCCATTTCAGTATGGGTCAGCCATTCACTCCTTCTGCACAATTGTAGCAAGTATCTTATCAACCACACTGCACTACAACAAGGCTAATTCAAAATCTACCCGCTATTTATCAAATCCTTCTTGAAATCATCTATCCGGTCAGACACCCTCATGATCTTTTGTTTCAGCTCCTCCATATGTGGGCAACTTCAAGATAAGAATTGTGAGTTTCATATTCTGAGAAAGTAACGATGACCATGCAGCCAGAGAGAAAGACAGGCACAAACACAATGTAGCAAACCAGAATTAACCCACCAAAGGGATCTCTCTTCAAATATTCCTCCAAAGAAACTAAATGATGCAATGCAAACCACACAATGGTAAACACTAATTAAAATTCTGCTCACCTCTTCAACATACACATACTAGGCCAAAATTCGATGCACATTATACACCTCAAGGTATATATAGAAAACATATGTGTGTATATATATATATACGTGTATATATATATATATATGTATATATATATATGTATATACATGAATATCATTTGAATATATGTATACCTGGACATACACACAGATATATATATATATATATAGGCCATAGATACATGTAGCAGAACCGGTCAAGACAGTTAGACTATTCACACACAAAAAGTACACAGTGCCTGTGAAATCATGAAAGAATAAAGAGGAACAGAAAGAGGGGAGGTAGAAGAACCCGGATGAGAGGAGGCTTCCTTACAGCACCAAAACTAAACAACAACTAAATGCAACATTTTCAAATGGTCATGAATATGATCGAAATAGTTAGCTAAGTGCTTCTTTCTATGTCCAGCTAAAAATGAGCGAGCAGAGGTTTCCAGCTGTTGTACGTGCTGTGCTAAGGAAATCATCTTCCATAAACAAATTATTAATCTTTCCTAATCAAATGATCTTTCCTAAAATCAAACGATCTTCCCTAAGCAAATCATCTTCCCTAGGTCTGATCACAAGTGCCTAATTCACCATGAAAATAAGAAGAAACATGTCCAACACACTCCAGTAGACGCACTAAGAGCTAAAGCTACACAATTCATAAAAAAATTTCCCTTAATAGGACTTCACAGTTGAGAGAACAAGTAGGACAACTAAGGATACAAGAACAGCCAATCCAATGGACCGCCGGATGGACAGCCAAACCCAGAGATATAACAACAGAAACGTGACTATTATAAAAGAGGTCCAGATGTGAAGCAGCCTGAAGAACACAATGCCTTGCTGTCTGCAATGAAAAACTCAAGTCTGCAATGATACAGTGTATGTAAGCAGCCCTTATAAAAGGCTCAGCAGATTAATACAGGCACTGATACCCTGCCACCACCCTAACTGCCGCAATGCCAGTTGCAAGTCTAAAGAAAGAAGGAGGGCAATGTCAATCATCTTTTATTAAGACACAGCTCCATTAAACAGCAACAAACCAAACGCAAAGACTCTGAAAACAATTCAGACCACATTTCTGTCTGCAAGATGGGCCTGGATGTAACCTAGCAACGCACAGATCAGTTAGAAATTTCTATCCCAGTGTTAGCACAAGTCCAGCCAATAGTTAAGAACCCAGCACAGCCACACAACCTAATGACTTCTGCATTGCCCTACTCACACCACGCAACGTATCAATTGATAGTCCATATAGTAGCCCAACACCGACATTAGTAACTCCATATTTAATTAAACTCCTTTTGCTATAACGAACCAACAGGCTGTTGTTTGCCTGATTAGAGTCATCATTTATCAAACTGTTGTTTATTGATAAATACTAAGTCATACTATTAATAAAGGTGACAGTGAACGATTTGCAGAAAAACATCTGTCTGCTCAATCAACGCTAGATGTTATCTATGTCTCATCAATGACAGGCTATAATATATATATATATATATATATATAATATATATATATAGTCACTGTCACCAGTGGTTGTTTTGGTCTAGACAAATCAATAAAAAGAATACCATGGGGGATCAGACATCCTCTCCCTTATCACTCACACCATCCCAACTGAATCACCTGAAAGAGATTTTAAGAAGGACTTTGACCCCAACTCGCAGAATCAAGTGTCTACACAAGTATCAGCCACCAGTTGAAGTCCACTCAATCGGTCGCTGAGACTGTGTGTGTGTGTAGTGAGATATTTTTACTGATTTGAAATGACCTTTAACTCTTTCTTATCCTTTTAGGAGATTTCATAACTGCCGTGCTTTGCCATTAGTCATAATGATATAGTAAACTCATTTCATCAGGTCACAGACAGTGGCAGCTCTACAGGGGGAGCCTAGAGGGGCCAGCGCCCTCCCCTCCCCCCAACTGAGTAGGTGACCCCTTCGAGAATCAAGTCCACTTCAGTTTTAAAGAAACAGACATCCAACTGGTCCCTCTGTCAGGTTCCCCGGTCCCACCATGGCTCCCTCTATTGGAAAAGTCGTTTAGCTTTTCATATCCAGCTGGAATCATCTAATCCAGCCTCATCTGTCTTGCCAGCCATCACTCCATTCTAATTCTCTGATGACCGTTCTTAGTGGTGAGTCTCCTCTAACCATGTACCTTTTGTCTCTCTCATTGTATGCATCGGTGCTCTTAATAAACAAATTGACATCAGTTGCATCAGCGTAAAATGATGAACTCAGTTGTGTAGCTCTTATCTGGTGAAAGTAGGACCAGTAAAGGGAAACAGTATATACTCCTCAAAGAAGTGGTCCTGCTGCCATGATCAACACTTGTGGCTTGAGTTGTTAGCGATTGGCATGTGGTGCAGTGCTGGTGAATCTCTGGTCTATGGTCAGTTTGGTTACTCCCATTGTTGTAGATAATCTTTGGTGTTATACAGACTAGAAATGCTACAACAATCGCTGCCCTGACAACCATTGCTTGCACATGATGTGCAGTACCTATCTACATTTACCTGATCTGGATATGTGAGTGCAGCTTGTGGCTGCTTGTGGAAGTCAGCTCCGCTCTTTTTCGGCGTTTTCTGTCTTTTATCCTTCCCCACTGCATCGGTTTTTGGCTTGTTGGATTGCAAATCGATTGCAGTCTACATTCGTTACCAGTAGGCGCCCTTGCAGTGGTATGGCCACTTTTACGGCGCCTTATAAATCGGCATTATTATTATAATTATTATTTAGTATCCTTTGGTAACTTTTAGTGAAATTATTAGCACACTAGCGACGCGTAGACACGGAAAGCACCATGTTTTCTAATGAAGACACTAACCATAATCCTGACCTCAGCCAAAAATCATGATACCTAACTTGACCCTAAAGCAGCCTCACGACGCCCTGCTAGGCTGTTACACACTCCAATACTGCACTTTCGCTAATAGAGCCATCAGTGCAGATAGCGAGAAGCAACAGCTGAAATGAAGATGAAACAGAAATCCACCAGAGAGTAAACAAAGAGTCAGATATTTTTGCTGTCACAAGACGTCCCTAAACTCATTCTATTGCCATCATACATCGGCACTCTCTCCTGCCAATGTAGCTAACTGGGATTCATAATTTATTTCTACCGTGCGACGGTCTTAGGCTGCACCTTTGGTTCTGATCTGCGATCATCTCTGGCCTTACTTCTTATTGATTTAGTTTGGACTGTGCGCTTGTAAATAAGTAAATAAAACGGTTCCACTAATTTCTCTTTGAGAGAGTTTCATAATTACATCCCGGACATACAACACAGCTGACTTAACCGATTTGGAACGTGACCATTAGTCAGACAAGAAGTTTAGAACACAAACTGTCTAATTCGCTCTATTGATTCAGATAGTCTTTCTTACCGGACGATTTTCTATCGTTTGTAAACGGGCCATTTTCCTCTTTCTTCAGCGACTCGTTTTCCGTCCCTTCCATTGTTTTTCCATCCACCGCCACACGCACTGCACACCTCACCGCAAATCTCGAAAACGGAACTCAACCTCCGATTTCATAGTCAATCCCACAGAGGTGAGCCTTGCAGCGCCACTCTGCGACTGGCCGAAATGACAACTGTGAGCAAACGTTAGTAATAGCGTCAATCCATCGCTTTTCGTTAAAGGCTATTACTAAAACCTTAATTTCATGGTTACTTGCATTGACAGTTTATAAATAACACGAATTTTTAATATCCTTGCAAAGATCAACAATAGTTTAACTACCTGCAAATGACGTAACTTCCAGCACATAAGCTGTCTCTACTAAATATTCATTCTTTGTTCCAGATTGTTGCTTCGTTGATATCTCTAATAACAACCGTGAAGACGGTGAGGCGCTTGTGTGACCCAGCGACCTCTTGGCGTTACCTGGTGCCTGGTAATGGTGATCTGCGATTATCTTTAAGTGACATTTGAGACGTTTGGAGTTTAATGTTACGAATACCAATAACATCAATAAATAAATCAATGGACGGTCGAAACTAAGGCCGCCAAGTGATACCTCGTAGGCCTACAATGGGCCTACAGAGCAAAAGTCGCTAATAGGTCGATGATTCTATTATCATCCTATAACCTAAGAACAAAAACATTAATATAGGACAAAATTTGTTACACTTTACAGTAAGATCTAGAAAATCGTTGCGTATTCAAAAGTAAAATTTCGGTCGCCTTTTAGGCCTTATATGCGTTGATCAATAACCAAGACTTCGCAGATCTCATGACGTAGGCCTATAGGCCTACGTCATGAGATCTTTGTTGTCTTCCGTTGGGGCATATGCATGGTTATCATAACGACGTTGGACAATATTGTTCTTATCACCTGCAGTAGGCCTACGTAAGCCCTACTTTAGACACATTTCACAGTTTGCAATTGCCTAGGCCAGGCTACGTAGAAATCTAGCAAAACTTTAAACTCAGGTCGGTGTTGTCTCAGTAGCCTAAGGTTAGGTCCCTAATCACCAGTTAACGCCCAATCTAAGGAGTTGGGTATACCCGGTAACATATTTCGCATCGATTCCTTGTCGCTACATGCTGTCAAATAATTAAGCACATACGACGTAGCCATTAATGCTACAGGCCTACATAGACTTGCTGGTGTTTTTTTTTAAATTTGACCATGTCTCACATCATGTACATGACGTGATTCCTGTTTACCAATGATTTGAAGCACGGTCTGGGTCTGCCATGGCGGTGCCAATTAGGAAACGCCCAATGCAGCTTGCCTATACTTACAAGAGCTCTGCCACTCCATCTCGGACTTGGCTGCTGACGGAAATCTTTGATCAGGCAGTGACGTTTTTAGCCATAGGCCCTAAGGGGCAGGCCGCCCCAGCGCCCCTGTTAGCCAGTGTTGTGTCAAAAATGGAGCCCCTCTACCTTAAGTTGCACTCGCTGTAATTTTCATTTTTTATAGTATAATATTTCATATTGGAGCCTAAATATATCCAGTTAAAGGCCTGTCCTTATTAATGATAAATAAGTTGTCAGGCATGATTTTGGCGCCCAACTGAGCACTATAGGTCTACACTCATGAACCATCACAAATGGCAAACCCACAAGTATCAGCTGTCTACAAATGGGCTGTTTGAGGGTTAAGCTATGCTCATTTTACACTCATCATCAAGGGTGAATCCAGAGGGTCATGGTCCCATAGCGGAGTGTGGCCGTTTGAAACCGTTTCCACAGTTCTCCGCTAACCGATCCTCTTTAGTGCCGTGAGTTGGGCATTGGGGCTAGGTCATTCTTCGCTGCTTCATTTTATTCTGGCGGCAATAAATTAATGGCTAATGTGCTTAAGATTGAAATAGCTACGGAGGGAATGACCTAGAGGTGTGGAGGTAGCAAGAGTTGAGGCTTTGGTGAGTTCGCAGGATGGATCTATTACGATATTTCTCTTAATTATATGGGAGGTAGCTTCTTCCAACGAGGCAGGTGAGCAATGGTTATGTATACAGCGATGTGCAAATTTGAGGGGTGAATGATGAGGTGATGAAAGGGCGGCGCACTGGAAGCAGTATGAGAATGTGAGACTGTAAGAGAAACGAGTAAACTATGTAGTTGAATTGAATCGTAAACAACTGACTGAGGTTATGAGGACTGTGAGGATGGCAGTTGTTTTGTGGGTGAGTGATATTTATACTCGACTTAAAACTTTTCTATTTACCCTTGCCTTATAGACTGTCTTTCTGTCTCTTAGCTCTGACCTTTTGGATCTGACCTGATTTCGAACTTGTTTTGGGGCACCGTCGGTTGATATCTCGTGCGTTTTTATGGCGACGCTATAGAAGTTTCTTGTTCATAGTCATACTCAGAGGCGGAGATTTCGTGGGGGGGGAGGGGGAGGGGGCACTCAATGAGAGGGATAAGAAATGTGGGAGGACACACGTATAACGTACGTACGTGTCCCCTCTCTGCAAAATGGGAAACTTGTCCCCTTCGATCCCCAGGGATCGCCGCCTCTGGTCATACTCAATTTCTTCTGATACTTTGAGCCAGCGGAGTGATTTTAGGGCAGGAGTTATATGTGATGGTGCTTGGGATTTTTTTGGAGAGCATTCTCAATAGCTTGGAGGCGGTCTATTAGGGTGAAGTCTATGATGAGGAAATCTGAATTGCAGTAGTCCAATGAAGCATGAACAACAGAGTGAACAGACCTATAGCGGTTGATAGGGAAACATTAAATTGTGGCAGTTTATTGCTGAATTTGACATACATTGCAGATGATAACGTGTATTTTTATTGTTTAATATCGTTTCGTACTAAGTTAAAATAATTTTGAAATTTACCACCATGGAATGACATGGACGAATCAGCCGGTGACGCTAGTCACTGTGATAAATGAAATCAGTCGACAAATTAGTGAAGCATCTAGACGTAAATTGACAAAAGAAGCTATAGTCTCAAGAGAGACGCAAGTAAGTATAGCCTAATCAATTAACATCATGGCTAAACTACCGATAGTTCAAACTGCTCAATTATTTGAAGTTTCGGCTGAAAATAAGTCGGCAACTGAGCTGTCAATCTTCCAACAAAGTATTTGTCTCTTCCAGTTATAACTAGCTAACTGTAGGCTAACTGTAACTGCTGCTTCTGAAGAGGCTTCAGTGCATTGAATGTCATCAAACGTAAAAAATAACACATGAATGTCTATCTGGATAGACATTAATTTCAATTGAACGTGATCTTGCAGAGGACATTTACTTTTAATCAAATAAACGATAAATCGTTTTACTGTAATCAAATCACGCATGAGGCATAAAATATAAGCCAAAACTAGAGGCTAACCAAATCTCTTTCTTAGACCAACATAGCTATACTATTGGCAAGTTCAAAATTCTCTGTTTTGATAGATGTTTGAATCTGCTTGGAAATCGGACTCTGCCCTTCCTAGGGGCTGGTACTACCCTTTTGACAACCCATTTGATTTTAAGTGTAAATATGATGGTGCCCTACGCTTGGTTTCGAGTGGCGCTTTAGAAGTTTGGAGTGAACGAGTATGACTACCATTTGGCGTGTTCGGATAATATAGAATTAATTTACTAAATCAGTCAATTTTGCGGCGCCAAAGCATCCTCTGAAATTGCCCTCTCCCCCACGCAATAAAAGCTAAATCCGCCACTGCTATAGTTGGCCTAGGTCTGGCTACATTTGTGCGCTCTTAAAAGATGCAACGTCGAACCTCTTCAGTGATTGGGTCGACCATATGGATCGTGATATTCCTTCGGATCTGTGTGCTCTTTTAGACACAGACTCCGCACAGGCCCCTACACCTGTAAAATAGGCCCCTATATATATATATATTCTTTTTTGCCATGGCAGCGCCTCTGAGTGGGTTATCCCTGAAGGGCGCAATATAAGCCCTCTGAATGAATGCGGGAAAGAATGAATGAATAAACTATGTCTGATGAATAATCAGGACTGATTTTAAGTATTGTGATTGGCCGTAACTCTGTTAATAATTAGGAGAAACTTCTGAACGAGCAGCAATTGAACCAATGCAACGATTAAAACATTTAATTCCATGGTTGTTATATTGCCCATACTTTGAATTATTTTATAGTTGGGAATCTAGAAAAAGAGTTTTGAACACTTTGGAGCAGTTATTAAAATGCTAAGAAACTGATTGAGCTGATTGAGCTGAACTCTCCAGACAAGTGAGATGCACTTTCGAAGTAACTTCGACTTAGCCTACCGAGCCCTGAGCTGACATGCAGCATCAACTACAGTCAACATAATTGTTTACTACTGCAACTGGCCTAGTGGTCTACGTGACGCATTCGAGAAAGCCATTCAAATTCATTCTTCTTTAGCATATTATTAGAATACTAGATTCAAGTGTGTAGAAAATTGTATGTCGAACTCTGCAGTGAGCTACGGTTGTCAACGAACTGTTTGTTTTTATACAAACTCAAAGACGGCGTCTTATTTTGGGTTTGGATCAGGCCAGTCGAAGGACCGATGCCCGAATTCGATGGCGTCTCAAGATCGAGGTCTTGGTATTGACTTTCATTCATTCATTCATTCATTCATTCATTCATTCATTCATTCATTCATTCATTCATTCATTCATTCATTCATTCATTACAGAGATTTATATAGCGCCCCTTCAAAGGCTACTACTCAAGAGCGCTCCCGGCTCCAGCACGTTTAAAAAGAACAGTTTTAAGGCAAGTATAAAATGAGTCTGAGTGGACCCTTGGTGACAACCGTAACGCCAACGGGAGCATGTTCCAGAGCGAGGGGCCAACCTCTGAGAAGGCACGATTCCGTTTGGTAGTTGTACGGGCAAATGGGACAATGAGCATGCCTCACTCAGTAGAGTGGAGAGAGCGACCCAGTACACTCAAAGTAGAGTAACAGTGATATCGAAGACAGGCAGGGGCGAGACCTAGCAAGGACCGCCATACCTCAGAGATGAAGGCGTGAACAAGGGTAGCTGTGGCGTCTGGAGTTAGCGAGCGGGAAACAGTTCGAAGCTGACGCAACTGGTAGTATAAATCACGGCAAAGACGGTGAATATGAGAGGCAAAGGTGAGCTCTTGGTCCAACATGACTCCAAGGTCCCGGACAACATAGTCAATACATGGAAAAATACGGCCTTAATAGGTGCTATAAAATATTCGTTTATTGAACATGCTGCGGCTTTCAGCAGGTAACACTCGAGTATAAAGACAAAAAGTGGATTGTTGTCAACGATCGTTATTTGTTAATGATATTTAGATTGCACAAATAGAACTCTAAAAATCAAATCAAACCCATTTTTAATTTCCATACATCAATTAAATTATTGTGAAAGGCAATTTGGCAGGCACATGTAGGCCTACTGTAGGCCCATATGACAAAGTCCATGAAAACACCCAAAATCTCATTATAAATGAGTGTTTAATGCCCAACAACGGGTAATCCAATAAGGGACATGTGCCATTGACTCTGAATTCACGTGTACACATCGGAAAGGTAGATGGCAACATGTTATGTGTTGGCCTATAGTTGCAAACAACAGCTGTCTTATGTGAAATACCGGCCTGGTATCTTTTATCGGATGTTGTAACGATGAATCCGCTAGAGCTGCGCATACTCTATAGGAACAATCTGCCAGCCTTCTATCGCATCCTTGAGTCTTTTTGGTTTGGCCGCAGCCTGGCTGGGAGAGCCTCTGAGTAGGTTTCTTGAAGGGGCGTTATATAAATTTTAGAAATGAACGAATGAATGAATAAGCTAAGTGCACCTTTCCCCAAACCAACTCACCCTCTGATCTTCCCTTAGAGTCCAATATCTATCTATGTCCTCTATGGGTTACACGTTTGTCTCCACTTATTTCTGTCGGCCTCATAGTTAGTCTCGTTGATCTAATTATTTTCCATTTCTGCGTCCCCCGTCTTCATCCCTAAATGACCAGAGTGTCCACTCCTTCATGCCTTGGCAAAACAACCTCTGGCCGAATCAGAAGCTGCGAGGCGCCACCTGGTGATGAGTTTCGCCATTTGTCTTCGGACGGCCTTGTGAAGCACGATGTAGAGCAGACCGTTTCCGAGACTGGCGTAGAGATAGAGCCATTTGAATGCGAATCGAAACCCCAATGGTACTAGGTCTCTCGACGCCGCAAATACGCCGGGCAGGTAGGTCGCCAGATACACGACGCTCATGATGAACAGGTTACGAGACGACCTCACACTGTTCGCAAACAGAGTCAGAGCCGAAGGACTACTTTCAGCTCCCGTTCTTTCAACACTTCCCTCTGCTTTTGTTCCACCTCCCCTATCTCCGCCTTTTCCTACTTCAAGTTTAGTGCCATCTGATCCTCTACCGCTCCCTACTCCGTTTCCTCCTACGCTTCGTCTGCAGTCTCCTTCCGGTTGTGTTCTTGCTCCTCCTGCTCCTCCTCCTCCTCCTGCTCCTGCTCCACCGCCATCATTTGTCACTCTTGATCCTCCTGTTGTCGACCCTACTATTTCTCCTGACGTTTGGATACCACTCCTGATAGCCATGGGATGAATTAAACGCACTTGATTCCTGACGACTAAGAAAATCTTCAAGTAGCAGAGGAGAATGACGACGCAAGTGGGTGCGTACGTCATACTAAGCCACGCACTGGCGTAGACCTTCGAAGTCCCGTAAGGTAGAAAGATGTCATAGTCGAAAGCGAACGTTACTCCTGACATGATAGAGATCAGCTCTAACACGGGGCCAATGACGTGTAGTATCACTAGCATGACACTCATCGATCGGTCGGTGAAGACGCGAAAATACGTCAGAGGGTAAACGATGGCCGAACAGCGGAAGATGGCCAGCAGAGCGAGGTGCCAGTTGGAGCAGACCGTGAACGCCGTTGCGATGAATCCCTGAAGCGTGATGACCCAAGTTGGAACCGTCTCTGGGTCGATCCAGGCGACTGCTCCGGCGATTGCCGGAAGCACGGAACCGAGCCACAAATCAGAGATGCACAGCGATGCCATCACCTTGGCGACCATGTCGTCACGCATCGATGGACTTTGGAAGTGAAGAGCGATGATCGGAATGTTGACACAGAGGTTGGCGGCGAACAGCAACGTGGCCAGAATTGCCTGAGCGTAGGCTGCCATCTTCCAGTCGATCCACACACTTGGCGATCAATCGAAGATTGTCTTCCGTAGATAAATCAGACTTGTAACAAGGGAAGGATTTACGTAAGTATAGCGCATCTGTTGTTACACATTATCATTTGCTGAGCTGTAAACGGGTACTGGGTACCCGCCCACAACTGGGTACCCGGGCTGTACAATTTTGGCCGGGTATACCCGTGGAATGCCCATAACGGTGCTGCGATCGGTAATACTATTACATTCCAGATTTGTATATGCACCTCTAAAAAACACATCTTCACTCTGCAGCCCTAATCGTTAGTCACCGCTCTGGTACTAGCGCCCGGGTCACGACACTAATATTATCCAACGGTCACGGGGTTCACCTGATCATAATCAATAAATCAATAAATCAATTAATAAATCAATCAGTTAATCAATCAATCATTCAATCAAACTTAATTTGGCGCCTCTTCAAGAAATCTACTCATATGCGCTCCCGGTCCATCCTCGGTCAATAAAAGAGATTTCAGAGTGCGAATGGGGTAGAGAGTTCCTATAGGCGTGAGACGAAGATCGAATGCGTGAAGGTTATTCCAAGCAGTCGCACCCACAACCGAAAGTTAATAATCGACCCTCATGCACGACTCGAGTCGCGACTTGTACCCGGATTCCCGTTGAAACATTTTAATGGTTCATCCGGGTAGCATTTTGAAATATTTTGACAGCTAGCTCTAGTTGGCTTGGCTAGAAATTGCAACAGTAGGCGAAAGTCAGTTGCCCAAAATGTGTAGTGTATTTTTTTTAGAATGCGATACAATCTTATGCATTCAAACGTGCTCTCACCTCAGTTGGCGCAAATAGTAACAGTTGGCGCAAGAGATTCGTCTGTGATTCTAAAACATTCGTATGCACGACGCTCTTCTCAGTTGCTCTCCAATTCTCCACGATTCCAATCTATGTTAAACGTTTGCTAAACTCGAGTTTTATAATTTGTCAGCAACACTATGAAATATTTCTTATGAATAAAGACGATTAATTTAAGCGTCTACTAATGCTGACGATTAGATTCTCTTGCTCAGTCTGTTAGTAGAACAAGCTCTGGATTCACAAAGACATGGCGCATTAAGCCAACAGGCACATGTAGCGGCTCAACTGGTTGCCATGGCTCTCTCTCGCAAAAGAGAGGCTGTCACATACAGAAACCAAAGACGCCGCATTAGCAACAGAAAATGCGGACTCTGCTGCATAACGTATACCTAAGAATGACGTATACTACACAGAAATGCATGAATGTGTCGCTAGAGTGCGCTACTTAGGCCTCCTTCTGTCTCGCCTCATCTTCCTCGTCTACGCCCAGTGGCGTAGCGAGGCAAAGTGCCGCTTGGGGTGAAGGTACAAAATGCCGCCTATGTCTTATATTTCATTAACTTTATTCTTGCGCATATCCCGTGATATGCACAAATGGGGGACATAAGCATAAGACGCCTGTTTTGAGTGTTTTCATTACATATATTACGATTATTCTATTCAGTATTCAATTCATTATAGACTACATAGTTAGTAACAGCATCAGCAATAGCATGCACATTGCGCTGTCAGAATTAAAACTGTTTCGCTAATTAAAAATCCGCTATCATTTGATATAAAAATAAGAAAAAAGAATAAGATAGCATTAATTAAGAAATAAATCATTTATAAAATTAATAATAAAGCAAGCCTCATAATAAAGTTACTAAACGTCTTGCAGGCTAGATCGAAAATTACAAAGTTCACACAAAATTGAAACTAAGCAGTAAAAAATTTACTTTTTATCTCTACATATTGAACAGAAAGTCCTAAATAATATCAGTTAATCATGCTTGGAGCCTGGGACCATGGTAAGTCTGGCGGCTGGTGACAATGACAAGTGGCAGAGGTATTTTACCAGGGCAGTTGTACTTAGAATATACTAATAACTGGTTATTTATTATACAGATTACGGATACGGTACGGCTTCCTACTTCCATTCCCTCTAAACTAAAATATTAAACAACATGGCTATAGGCTGTAGGCACTTGGCACTGGGCAGTGGTTACTTCCTGGATATTTTCGCAACTAAATGCAGTCAATACATTCTATTAAACGTACAAAAGTAAAAAAAACATAAAATAAATGAATATATTTTAGCTGTAGGGGCCTAACTAAAGTTAGTGTAAACATATTTGGCCGGTAAGTTGAAATCAAGTCTAGATGAAAATCATAAATCTAAAAAACAGCGCAGATGATATTGTCAGTTGCAAGTTTGTATTACATTAAACGAAAGAGGACGCGAGTGAATTTAATTTCGCCATTTCTTTCGTACATATCGAATGAAATCAATTTAGTAATAATAATAATGTCTAAACTCTCTTTTGCTCCATGTCTATATCCGACACAGGAAGCCGCTTAGGGTGCCAAATTTTAGGTATAATACGGTTATGTTTTCAGGAAAAAAATTTATGATGATATAAAAAAAATTCATAAATTAGTTATTAAAAACTGGCTTTAAACTAATTCCAATTCCAACAACTATAGTCAATTGAATCTCCCGCCCTTCCCCTAATTTTTCTTTGCCAGAATCGTCTATACACTTTGAGAAAAAACATTTCTATGTGCCCCGTACAGTGTGTGCTTGAACCCATATTTTCTCACATCTCACTGTTTATGCAACGGGGTGGGGCGCTCTTATAATAGATGACTCCGAAGGTCGCCAAATTACCCGAGGACTGCTCTGATGTCTATAAACACTAGGTACCATTCGATCATGTCGATGGTACTTTGGTAGGCTATATCGTGCATGTTAGTTTTAAGTCGAGAAAAAGCTATAACGCATTGTGCCAGGTTCAGACAAGAACAACAAAAATCTTGAAGAATGCAACTTATACAACAATAATTTTTTTAAATATTTTTTTAGCAAAAATGCCGCCCCTAGGACAAGTGCTGCCTGGGGTAGTTCGCCCCACTCGCCCCCTCGCTACGCCACTGTCTACGTCCTGTTATGTCTTTCCACTCTTGAACTCGGTTCCTCAGTTCTGCATCCCAGTATGTTTTCCATAACTCTTCGCCTAATACCCCTCCCCATGGAAGATTGAAACTCGATTCATAACATCTCTGCATGTATATCCATTTCCTTGCCCCAAATAGGTCTATATGTCGTATGCCATCTGAATTGACGTAACAGACATTCGTGAGATTCGATTTACAGGAAAAGTAGCTAATCTTAGTGAAGGTAGAATGTATTACAATGTAAGCCTATATCTGTACTTGTATAGACCTTATGCTCAAACTCGCACGCACATGTACATAGCTTATGTACAAGCTAACCTGCAGCAGTCACTGGCAGTCAGCGTGTGAAGGCGCCTATTTCAGAGCTCCATGAGTCATACGTGATTTCATATTCGTGCCAGCGACTTCCTTCCGGTCTGTCATCCAGACTGAGATTACGTTGCACAGAGAAATCGTGCATTAAGATAACCAATTATGTAGCACCTAACGCTAGTAATAACCCCGTTCCTGCTTGTGGTGGTCTATCAAAATTACGCAAAATTCTCAGATGAACACTTCTGCAAACGGAAGAACGACCGGAAATTACCGATTCACTGCGCTACATACAGACGAGTGACTACTTCGCTGGGAAAGACGGACAGCATGATCCACACTATTTATTGAGACCAGAGGTTACCAACAGAGGGCGTGACAGTCATTTCAAGGATTGAGGCCATGGACCAATATATAGACAAAGAGGAAAAGTATGAACGTGGATCTTAGAATAGATTGTACGTTCTGCTCACTGTCGTTTAAGTTTAATTTCATTTGCCCATGCAGACACTGTCTATATTCATCATTCATGTCTGATTCCTATTCATGCAGTCCCAGTAGGCCTATATATATATATATATATATATATATATATATATATATATATATATATATATATATATATATATATATAAGACACTGTATACGGTTCAATTTTTGATTCAAAAGTATTAATTTTATGTGCGCGTCTTCAAATATGACAAAATAGTTTTGTGCTTAAAGACAGGTATCATAACGCCGGATATGTTGGAAACATGGGCCTAGTGCAAATCTGTTACCTGTCTGGCAAAATGGGACGAGACTGGATTGGAATGAAATAAAGAATAAGCAACTGAGAATTACCGAGCGGAACCAATTAGGAAGCCATACAAAGAAGCTGACTTAACGGATAAACGATTCATTAAATGTCTTTAAGCAACGCAAATTAAGCCAAGCGATTCCGTCATTGGACTTTTTCTTCAAATATATAGTCTAAAACATGCTGACAAATATGCAATATTTTGTCGAAATATTTGAAAAATATAAATTAAATAAAAGAGGATGTGCGCAAGTTTCATAGTTCGCCCCAGGCGAAAAATATCTTTTCTACGCCTCTGTGTTAAATTATGTTTTTTAAAACACGTTGTCATATCTTTAGATATCGCAACTCATTAAGGAGAGTCTATTATCATTTTTGGACAATTGCTCCAGAAATCTTTTGTACAAGGTGTAGTCCGGTCATTGGCGGAGACTTGGTCGCGGGTTTGGGGAAAAGATGAAAAAATTTGGTTTTGGGACAGGTCGGAAGAAAATTTCTATTCTCAGACATGGGTGTCGTAAAAATAGGCCGCGTCTCGTGCGTCTCCTTTTCTCCATTTCACATGACCCCAAGCATGTTTTTCAGCAACTCCTAAACTTCCTACCTCCATTCCGTACCCACGCCAATCACTAATTAAGAGTACACAACCATGTCCTACCACCCAAAGACGACTCTCGATTTATCCCCAGATCATAATGCAAAAGCATTTACTAATTTGTCATTAATTCGAGCTACTAATTTTCTTCACTGTCGCTCATGCTTAAGCATTTCTACGTTATTGTCAGATTGTGTTATTTCTAAATAAACAAATATCTTATTATTACCGCGGTTTGCTTACCGATGCTGGCTTAATTCAGATTTAGAGATTTAAATTTTGAGTTGGGATGGTCCTTGCTAAGTAATTAATAATAATAATTTAATGATAATAATTTCCGTATAACTTCAAACTGACAAACCGCAGTATGAGTACAAGTAGACAGTACGAATAAAATACGAAAAGCTATTATAGGAGTCGAACATAACCGTTGGCAGCCACGAAGGGCGCCCATTGCTTTATACATCTGATTTTTAACACTTAGGTAAGCGTACAATGATGGCGCGGCATCAATTCAAAAGGACGAGCGGTGATGAAGAATCTCACCCGAACAGACTCTCATTGAAAATGAGGTTATATTATAGGCATATACGCTAGCTATATAAAAGCGTGTTCATTTACATTTCTTTGCTGTTGCGCTAATTAGTGTATTTGATAATGAATAGTTCAAAAGAGCGGATAACTTAAATTGGCCTTGATTAATTAAACAAAAATGAAGAGAAAAGTGAAGGTCAATTCTAATCTTCCATGGCTTGCGTATGCTTTA
Organism: Bimastos eiseni; assembly: GCA_959347315.1. Classification (NCBI taxonomy): domain Eukaryota; kingdom Metazoa; phylum Annelida; class Clitellata; order Crassiclitellata; family Lumbricidae; genus Bimastos; species Bimastos eiseni. The sequence goes on along the minus strand of OY365811.1, from coordinate 12,415,040 downwards.
GGAGTGTAGGGCCTCGTCTCTCTCCCACTCCAGCCACTCGACCACTATATATGTACAAAATGACGGTTTACGGGTTTAGATATACCGAACAGCAATACTTGGGAGCACAGTTGAACGTAGATCTAGAGAACTGAAATGTGATGAGCATCTTTTACTGAGACTAAAATAGAACTAAATAAGTTCATTCCTCAATTCGACGCGCACAAGTGCACAGCGCCGTAAATGGCAAGCCTAAAACATTAAAATAACAATGATGAAAAAACATTGGCAATACTAAAACCGTTCTGGTAGCCAACAATGATGGGTGGGTCTGGTTTTACAATCAGGAGAGATGCAGGTATGTTCGCCCGAACCTATGGCTAAAGTGGTCACTGCCATAAAGCCGTACGCGCAATATATATTCACGGTTATTCCGTCGCAAATAGAATAACAGTTCAAACGGTTTTACATTTACATTATTTATGCGAAACAGCTAATATATATTGCGCTTACCTACTATGCAGTATGAGATTGTGTGTTGACTACTATAATAGTCTCGCTTCATTTTTAAAATAACAAACGCTGTCGCGAGACTAAATCACTCATATATTCAAAGACGGTGAATGCAATAAAGTGCGAAAAACCTATGAATGAGGCTAAGCCTCATAAGCTCTTAGGAACAAAGTGAAGGGAGTTGATAGGAGATGAAACAACGGTGACCGTGAAGGGCAGCCTTAATTCTTTGTAATCCTATTCCTCAAAAGTATAATACATTTTGAAGTTTGCAATAGCTATATAATAATAATTTCGACCTTCATCATGCCGATTAGGCATAATCAGTTCTGAAAGTTATTTTAAAAGATAGTTGGGTCTGTGTGAATGTATTCATCTATGTAGGCCTAATGTATGAATATTTTGTCGAGACTTCAATTCACTATCCTTAGAATTTATCATTTCCTTTCTTGCAGCATGTACATGTATACGATTGCACCGTCGGTTGCTTAGTGCACCATACCTCAAGCAAGCATCACCGCTGCAACCGATACTAGACAACCGATACACAGCTAGGCAGGCACACGTGTACCAGACACAGCATCTAAACCCAGGCGAGTACACGACCTCTGAACCTTAAATTGACATACAGGTCGGCCTCTTATCTCGGCATGGTGTCTGCATCTCACATTGATGAGATTGACCAGTGACAACCCACGAATTAAGACAGCCAGGCACACCACGAACCAGTCTCAGACATTAAGGACAGCCGATTCTGTGGATTCCTTCAAAACGAAATTGAAGTCGTACTTTTTCTCTAAGGCTTATCCTTCCTGCTGACTTCCTATAGGTTTGTTAGGCGCCCTTGCAGTGGTATGGCCGCGTTTACGGCGCTTTATAAATCGTCGTAATTATAATTATAATTATTATTGTTGTGGCGGACAGGCCACAAGGCTTGAATTAATGATTTATTTAAATAATCGGCTCGCCATAGAGTTATTTTACGTATATTTTCTTACTGTGTTGCGTATAGGAGGGAAGACCAATCGGCGGTTTTTAGTTCATTGCATAGCTTGCAGACGCATGAATTGGCTTGAGTATAGCCTGACATGCGGTGCATCGCTATATATGTGGAGCAGTGGTTCGTACTGCTTTATACGTAGAGTGGTTCTCGTACCGCTCCAGAGATCGTGTTGCCATAAAAATGCTACCTCTAGTGACAGCCGCTCTCGCGGTCATGCCGGTGCTGCTTTTCGCTGATCTGGTGGGATAGGCCCCTCTGCCGTCGATCGCAAGATGGACTGTGCCCTGATCGTAGGAGTCAACAGGCTGACAGAGAAAGACCGATCGTGAGAAATGCTCACAGGTCTGAGTAAAGTTCGAGAGTGCGTAGAGACCCGATTGACAGAAATAAATGAAATGAATGACAGTTCTGTTCGGAAATACGGGGAAGATGGTGACCCCGTTGGTGGCCGTGAGTGATACAGACCGGGTGAGTCCCAGAAGGGACAGACGCATATATCGAGAGAGGCATCGGCGGCCGACAGAGAGATAGACTGGGAAAAATCCCCGACCGTGCAGACCGTGGGAGTTCTGGTGTCCGAGAAATAGTCCTGTTGGCTACCTAGATCGGTCATAGTTACTCCTCACGATTTCCAGCAGGTTATCGGATACGTGACCCCGTCGGTGGCCGTTAGAAATAGAGATTGGGTAAGGCCCCGAGCAACCGAACGTTACATCGAGAGAGGCCTCGGTGGCCATGGATACAATAGAAGAATTCCCCAGTGTACACGTTGGTTAAAAGACGGGGAGGGCGGCCCCGTGAAGCCGTTGGAAACAGACTGAGAGCTACTGGTGAAGCCGTTGACAAATACTGGAAAACATGAATGCATTCGATAAATACGGGGAGGGTGACCCCATTGGTGCGTTCGATACAGGGAAAGTTCCCTTTGGTGCCAAAAACCTGATCAATTGCGGGCGTCTCCGCATATTCTTTTCTATTTACGGTCTTCCGTAAATATCTATACTTGGCTACCTAACGTGGTCATACTTACTCCTCCCGTTTACCAGCAATCTGTTGATTTGCGTGTCTGATCGCAATGTCTTAGGTCGCGGTTTCCCTGCGTATCTTTACTTGAGTTACTAAACATAATATCTGTACTTGCGGTGTCCCCGCAGTATGTTTTCTTTATTGTCTTACGATCTTTCGGTAAATCTTCTTGTTGGCTACTTATGTCGGTCATACTTACTCCTCTGGTTTTTTAAGAAATCGGTTCACTTGTGTGTCTAGTTGCAATATCTTGGGTCGCGGTATCCCCGCGAGGCGTCTACTAATTTCTTCTTGTAGATCTAACTACATAATCTCTTTTCGAGGACTTCCTCGAAAGATCTGCCAGTGGTTCGTTCCAGTGTATAAGAGACAGAGTACAATTGCTTCAGAGAAAGTGATTATAATAATACAGGTCTGTGTGAAACATAGAGGTAACGTGGTGACACTTACCTCAGGTGCCGGTGAGAGAATTGAGTCTGAGAAACTAGAGTTGGTGCATTACCGTTGGTCAGAGCTCTAGGTGACGAATACAAATATGTTCCTACGATGGGAAGAATAAACGCAGTCGATAAGAGTTACAGACATGTGAAAGTCTGGGTGATCGAATACTAAAGTATATGACAGATGCAAGCAGGCCGAGAAAGATACTTGTTGGCTACCTAGTTCGGTCATAGCTACTCCTGCCAGTTTCCGCAGGTTGTCGGAGACATGAAAATTCGGGTGGCCGCAAGAGATACAAGCCGGGTAGATTCCCGGAGTAGCAGCCGTACAAACCGAGAGAGCTGCCGGTGGAGCGTTGGCACACACGGGGAAAGTTCCCCAGTGCATACGGGGAAAGTTCCCCGGTGCATCGCTATATATGTGGAGCAGTGGTTCGTACTGCTTCATACGTAGAGTAGTTCTCGTACCGCTCCAGAGATCGTGTTGCCATAAAAATGCTACCTCTAGTTCGATAGAAATATCGGAGAAATTCCCGATGGACCCGCTGGAATTACACGTGGAGGGTGAACACGTGAGAAGAGCACGTGACAAACAAGAGAAAACACTGATGCCGATTGATACCTTCAGGTTACAAGTCAAGTAACCCTTCTTGATGGCTTTATGGTCGTTCGATAAGTACTCTTGTTTGTTACCTACGTTGGTCATAGTTACTCCTCCCGGTTTTCCGAGTATCAGAATATATTACGGTGTTGGCGGACAATTGCCAACGCAGAGGACGGTCAATCGTGTGCATGATAACTTATGCGTGTGAGGCCGGTATGCCGCACACGGAAATTGATCAAGAGGCACGTGAAAGTCTGGGTTGTCCCTTGTCGTCCGATACCCAAGTATGAAACAGATGAACGCAGACGTGAAAGTCTGGGCAGTCGGAAATGGACCAAGAGGCACGTGAAAGTCTGGGTAATCGGAAACCCAGATTAGAGATAACAAGTAGACCAGTAGACAAACAATTGATCGATGCTTAAGTATTACTGTTGGCTACCTACGTTGATCATAGATACTCCTCCCGTTTTCCCGAAGTGTATCTACTTGCGTGTCTGATCGAAGTGATCGATACGAGTACGTTTGGGTAATCGGGTACCCAGGTGAATACATGGTTGCTTGTCGTCACACACAGTTCGGAGAACTGACTGAAGTGCGAGGTTGGGCCCCCTCGTGCGTAGGTCGGATCGAAGATCTGTGTGCAGATAGCGAAGGTTATAGACAGAAGACCTTCACTATCAGAGTCCGTGAACACCATGCCAGTGTCATTTTTATCGAAGCAGATTATATCAGTGTTGGTGGGTAACTGCTAACACAGAGGACGGGTACTTACTCCGTCAATTGTGGTGCATGACAAAATATACGTATGCGGCCGTTTATGCCATATACGGAAATAGATCGAGAGATACGTGTTGAGTAGAAGGCGTGATAGCTGTGTCTAGCATGATATGACGAAGAGTTGTGAGACCGGTAGTGTCTAGGACGACAGAGTTGAGAGAGTTGAGAACAGTAATGTCTGGGAGTATAAGACGTTCAATTTCTACCGATAATTGTCTACGCAGATATGACCTAGGGACTTGTTTCAAGTATATCTGAACCTCGTAACTTAAGAGAACGTTTATTGTCCCTTATTGGCGATAGTTTCAGAGTCACAAGATGCTGAATGGTACGACATCAGGTAGACAGGAAGAAGAGGCTAGTAGCTTGGAAGGTAGACAAGGCGAGAAAGCCTCCTACCGGTGTGATTATGAACCCTATTTTGAGTACGGCCATCCTCAGAACGTTGCCCATCCGGCGACCGCGGAATAGGCAGAGTCAGACCTCGTGACTAATGCAAACAGTGTTACCTTTCTTGGAGAAGAGGCCCATCTTTAATCTTTACTGGTTAGAGCGAACATCCTGGTAGATATAGAGAGTAACCATTTGGCATTGAGATTTGACAGCGAAGTGACTCGGGCGACTTCAGACGTGTTCGCAAGCTGGAGTCGACACCGTCCGTTAGTGTTAGGCAGGCGCTCGGGCGGCAGAACGCCACATTATTATTATTATTATTATTATTATTATTAATGGAAAGGCAACAGCAAGCACACGTTCAACCGCCTCTCACTTCAACTTTTTAAGGGGGTCGTCCTCCAACTTCAACTTTTTAAGGGGGGTCGTCCCCCACTGTCCCCCCTTAAGTCTCCGCCCGCGAGTCCGTTCAATACGCCTGCCTTCTGTTGGCATTTCAACTTATTATCTAAGCCAAAAGCAGCAGTCCCCTCAAGGGAATGCAGGTTAGAAGTGACCATAAGCCACGAGGAAGCTCTCTAGCTAATTATATTGGCATGCGCTACACCAGCTTGTCGGCGCCACTGCAGTATTTAGCGCCACTGCAGTATTTAGCGCCAAGCAATGCGACTCTTGGGTCATTTCTCAGCCTCACAAAAGCGACGTCAGTTGATGTACAGGCACTATATCAAACCAAGTCCACATGCAATAGTCAGGTTGTATGTCTGTTCAGGTGAAAGGTAAAGCCTCAGAGGCAGCATGGTACTGAGCAAGCGTTGTATGTATCCCTACTTCTATCGCGATAAAGGCGCTTCCCTGCTATTCGATTCCTAGCTTTCTGCATCTAAACACAATGCTAATTAGATTTTTTCGGTCATTATGGCTCTTGAGACCTCAGATGATTTCGTTTATATTTTTTATAACAGGTAAATGCACAAAGCAATGCTAGGATTTCACTGAGTCTTAGAACAATGTTCTAACATTTCTCCCTCACAGCTAAATTCTCAAATTTCTAGAGTATCTTAGACCAATTGATTCGCGTATAGCCAACCGTCGACAGAGATCTGTAGAAATTCTACTAGTTAATTATGCTCACTAGAGATATCATTCTCTGCATTCAACATCTCATTGGCGGTTCATGGACAGAAAACCAGTCTGCGGATCATCGTTGACTCAGCACTATTACGTATGTGCTTTCCTTTTAAAGTTCTTTAATTACCGCCGATCATATGCTTACAAGAGGTAATGCTTAATGGGGTTCCATCACGCGGAATATTCTTCCCTTGGGTCCTCCAGTTATCCTTCATTCATCTTGTATGGCAGAGGTGTAACAAGGTTTTGAAAAGTGGAGGGCATAATTTAAAAAAGATTGCGCGAATCGGAAAATTGTTTTTGCCCCTCCCCACTTTATAAAATGTGCCCCCCCCAGAAATGTGAAAAATGGGGGCACAAATTATTTTAACAAAGGTAATCTTAAAAAGCCATTGGATAAACATAAAAAAGAACCGATTTTGGGGGGCACATGGAGGCACTGAGCACTAAAACTGGGGGGCTTTGCCCCTCCAATTTTGAAATTGGGGGGGGGGGCAGAGGGGCTTCTTACACCCCTGTTGTATGGTATACATGCTATATGTACGTGATACTTGATGCTATTGACACGGTGCACGTACTCACGAACTTTGAATGTTCTAACCTTGTTGAATAACAATAGACGAGTATAACGAGTATTAGTGACGGCAACAGAGTTGGACTATTTAGCTTGCTGGTTAACTATACTCTCAGTCCCTGTGACCCATGGATATCTATGTATTATAGACGTTTCCTTGAAGACGATCGTCTCGCAACGCCCCGATTGGTGTCGAGAGAACAACGCCATCCACCAACTGCTCCACATTTCTAAAGCGCTATAGTACTACTGAGCTAAGCGCAGGGTATCAGCTTATTCACAAGCGCTGCGTTGTCTATGATGCTAAGCATTGGTTTGACCTTGTTTTTTGACCTGGCACCGGAGCGAAACGAAGAGCTTGGCTATTGCGGACTCTATTTGAAAGTACTTCAGACATGATGTGAAACTGTGAATTGCGTCTTGATAATGTAAATTGTAAAAGCGACATAGTTTGTTTCAGCAACATTGGCAGTAAAACTCTTGAACCCAGATTGCAAATCCGCAGTGGATATTTAATGGTCCGTGAACGACTTCACGATGGTATCAACCGACAGCTTTAAAAAGTTTAAGAACTTATCAATTGACCCATTTCTAGTGTATTTTTTCATGATAACTTGTACTTTGCACACCGAGTAAAAACAATGACTGGTCTAAGCTGCGCCCAGCTCTTCAATTGGAGCGTACGTGCTCCCAATTAGCCTCCTCCAGTGTGATCATTCTTCCATCTCACCTCTCCTCCGCTTGCACTTTCCTCTGCAGCTTTCCACTCACGACGGGAAACCTAGCTCTTTAAGCTACCCGATCCTGATTCTGCTCTCTCACCAACATACGACCACCATCATCACCGATTTCAAGCGATGCTTGTTCCTCACTGAATTTTGACCTAGCACTGGAACAAACAAATCAGATATACTACCGCCATGCAGCTTGATTTGACATAGCGCTGGTGTATTGATATATATATACTTATATAGCCAATATTGGTCTCCCTGACGTGGCTTTTGTGGGCAAATAGAAACTGGCGACGCCTTAAATTGCATTACATGAAACGAACTTAAGGAAGTAAGCAAGTATGTTCTTTATTAAACCAACTGCATATCCGTTCTCTGGCATGCAATGCATTTAAAAGTACAGCATTTCAATTAAAAAGGATTTTCGCGCAAGCTTCTGTATCTGACCTGATATGGAATAACACGTCGTTCAGTAGCAACGCTGTCCACCCGAGGCTCAACGGAACAACGTTACAGACGTCCATAGACTAGATTAGCAACGAGTAACGCACGCTATTCTTCCACCTTTCAATGACCATCATTCGTATTATATAGTCGTGAAGACGGAGTCAGTTTTACGATTGTCCCAGAGGTCTTATGAAATTGATCCGTTTGTTTTCAGCATTAGCATCGTTTAACGTCTCTCTGAGTGCGGTCTCTTTTCACTTCGTTTGTCTAAGCTCTAGCAATAATTAACGCATTTCTGGGGTATTTAGTTAAAACTTTCGCTTTGTACATCACGTACAATGGTAACGATAACAGTAACAATAGTATCAACAAATAATTATATTATGCCCGCTATTTTTATGTCGCTCAAGTTGATATTCCGAATCATTCTGTTCAATCATTTGCCACCCTTTAAATTAAGGAAAATAATATAATAATAATAATGTCTTCTTTTAATTTAAAAATGGCAGACTCAGTATTATTACAAGTACAATATGATCGAATGACGTCACGGCTATGCAACTATGCAGGGCGCCCATTACGTCTTACATGTACATCTGATTATTTAAATCGCATACTATTGTCAGGTCCTCCGTCAAGAGCTTTATCTAATCCTTCGAGGTTCCACACAATTCCAGCGGACTTTATAAGAGACCTCGATGACCAAGAGAACGGGTTTAATCTTTACTACTACTGCTGTTGCTACTTCTACCACCACCGCCACCGCCACCACCACCATCGCCACCGCCACCGCCACCACCACCGTCACCTCCACTACCACCAGTCTGGCTATCAGTACGTTGGCCATGGCATAAGTGAGCATTCGGGGATTGTTTTTGATGTGCCAGCCATAGATTCAATGGTACAGAGACACTGTAGAGAATAATCCTCCGGTACAATCACAGTTCGAAACCAGGAAGTACATTGTAATCGCACACGATGGTGATGATGATTTTTCTGTCCAAAATCAGTTCCGGTTCCTTTTATGCCATTTGGCGATTTTGATGGGTGAGGTATTCCCCGCTGCCCTCCTCGCAAGCAATGATAGGTCTACGCCCTACAGCCCTACTGTGATTGAGCAACTTATCGATACGCAGTTACTTGAGATAGATTCGAACCTGCAACACTGTCTGTCTGTCTGTCTGAACCAGCGACACTGTCTGTCTGTCTGTCTGTCTGAACCAGCGACACTGTCTGTCTGTCTGTCTGAACCTGCAACACTGTCTGTCTGTCTGCCTGAATCTGCGACACTGTCTGTCTGTCTGTCTGAACCTGCGACACTGTCTGTCTGTCTGTCTGTCTGTCTGAACCTGCAACACTGTCTGTCTGTCTGTCTGAACCTGCAACACTGTCTGTCTGTCTGTCTGTCTGTCTGAAACTACGACACTGTCTGTCTGTCTGTCTGAACCAGCGACACTGTCTGTCTGTCTGTCTGAACCTGCGACACTGTCTGTCTGTCTGTCTGAATCTGCGACACTGTCTGTCTGTCTGTCTGAACCTGCGACACTGTCTGTCTGAACCTGCAACACTGTCTGTCTGAATCTGCGACACTGTCTGTCTGTCTGTCTGAACCTGCAACACTGTCTGTCTGTCTGTCTGAATCTGCGACACTGTCTGTCTGAACCTGCGACACTGTCTGTCTGAACCTGCAACACTGTCTGTCTGAATCTGCGACACTGTCTGTCTGTCTGTCTGAACCTGCAACACTGTCTGTCTGTCTGTCTGAACCTGCGACACTGTCTGTCTGTCTGTCTGTCTGAATCTGCCACACTGTCTGTCTGTCTGTATGAACCTGCGACACTGTCTGTCTGTCTGTATGAACCTGCGACACTGTCTGTCTGAACCTGCAACACTGTGTGTCTGTCTGTCTGAATCTGCCACACTGTCTGTCTGTCTGAATCTGCGACACTGTCTGTCTGTCTGTCTGAACCTGCGACACTGTCTGTCTGAACCTGCAACACTGCCTGTCTGTCTGTCTGAAACTGCGACACTGTCTGTCTGTCTGTATGAACCTGCGACACTGTCTGTCTGAACCTGCAACACTGTCTGTCTGCCTGTATGAACCTGTGACACTGTCTGTCTGTCTGTATGAACCTGCGACACTGTCTGTCTGTCTGTATGAACCTGCGACACTGTCTGTCTGAACCTGCAACACTGTGTGTCTGTCTGTCTGAATCTGCGACACTGTCTGTCTGTCTGAATCTCCGACACTGTCTGTCTGTCTGTCTGAACCTGCGACACTGTCTGTCTGTCTGTCTGAACCTGCGACACTGTCTGTCTGTCTGTCTGAACCTGCGACACTGTCTGTCTGTCTGTCTGAACCTGCAACACTGTCTGTCTGTCTATCTACAAGTGGTACGCGCTGGTGTGGCGCATACTACCTTGCAACCGTGCAAGATGGTATACGCCGCACCAGCGCGTACCACTTGTTGTCACACAGAAAGATATAAAATTGTTCACGACAAACAGACAGACAGACAGACAGATAGAAAGATGGACAGACAAAAACAGACGATAATCAAACTTGTACTTATAAAAGCCTAGATATGCAAACTGACCCTAGGATTTACTTACGTACCGGGGTATGAAATATATGTTATATATAAATACATACACATGCAATTTCTCCTGCGTAGGAGCCTATGGATGGCATACATATGATATGCAAATTTTAGGTTCTTGCAGGCTTCGTATAATTAATATGAGTCTGCACATCTATGCCTATAAATGTATATGCTATATAATGCTTATGCATAAACGTATGTACATGTAGGCACAGATAAATGTTTGAGCTCTAGATATTATAATAATAATAATAACAGAGGCGCACATGGCCTGTCCTGTTCATTGGGTTTTGGCCGTCAAGCAAGACACTGTAATATCAACGACCTTATCCATCGCAGCCTCAACAGAGCCGGTATTCCAGCAGTCAAGGAACCGTCAGGTCTTTCCAGATTAGATGGAAAGAGACCGGACGGGCAGACCCTGATACCGTGGAGTGGGGGGCGGACCTTACTTTGGGACGCAACTGTGGTGGACACAGTGGCCGCTTCCTATATCCCCGAAACAGCTTCCATAGCTGGAGGAGCGGCGGAGATAGCAGCCACAAGGAAACACACAAAATATTCTGAGCTAGAGAAGAAATACACTTTTGTTCCAATCGCTATAGAAACCTTCGGTCCCCTCAATAGTGAGGGCCTCGCCTTTCTGTCTGAGACTGGACGCCGACTTTCGACAACTACCGGTGACACCCGAGAGACAAACTTCCTTTTCCAGAACTTGTCGGCATTGATCCAACGTTTCAATGCGGTGGCGTTTCAGGGCACCATGTCAAGATTACAGTCCACTGACAAGCGGCGACCCAGATAGCATGATAACAGATCCGTTGGCAATGCCAATTAATAATAATAATAATAATAATAACAATAATAATAATAATAATAATAATTATAGTATAATAATAATAGTAATAATAATGACAATAATGAGTCTGGTTTACGAACAAATAATAAATTTGTGGATAATAATAAAGAAATACTAATGAGAAGAAGAATAATAATAATAATAATAATAATAATAATAATAATAATAATAATAATAATAATAATAATAATAATAATAATGATAATAATGATAATGATAATAATGATGATAATAATAATAATAATAATAATAATAATTGCCAACAGTGAGGACGAAATGCAATTGACTGCATCAGCTGAATCCCTCAAATTAATCATCCGTTTCATTACATTGTACGTGAATGCAAAAGAAACGAACGGCCTTTGAAAAGAGTGTTTCGGGCCTACAAGTCGAGCAGAGAAAGGAGACAGAGACAGAGACAAAGGCCGACAGATAGACAAAGTGACAGATAGAGAGACAAACAGAGGGACAGACAAAGACAGAGACAGAGACAGTGCCAGAGACAGAGACAAAGACAGAGACAGTGACAAAAACAAAGACCGAAAGATGGACAAAGTGACAGATAGAGAGACAGACAGAGGGACAGACAAAGGGACAGGTAGAGAGTGTTGGGTAGAAGAACGTCGGCTGGAGGGTGGGTTTGTGATGAGTCATCTTTACGCGTCAGCTCTGCACGTCGTGGTCTACTTTCTCTGCCTCTCCTCCGAACCCTTTGCAATCAACCCTAGGTTCTCTCTGCTGAGTTGCCCCGGCACGTTACAGTTGACGCCCATCTGCGCCCGGCCCTTGAACAAGAGAGCCACGCATGACTTATTCGACTTGGCAGCAAGAAAGGACATAACTCTTTCATCTGTCTCACTCTCTCTGTGTGTAGCTATCCCTCTTTCTCTTATCGTTTCTGCTTCGCTGTGTTTCTTTCTTCATCTCTTTCTGTCACTGCCTTTTCGTATCTCTCTGTTTCATCCCGTCTCTGATGTTCGTTTGCCTGAGTCTCTTTCTCTGTCTCTCTCTCTGTCTCTCTCTATTTCTCTCTCTATCCAGCACTTGAAGCAGTCTCTGTCTGTGACACTGTCTCTGTGTTAGTGATCGCGTGCCTGTGCCTATGCGGTTGGTCTATGAACGACGCCCCAACGGCACGGAAAGGGTGTAGGTTATATGAGCAACAGCAACGGATTTTGCCTAGCTGTAGCTCCTCGACGGATCCTCTCTCTCTCTCTCCCCCTTAAACTCATCCGTCTCTTATCGTCGGCTATTCCACCCGAAGTCCCATTCGCGGATCACCTGGAGACCTAAGTAACTTGACGACAGGATAACCAAGCTTGATCCTTCAGACCGAATTCGTTGTTCACGGAACATTCGCTGTACACGACTCGTTCAAGTTTAGTTCTAGACTGGAGATGGATCGAAGAGATTTTCAGTCGAGCGGAATCAGCTTAGTGATCGTTAGGATATTGTTTTGTTTCATCCTTCTCAACCAGGTATACAAATCAAAATGTTCAAGGACTTTTAGAAGATAATATCAAATATCGTCCAGTCATGTAGGCCTGTGTGCCTGTGTTTTAAAGAGTCATACAACCTTTTAACTTATTGCATAAGTCGTAATAATCGTAGGCCAAATAGTAATATTAATTGCAATCTGAAATTTATAAAGCGCCCATCGAAATCAAAAGGCAGGTCACTAGCTTATTCACGAGGTGTTGTCGAAATAGTGATTCACGGAAAGTCAAAAAGTTGTCTGTCCGTCTGTCCGTCTGTCCGTCTGTCCGTCTGTCCCTCCCTCTCCCTCCCTCTCCCTCCCCCTCCCTCCCCCTCCCTCTCCCTCCATCTCCCTCCCTCTCCCTCCCTCCCTCTCTCTCCCTCTCTCTCTCTCCCTCTCTCTCCCTCTCTCTCCCTCCCTCTCCCTCCCTCTCCCTCTCTCTCCCTCTCTCTCTCCCTCTCTCTCCCTCTCTCTCCCTCTCTCTCCCTCTCTCTCTCTCTCCCTCTCTCTCTCTCCCTCTCTCTCTCTCTCTCTCTCTCTCTCTCTCCCTCTCTCCCTCTCTCCCTCTCTCCCTCTCCCTCTCCCTCCCTCCCTCCCTCCCTCCCTCCCTCCCTCCCTGAGACAGGAGGAAGATCGAGTGGTATGGTTGGTGAAGGGTTCACGAAAACGGGCTTGGAGTATTGTATGAAGTTGTAGGCTAGTGATATGACTTAAGTGGGATTTATAGCCATGACAGCTGTGTGATTTTTGAATAGTATTGATATGATGAAGCTCGGGGTTCCGCTGACGGCTTTGGCTAATAAGTTTCGGTCAAGCTGCAGTGGCTGAAGGATCTAAAAGGCAAGTTTATTGTAAAGAGCAGCACATATTGTTCCTGTGGATTGGTGTTTAGTAAAGCCAGGTTGGTGGTTATTGAGGTGTGAGTTGGAAGATAGGTATTCGTTTAGCCGGGCAAGTGGGAAGGACGATTCATTCAGTTATTATGATATTTTATAAAAATGTAAGAAGGACAGATTGGAGATGCTTCAGATGGGTCGGTAGTGAGATGGGTTTTACTTGCCGAGCTTTCATGTTTTCAGATCAAATTGACGAGATAATCTTGGTGATATGAACACAGTGTTTTAGAGGAGATGTAGGATCTTCATGTAGTTGCAAGTTAACATTTCATGTTGTGAAGAGTTAATGAGGAGTGAAACTTTTGCTTCAGGGTCGGGAGATAGGTTTAGGAGCGATGACTAAGAGGCCAGAAGAGTACGATTCGGAGAGGAAATGAATCGCTGCTGGAATCAGCAAGAAACTTTAGCGAGGAGAGAAGGGATGCGATTTTGTCAAGGAGAATAACAAAATGTCATGTGGGCAGTGGGAGGATGATTTGTCAATTACTGGAGGAGCTGAAATGGATGAGTGAAATGTAGTCTTTTTTCTAGTGTGTGCCTAAATATTTAAAACCATAATAACCATTTAATATATACTTAATTATGGCATATGGGCAGATCATCCGGCCATATTTCGGGCCCCTTGGAAGAGTCGTGACGGGCCTCTAAGCTATCGCTGAAAAACAACTTTCTAGATTTAGCTGTTGAAAATCGTTGATAGCGCCATCGTAAGTTAATTGCAGACCCGGTCCTGGCTCATGAAAATTGCCAACGATTTTCATGAGCCAGGACCGGGTCTGTAATTAAGTGGTCAGAGAAGCTTTAGAGACTTTTGAATTTGTATGGGCGACATTATTTTTTAAAACTCAGGTACAACTATGTCGTATGACTTGTATTCTATACAACGTATTTGCCACCAGCGCATAAATGTATGTGTGTGTATACTCCTTTCCTCTCTGAAGCCCCATCTCTAAGTGGATATGCGGCTGCTGCATTTCTACTTCGGAACTTTTGAGTATAGGTAAAAAAACAGACAATTCGCTGATGCATGAAATTGTTTATTTACATTTGGAAATTTTTTACGACCAGAGCTCATGCATGGTGTTTTAGACTGTGTTGTTATGGCTTAACCTCATTCTCATGCTTCCAAGACATGGTCGTTCAGTTTTTGCACCTATGCATGCATACGTCTATACATGGCTTCACGGTGATGATGACCATGGCGGCGACGACGATGATGATGACGATGATGAAGATGATGATGATGTTGATTGTGATGCTGCTGATGATGATGATAATGATCAGATGATGGTGGTCATGAAGATGATAGTATCAATGATAATCTGAGTCATTTGACAAGATTCATTAAATGCTTTCTATTTTAATTGGTTCGTCAAATTGCTCTTTCTTATCCGATCTATATTCCGGATGTCCAGAGCGCTGTTTATTAAGAGTTATCAAAGGTTAGAAATCGCAGCCCATAACACAGTTGTCCATCAGATCGACGATTGTTCGTATCGTATGTGGGAATTCATAAATCATCTTTTGCTTAGGGGCGGCGACATAAAGTCACGGTCCCTAGACAGAGCGGTCACGGGTTATAAACAATTTTAAAGAGCAACCTTTCTAGATTTAGGTTGAGCAAAATCGTTTATTATACTCTCTAAAGTTAATTGCGGGCCCAACCATAGCCCCTAAAAATCGCACGGCCCTGGACGTTTGCCTCTGCTTCCTCTCGGCGGGTCTTCTCTTGCACTAGGCCCGCAATCTTATCAAAGGAGTTCTCCGCGTGACGGCCCTGCGGAAGTAGGAAAGTCTTCAAGCACAGAAAGGATTAGGGTTGGACCTCGACTAAAATCTTACTACGGATTGAGAGAAAGTCATTCCACATGGAAGGGTTCACGGTGAAGGGCGTTGGACCATGGCAGTCCCTGTCCGAGTAATTAGGAGGTCACGTCGATCCACAGACCTCAATGGACGGGAAGGGTGAGCAGGGAGTACTGGGCAGTAGTTTGCAAAGATATTAAGGGAGATATTATATGTGTAGGCTCTGTTGCGATTAGACCTGATTATAGAGATCCTATGAAATCTTGGTTGTATGACGTATAAAGAGATTTACACATATAATGTTCGAAGTGAAACGAACAGACATCTAGACAGATTGACAAAGACTGGAAACGAGGCTCGGTGGTTATAGTCAGCTGATGAGTTTTTGAATCAGGAGCTCAGTATACTTGACAGAAAGTTTAATGATCAAATGAACAGCGGAAAAGCGATGGCTAACAACACGGTTTAAATTTCACTTAGAAACTCAACTAACATGATGCAACCGTATAACGAGAGATCTTTTATGAGGTTATTGTTGTTGACACTTTATGAACAAACTCCATTGGTTTCCTTTGTCTATTTTAACTCAATCTCCGCCTTATATAGCTTGTTAGGTAATAATACCTGGAAGAAAACTATAGAACGAATCCAAGGAAAAGGTTTTTCCGGAGTCTCAACCTGATTCCGTTTAACCGGAAGCAATCGCTCTTATGCATGTCATCTCTAGACATTCACCACTCCACTTGTGCGTATACATCTGGCTCTACATGTACCTTGTTAAACCACACATGCAGCGTATTTTATTTATGTTCCAAGCAAACACAGCTACACTTGAACACGTACGAGTGTTTCTTCATCGTTGACTGGCCCAAAAATTAGCAGCGATTCAAGTCAAACGTAAAGTATTCAGGTTTTGCTATGATGATTGGCATATATATCGTAGGCCGAACAGGATGTGATTCACAAAGACAAAGTGTCGACTAATCACAAGCACGGCGATAATGAACATAGGCCTATATTATATATGTACATATATATATATATTTGTATATACATATATATATATGCGTGTGAGGTCACCACGGTGGCACCACCGCATGGGGCTACCACGGTACGCGGCACCACTCAGAGTTCCCATATCAGATGGTGGATCTCCCAGAGTTCCGATAGGTCTTTATATATAATGCTGGTGGGGAAAATGGTATCTGGACAATTCCCTGGGACTATTACCCCCGAATTTCCTCTAATTCTACAGTGGACGCCTGAAATTAATCTAGCACAAATGTGCCACCAATAACGTTTTAGATAGGTTTTAAAATAATGCATATCATGAATACATTGCAGACATTTTAGAACACCGCTAGTTAGCTAGCACGCAGAGAGATTGTCTTCACACGCTAATATTTAAAACAATTGCTTCAAATAGTCCAACACTTTCTAGTCCAATCGCTTTTCATATATTCTACAACCATATTTGCGATACGTGTGGAACAGTCTTAATACTTCTTCTTTGGGGTGCTGGTATATGTCCGCCGATGAGTTGGGTTAAGCTAATGTTGTTGAGGCTTTGATCACTGCGAACGATTCGAAATAAGTACCAGATGTTGGGATGGTGGCATGAGACAGCAGACTACATTTTGCGGTTCCACTCTTGCACAACATTGTTTGTGCGTGGCAAGTCGCTGTCACTCGTGAGCGGACAGCCCAAATGGTTCTGTCAAACACTGAAAGTGCTCTAGCTGCGACTACGTCTCAGACGGACGATGTAGTTGTCTTCAAGGTAATCTGTAATGACATCTAAATTATAATCTTCATTCATCGATTCCTGCAGCAATTCAAATGCATTGAGAACGTTGTCGATTGGAACAAAGGCCAGCGCAGTAATCATTCGTATTGCTAGTGAAAAGTCCGCGCCACTGAGGTATCTCTCCTGCAGCCCAAGAGATTGCACTTTCTGTAGATATTTTGTGCAAGATGGAAGAAACATCCGTGAATTACGACGCCGGGAAAGCATTCTTGTGATAGATGCCTTTTCAAAAATCCATCTTGATTGTCAAAGGATGTTGCAGGGCTTGAATTTCCTCAAAAAGGCGTAGCCAAAGCTGGATTAAGCTTTTTATAGGCCCGTTTCAAAAATAAAGTGGAGGACCACTGGAGGCCCATTAGAGGCTTGCACAAAGATATGTGAAATAATGTAGGTATAATTCTAATCGTCCAAATAGCCGTTTTTTTACATGAGGTAGATAAATGTTTACAAAAGACAGCACTTACAAAGTCAACAATAATAATTATTATTACGCTTCATCGAGTGTTAGCCTACGTGCATATCAAGCTGGTATTCTTATAGATAATCTAATTGTCAACCAAATTAAATTTTAAAATTAAAATGAAAGGTGCTTCAGTGTGTACACTACATTTCACTCACTCTGTGCTGTATATAAATCTTAAAATTCTCGACGACGGGACTTTGACGCTGAGAAAGAATCAATAATATCTTGAAAATCCAGGCTTTGGTCGATTTCGGATTCACTGTCTATAAATGTTAGGGTGCATACATAGAATATTTCTTGACCAATGCATGGTTGATCTGACAGCGTTTATAATGCGTTTGAGAGGACCTTAAGGATCGTTAGAAACTGGCAAAGTTAAGTAAATGCGCAGTGACAAGTGACATACACGTTTGAAAATCTGATCTGTATGCAGGGCCGGATTAAGACTCAATGGGGTCCTAAGACAGCGTCATAAAAATGTTTAGCTTAACAATTTCAGCTTTTTTGAATTTATGACAATCTCACTTAACATTTCAATAAACGAGTACAGCTGAAAAAGTGCACAATTTAATAAAATACTTACTCATCAGAAGAATAATCCTTCCTGGATTATTTTTCTTGCATAATCAGATCAAATGTTGAACCTAACCTTTCTTGACCAATAACTGTGTTTTTTTATTCTATTCAGCTGAGAAAATGCGCACTCACCTGAACAATTAGTTACCATTAGTGTTAAAAACATACGCAGCACAATAGCAACATTTAGATAAACTCTTTTAGTGGCATTTTGAAATGTGATATCATTATCATTGCTATTATTAAGGGTATTTGGGTATAGCGCCTCTTCAAGGTGACTACTTAGAGGCACTCCCAACCCCAGCGCGGCCAAATAAAGTAGGCCTCGTCTTACGGTGAGATAGGAATGCCTGAGAGGGGGTTCTAGGAAAAGAGCGGAGAGTGGAAGAGAGACCATTCCAAATCTCTGAATGGTGACGGTGCTTGCATGTGGAACATAGAGGAGTCTTTGCTCAACCGAGCGGAGGGAACGCATGCCTAGAGCACTAATGGTGGGGCTGCAGAGTTCAAAAAGGTAGGCAGAAGCGAGGCCTAAAGGGCATCGCCAGACTAAGGCAGCTATTCTATACTCAAATCGTTGCCTGATGGGAGCCAGTGGAGAACATCTCGCATATAGCTGGATATGTGCTCAAATTTGGGTGCGGTCAATCAGTCGGGCTGCAGAACGCAGGACGCGATCCAAGGAGCATGTCTTGATGGTCCAGTTGTTTGATTTCTTTGCTTTATTGAGATTGGCTATGTAATGTAATGTATAATATTTTGTCTTGATGTATGAGTAAAAACGTTCTAGCTCAATAATTTAAGTCATATGCTATTTCATATCATTTTTTAAATAATACTTTACCTAAAGGATGACTAACATGATGCACTTTTTCATTTATTTTCCATAAGATTCTCACAACAAGGATACACCATTACGGTTGTTATGCTAAGAGAGAATTTTCAGCACAATTAATTTAGTACAAATATAAATCAGTCCAAATTTAGCACAAGACCTTCAAGATTAAAAAATGTGACTGCAGTTTTTTTCTTCTTCTTATTTTTTCTTGTTTACAAGCTCTTTGTTTATTGGGGTGGGGGAGGGTCCCTCCTATGCCCGGGACCATAAGCCATGGCTCAGTTGGCTTATGCATCAATCCAGCCCTGTCTGTAGGTTCAATTCACTCATCAATTTTGACATTTGCAGTGGTGTTTTCCTTGTCGGTAATGATCGAAATTCTTTTAGAAATATTTTCCATTCAATCCACTCATCGTTAATTCGTTGTCAATTTGGCAGCAGGTCCTTAATTTGTCAAATTTACGAGTACGCCCGTTTCAATTGAAACATCTGCAACATGGTTAATCCGGCACTGGGAACAACGGTTCAGGTGCAGTCTTGAAAGTCCCATCCATAAAAAGGGCCCTACGATTAGTAGACCTACACAATTAGTGGCTTATTAATTGTTTTGTCTATCAATGGTTTGAATGCTTTATTGTTTCTGGCTAGGGAAAAGCCATCAATCAAGCAAATGATTAAACAGTTAATTAATTATTAATTGCTCTGTCTATCAATACTTTTAATGCTTTGGGGTCCTTACAGAAATGGGGGATATCCGGAGGAATTTCCCATTGGAAATATCCTAGTGTGAGGAATCTAAGATTTTCTTAAATTCTGAAACTTATGTTTATATTGCGATAGGCATAAGTTAACCGATACTGGCAATTTATTATTAGATGTTTGTTGTTGGTTATCGGAACCAAAAGTGTAATATGTGTGGCTTGATATATACCACTTATCTTATTTGTCATGGCTTTATTTAAACCATTCATATTATTTGTCATGGTTTTATTTAAACCATTCATATTATTTGTCATGGTTTTATTTAAACCATTCATATTATTTGTAAATGGGGGGGCACCATTTTAGAGCCATACAGCCAGTTCTGTCTTTTTAGGTGACAGCAGGGTTCCCATTCCAGATGGTGGATCCCCATGAGTTCCGATACGCAGAATGTCAGTTTCCGAATGAATCTAGCCACTGAATTAGTGGGTGTGCGTATATAAACACACATAGATGTGTATATATTATAAGAATATTTATATAAACAAAGATATATATGTATTCTGGTTGGTTCAATGCTATGATAGCAGCGCAGCAAGAGACGTTGCGGGTTCGGGGTTGATGAGAATCCGCATGGACTAATATACGGACCGCCCTATATATATATACATATATATATACATATATATATACATATATATATACATATATATACATATATATACATATATATATACATATATATATACATATATATACATATATATACATATATATATACATATATATATACATATATATACATATATATACATATATATACATATATATACATATATATATATATATATATATATATGCCCTAGTCTAATGTAGACGTTACTCCCTCTGGTCTAAATTTACCATATCGTATACAGAGAAGTGAATCATCACATTATCATAGATAGGTTTGAGTAAGGATTGATTGTTATGGTGAACAGGGAAATAGCTTTACGACTGCATCCATTGTAGTTTCAAGTTTGTACTGCGCGTGCTGTACCGCATTGACGGCCAGAATAGATGTCCACTGTCCAGGTCCTAAATATGTATGTAGGATATAATATGTATACACATGTATATATTTATATATAATATGTGCTTTATATATTGTAGTTTGAATATATATATGTTTATATGTATTCCGCTAATAGGCAAATTGTATATAAGAGTATTAAATTATTTCATGCTTACGGTGACCTTCTTAGCTGAATCTGCCTTCCTCTTCAGACTTGACGACGCACTCGTGCATAGCGGTGCAGTGAAGCGATGCTGATAAAAAGGTGTGCTCGAAATACAGACTGTGTGACGTCAATCTGTTCTCAATATTGGGGTGTACATGTTAGGAGCATTAAATTACTCATCCACAGCTGATGGATCGCCAAAATTTTTCATTTTTTCACAATTAATTTTTTCTTTCTTCCTAAACCTCCTCGATAACCCAAGGTCGCTCCTTGCTACTTTAAATTTCTTGATGGCGAAATCTATAACTGAAGTGATCTCAGCACAAAGCACAAGACGCGTGAAATACACCAAAGTATTCATCTCCTAATGTACGAGGACCTGGGATGAGAAAAGATGAGACCCTGTGCTTTAAGTCTGACTTCAGATACGCCGCCTAAAAGGAGGATGACAATCACATAATAAAAAAGATGCGCCATGCACCAAATTTCAATGTTGTTATACGTCTTTCTATGTTTCACATTCGACATTTTGATTAACGGCTATACTCTTCGTACCATGGGTCTAAGACATTATCCCTGCCATTACCCATGCCATTACCCATGCCATTACCCCTGACATTACCCCTGCCATTATCCCTGTCATTACTCCTGCCATTACCCCTGCCATTACCCCTGCCATTACCCCTGCCATTATTCCTGCCATTACCTCTGCCTTTACCCCTGCCATTATCCCTGCCATTACTTCTGCCATTACCCCTGCCATTACCCCTGCCAATACCCCTGCCATTATCCCTGTCATTACTTCTGCCATTACCTCTGCTATTACCCCTGATATTACCCCTGCCTTTACCTCTGCCATTACCCATGCCATTACCCCTGCCTTTACTCCTGCCATTATCCCTGTCATTACTCCTGCCATTACCCCTACCATTAACCCTGATATTACCCCTGCCATTACCCCTCTGCCTTTCCCCGTAAATTCACTAAACCCGCTTCTAGTTAAACATATAGCTGTTCATCAAACTACCCTCTAGTTTAAGTCTTGTCTTGATCTTCGCTTCCATTTAGGCAGAAAAATATCATCGCTCCACTTCTACTCAAACTACATTCTTTTCACCAATCCAGCTTCTAGTTATACAAAATTGCTTTCGTCAATCCAGCTTCTTGTTTAAATAGACATCTTTCCATCATTCCCGCTTCAATTAAGGCTGAAATCTTTTTATCATTCCCGTTTCTATTTAAACGACATCCCGTACACCAATCCAGCTTCTAGTTAGACAGAATTCTTTTCATCTAGCCAGCGCTACTAAGGCAAATAAAACCCGCATTACATACTTGTCCGGCGCCCTTATAGATGTCGGGCGCTCGTTTGTCGGGTGCTCTTTTGTCGGCGATTTTCTTGGGCGCTTTTGTCGGGCACACTTTTGTCTGGATGATGATGACGGTAGTGGTGATGGTTGTGGTGGTCGCAGTCGTGATTGGGGTGATAAAGGTGGTGATGGTGATAGTGATGATGATGATGATGACTACTGCTGCACCAACTATTTGTTTCGTATTCGTTGTGGAGCAGAGCAGTGGGCCAAATAGCTATTCGGTATCTGGCCGAATAGTAGCGGTCGGACCGAATACAAATAGTGGTCACGTGATATCTGTTTCTGCACGAGCGGCGGATGATATATCGAGTGGATTGAAGTAACTCTCTACTGCCTGGACCACAATATCGCAGTGTCAGCATTTCTAAGTTTAGTTTAATTAATTCTGTTCCTAGTTTACACAGACTGCTACGTGTAGTTAACTGTTTATTTGCAGTTTATAGCTTTATGCATTAAATTTACTGAGCTGAAACGTTTTGGTCACATTTGATATTTTGAAATTTGTCGGTTGATCTATGTTGTATACAGAACTACACTATAATTCGTATTCGGCTGAATAGTCGGTCAAATTTTCGTATTGAGCCGAATAGTGAAAATCACCTTTTCGGTACAGCCTATTGGAGAAATTTCGCATTCTTAGCTCAAGACGCCGTGTTACAACTAATCCCAGATGATGTGTAACAATCAACCCCGCTAGTACATGATTCTAGTTTTTACCATCAGAAAAGATCTTGTAAAGACCGCAGAGTTCCTTTGAAATTTATTATTAGATTGGACACTTTATGTTCTCTTGCTTTGTCTCATACCAGCGCACGACAGCCAAACGTAAAGTGCACAGTGCACACCCTTTAAACGTTCATCGTCGCTTCTATGTTATTTCTGTGTCAGTAGATATTTGTATTAAATCACTGGGCACAAGAGGGTTGCCTCGAATATTTCTTCTTGCACGTATACTTGGTCAGTCAGATTCAAGCGAACAACATACTATAAACTGTTTCCAAATCCTAATGTATAAGCCTATCTTCACCTCAGGTAGACTGCTGCTTCCACCACCGCCGTTACAACTCCCCACACCACCACTTGTACTACAACTACTGTTAATAATGATGATGATGATGATGATGACAATGATGGTGATGGTGATGGTGATGGTGATGAACTGTCTTCAGGCAGTATTTTAATCTACTGAAGAATGATACACACCTCAGGTAGAAAAAGGTAACATTTTGATCAAGTTTTAAAGCTTTTTCAAGACGTTAAGGCCCGTTATAGGGCCTACTTTAAATCGTGAGCCTAATAAAAATATTGGAAAACATGAAGTGATAAAACGGTGATGCTGTGGTTGTAGGAGATGAGGTTGGTGAGAGAGTTGGATGCTGTTGCCGCTGATCCAGCTGAATTGAACGCCGTGAACTGTAAGGTCGTTGCCCAGTACATGTCCGCAAAGGCCATTAACAACGTGAAAGCTGCCAAATGCTGCAACGCATTGCTGTGGGGCATCTCACTGGTAAAACAATTTCATCCATCCAATTCAGTTGCATCTATATTACAGTGTGGCGTCGATGAGCTATAATCTAATCGAGGTTAAGGAAGAAGGTAAGTAGATTATCGCAGATTATCCGAAGAATGTTGCCGTGGGTTAAATGGCTGTAGCAACTTCGTATCTTCGGTCACGGCCTATGAAGGCAGATGACCATTTATCTGCCTTATTTCATAGTATTTCCACAGGCAGAGTAGCCTATGGTAGACCCATAAATGTAAGTGGGTGAACGGACAATTCGTCGCGGACAATTCGGCGACGACAATTCGTCGCGGTAAAATATCAGTGCATCTATAGTGTCAATGCCGGGTAGTTAGCTCTCTTCGATTTAATGGATTAAACAGTAAACCCATCGTAACGATTTACTAAAAGTCGAACGATTTCGGAGAGGATTTTTCCCAAAAAATCCTTAAAATCTAGTTGAAAATATGCTAGATGAAAGTACCTTCAGGATTTCATAAGCCCTGAGCATATATTTCTTTAAAATTTGACATTAGACCTAAATAGTTTGAAAAACTTTACAGTCTAGTATTATATTTCAGTTCTAATATTGCGGTGTATTTATATGGTTATTCAATGAAGCATTTTCCATCATTTTCATATTATAATTGACCGCGATGAATGTCGGTGATGAATTGTCCGCGACGAGTTGTCCGCGACGAATTGTCCTGCGACGAATTGTCCTAGAACCTGTAAGTGCACTCATTCTCTTCAATCCTGCACCAAACCTAGTTGAATGAATTTACGATCTAATCTCCAGTTCAACTCGTCATCTTAATATATTCTGAGCTTAAATGACGCAATGACGCAAAGATGACGAATGCAAAAAGAGTCCAGGTGTGACCCTTTGAATGTCATCGCAGATGTCGTTGCGTCATATCCTCTAACCGATTTGTCACCGTTTAGTTAATGTTTGGTCTGTTTGGTCGGATTTAGGAACTCATTTGCAATGCATGGTTTTACCGGCTACCAAATGCATCTGTACACGAACTCATTAAGTAATTACTTATTTGTTTAATAATATATATTAATGACTGAATCATTGATTTCTTGGTAGACGCCTGACGAGGTGACAGGGTGCATCGCTGATAAGATCCTCGTCGATGACAGTCAGTCCACCGATCTGGTCGAGTACGCCTGTCACCCAAAGTCCTCCGTCAACTATCGGTCGAAGAGAAGTCTGGCCTTAGACTTCAATTACACGACTAACATCAACAAGAAATGGCCTCTTCCCATCAACTACACCATCAGGCTTAACCTCCCCAGTAGGAAATTTTACACCTTTCGTTTTGTGTTCTTACATTCCTCATTCGTGTAGCGCCTCTACATATAATGGGCCTCAATTGATTTACTAGTTTCTTCCCAATTGCATGACGTCTCGTTTCTTTCTTCGCCTTTGATGTCCCCTTCCCTTATTCACACATACTTGCACCGGGTATTTAGAATTTAGGTTGTGTCAATTGTTTCTTCCAGTCTTCAATTAAACTAAGACATATAGGCCCTAAATAAAAATATATTTAATAACTGAATGAAGATAGATAACAACTAAACAAATTTTTTCGCCTCGTACAGACGTTGCGCTGACCAACAGCACCATTCATGACGTCATAGATTATATGGGAAAAGAAACGTGTGTCAGTTTTGCTTTTGATCCACTGAATACAACAGGAAGCCTGGAGTTCTTGGCAGGAGATGGGTCAGTCAGTTCAATTATTCATTCCCCTTCCTTCATTATTTCGTTGTTTATTCCCTTCCTCACTTCCCTTCTTCCATCCTGATTTCCTGCCCTTTTTCTCTTCATTTCTTCCATTCTCTCCTTCCTTAATCCTCTTGTCGTAATAATTACTCGCATATTTGAATATGCATGCATGTATACGTACATACGAATACAGTT
>OY365811.1:12293099-12388099 GCA_959347315.1 Bimastos eiseni | reverse complement strand
TAATATAAAAAGAAGGCGAGGATGGTGTCATTGGATCGGCTGATGTTCTTGCCACGGTGGCCGATCGGTTAGAGCGATCGGCCCGTAACACTCAGTGTGTGCTGAGTGAGCGGGTTCTACCCTCGTCCCAGGCGTCAGTCACTGTGTAGGGACCTTGAGCAAATCCTTCGCGCACAATTGCTCTGCAGTACAACTGCATTTGCGCAGTCGAGGCATGTGCACTTCAGAGCAAAGTATGTTAGAAGAAGGGCAATATCAAATTTTAAGATTTTCAATTTACTTCGTGTGCATGTAGTTTGGTGAGAATCTAAACCTGATGACTACTGCTCTTGGTTTGGCCGATGACTCACTGAGACCAGACAGCTCCAACTACATCTTCATAAACGAGAGCAACCTCGACTCTTCGAACTGTAAGTCGTCTTGACTAGGCTCAGGCATGTTTAACTCCGAAGATTTTCAATTTTAAGATGTTAGATTCAAAGACGCTAAGTGCTTGCGTGTGAAGCACCAATCCGTATAACTATTGTGGCTCCTAGAAAGCATTTTAAAATCTCCACTTGGTTTCCAACAGTTTATCCGTCAGTTGTCATTTATATAATTTGATAGCCTCTGCCTAGATACTTTTGTTGGGGGGCTATATAAATCTCTGAGGTTATTGTAAACTTGCAATGGTGGTTCTATTTACAGATCCCAACTTCCCGTTGTTACCACCAGCTTACATTACATACAATCTTCCGTACGATTACGCCTCCGTTCTTCATGCCTTTCCTGTGGTAAGAAACAGTGGCTATGAATTATGCCGACTTTATAAAACGACGAGGTTAATGGTGATTGTAATGATAACGACGACGACTATAACGGCCACGATGACACTGGTAACCTAGATGTTCAAATGCAGCGCACAGTCTTTCAAGACTAGTTACCAAGAATTCCTTTCCAATTCGTTGACATGACGGCATAACCGACCAATTCTAGGAAAAATAGGCCTATAATATTCTGTTCAAGCGAAATTGTCACGTGATGCTGATTATCTGATTGTTCATTGATTGACAGCAAACGACGACGACATTTAACCAGATAACGTATCGAACGAACGAGCCATGGTATCAGAATACTATCGGTCAGAGATCTCAGCTGTCCTTCATCGATACAAAACTCATCAACCTCATCTACTGCTCAGGTCAGTTGGTACAATCGCAGCTCAGAGGCGGCGATCTTGTTTGACAGGTGGGGGGGGGACACACAATGGAGGGGGTAGGAAATATGGGGAGACCCACGCGTAACGTGTCCCCTCTCTGTAAAAGTCGCTCTCGACCCCCAAGATCGCCGCCTCTGTCCTCTTTGACTCTTCCCCTATACCTCTTTCATTTCCATGAATTCAATGTCATGATGACATTCACCTTCTATTCTTCTACCAGTTTTCCATTCCTCCAACTCCCTTGCCCGCCCTTCCACCTATTTCTCATTTCCATTGGTCCTCTCTTCAGCCTCTTAATTATCCTTCTTCCCCACCTGCCTTCCTCCTACTTCACTGCTCCTGTTCCTTCTCCTCCTCGCGAGTATTGTCTACCTCCTCCGTCACGTACAGCTCTTAAATCGTCATTAGTTGTTGTTATTTCTTCGTAGGAAAGTGTTCTGGAGTGACGTTGAACTGCGAGAGAGGTGGATATCCAGACCCGAATGACTGCACCAAGTGCAAATGTCCCGATGGATGGGACCCAAGCGCTGGATGTATGACTATCATTATACACGACACTAGTAAGTTTTTCAGGCCATGACATTCGAATGAGCTTAGATGTACTCTGCACTCTAAAGATTAAAACTTAACCTTAGTAACCTTACATAATCTTGCCTTACATTTTTCTTACTCTGTGTGAATTTTCTTTGCTTCCCGTTACTCTAATTTGCGGTAAATTTTCTTATTTCATGCACCTTGTCCAATCTTAACATACTCGCGTTTTCAGATCCTGACTGCCTAAAATATACACCATTGGCGTATATAAATTAATATCATTTTTGTACATCATCTTCTCTTGTCAAAACCGTTGACAGAAATATCCTCACTATATATGCTCACCCTTTATTAAGTGTCTATTTACTTTAACCTAAGGTTCTTCATCGCCTAATCCAACCTTGTCTTGAGTCCTCTTTCCTTGTTTTACCTTGTTTTACCTGACATTCATCTATCAGCCTTTAAAATAAATAAATAAATAAATACCAAACGTATTGAATTGAATTACCATAGTCTCGTAGAATTTGGTGAAAATGTATAAATCATACAATATTGACTAATCTACATCAAAATGAACATCTGCCATGCGGTGGAAATTTTTTAATCATATTAGCTTTTAAAAAGCATTTCAGGCACATTCTCAAAGCCTGGCTGCGAAAAGCGGTGTGGATCTATACTAAAATTATATAAACTAATATTATTTTTTCCTTACCTGCTCCTGCCATGATCGCTGACAGAAATTCCAGACTTCCATGCAGAGAAATGTTGGGTCCTATGGCAGAGAAATTCCTGAGCCCTAGACAGTCACGGGCCTCTTAGACGATAGCAATAGCTGATAGGCACTGTAAATAATTATTCATATGTTTGAGGTTTAAACCACTTTTAAATGTCGTTAATAAATAATAATTAAAGAGACATAAACTAAAAACTTTGTATAACCGTCAACTGATCATACTATTTTTCATAAGTTGATTGTGGGGTCGGGCCGCTAAAAGTCGTCTGGACCATGGGCAGTTGCCCCTCTGATCCCTCTCGTCGGGCCTGACTCTTGTGAGTGGATCATTACACTCCCCCTGCAAGTCACTGATCCTCTTTCTCCAATACGGAAATACAAGGCCACGGCATAGGCACATCTCCTCCTCCTAATTCCTATCGTCATTCCTCCACTAATTTCATACATGCATACATGCATACATGCATACATACATACATACGTACGTACGCACGCACGCACATACACATACATACATGAAACTGACCAATTCTAGGTGAACTGGTATTTGAATTTAGTCAACAGATATATAAGCCAAAGATTTTCTAAAGTTCCATTGTCTACAAAATGAGAACAGGCGGTGGGTGAAATCATCAACGTTGCAATGAATCTGATTGAGTTCTCGTTGATTTAATCGCTTGTTAAAGACTGGCTGTGTAGATGATGTTATTCTGCATAGGTCAGTGTGGACGACAGTCCTACAATCTGTCTGTGGATCGAAATTTTACAATTCAGTCACCAGGATATAACCCCACAGGAGGATTCTACGATCCCCGCCTTCAGCTCAGCTGCACCTGGAACATCACGGTACGATTTAACAGTCTGAATAAATAAACAAACTTAATCATTAGATTCACATAAGGCTAATATTATTTGCAGTCCACGCAAAGATGAAAGAAACGCAATCATGTCACCCATTCATTGCTAAGATTTATATATATAGCATCCCTTCGATGTTACTACTCAAGAGCGATACGACCCCAGCACCGCTAAAGAGGACAGTTTTAAGGCAAGTGTAAAAGTGTCAGAGTGGACCCTGAGAAACAAGTGCAACGTCAACGGGAGCCTGTTCCAGAGTGAGAGGCCAGCCACTGAGAGGCAGGGCTGTTAATATCGCGATATAGTATCGCTATACTTTGGTATCGGTGATCTTTTTGCAGTATCGCAGGGTGCATCGCGATAGTTTTATTTGGTCGGTATACATCGCGTATCTATCGCGATACTTTATTTTAGCCAGTCATCGATACGCGATACCAATACTTTCTCCTCACCGTAAGTTTTTTTAAATATTTTTCTTCCCTGTATAATTTCATGCATGTTAGATTTTATACATGCGGACTACTAGGGTAGAACTAGTTTAAACCGGTTGCTAGAGGGGTTGGGGTCTAGGCTTATCCAGAGTAAGTAAAAATAATAGTGTAGCCTATACTTACACTTCTTTTTCTTTAGCACATATTATAAATAAACAGGAAACTTACTTGCCAAAAAATATTGGTGAAAGTATTTGTATTGGTATTGCAATACTTTTAAGAAAAAGTATTGGCATTGGTATTGCAATACTTTTTTGATGAAGTATTGGTATTGGCATCGCAATACTTTTTTCCAGTATTGTTAACAGCCCTGCTGAGAAGGTACGATTTTTGATGATGTTTGTACGAATAGCACTTCGGCTGAAACTTTGTTTAATTTAATTCTAACGGTTACATGGATACCCGCGTAATTGCATGCCATGTCTTCGTAACCTCGCTATTCCGTGTAGGGCCAACTTTTGTCATTATTTTTAAACCCGCTTTCGGCGCTCTTTGCTTTAGCATCAGGGTTCAGCTGAAGTATGGTGGCGTCATTGGTTGCAAGGTGTTTTCTAACGTCGGTTGTGTTATCTTGTGACCGTAGGCACCCGTTGGTTCTCACGTGAAGATTACGTTTTTGAATCCGTTTGGAATCTATTGTAAAAACCTGGCCTGCTACGATTGGGTCGAGGTCCGCTACAACGGATCTCTCAACGATACCGGTCCAAGGTAAGAAC
This sequence comes from Bimastos eiseni, assembly GCA_959347315.1. Classification (NCBI taxonomy): domain Eukaryota; kingdom Metazoa; phylum Annelida; class Clitellata; order Crassiclitellata; family Lumbricidae; genus Bimastos; species Bimastos eiseni. The sequence continues at coordinate 12,383,569 of OY365811.1, read as the reverse complement.
AAAAACACATACTACGCGAATAAGTGGTCCTTTCTTATTGAATTACATGTACGCCATGATCGCGACGATGATGCGTGTGGTAGTGGTGGTGATGATACTGATAATGATGGTGTCGGTAGTGGATGTGGTGGCGGTGGTGATGATATTGGTTAATTTATAATGATATAGGTGGTGGTGATGATGATTAATATAATGATGATGGTGATGATGATGATGATGATTATGGTGGTGGTGGTGTGAAGGTGTGCCTCTGAGCACTGACTATTGCACCTTTTAAGTCCTCGCCTGCAAGAGTATCAAAGTTAATCATGTTATCGTCGGTCAGAAACAACAATTAATAATCAATAATTAACGAACAACTTAACGTGATAATTAAAAGGTGGCTAATGGCGAGCTGCCTCAGACTGTGTCACTCAGTGACAAATCAAAGGATTCCAACTAATAAGTAAAGATTTGAGAGTAGAGACGCCATGTTTCTAGTTCACCGAGTTCCTCGACAGCGTATCGTAAAAGGGAGAGAAGTGAAGACAGGCGATGAGAATCGTTATTAATAAATCCCAACACCGAGGAGTTGATCTTAGATGGTAAAAAACGAGCATTCCTTTGCCTCCAGGTCGGACACAGACTCAGACACTGGCGAGGACAAGGGCAGGGACGTACAAGGGCACGGACAGGACCAGAGGCAGACAGAGGAACAAAGGCAGAGACAGGGACAAAGGCAGAGACAGTCTCAGACAGCGACTATGCCAGAACGGGCAGGGTAGGGCAAGTTCGAAATGGAATAGGTATGTTGCTGTTGTTATTTTGTTTGTTAGTTAATTATCGCTGCGCTTTCTATAGCGCCTTTCGAGTGCCTTACGAGGCTCACGTAGCACTGCTGACGTTACCTGTCTGATTGGGGCAGAAGTCACTGAAATGACTTCATTTTGTTGTTTAGGTTCTGCTGTGGAAAACCTTTAACTCAGACGATCACATCGAAGGACAATCAGATGATGATTCTCTTCCGATCCTTCGGCTTAGCAGACAACAACTACCCAGGATTTCAAATAAAGTTCGAAGTTGGTACGTTATACAATGGAAAAGCAGAATTTATCATACAGACAGACATATGGACAAGCAATTTACAGAGGGACAGACGGACAGGCAGACAGACACAGACAAACATACGGACTGACAGACACACACAGACGAACATAAGTAAGGACGGACAGACAGACATACATCTACATGTAGTAAACTAAGGAAAGGAGGACGGGTGGACGCGTAGATGACAACGAAAGTAGATAGCAACTGCGATGGGTGAATGATCTAAAGACGAAGATTAACTAACTCCGAAGAGCGTAATTATGACATGATGGTAGCGTCCAACTGAGCTCTGCCACTTACTATGTCACTGAGTTTTTGCATTTGCATCCATACATGTATGCATACGTATCGGTCGTCTACAGATCTGTTAGACTGCTTCATAAAATAGCAAACTAGTACAGATTGCCATTCCGGTGATAATAAATTCGCTTAATTAAGCGAAGAAATTAATAGAATAAACCAACAGATGCAGACTATAATACGATGAAGTTTTGCTTAGAGTAGCCTTACACGCATTAAACTATCGCCTTGTATAGGCAATTAAGCATTACTGGTGATTGCAGTTTAACGCTCAGTTCTCCATCCGTGTTAAGTATTTTTAGATGATTCCTATGTCAAAGCCAAGCCTAAATCCATGGCTTATTTAGCTTATGTGTAGATCTGGTGCTGGGTCCTGACTGGATTTGTCGTTATTTAAAATCAAACGCGCAACCAAGTTAATCAACCATTGGCTAACGATTAGTAACACTTGTCGCGCAATGCGAATGATGCTGTTAGGGTGTTTGTGCTAGTTACTCGGTTGTTCTCATAGTTTGTTGCTGCCAAGTACAGGATATTTACCTCCGAGATGATGATGATGATGATGCTGATGATGCTGATGCTGCTGCTGATGATGATGATGAGCGGGAGGAGGAGAAGGAGGAGGAAGAGGAGGAAGAGGAGGAAGAGAAGGAGGAGGAAGATGACGCAGGCGACAACGCAGACGACGACGATGGCGATTATGACGAGGACGACGACGATGATAATGGTGACGACGGTGATGATGGTGGTGGTGATGGTGATGATGAGATGACGAGGAGGAGGAAGAGAAGGAGGAGTGTGAAATTAGTGATGTTGATGTTCTTACTCTACAGATGACTGCACGGTCCTTTGGTCTGCTCCCACGTCGAATGTCCACTCGTTCAACGGGGTCGAGGCCCCTGGACCTCTCTCAATGGCCGGATGCCTGGCAACGTGTGAAGCCACTCCCACGTGCTTTGGCGTTGATATTGACTCCAGTATGATCGCGTCGACACGCTATCCAAGATGTTTTCTGCATACCAGCCAGACCTTAGCAGGAGGGACCAGCCCGGCACAGGGTGTTGACCAGTACAGGGTGATAGACAAGTGCTCCCTTGTAACGACAACGCCGTCGTCGACAACAGCTGCTTCGACAACGACAGCAACGACAACAGCGTCGTCAATTTCAGCAGCGTCGTCAATTTCAAACTCAGCGACGACAGTTGCAACGGTGTCCATTTCGCTGACTACAGTCCCAGGAACATCGACTCAAACTTCTACGATGTCTGGAATAACGTCAACAACGACGCCAACTGCGACGTCAACATCGACGTCAACAACTACGCCAACAACGACGACAACTTCGGGTATATAACAGGCATAGATTTCGAGGTTTCTTGGATAAGTTTTCTGCTTTCTATGATCATGTCAGTCCTCGGTTTCACATGGCAGCACAAATAGATTGTTATGCGTAATTGCAGAATTCATAGATAATCATTTTAGATCACGTCTATAAAAGTCTTCGTTCTGTTTTGAATGATAATTATAATTTATACGGACGCGGATGATGATGAAGATGATGAAGAAGATGATGATGATGATGATGATGATGATGATGATGATGATGATGATGATGATGATGATGATGATGATGATGATGATGATGATACTGCTGCTGCTGATAATGATGTTGAACACAAGAACAAGGTGGCTAATATAGGAACTGATTTGATAAGGTAATTTATTATGCAAGAACGATCGATACATTGTGATGGAATGGGGAGAGGGTCTTGACGCCTCATTTAATTGTAATGTAAGCTTAAATGTAAATCTCTGAAGACTACTCAACACCCGAAAGAACCGCGTCAGAGAGACCAGCTTAAAAACCGGCGCTATATCACATCAAGTCCACAATAGCCACGCTGTTCTGCTCGTTCCGGTGCCAGACCAAAGTCCTAGGAGTCCACAAGCCAACGAGATTGCATGGTGCTACAGTGGTCAATTAATCACCTATTAACGCAAATCCCAGCAAATCCCAACGCGCACTTACACTAGTATTGTTGCAGTTTAACGACACTGATAACGAAGATCATTAGCGTCGCCCTCCTCCTTTGTCCAGGCTTGGGACTGGCACTGTCCGAGTGCAGATGAGTTTCACTTATACTAACCCAGCGACTGGTTTAAAACCGGTTAAAATTCCCAAAGAACTAATCTCACTAATCGCCAGAGCGTATTTGACTCAAACGTGCTTCAACTAAAACCGAGCCCTGCTTAAAGGATTGGCTATTGCGGACTTGATTTGGTATAGCGCCGGTGAATAAGCTGGTCTCCCTAACGTGGCTTTTGTGGCGTTGAGAAATTTTCGAGGATTTACATTACACTACATTAGAGCTGACCCACTCAGTATTCAACCTTTTGCTACTGTTGGTATTATCGTCGTAGATTTGTTGCCCTGTTTCCGTAACCTGCCGGGCCAGCAGTCGTCGGGAGCAGAGAAGGTTCAAACGAGTGGTGGTTCGGTCAGCGACTGTCTTCGCATCTGCTTAAGTCAAAGTTGCGCCGGAGTCGACTTCGTTCCGACGACAGCAATCCAGCCAACGTCGGAATGCTGGCTGTATAACGATCCACAGAAGCTGCAGGGCAAATACTCCAATGCAGCCGTAACACAATACATTAACATATGCAATGCATTGACTACATATACCACTTCAACCACTCCCACTTCTGTATATACGGCTCCATCTACTACAACTTCAACCACCACCACTACGCCTCTACCGACGACAACTTCAACTACCACTATTACGACTCCGGGTATAGTGGTTGTAGCCTTTGTATCACTCTGTGTCACAATTCACGGAGTCACAGTCAGCAGCGGCTGTGGCTAAGATACAGCAAAGTCTGTCGAGATCTTTACAAACGCCGCAGATCTGTAATTTTTAATAATAATAATATTATTACCTTTTGTGATTGAGTATTCGTAGCTTTTTTAACGCTAGAAAGATTGACCAATTTCATCGCATACATAGAAATGTGTCAGCGGCAAATGCAATTTTATGGAAAGACAATAATTGTGCATTTCGCTTTCACTGGCCCCGGATGGATTGATCAGTGCATGAATTACTCCATAAAATTACATTGATGCATTGATTAATTACCCTAAACTGAATCTTCTTCTGACAACTATGATTAAGGTAAATGATTAAAACGTATGCGTATCAGTAATACACGTGGTTCCGCTTTACAGTGTCCCGGTCGACATTCAGCGTCCAACCGGTCTGCCCGACCACGTGGACCAGTCGACTTGGCTTCCAGTCGTCAGGGGCAACCAGAAACTTCGCCCAATCGACGGAATCGGATTGCGTCAACTACTGCCTAGGAATGCTGAGCTGTGTTGCCGTAGACGTTGTCCTGACGACGGTTCCTCAGGAATGTTGGATTTACTCGGACGCCAACCAGCTGAGCAACAAGTACAGCAATCCAAGCGTCATTCAGTACGAGTTTACGCGCAACTGCACACCCAGTGAGTAAAACTGACAACAGTAACAGGAGCGCATGAACGACTCAGTAAATTGTTGGCTGGACTATTGTTGCATAATCCTCATTGCTGCTATCATCATGACCATCATCGTGATAATTAATATGACTTCTCATCAATATAACCGTTGTCGTTATTGTCATCATCATCACTTCGCTTTATCATTCGTTGGACCATCTACCTGTCTTGGAGTGACTTAATTCCATGTGGATCTGTGTCACGTGTTATCTGCTGATTCATCATCATACACTTTCTACAGGCAATTTAACGCTGTTCTTCCCCGTCGATGCTGGAACCCGAGTCCCAGTGAGTCCCTTTGAGTTGAAATCCTGCAGAGACGCTAGATAAATGCTCTGAATGAATAGCAAACCATAGCCCAGAAGTGTAGATCTATGTAATCACATGGCGTCACACTTCCTCCTGTTCGTGAGTGTCGTCACTCTCCTGTTTACGAGTGTCGTCACTCTTCTGTTCACGAGTGTCGTCACTCTTCTGTTCACGAGTGTCGTCACTCTCCTGTTCACGGGTGTCGTCACTCGTGCTGCCATTCTTGTAGGCGTACCCTGCCAGAACCAGTGGGTCATTTACAACAGCAGCCACTCCGTCGGTGCAACGAAGACGTCAAACCCGATGCTTCTGGACGACTGTCTCAACCGCTGTGCCACTGACCCTCAGTGCGTCGCCGTCGACTTCAACTCGGCGTCGAACCCCGTCGAATGCTGGGTTCACACGAACCTCGCCAACATCAACGTCCGATATGCGGACCCCAACATCAAGCAGTACGTCATCAGCTCGCGCTGTCCCACCTCACCAGCGCCTCCCAACCCAGGTACACGTAAGATTATACAAACGATAGTGAAGCTGAAACTGAAGTCGAAATTGTGATTATGTTATGCTATAAATGAGACATAATGCAATATATGATATATTATGTTTTACTTATTTGCTCTAATGAAGTCTCAGTGTGAACGCAGCTATAGGGGTCTACAGTCTACACGCCCTACGTCAGTCGAATTGAAACCAATTATTTGTAAAGAACAGATACAGAAACTATGTGTGTCTGTTTTGGAAAGCCAGATGGAAAGGTACTGCTATATTCAGGCAAGAGGAATATGGACACGTTGATGCGTCCATCTTATAATGTAGCTTGTTGCTTAACCACGGAATATGGTTAAAACATGATAATGATTTGACTTTATAATTTCCATTAGAAAGCATGTGGTAAACTTGATTTCATTTTATATTATTTTTCTTACAATTCAGCATCGTCTATTAAATAATTGTTCCCTATGTAGGCTATTCACGGTGACGTTTCTATCAATTGCGTTGTTTTATTTATAGGTTGTGGAGGTGGAAACGCAAAGCCTGGAGAGTTCTATCCGCCCTGTTCGAACCCAGTCTATCCTCCAAGAACCTGTCAAATGCAGGTCATCACGTTCGTATTCCAAGGCGGTTGCTGGACTCAAAGGTATTCAACACGATTAAACTGTCTTTGTTAGTGAACCCGCCAACGGTCGTTATCTAACTTAGCACTTCTGGTCATTTCGCCAGGTCTCTCTCTCTCTCTCTCTCTTTCTCTATTTATTTTGTTATTTTAACAAGAAGTTGAATTTTGCTTCATGAGAAAACTGCACTTGCATAGGTTTTCAGAGACTTCACGTTGGAATTTGTAAGGCACAGAGACAGACAAGACAGAGAGAAGTCTTCGTTGTGCCGACTGTCTCCTACTGTTAGGGTCAACGAACACATGTAACTATAACAAAGCCTTTTTGTTTATCTTTAAGGGTGGATTTTGTCAACACTCCTTGCGTCGTCGTGACGTGCTATGGGAACGCACAGCTCGTTACCATCTGCGGAATTCAGCTATGCGTTGGTCGGTCAAATCATCATCATCAACATCGCCGTCATCATTATCATCATTATAGTCGCCTTCATTGTCATCATCATAATACCATCGACTCTTATGGCTATAAGAACTGCTGCTTCTGTTGTATACAATATATATCTTGCCCACACGTCGTATGTTGCTCATTCGTGGTCGTTAGCCAAGCCAAGCCATCAAATATTACTTATCTTCTCATCTAATAATGATTATCTGCCACTCTATAACTGCAGCTGTTATCCCACAAACTCACATACTAATTCTGTCAGTTCAGAACTTATATTTTCTGCTATCCCTTTCAGTGTGCACTTCAGAACCGTCGCGAGGAGCATCATCAAATTTTGTAATGAAAAGTCTATCTTATTGTACTGCTAAATATCCCTCATATAAGCTATTCTTGTTCTCAGTTTGTTCTTTCACTATATCGTTCGCTCACTCAGCCAGTCAATGAGTCAGCCAGTCAATCAGTCAGCCAGTAAATCAGTCAGCCAGCCAATCAGTCAGCCAATTAGTCAGTCCGTCAGCCAGCTATTGAAAGTCGTGCGTGCATTGCGTATTTTGTGGTCTGTTTTCTTCAGTCACTGGTTGGTCTGACTGGTGTCCATGTACCGCCAGTTGCGGTTCTTTTGGCAGTCAACGCCGATACAGATACGCCTTAGTCGGCAACCAATATGTCACGTGAGCAAATCAATTGATGGCAGTCTTAATATTATTGCGCCACGTAAATGCTGTGTTGATTGCAGATTGCTTGCAATACATTAGTGGATTAGTTTCATCCACGTAACTTCTACAGCGCCGGTGTCTTACGCACAATGCACCAACTGATCGTATGGCGCAGTGAAACCAGAGTCACCAGACTGTAATCAGGTCTATGCCCAGAAGGCCAGTCCACTCTGACTGAAGAGGCGGCCTATGCTGCCAACAGCCAGCGATGTAATGGCATTGTGGCCTTGGCAAGGTTGGCATAGCGACTGTTGCCTAGGAGTAATGTGCCTTTGTTGTACAAATAGCTTAATTAAGACTGTCCTTGCATCGCCGTGGCTGGGCTGGGAGCGCCTCTGTATAAACTTGTTAAAGGGATGAATAAATGAACGAACGAGCGAACGAACGAATGAATGCACAGCAGGTAGCGAGTCTATTTTTTACCTCTGATTCACGATTTCGAATGCCGGCAGGGACATCGCCGTAGCACCATGTACGCTGTCTCTTTTGCGTTAACCACCCCGTATTCCGAGCTGATATCAGAACGAACAGAGAAGGCTTGGCTATTGAGGATTTTCTTTTTGATATAGCTACGGAGATTTGCTGCTGGTCTCATTGACACGACTTTTGTGGTCGTCGATTAATTACATCACACCACGTGATGCAACCCACATTGATCGCGTTTGTCGAACTGTGCGTAACTACCATGGCTATTGATATGAACGTCTCCTTAAATTCAGCGCACATTAAGGCAAGGTAACCTAAGTTAGGTAGCTGACTTCAGAGTTACCAGCAAATCGCTGGGTCTATGGCTCTATGCTGATGCAGGCATTAAATATCATGAGTACATGTAATTCTTGAGCACGTGTTTCAGAGGCTGACAGATCTTTTGACTGAGACGAACGCTGTACCGGTGACAATCACAGACTCGTGGGATGTTTATTAAGTGGATGTATGTTATATGTGTGCTTTGTTTTTCTGTGCTTTCTTATTTAGAGTGGAACAAGACGAAAGGGTTTGCAACACTCAAGTCTGTCCCTGCTCAGCAAGGTAATACAAATCTCAGTAATAACGATACAAGAGTGTACTAAGACACTACAGTAGACTGCCACAAAATGTCTGTGTGGTTGTGTTATATCATTTCCTCGTCTTCCTGTCTTTTGTGTGCATGTCATTTACTCTTACAAGATGTAGCTCTGACATCTTACAGTAAGTTAAATTATATAAAGAAGACGAAATATTGTATTGCTGATGTTGTCTGTTGTAGGAGTTGTTCTAGGTGTTGCAGCGGCTACTACGAAAGTAACGGCTTTTGTTATCGATGGGGCTAGTGACCTTTGAAACTCTTCCTGCATTATCGATCGCCTTTGTGGGAGTTTCTTCGTCATGTATCTCAACCAACTAAAGCATCTACGTCCGAATCGAGGAAATGAAGAAGAATACGAAGCCCCCGTCACTCTGTCTCTTTGTCTGTCTCTGTCTAAATGTCTGTGTCGGTCTGTTTGCCTGTCCCTTTTTATCTTCTCTGTCATAATTCTGTTTATTCTTAACTTCGACAGCGACTAATTCTTCATCTAAACCAATGTGTAATCTTAGTCTCTCGATGGTTCAGTAACTCCAACTCCCTCCGCAATCGAACTTTCTCCGCAGCCAAAAGTGATCCATCTGGACTTCTGCAACTGGAGCAGTTTAATTTCCGCTATCCGCACCAAACCAATGCTCTCGCAAGCTCGACTAATAGGAAGTAGGTTTCCAGACACTTCTGCCGCCACTTTTGTCTTGTGATAATGTACAGCTGGTTATTTATATAGCGCATTTTAGGAAAGAAATAACCGAGGTGTATCTTCAGCTTAATCATTTGATCGTTCCTGTTCCTGACTTTTTCCGAAAACCAAATCACGCCTCTTGAATTCGCTTGCACCTTACACATGACGCGTTCCTCCAAGACATTTTGTGGCAGTCTTAGCATACTCTTGTATCGTTTTTACTGGGTGGATGGGACAGATGCAACTTTTTTGAAGTGCAACATTTGCTTCTACTTAAATTAGACTCTTACAGGTATTGCTCGCAAACAACAAATACTAACGTAGCTGTCTGGTATGAACTGTACAGAACTAAGATACGAATGAAGCAAAATATGCGGAGACACCACGAGACAGTTTAACTTAACAAGGATTAATCTGATTAAGGTTTTGCCTTCGTGGGTTTGCTACGTGGCTATAGTTTCCTATCTGACAACCTGATGATAACTTGTGGTGAAATGCTCCCACGCTTATATTCTCTACCATATTTTCATCGGTTGTCCAAAATGCTCTCCTCTCGTATGGCTTCAAAACATGCTGTTGTATTATCCAGCTGATGTCTAAACATGAAAGTTATATGGTACTTTAAATTGGATGAATGGAGAGGGAGAGAGAGAGAAAGAGAGAGAGAGAGAGAGAGAGAGAGAGAGAGAGAGAGAGAGAGAGAGAGAGAGAGAAGAGAGAGAAGAGAGAGAAGAGAGAGAAGAGAGAGAAGAGAGAGAAGAGAGAGAAGAGAGAGAAGAGAGAGAAGAGAGAGAAGAGAGAGAAGAGAGAGAAGAGAGAGAAGAGAGAGAAGAGAGAGAAGAGAGAGAATGGCCCTGAGACGCCTGAGTTGGAGTTAGGCCTACAGGGAAGCAGGGCCGTACCGAGGGGGGCCAGCGGGGCCTAGGCCCAGGGTGCAAATGTGGAAATGGCGCAAATGATAAAATAACTTATTATTCCATAAAATGCACGGTTTTCAAAATGTGGGGGGCACCAATTAGCTATGCACAGGGCGCAATTATAGCTCGGTACGGCCCTGCAAGGAAAAACTTCGGTGAAGCGAGAGAGCTTTCTAGAGAGACACATAAGCACGAATACTAGATGATGATGGAATCTGTAGATGGAAGGTGCTTTCCAGGCACCGGATCCCAGAACTTCACCCCATTAAGTAAGTAAGTAAGTATTCTTTGTTTCCGTCTGCAGACGCACGACGGTTACATGAGCAAAAACCTAAAAAAACATATCGCTTATATTAAAGTAGAAAGACATATAAATTTTTAAGAGAAGTATTAATTTTCAGCCATTCATATTGAATCCACACGTAGGTAGGCAATAATGAGGAAAGGGGTGTTCTATGCCTAATTATATCCCAGAGGCGAGTCCGTTTTCGGTCACTGTGTCAGCTATAGGTGCAAAGGTCCATAACATGGGTCTTGTGGAGTCCTGGTTTCGACGGCTAATGGACTTCGCCCTCCTTACTATACCGGGAACAATTGCTCGCGCCCTGCTTCCCGCAAGTAACACCAGATAACAGATCACCTAAGGTTCAAAGGACAGGTAGGAGCAAGAAGTAGGCATCTAGGGTATATATGACTGGTAATAATAATAATAATAATATCAATAATAATAATAACAATAAAAAATAATGATAATAACATACCGCGAACCGAAAGTGTTCCAAATATTCAACTCTTACGATCGCACACTGCTTCGTTCCCTTGGCATTCGAATCACCGGGTCCAATCAATCTCGCTGGATGCGAATGCTTGACGGAGTTGGGTCGCCGCATGGTGATGATGATGATGATGATGTCAATAACAATGATAACAAAAATAATAACATTATATTAGTAGGTCTAATACAAATAATAGCTAAATGGATTTTATATCATCCTGATGATTTCTTAGTTCCTGAGCTATCTGAGATGCCCAGGACAAAACAGTAATAGACCCATAACAATAAATTGCAGTAATAGAATGTACATAAATAAACGATACAACGACGACAATTTATATAGCGCCGGAGAGAGACACGCGGACAGATAGGGTCGTTTAGCGAATTTATTGAAGGCGGTGTTCATTTGAAAGCACATTCAAACGTTTAATCAGAGACTAGTACTAATCACTGGCGTATACAATTAATCATTTTGTTACAGGAAATAATCAGTTCTCTTCGCTTTCTGTGCTTCTTTTCACCTGTATTTTAATTGTTATGCCTAATATTAATTAATTTTGAATTCATTTAGTCCACAGGATATTGGGTAAAACATTTTAATGACACGTAAGGGCATACTTATAACCGATAAGGCCCTATTACTAGGCCAAGTGATACTAATATTTCAACAGAAGCTTTTGCACTGATCTCAAAGATGTCAATGATCTTAATAATAGCGTTGTAAATTATTTTAATAATAGCGTTGCAAATGCGTAAACGTACACTCAAACGCTTCCACAATAGTCTTGTCTCAGTCTGTATCTGTGTCTTACGTATGTATTTGCAACGTTGTCTGTGTCTGCACCTCTATTAGCATATATATTTACTTATTTACTTAATTCTGGGTGGGGGCCAATTATTTATTTGGTTCTGAGTGGGGCCCGGTTCATTTGCTCCTTCCTTTTCCGCCACCATCTCGGTGGGCCGGCTAACAAACCTGCTGCCTCTCTTTCTGTTATTTACTTCACTGCTCTGTCTGGCCTGCTGTCTCTCTTTCTGTTTATTGCGTCACTGCTCTGTCTAGACCGCTGCCTGTCTTTCTGTTTGTTATGTCACGTGCACTATATATATATACATATATATATATATATATCTGAAAAGATGAAAATACTACTAGATGTGCAGACTTTGACAGAGATATATACATAATATATATACATATACATATATATACTTATATATTCTGTATATATATATATGTGTGTGTGTGTGTTTGTGTGTGTGTGTGTGTGTGTGTGTGCGTGTGTGTGTGTGTGTGTGTTTAAAATTGCGTCTACGAGTTTGTATTTATCGGCATAATCTGTCAATGCATTGCTCTTGTATAAGACTGTTACTCCATTCAGTCCAGAATGATCATCGAGGTCAAACGTCGGGTCATGACATTGGTGGAGCTGGATCACCTTCGAGGTCATCGTCTCTGACGGACGGACTGACCGTTCGAAGCCACTTCTTGATCCACTTCTCTTTGTCTGAAGGCATGAGGTTATTGTCTCGAATGTACTTCTGCACATCCACCCCATCCACCCCACGAGAAGGACTTCCTCTCTTTAGAGCCTCAAAAACGTAGGAATCACAGCGAGAGGGCTTCGGAGGTTGTGCTCTCTCGGGAGCGGTGGTGGCTCCTACCCCGAAGCATTCTCGCCCACTTCCAGGTCGTCTGTTTTGACCCTTCAACAAATCGAGTACAGCTGTTTTTCCATCGTTCTGAATCTGTCGTCTGTCCGTCCTCTGAGCTTCGAGCTTTCTTTGAGTGACATCGAAAGACGGGGACCTCACGAGATTCAGAGGTTCTCCAGTGGAAAATTTGAAACGGTATTTAATGGGGGTCGGTTTCGCGAGGTGCTCCCTGGTCAGCTTCAGATGGTCGTCGACAGTGGGTTTCGATTGGTCGTTGTTGGTCTGCTTCAAAGAATCATTAGTCTGCCTCGAAAAGTTATTGGTCTGCTTCAAAGAGTCAGTGGTCTGCTTCAAAGAGTCAGTGGTCTGCTTCAAAGAGTCATTGGTCTTCTTCTGTTTCAATGAATCATTAACTGTCTGTTTCAGAATGTCATTGATGGTCTTGTTAGAAGGATCTTCTTCAGGTTCTTTCAGATGACCTACGTTCAGTTGATCATTCCGTAAACTGATAGGGCGACTCTCAGACATGTGATGACGAGAACGGAGATGATGAGCGTTGTTCTCGGCAGCAGCGTCCAAATGATGCGGCTGCTGCTGTTGCTGCTGGTGGTGAGGACAGGGATGAGAATGATAGCCTACTCTTCCTGTTGCTGTTTCTGTGTCCTCCTTTAACCTCCTTTTCCTCTCAGTCGCTGGATATCCAGAAATCCTTCCCCCAAACAGGTCCTTCAGATGTTTTCGACTTCTGTTCGCTACCTCGCGATAGAGATCGTTTTCTAGCCGTAAGTGAGTCTTGTCTGTAGCAGCAGAGGTATCGACGTGGCTTTGTTCGGAAGGGATTGTTCCATGCAGGGAAAGAGGCGTGGCGTCGTTGTCCTTAGTCTTCGTCCAGTCTTTGGCTTGGAGTGTCAACGTCACAGGCCGATGAGCAACAGCATCTCTTGGCTTACTATGGTATCTAGAGTACCTGCTAATGATTGACGGCAATGACCCACGCGTGTTGAGAACTTCCTTTTCCAGTGGGTCTTCGGCGCACACGCGTTCCAGCTTTCGCGTTGCCCCATTGACGATTGCCTGATCCGCTTCAAGGGCGAACCTCTTGCGGACCGTCAACGGAACTCGCACGGATTTTCCCGTCACCTTCTGTTTGGCATCGAGACTGCGCATCAGATGAGGAACCTTTCGCTGATCGACGCGTCGATACTTTCCCAGATAAGAAACGCTCTTCCTGATTGTCTTGAAATCAGTCAACTCACCAGTACTCACTGGCATCGCACGTCACACGCTCCAGGAGGCTAAAAAAAGAATTAATAACGTCGTCAGTGACGCAATGCTTCTTATCGGATGCGGCTATCCGAGAAGTTAATCATAACCGGCCGATGTCAACAAGTACTATCCTTCCCTAATTGACAACAGAGCTTAAATCTTACAATGTCTATCTTTGCGCAACCTGTCGCCAACTGAAGAAAAACTGGTCATCAAGTAACTCCACCGTACGATGGCTACATGTGTAGGCCTACATATCCAGCAGTGTATTTGTAGGCAAATCGTCGAGAAATAATTGTCTTATTGAAGTGGCCTTGAGGAGGATAGAACGTTTTGACGCCAAGAGAAAACTCGACAAACCGAAGAATCATTTCCTAATACAAGCGACGAACCGACGAAGAAGCGATGATTTGTTGTCTCAGTCAAGTTCCACTTCGTTAAGCAAATACTGGCGTATGATAAAAGACCTTCAGGTCCGTCTAGTTCACACGACAGACAAAGTTGTAATTACAAGCTGGGAATGACTTAAGTCCTAAACTTCAGACAGGTCGGGTATGCAAATTTAATTGAAAATTGAGACTTCATTAACTTGTCTTGAATTGCTATATATTCTTATATTAGTCAGGCAATTTAATGCTTACGCCAGGCATCCTCTTCCCCCTCTTTCATTTCCTCCACCTCCTCCTCTTGCTATTATGTACTGTCGCTTCGAGCTGTGAATCAGAGACTGAATCGGCACCGGCAGCTCTTGCTTTCTCACCCACTCTGTCATACTATAAGATCGAACTCATGGCAGTCGGAAGCCACGCAAAATATTTGCCCAAAACACAATGCTTTGATTAGCTCGTTGATACGCAACCAATATTGTGTTAGTCATACTTAATCCGCCACGGGATGTTCAGCTCTTACCTAGAGGGCACAGAGAGTCGGCGTGAGAATAAATCTTGGTGTAAATGTAGTCCCTGTGCTAAAATGCAAACTTTGTAGGCCCCTATATCGGACGTTTTGCTCATTTTGCAACGCAGTGATGAGGTCAGATCCTTTACCACCGCTTCCTCTGTGAATATATATTACAACATTTGAGGTTCTCATGTTCAAATCTCGCTGCGAGGTTCGGTCTGGGCACAATAGATATGCGAGCAGCAGGAACCCTCATCACTTACAATGACATTTTGACGTATGCAAGCTTATTCCTACGATTTTACCCAGTGCTTCCCAGTCTGGGTATCGTGAAACTGCTCAAGGCGTGTTGCGCGGCTGGTTACCAGATTGGCAGGACAACAACACGACTGTGTGCAGTTTTTCTGTCAAATAATCCGAAATCTGCTGATGATCACTATATATTCATTAGTGCATTCATATAAAACATTTATGTAGGCATAGCAACCCTCAAGAAACTTCTCAGAGGCGGTATTGTCAATTTAATTAAAATTAGAGTAGTGTAGGAACAAGGTTCATAATGCTAATTAACAGAAGAAAATTAATAAGCACCAAACGCCGTTGATCGACTGTTGCCGTTAGTAAAGGTATCGAGCTCTGAAAACGTTGAGAACCTCTGCCTTAAACAACGATACTATATAGCCAATGCAGCCAGACCACCAACTAACTACTGATTCACTATGTGTGTGCTTAAGTGTGTAACTGTAAGCTATCTTACTGTAACTATTAACCGTTTATTAGGCCTACTTTTGTGACCCATGCATACAATGAACTTTTTCCAGTGGTCTTGACACAATAGGTTCAGCTAGTAAACCGTTAATGTGCGATAAGAAGGATCCTTTATTACTGGCACTGACAGAGTACCTGCAGTTGCATATGTAGTTTATGTACCCTAATACAACCGAAGATTCCGTTGGAAGGGGCGCTGGATCGATATTAAAAGAATCACGCTAAATTGGAAGCTGGATTGATTAAAAGTATCGTACAATCCGGTCATCAATCCGGCTTTCATGTGAACGGCTTTATTTTCATCAATCAGGCCCTTAGCTAACATACTTGAAATAAGTATTGCAATAGCCATACTAATACTTCCTAAATAAAAGTATCTCGATACCAATACCAATGCTTTTTTCAAAAGTATTGCAATACCAATACCAATACTTTAGCCAATACTTTTCAATATGCTCGCGGGATTCCACCTTAGCCTAATTCATAATTCTTACACCGATATTAATCGAAAATTTCCCAAGGAATCGCTTGGCCCGGCTTGGGCCAATCATAAGATAAGAGGAATGGTTACTCGTCAAATTTCCGTGTACACTCTTTTCTCTTAAACACAGATGTCGTCCCAATCTAAACTTTTCTTCTATATGAAAATATGGTGTTTTGAACCTCTAACGGCATTTTTTAAAATTTTGTTGACATACTCGGTTGTCATTCGTAAATCTGGCTTCACGACTAAAGGTTGATGAATCAGCTTGTTATTTTAAAAGGATCTAAAATTCATGGCCCTTGAATATCGCCCCAAAACTGTTGACACGAAACATGGGAACTTTCCAGTCCTGAGCATAATGGTCCTTGGGCCAATCACAATCTCTTTGAAGTATAGCCTTCAGGCTGTTCGATCACAATGCTCTGATATCGCAATGGCAATCTTCGTTTCCTCAGTCCTATTCATTTTCAAGTTCAACTAGATTCGCAAGCACTGTAAAATTAATTAGGCAAGCCACTTCTACCAGCGAACGCAAATTTAAAGGACATAGGCCTACTACACGGTCATTTCTTCATTCATGCCTATTCAATATTCCATCTATTCGCACCAAGGTTTATATGGCCGAAAGAGCCTATACATGTGCATGTATATAGGGGCCTAGACTTATCAAAGCGCAACGATTGATTTCGCGTATTTCTTGAGAAATCATATAAATGTCAGGGAGAAAAAGTATTGGTATCGAGTATCGCTGACAGGCTAAAAATAGGTATCGCGATACACATGCGATACCAGCAAAATAAAACTATCGCGATACTCGCTGCGATACTGACAAAAGTATCGCGATACCAAAGTATCGCGATACTTTATCGCGATATTAACAGCCCTGTTAGCAAGCAGATTATTTTCATCAGTCCGGCTTCTAGTTAAGCAGAGTTCTTATTATCATCAATTCCGTTTCCACCTGAATGGCATTCCTGTCATCAATCGGGTCCCTAGTTAGACAGAATTATTTTCGCCTGTCCAGCTTCTAGTTAAACAGGGTTCTTTTCATCAATCCTGCCTCCATTTGAACGGCATTCTTTTCAACAATCAGGCCTCTAGTTAGACAACATTATTTTCATCAGTCCAGCTTATAGTTATACAGAAATGTTTTCATCATTCTCGCTTCCACTGCAGAACAAAACATTTCATCAATCCAGCCTCAACTCATGCTTGAATCTTCTCATCCCATGCACCAGCTGCTTCTGCTAAAACATTCTTCTAATTATGCTCAATAATTAATGGTGATTATTTTGCCAATAATGCCTGCAGCTTCCGTTTAAGCAAACTCCTTTTCATCAATCCATCTTCCATTTGAGCATGAATTTTTGCATCAATCCAACTTCCATATAAGGAAGAATTATTTTCATCAATACAAGTGCGCCATTTTGTCGGGCGCTCCTTTGTCGGCGCTCTTTTGACGGGGCGCTCTTTTGTCGGCGCTCTTTTGACGGGTCATGGTGTTCCAATGAACAGTGACGGCTTGGCAAACCAATAATGTCTCTCGATAGAACTGGGTTTAGTTCGCCTTCTGATCGATAGGTGCACTATACACTAAATTTGCTTGACATCCCAATTTCGATTGGCATGTCCATAGAAAATCACACGGCTCGAGATCAACGCTTTTGACTCAATGTGTACACTTAGGTAAAGCACTTATAAGCACACACTTCTCAAACAGAGCACAGATATCGGTCTATGCTTTGGCCTGTACTTCAGGCCTTCATAAGGACTAGCCAAGTTACCATAGCGACTGAAAAGCGCATGCCAGGTCCTACGGAACTTCTGTTCAAATGGAACACGTACCCTTTTACTGTGGTCACGGGCTAAGACTTAGTAGGCGATTGTATGCCTAATGACCGTGACCATCGACATAGAATGTGATCACATAATCTGTCTTTCCAAACGTTTGATCAATCTTAATACAGATTATATCCAGTAACAGAGGATTTACGTGGTTCAGAAGACGTGTTGTCTGTGTTGGAACAAATAGATCTAGTTGTTCTAGTCTCCAACTCCGAGCGTTCTCGTTAAAGCTGTGTTGTTTTCTACTATTACCCCCAAAGGCTTACCGAGAAGGGGTTCGGGTCCAGCACGGCTCGTGTGCAGAGGTGGCAATAGGATCGAATCAACATTTTGTTATCACCCTCTTTTCCTCAATTTTGCCCTCAACCACCTTTCCCCAATTTTGCCTTCAGTCTCCATTTCCTACATTTTGTCCTCAACCTTCCTTTCCTCCATTTTGTCTTCAACCTCCCTTTCCTCCAGCTCTCCCTCGATCTGCCTTTCCTCCATTTTTCCTTTAACTCAGGCATTTTATTATTTTACAATGGAGAGTAATTAGAGTGTACCAAAAAAGTATTGGGGCGAAAGTCCATATGAAGGCCAGAAAGTCCCTATGAAAGTCCCTATGAAAGTCCCTATGAAAGTCCCTATGAAAGTCCCTATGAAAGTCCCTATGAAAGTCCCTATGAAAGTCCCTATGAAAGTCCCTATGAAAGTCCCTATGAAAGTCCCTACGAAGGCCGAAATCATCTACTGTTTGGGTGATTTATCACTTAACATTCGCTGTATCATGGGCCCCTACAGGCCTATAATTATTATTACCCTCGCATTCCTGCTACGATATTAGTCCTCACCTTAAGGTTTATACTCATGGTCAATCTTAGACCGTTTCAAACGAATAGCAATATTATGTTTAATGTTTATAATCCTTCCTCTTTTAAGCCGGCCTCTTAGAAGAAAGTGGGCGTGTTCCATAGCAAAAGGCAATGAGTTCAGTAACATTCAGATGCTGATTGTAATTAAGTGTCAGCAAAATGGGGAAGAGGAAGAGAGCAAATGGAGGAAAGGGAGATTGAGGGCAAGACCTCACCCTCCCTTTACTCCAATTCGCCCTCACTCTTCCTATCCTCCGTTCGCTCTCAACCTGCCTTTCCTCCATTTTGATGTCAGCCTCCCTTTCTTCCACTTTGCACTCAGCCTCACTTTCTTCCATTTTGTCATCAACCTCCCTTTCCGCCATTTGCTCTCAACCTCCATTTTCTACAGTTCTTCTTCGACCTGCTTTTTTCCATTTTGCCCTTAACTTCCCCTCGAGAATTTTATTAGTTTACATTGGGTAGTTATAATTAGAAAGTACCAATAATTACTGGGGCGATAGTAGACCCTCGCGCCAGAAGCTTGACGCGTATTGGGGTGAATGTCCCTGTTGCCCATGTGGAGTCAGTGCCTATGCTTCCACTAGAACTGCTCCAACTTACGTTACCAAATTATTATCTTCAAGCAGCTGAGTTGCTATACTCTGCTTGTTTCCTTTTGGACAACGCTACTATGCGTCGTTTGTCTTAGATCGTGTTCTTTCCAAAACAACCAACAATATATCTGCTGATTGCTTTTTCCCACTTCGATTGGGATTGTATCTTTATTCCAAACCCCATATTATTCGGTCAATCTCTTTCAAGCAAATCGTGGAAATTGAACCGACAGATCCGCATTTAAAGACTGCAATCAATCCTTCTCTCCACGATTACCCAAGTAATCGCCTTGTGTATCTGCAGGTACAGAGCCAGTTTGTGGAACCTTACAGGAACAAAGGTAAGACCCAAAGGAACGGACAGTTCCTCTAGCAGAGCCCGACCAATTAGGCCTGCGTGGATCTATTATAATTATTATTCGTGTCACAGTTAGGCCTATGGATAGAACTTCACGTTCAGACATTTGAAACTGTTTGCAATCGTGCATCGAGTTTTTACGGAGCTCCTAAAGGGACATGAAAGGAAAATAGTTAAAGTTGTGCGAACGAGTTAATAGGCCTTTCTCGTGCGCACGAGATGTTGAATCGTGCGAACGACTTATTAAGTCGTGAGAACGAATTGATATCTCGGTCGCATGTCTCTTTCTCTCTATCATGTCTCTTTAGGGGCTCCGTACGTTTTCCTACCGACATTGTGCTATTTTATTAGGTCTACAGTTATACTCAGAGCCCCCCCCTCAGAGCCTCATGCATTGTATGACGTGTAACCGAAAAATGCTGCATGCCAGCATACCTTGACGGGTGTATACAACGACGGATATGAATATCACGATCTTACAATTAATTAAGATTATCGTATCGTGACCATTTGCATAATGGTAATTATGCAAACCAGCTAACCACCCAGCAAACAACTCACCGACCCATCAACCAAAGCACCAAGCAAAACACCCATCAAACCCCTCACCAACCCACCCAACCAAAATACCAACCACAATACCAACCAAACCACCCGCCGCCCCACCCAACCAAACCACCCATCAATGTGTCCACCAAATCACCTACCAAATAACCCACCAAACAAACCACCCACCAAACCACCCATCAATTCGCCCACCAAAACACCCATAGAAACATCCATCAGATCATTCACCAAAACACCCATCAGCGTACCCATCAATTCATTCACCAAAAGTTCAAAACACCCATCGAAGCACCCATCAAACCTCCCACCAAAGCACCCGCTAAAGCACCCATCAAATCACCCTCAAGTCACCCTCCAAACCATCCATCAAAGCACCCATATAAACATCCATCAAAGCATCCACCAAAACACCCATAAAAACACACAAAGTCATTCACCAAAACACCCATCAAAGCACCCGTCACACCTTCCAACAAAGCACCAGCCAAATATGTCATCTCTGTGCGTTTCTCCGGCGGGATTCTACGCCGTATTTGCAGGACCCCGCCAGCATATCCCAGAATTCCCCGAAATATGATTAACAAGCGCCAGGCTGAGTGGTCATTCTTTCCGTATATCTATTCTTAGGTTATAATTAGGCACTGCAATTTTATCAATCAATCAATCAAACTTTATATAGAGCCTCTTCAAGAAATCTACTCAGAGGCGCTTCCAGTCCAACCACGGCCAAAGATGACAGTTTTAAGAGAAGAGTAGAGGGACGATGAGGAGAGTCTAGGTGAAAAGGTCAGGAGGAAGTCCATTCGAAGTGGTAGAGCCCACAACAGACAAGGCACGTAAGTACGGGCGTTTGTCTCGCGCTTGAAAGATTACTTACTTTTTACATTGATGTATCCGCACACGTGCCTCGAGTTTTTTATATAGGTTTTTTAAAACCTAGTTACAGAGATTAAGAGCAAAGTTTTCGACAGTGGTTAATCTTGTTGATTGAATATCTTTGGTTGGTGTAAGAAACCAGGCCGCGTCGTGAGGCCAAACTCCAAGTGCATTAAAAATGAAAATTACAGAAGCAAGAGGCAGAGGCATGCCTATAATTTAATGGACTTTACCTCTCGTTTGTCTATTAGGCATAGCAGTAGGATTCGGACATTCGCTGGACAGCGAAAACTGGACACTCCTGTTATTATAGTAGCCTGTAAGCCTACACCGTAGCGCTCGACAATTATATGCGCTTGGAAGGAAACAGCGCTATATAACTTTGGATTGTTACGAGGTTCCTTTGAAATTCAAAACAGAAGATGGCGAAATCGGCCAAAAAGACTGTGGAACTTTTCTACGATGTCATATCTCCGTATTCTTGGATTGGTTTCGAGGTGAGGGGCCGATTTGCAGCGATGGCTGCTTCTACCCTGGATTTTAACATTTTTTCGACTTCAGCTGTGTTTTATGTCCAACATAGAAGGGCGTAGATGCGCATCTGTGGTCAACCCGAATCCCTGTAATCCCATATCTCGAAACTGTTCAGAATGCTAAATTGACCGAATTCCAAACGTTCACGTCTCGCATACTAGCATGCAGTATTCAGCATGCAGTATTCAGCCAATATTATGAACAAATATCATGGAAAATGAGATTTGCACAAGTACTCTTGTTTTCACTTAGAGAATAGATTTTTGGGATTGGGTGTACTTGAATTTTGGGGATTTTGCCAAGGACCCTTCTGTGTAAGCACTGATCGGAAACTCGTCTGTCATGGATAAACAATTGCATCAAAAGTTTAATATACTTAGGATACTTGGAGTGTTTTTAATGTAAGCCTTCTGTGAGCAGAGACATGAAAGTGCAAACATGACTGTATAATATTTATTCAGAGACAATATTCCAGTTAATGGAATGCTTGAAAGGAATTGACCCAAAAAGTAATAGACAATTTCACATTATATTCACATAGACAATTTCACTTATATTCACATAGATTTTTCACATTATCACAGTGGGATTTGAATACCAGAGGCAGGGTTGAAAGCCATTTGAAGCTTCACAATCTGAGCCACATGATCATGAAAATATTAGTGAGTAGTTATTGATCACAGAACTTATTCATTGTGTTCAGAAAGCTCCTCATCTGTGCAGTTTCTTTACAATTGTTGAATGTCAGTTTCTTTGCAGAGCAAGAAATCGATGGAACATCGACCTGAAATTTCGACCATTTTACCTAGCTGGAATTATGAATGAAGCAGGTAGTGATTTATACAAATCTAATGTCTGCTTTTGGCAGTATCTTTAACAATATAAATTTAGCAACATAAATGCTTATCTTCATTGTCATTATAAGATGATTTATTATAGTGCAAGTTACTATAATAATAATGATAATTATTGTTTCATTTTAAACTAATGAGCAACAGTATGATTACAAACATAGTATGAACAAATGATGACATGTTATTACAGTAGTCAAATTTGACTGTCGCAGCCATGCAAAGTGCCCATTATATTAAACTTCTAATTTAACCACTGTTGCCACCTATTGACAGAAGGAACAATCAACCTTACGGGTATATGAGTATGGAACTCAGTTCCTCAAACCTCATCTGTGTGCGAGTGTGTTATCCAATACTGTATGGCCCCACCAATGTTCCCTATAAGCTGCATGCATGTGCACACGCACACGAGCAGTGGAGCCAGTTCACACAAGAATTTAGGTGCGCTCACTATTTTTTAGGAGACTATGTAACTCGAGTTAGCTGGCTGCGGACTACCTTACACCAGAAACTTTGGTCCCTTAGCTAATATGTTCACGTGTTTATCGTTAGACAAGGAACTTTTCAATACCTCGAGGCGGACGCCTACCCCTTCCATCTCTATGACCCACAGACAAGAAACTCATGAATTTGTTGAAGATTTGGCCTGGACCGGCTGGTTGACACGGATCATGAATAGGGGACAATTACGATACGAATGGCGCAATCTGTTAGGCGGTATAACTGTAGTAATGGAATTCAATGACGCTAATAAGGCCCAGCCACATTACATAAAGCCGCTAGTCAAACAGTAACTGGACGCCCCTAGGAATCTGACGTTACGCTAGGGACGCCAAGACCCGACCAACCAGGGTTTAGTAATGGTTTCTGCAGTTGACCTGTCGTCCTATAGAGATACGAGTTTTGCGTTTGGGATGGCGAAGGAAATCGCCTCTAGAAGGATTCATATAGCGTAGCAAGCAAGGAAATGGGGACTTGTTTCAAAACTGGGGGATGCGCTAGGTCGTTCTGACGATAAGGGTAATCAACGTAGTTGGGAATCCCGTCTCCAACGTAAACCAGGGAAACGTTTCAAAAGGATATTAATAACTCCATTAAGTGTAGATAGGATGAGTGGTGTATATATATTTAATTAAATATACATATTAAAACCATCAAGTGTGTCGTGTTGCTGAGCTTTTTGATAGAGGAAAGAACAAGCGGGTACTCTCGTCATCTAGAAGAAGGAGTAAGGCGAGAGGGAAAAACGCGACAGTAACTTACAGTACTAATATTAGATTTTTGATTTACAATAAATATTTAGAGGTACTAAATTAGATTATTAGAATGAAGCTGAAAATGTAACAATAACGACATGTTGAAAATAACTTGAACAATTACAATACTATTACAAGGTGATCATAAGATGATAATGAGGTTATGATGATCATGCTGATATTAAAGAAATTCTGTGATGCTATTGTGGCCCAGGTAAGCTTCATTAAATGTACCTCTATCTAGTTGCTCAGCAGATGCATCAGTAAGAGTGTGAGTGTTTTTACAGGCAATCGTCCGCCAATGATGGTTGCAAACAAAGGTGCCTACATGTTCAACGATCTACATCGTCTAAGAGCCTACTATCAAATCCCACTCAATGAACCACCTGTAAGAAAAAGCTTACATTCTCTTCCTTTTCAGTTTCTCAAGACAATTTTTTTTATCCCAGTTGAACATGAACCTTAATTGAAATCTATTCTCCAAATATTTGTACAGAGGTTTGTGAGATATCATCTGGATTCTCCTTTGGTGAAATTTCTTCCTACTGGATCGTTAAAACACTTATCATCGATTAGCTGGTTAATTGGTGTCTTGGTGATCTGATTGTTTTTCCGCAGCTGATCTTCACAGAGCCTGTGCTGTGGTTAGCCTTTCATCATGGAAGAGGCTACCATACCATCGGATTTCCTACCATCTGATTTCCTACCATCTGATTTCCTACCATACCATCAGATTTGCTACCATACCATCTGATTTCCTACCATCTGATTTCCTACCATCTGATTTCCTACCATACCATCTGATTTCCTACCATACCATTTGATTTGGTCTTTTTCATCAATTGTCCACTCTTTGCCTATGTTTCATGTAGGGACCTGCAAAGCTTTGGTTCAGAGCTTTGGTTCAAAACCAATTTGAATGACAGGATTTTATTCGATTTGACAATAGCATCCCTTCTGATGCTTCTCTTGTAAACTAATTGTGTTTAGGTAATTGCCTTTTAATCGTTAATTGGTTTTTGAATTGCTGTGTGCAAACTGCATGTGATAACATTGATTTTAGTCTGTAGTAATGTTATCAGACCTATGTTGATATATTGTGAAATTGCGTTTCTGTTGTGCACCTGTGCTATCAAGTAGGTAGGCCTACTCAGAGTCTGATTTGTCAAAAAGGAGCATTGGGGTCGGAATCTACACAAATAATTAAAATTTACTAAGTAACTAATTTGTTGCAATTTTGTTCCTCGCATAGACCCCAAAGTTCACAAACCGCTCATGGTGGATACAATTTATCGTAGTTTGCAAAATGAATCTATAGTAATCAGTGGGATTCACACGCAGAGAACAATCATGATAAACTAATAGTGCCTACCTCCAAGTTTCGTTATTTTTTAATGAAGTTAATGAACTCCTTCAGGGTGGTCACACAGAAATGATTTCAAAAATTCTACGAGTTTTCCTGGTTTTGTGGAGAAATTTGTTCAATTTTCAGGAGTATAGCCTCCTCTCCCAGCTTCAGTTCCCATCAGTCAGCATACTGTATAGCCTAGGCTACTTCATTGAAATTGCTCATGTATCTGCACTGGATAGGGATTTCTCATCTATTGACAATGGTAAAATTGCCTCTTAGTAGCCTTGACCTCGGTGCCACCTTCGACACTGTAGACAACCAAATTTTTTACTCATTTCAAGACTTGCCAAACTTTGGTGTCTCTGGGACTGCCTTACATTGGTTAGCTTTTTACCTAGTTGACTATAATCAACGGGTTGGCATCATATCGCTTCGTTTGAATCCACTTTGCACAGATGGAGTGCCACATGTGTCTATCTTTGGCCCTTTATTATTTATAATAATTTTACTTCCCTTTCCCAATCAGTCGTATAGCTAGGCACTTTTGGATCCAATTACAATAGTATGAGAATGATGCTGAGCTCTTTTATATTGCTCTATCATAGACTGATCAGCCTGGTAAACTAAAACTTGTAGAGTGCCTCTTATTGTAATGCATGGTTCTGTTTCAATGGTTTGGCCATAAACCCCAACAGGTCTGAGGCAGTTCTGTTCATTTCATGCCATGGTCAGCATTCTTTCCCTTTGCTTTCAGGCATCGATGTAGCAGACACTGCTGTACCACTTTCAGACACTGTCAAAACACTTGGGGGGACCTGGACAGCAACCTCACTCTTTTTGACCTCACATAACAAGCCTTTGAATAAAATTTAAGTGGGCTTGTTTGACATACAATGCTCTCAGCACTAGTATACCTACCTATATTCATGCTCTACTAACTCCTTACATCCCTCCTCATTGATTGCGATCAGCTGGTACAGGTTTATTTTTAGCACAGCCTTGATGCAGAACAGTTATACATGGGTTCTCATGCATTCCATACCTCTACAGCTAAGGAATGGATCGACGGCCACTCTCTCTTTGTAACTCAAATTCACTTCCTTCCTTCAATAGGCAACTCAAAACCCACTATTTCTTCTTGGCTTTCAAGGATTTGAATATCTAAGTGCAACTTAGAAATAATTGCAATTGGAAACTCTTTAAAACCCTCTCATTCTAGAGGCGTGGATGACATTGACCCATCCATCATGATTTCTAGTTTACCTTTTGGGGCTACTCCATTGGACAAAATTATAAACTGTTGTTTTAACACTGGTATTTTTCCTACAGCCAAAGTGATCCCTATTTTTTTAAAAAGGACTTAGGAATTCCCCTTCTAACTACAGACCCATTTCTATATTACCAGCATTTTTTAAGATCTTTGAGAAAGCTATGCACACTCGCCTTACTTGCTACATTGATAAAATCAGTGTCCTTTTCCCTTCTCAACATGGATTCCAATCTAGACACTCGTCTTATATGCCCCTCCTGACCATGCACAATAAAATAACTGAAGCTGTGGATGAAAACGAATATTCTATAGGCATCTTCCTGGACCTTGCTAAGGCATTTGATACCTTTAATCATGACATTTTGTTAAGGAAACTAATGAACTATGTCATCCGTGGATCCCAACTAAACTGGTTTAAGAGCTACCTGAAAAGTAGACATCAGCTTGTTTACTGCAACTATACTTACTTCCCAATGAATCCTATTTGTTCTGGTGTTCCACAAGGATCAGTCTTGGGTCCTCTACTATTCATCTTATATATTAATGACTTACCCAGCGTCTCGCCTAATCTCCGTTTTATTCTTTTTACTGACGATACGAATTTATTCGCTTCCCACTCCTCTTTAGAAATTCTTTTAAATACCATAAATGTTGAATTAACCAATATTTCTAATTGGTTCAGTGCTAATAAACTGACACTTAATCTGGATAAGACAAGCTTTGTGCTATTTAGAGCTTACAGAAAATTACCACTAGCCCACGTGCTGAAATTAAAATATTGGATACTCCTATAACTCAAGTGTCATCTTATCAATTTCTAGGGGTTATTGTAGACCAGCATCTCTCTTGGAAAGAACATATTGATGCCATCTCGGTTAAAATTTCTAAAAATCTAGGTATCATATCTAGGCTATCTAAGGTACTGCCCGCCAAAGCTCGCTCCTCTCTCTATTTTTCGCTAATATACCCGTACCTAACATACTGTGCAATAATATGGGCCTCTACCTACAAATCCACCCTAAATAAGATAGGCGTTATTCAAAAAAAGAGCAATAAGATTTGTGGCTGGTATTCACTATAATGCTCATACTAGTGAAGTATTCGTAGCTAGAGGGATGCTCAAAATTGAACAGATAAATAAGCTCCAAATAAGCCTCTTTATGCATCGGTACTTTCACAACTCCCTACCAAGTATCTTCCATGATTATTTTACTCCTAATACAGGATTATTGTATCACCTTAGTAAAGATCCTAACACCTTGTACATTCCTTATGCTAGAACAAACACTAGGCTAATGGCCATCAAGTTCAAAGGTCCTAGAATCTGGAATTCTATCTCTGCCAATTTGTGTCTCATTCTCAATTTTCATTCATTCAAAAACAAGATTAAATCTGCTATTATATCTGGTGAATTGTAACCATTACTGTGAACTCAACCTCACTTCTGACAATTGTTGGCATACATGTACTTCATAATTGAGAAATCTGATTACCGTAGTTCCTGTAATATTCCTGATAAGATAAATTGTGATTTAAAATAAAGAAACTATTACTTTGTCATTACCTACTTCATTTATCGGTTGCGGTCAGCTACCTTGATTATGCAATCCCTATTAACTTACAATGTGCCTTTGCTCGCTTAATGTTGCATATTCGTTAGTTAAGATTAGTTAAGCTTTGCTCCTCCATGTTATTTTCAAACACTTTACTCACATTTTGGCTCTATACCCAACTACTTTGTACCTAATTTATTGGTGGCCCTAACCTGCAGGACCCTCCGTCCTTAATTGGGTCTCCTGTGTAATCATAAAGTTTGTTTGTTATACCGATCTCATGTAACTTGTTACTTTGGTTTGCCAAATAAACTTGAATTGAATTGAACTTCTCCTGCCTCAGATTCACATTTTGGTGTGGCTATGCACATGTTACAAACTCCTTAATTGTAGAAACTAGAAATCGTTTCTTTTCTGTTCACTCGGTTCATTTTTCCATAAAAGACAAAAAAGACTTCTGGCAAAACTAAGTCACACAAATAACCAAAAACGACGAATGCAACTAAATTGGGGTTAGGTGTCAGTTCAAACCTTTACCCAGACGAGCTTCAATTCATCTGAAAATTTGTCATGTTAAGGTGCCTAGTTTAGGTGTGTTAGGTCTTTAAGTTGTCTTAAGAGGCGCTGTAAGCTGTGCACTTACAATTATAATGTTTGCACTGTGCTAAATTGGGTTTAAAGCTGCAAGGATTGTTCAATCGATTAATGAGAAACTGCATAGGTTTTCCTATACAGTTTAGTGCGCATTCGTCGTTACATGGTTAAGTAAGTGACTTTGTGATCAATGCACATAATGTACAAAACAGGATTGAAAGATACTTTAATAGGTACTATATAAATTCTCAGATACATGTGTAGCAGATTGAATAGTACTTAAATACCAATTTTCACATTAAATTCAGTTAATTTACAGATTATGGATGGTAAATGAAAAAGGACTTTTTAACACAAATTTTTCTTCATTTTTGTGTAGGATGTGCGAGATGCCCTGATGAATAAAGGGTCTCTATTTGCACAACGACTTTTGACTTCAGTCGTGACGACTCAGCCGGAATTGGCTGAAAAGCTCAGCCGAGAACTGTGGATGAGGATTTGGAGCAGGGTAAGTACACTGGGCTGTTAGTTGGTAGATCTTTTAGAGGTGGAGAAGGATAAGGAATTCAGGAATAAGACTATTGTCGTTTAAAATATAGCCTATATGAAGCTGAAGTCTTGGGAAAGTGAAGACTAGGATAAAAGATCATCGGAAGAAATTCAAATTAAAGACAGCAGTTTCCTAAATTTGTATGTGTATGTTTGATAAATTAAAAATTTTTAATTTTTGCTTTTAATTTGTTTGATTTCTTTTTCGGTCACACAGAGTTAACAGCATGTTTCTTGTTTCCTTAGGGACAAGACATATCTACTACTGAAAACCTTCTTGAGGTTGGTGTACTTTCTTGCTCAATCACATCTAAACAATTGTATATGTACCAGCATAACTGGTTGATAGATAGTTTGTATACCAGAATTGATTGTATGGTATATTGCATAATTGTACACGTTTCAAGAAACATCCCATTTGGTTTACTCAGGGTCCCAAAACCTGGTGTGCACGTTTCTAAATTTGGGACTGTGATTCGGGTGATGCAATAAATGATGCATAAATTTCATAATATTTTGTCCTGTCCGTTGTGGTCGTAAGTGTTTTGCATTGATCAATGTTCATAAACTTTGCCTTTGGTACTTTTTTCCAGTGGGTGACATCACTGACATGTATACGATATAGTCACGCATATTCATGCCAGAGAAATATACAAATATGTATAGATAAAAATAAATAAATAAATGGATAAAAACAATTACTTGAAATGGTAACAGATAGAGCACCCAACCTGTGAATCAGTGCCACTGGACTTCAGCTAATTTTTACTAGACATTTTTGCTAGGGGTAACATATGTGTGGTCACAGCTGTTTACAACAGAGAACCAGACTGATGAATTGCCAGAACATGGAACCAGCTTGAGCACCACAGCAGGATTCTTGAAAGTCTCTCTAATTATGAACAGGCTAAATTCATTTAGCAACTTGTATGTACACAATGTACAACATATGTACACAGTGCTGCACACACATGCACAGATGATAGGAGTGACATAGTGTTTGATATTGTGTTTAAGGCTTTGAAGAATGTGGGAGTGCCGGATGATCGTGCCAATGAGTTGATTCTGAGCGTCAAAGACAAGAAGATCTCCGAACGACTGAAGCAAACTACCGCTGAGGCCCTGAGTTATGGGGTAACCAGATTTTTGACATTATTCTCTCACAGAACTTCACGTTAATCCTATCAACCAAAGCGCAGCTGTGCCTTCAGTCTCTTGCCCAAAGATGCACCGGCTAGGTAAAAGTTGATTGGATAGAACTTTGTCGTGTTGTACAGCCAGCCTATATGATACATCACAATCGAAGTATAATAGTCTTCACTTGCTCTCTTTAGTAGACTGTTATTTCGGAATGCACTTTTTCTTGGAAGTGGACATCGGTTAATATTTTGCTCATCAGAATGATGTCACATGGAAGTCTCCAGATGAGATTGATCTGGGGTTCGCTTTTAAGTGTAACTTATGATGTGAATAACTTGTTGTAAGGATTGTTTTTTTTCTTTTTGTGTATGCACAAGTATAAGATTTTTCTGTTGCTAAACCATTCCTTTAATAATAGACAACCGTGATGCATGACTTTCATACAATACAGTGATTATATCGTCTCACCTTGGCATATTTTGTTTACCCTGGCTGTTGTATAACAGCATTTATTTATATAGTACACCTTGGTGTGTAGGTGATATGGCCTGATGATCCTGTTCGCATAATAAGAGAATATGGACAAGTAGTTCAAGTGATTTCTGTTGTTTGGTGGGCATTGAAAGAATTGGCTGCATTGCATTCTTTGGCACTTGGTTGTTTTTGTTGTCTTCTGAAGGCGTTTGGTGCTCCAACGATTGTGACAGTAGATGCAAAGAACGAGAAGCAGATGTTCTTCGGATCGGATCGAATGGAACTCCTCGCTTCTGTCTTAGGCACGTTCAGTTTTCATCTTCTGGCTTTTATCTGTTGATTTATCTAAGTCTGGCTTCTCTGGTCCACTCTCTAAGCTGCAATACTACATTGTATGTATGATTGACTGAGATGGGATTTGTTTTTTGTTGCAGGCGAGAAGTACGAAGGACCTCTGACAGAGTTTGCAGCTTCAAAGCTCTGAATCAGTCAGCTGTAATAAGATCAAAAGTTCTTTTAGTGCCTTCATGCTTAGTTGAACTTGGGGATTTTTTAAGTCATTTCTAGTATCATAAAGACTGCTCTTTGTGT
Organism: Bimastos eiseni; assembly: GCA_959347315.1. NCBI lineage: Eukaryota > Metazoa > Annelida > Clitellata > Crassiclitellata > Lumbricidae > Bimastos > Bimastos eiseni. The sequence continues at coordinate 12,352,288 of OY365811.1, read as the reverse complement.
TTCTTAATAATATTAACATTAAGGTACTGTTGTTGATTGTCCAGCTAATTACTTAATTAATGGAGTTTTCGACTAATGACTACGGACTGGTTTAACCCAATTATGTGATGCAATATGGCTTTAACATGAGGGTAATGACTTTTAATTGTTTAATAAATGTAGTTGTATAATATCGTCAGCTATTTTGTTCTTCTTTCTTGCTGTACAATAACGATTGAGGTAAGCTCGGCTTTCTTTTTTATTTGTGTATACTTAGGTTTGATTCCGTTATCTGGTCTTAATGTTAGTCTTGCTGTCCGTAATTATCTATGTCTGTTGAACGGAAGCATAGGGCAGGATTTACAAAGCATGGTTGACTGTTAAGTCTTTCCTCTGCTCCGGTCTATCTGTGGGAGTTTTGTTGCCCTGTTTCAGCTTTGGTTTGGTTGGCCATTTTCTGGTGGTAAGCTTCTGGTGCCTGGTGCAAGTACCTCGACCAAGCCGCTCCGTGCCATATCCCAGTTCCACCTCGAACGTATTTCCTTAGAGATGTGCCTGTTGCCTAGGAGGAATGATATTGTTTAATAAGTTGTTTAGGACTGATTTGTATCACCATGGTTGGGCTGAGTGCACCTCCCAGTGGAGTTCTTGAGGGGTGCTATATAAATGTTAGAATGAATGAATGTTAATTAGGTTTTATATTGTGCTTTTTTTTATTAATTCACTTCATACTAGAAAGTAAGTGTACAATTGTTTGCAATGGCAAGATAAAATAAGACCTGAAACATAATGGAATTAGTATTGTTGTTTCCGTTTTATCTGACAAGCATGAATTGCCCACAGCCAAGTCTGTCCACTGATAGATTGACCTTTCGGGTTTTGATTAAAGGATGTAGGCCTATGCCCAGATAGTAGAGGGGGGTGTTATGCCCATTTGTACGTGATGGCCGAATCTATTATGTGATAATGCCAAATGCGTTGGTTGAAATAGTATATTTTTCATTTGAGTGAAAATCACACAATGATCATATATTAAGTTAATAAATTAATGGGATCTGAGGTCACGTGATTGTAGTAATTCTTTTGTGACGTTATCCCATGAAGAGCATCTGCGAAATGACTTTATTTGGACGTCCCCTCCATTGCAGATGTCCTTGGAGGAGGATTGGCTACAAAACTCCTGTGGAGTGGCTACACGGATTGACTTAGGCCTACCAATTAGCATCCGAATACATTAATTGAAAATCTAATTAAAAATTCCTATCTGCTATGTTTTGCATACCAAATGAGAATCCACTTTGTATTTTACATCGCTTAATGCTAGTTGCCTTAATCCATTCTGTGATGTCATTCCTTTTACAACATGTATTTACTGAGCTTCTTGATTAAATTATTGGTATATCTGCAAGGCTGTAATGGAACTAATTCAAATTAATCAGTACGGGCTGCCACTGAAGTTAATATTTAAAGCACAGGTTGTACTGCAAAACACTACAGATGGCCTATGCATCAACTTGATGCTGACGTCCTCGCTGGCCATAAAACCTCGGCGACCCTCCCTTTATCCTTATTGGCATGATCCCTCCCTCCCCCTTATTGTGGGCGCCATTTATGGACGACCCACCACTGAGGCTGAGCAAATTTATACTGCCATTTAGCGACCTAACCCAAATATATGGAGTTTAAATTTGCTCACTTCTAGCGAAACAATCCGAGCTGTAGGCCCATCGTCTTAAATGTTGCTATAGTTAACCAAACATCACAGTCTTTTTTCTGGAATACTTAACAAATTTTTAAGCACAATACAACAAATTAAGGTACTTAAGGAGGAGATGATACTTGAATGTATTTGACAGGAATGTGATCAATCAGAGAAGACTAATTACTACTGGTTGATGTTGCTGTAGGTCTAATGCTTGGGTAAAAAGTTTTAAAACCTTTAAAAAGTTGATCATTAGTGATGACACTGCTTAAAGGCTTCATTGTGCACCCCTATAGGACCTATATGTATGTTTTGAATAACTTCTTTAAACCCATCATGGTGCTATATTCATCCTACATATCCTCTTCGGTCCTATATATATATATGTATATATATATATATATATATATATATATATATATATATATATATATATGTATATATATATATAGGCCTTACAGAACACAACAATACACTCTTTATATGACAAGAGTCATTTCTTGTTACTTTTTTGACTTGTGAAAACATCGAGTGTGTACAAAAAATCAGCTGGCCTATAGGTTTAAAAAGACAATTTCCTGCTAGACCTGAGTGACAATGCGGGGCAATGAAATGAAAGAGCTATGGTCTCTGTACAGAAATCTGCTACCGTGAAGGCACAACAGTCAGTGAACCATGACGGTCGTGCACGTTCGCTGCAGCCTAGGCATCCAAATGCCTGTTTCATTCAAGTATTTAAATACTGGTGCCCTCTTGTCCAGGCCGCTTAAACTGATCGAAAAGCAATTACCCATTTAGATAGCCTAGTGATAGCTGCGCTTGGAAGACAGTGCATGACTGATCCTACTCCATCTGGTGAGGTCGGACGTCACGGATAGGTGGCAAAGAAGTACATCGAACGAATTAGTTGACTTAGCTACCAGAAAACACAAGCATTAAATTGTCAGCAAATTTATGACCAACTGAAACTTTTCTAAATGGGACTTTGTTGTTTTGTTATGTGCTGTTGGTAGAGGTGATCGTTATAACTACTGACGATGATGACGAAGTAGTGAGGGAACTAAGGTAGCTAAGACAACTCACAGTGTGACGGCTGAGAAAGAGGAGCGTAGGCAGCTGCTGAATTTCGAGTGGCAGCCAATAGCAAGCTAGCTGTACCATTGTGGGCGAAGCCAAGGAGCTTGGTCAGGGCACCCTTTTTCGGAGGGCCCATTGGTTGGGGGTGACGTCCAAGAGCGCAGCTCTTCCTCATTTTGGCGCAGCGTAGAGGTTGGTTCTCGAGGTGGCTCCTCCTGGGTAGTGTCTAATCGAGGGTGCTCTACCCAACATTATGGGCTTATTCAAAGAGGCACATAGAAGTTCACATACTCAAGTATTTGCAATTATCAAATAGACTTCCGTGACCGTTTTGTGCCATGTGTATGCCTGAGATGATTAGGCTTAATGTCACCCCTTCAAAGAGAATGAAACAAATTGTGCTATATGTGCATATTGTGGGTAGAGCATACGCTATTGGACGTCATTTCCAATCGGCCAAGCATGACCATGCCATATCCCCTAGGATCCGCTGACGATGGATGACCTACAGTCCCTGCACAGAAATCGGCTACCGTGAACTCACAATCAACGATCGATAAGGATCATGCACATTGCAGCTCCTAGCCTCCGCTCCACTGACGTCACGCTGTACTTTAGTCCAGATGCTATAGTCTAATTGGTTACCACACTAAGACGATGAAGATGACGATAATGGCCTGACTTTATTCAAACGATGTGCTCACCTCCTTACTCGAATATGCATTGAGGTGAAGCTCTGTATCCTCAATATTTGAGGTTGCTTTCCGTTGTTTCTGAAGATGGAAATGTAACTTCCTCTTCTCCTTCCTTTTGCTGTTCCTCGTCTGGGCTAGCGTCCTTCGATCTGATACAGAGCCAGTTGGCCATAACAACGATAGATATGAAGAAAGATGCACCGGCCAAGTAGAAGCTGACTGGATAGAACTGCGTCGTATCGTACAGCCAACCTATAATAATACATCACAACCGACGCTTACAAAGTCCACAGAATCCACGCACACGCAAATATATATCTTATAAATAAAGAGAAGATTCTGTGTGTCCCTCTATCCGGCGATGCATTTCCACAGTGTTACAGCTATTGACTCGAAACCTTCACCGGTGGCTCGGGGAAAACCTGGGAAATGCAGCGAAGGGATTCGCGAACTCCGCCGTCACCCTTTTCCTGGTCTTCCTGGCCAAAAATCTACGGTGCACCTCCGACACACCCATAAAAGCAAAGTTTCCTTCTCAATTGCCAGGATCGTGTCACCTGCGAGCTATCGTACAGATAGCAGCTATACAGTATTTTTTGCACAGTCGGTCACGTCGGTATGTACTATAAACACCATTTATTTACATGTATATCTAGATTCTGTGTGTATCTCCGTTTATGCATACTTTTACGTTCGCTCGGGAACACCTCGGACACCCAGTAGAGGAGCTGGTGACGCGCGGCCGCCATATTGCTCCGGCCAAAAGCCTGTCTTTATATATATATATATATATATATATATATATATATATATATATATATATATGCACACGAATGCGTACACACTTGGATGTTAATAAAACAATACATCTAGTCTGTAGGCTAAAAGGCTAAAACTGTGATAAGCTATGAGTGCTACTAATAAATCTTAGTATAAGTGCAGGTTAATTGGAGACTTCCTTGCAAATTATCTAAATGTCATCTATGGGCCTGTAACGTTTGAAGGTAGCCATGTATGAGCCCAACGCTCAAATTACAGATCCCGAATCAGACTAATCATACGAACACTCAATTCTTGGACATATACGCCTACACATGTGCCTAAGATGGGCCTGCGCGAAAAGTTTCGGCTGAATTAATATGCAACTTACCTGCAACGGGTGCTCCAGACAGTTGACCTAATGCCTCAAATAGGAGCAGATATCCATAGGCACTGGCGAGTGGGCCGGACCCTAGACAGTCAATCACGACCTTCGGCGTCAACGGACCAATGCAGGCGCTTAAGAAGCCGAAGAAGAAGGAGTAAGTGACTAGACCGGCATAGTTTACGGCCAATGGGCAGAGGCACGTCGCCACACCACACAGTCCGAGAGCCATTAGGTAGAAGAAAACGGAGCCAACTCGTTTCTGATTGGCCAATACGCCGAACGCGATCCGCCCACAGAAATTAGCACCACCCACAACGGAGTACAGCAGTGCACTCTCTTCTGGTTCACAGCCCATCGATTCAGCGTAGGCGGCTAGATGGACATAGACGATGGAAAGACTGAAGCAGAGGAAGATGTTGTTGACGCACAGCGTGATGTAGAGTGGACTGCGAAAGACCCGACAGCGACATAGTTCCGACAGACTGGATTTCTTGTCGGTTGTCGGTGGTTTGATGGGCCGCAAGATGGCCCCGAAGACACTGAGGTTGAGCGTGATGCCGCCGGTGATGAGCAAGGCCCCTTTCCAGTTATATTGGACGATGAGGAAGCGCAGCAGAGGTGGAAAGACGAGGCTGCCTATTCCGGCTCCACAGGCGGCCAGTCCTAGCGCCAGCGCCAAGTGGCGACTCCTGTCGAATAACGGTCCGAGTATTGAGATGAACGGAATGTAGCTGAGGCCAAGGCCGAATCCTCATCAAAACAAACAACACAACAAATGACGAACTGCAGCTCTGTTGAGAAACCGACAGAAACAATGTTGCTTGTGTGTTGTACCCGCATGCATATCTGTGCATGCGAGTGTGGCAGGCGTTTTGTCAGAACACTTGGTATGTCTGTGTAGGCTCAAGTAGGCCTATAGGACCATACCTTATAGTCCTGTAATCTCGGTAACAGGTATACAAACCTCTACCTATCTTCGCAATCTCTGCTGCTCTACTTTGATCGCACCTGGTCTACTGAGTGAGGCTCATTGTCCCATTTGCACGTACAACTACTAAATAAAATCGTGTCTTTTCAGTAGTTGGAGTTGTCGCCCAGGTCACTCAGACTCTTTTCATACTCTCCTTAAAACTTCTTTTTAGCTGTGCGCGCTCCCGGCTAGTAGCCTTGAAGAGGCGCTATACATGTAAGTTTTCGTAATGAATGAATGAATGAATGAATGAATGAATGAATGAATGAATGAATGAATGAATGAATGAATGAATGAATGAATGAAACACTTACGTTAGCAGACAGACGAACAGACAGAGAAACAGACAGCGCAGACATATAGCAGGACAGACTAGGCCGAAGCAAAGACAGTTGCATGTTTTGGGGTGATTAAATTGACGCACGACGATTACGACCGATGAGATCATTGACCCGAAGCTGTTCAGCCGGTGATAGATGGCGCAGTATCAGCATCTGATTCCTAATAGGCCTACGCGGGAAGCAACGATCAATGGCTCTCTGCAGGCGTGGTGGTGTGGGCGGCAGCTGATCGATCTGTCAGCCGTATCCCCCTTCGGCTGCTCCCTTGAGCAAGCCATCGCCAACGTACAGACCCAGTGCAACAGGTGAGCAAAAGCGTCCTTCGGTTCAAAAAATTAAGGGAGCGATCGAAATGTGCTCTACAGGACACAGGTATTTAGGTCACCATTAATTACGTAGAAGGGGAGAAAACTGAAGTAGATACGGACAGACACAGACAGTCAGTCAGACAGTGACGCGCGCGCACACAAACAGACAGGCATTGACAGACACTGACTGACTGACTCCTAATGACACTCGCAGACATACACATAGGCAGACAAACAGACAGACAGACAGACAGACAGAAGCATGCACAGTCTTTCAGTCGTTGTTATACTTTTTCAGACTGCTGCTATTCTTTTAGCGATACAAATAGCTCTGCACCACTGACTGCATTTCGAAATGACGCAGTTAGTATAATATCCTATTGTCTTCTCACATATTAATTAATTACCCTCAGCTGTTGTTTTCATTCCGTCTGTCATTCTTCCGTTCCCCGTTTTTCTGCACAGTTATGCGTGTTTGACCGTCGGATTGTATCCGTTTATTTGTCTGTTTGTTTGTGTGAGTGTATCCTTTGGTTCTGTATGTCCGTTCGTTCCTCTGCCTTCGTTTCACGTTTGTGTCTGTATGCAAGTATGACACTGCAGTGTCAGAGTGAGTGTGGATTTGTGCTTACGCGTTATATTCACTCCATAAGCTGGTTCGTGTTAGCCTTTGTATCTGCCTCGAACAGACTGCATGTGTCTGTGTAAGTATCTGTATGTTACTGTGCATGGGCGTGGCTGTCTTGTGCCTGTAATTCCATTAATACCTGAGATGATTCCGAAGGTGATGAGCAGGTGGTAAGTGGACTCAGCAAATGCACTCAGGGTCAGTCCGATCATTGTGACGATTGACCCAACAATCGCCACTGGACGATGACCAAAGCGATTGGTCAGCAGACCCGACAGTGGACCTATACAGATAATAAAACGACACAAATCACACACGCATGCATACACACATGAATATAAATTTATGATTATGTCCATCCATACATACAGTGCATGCATTCATATATAGGCCTACCCATCCATACATACAAACATTCATACATGCAGCCATGTAGGCCTACACCTGGTACCTCCTCAATCGGTGCCAAATGCAGTTGCTCGTCTGATTGTCCACCTATCTTGCTTCTCACCACGGTGTAATTTACGCTGGCTTCCGCTTAATTATAGCCCGCATTCGTTTAAAGGCTTTTTTTCTACATCCACATTACTAGATCAGCATCCGCGACATCTTTGAGACATTATCCGCCGAATATCCGTCGCCCTCTACTCTCTTTAGACAGATATGACCTCTTGTTACCTACAAGCAGAGACAGATCTCGCTTGACAGATGAGGGATACCCAATGAGAGGAGTAGGAAATGTGGGGAACACACGTACAAATTGTTCCCTTTCTGTAAAAGGTTTGGGACTTGGAGGACTTGTTCCTCTCGACCCTCACCCCGGGATCGCCGCCTCTGCCTGCAGGACTCGGACTTCTAGACCTACTGCCCAGAACCGTGCTTACGAGTTTTTGAGGCACTTTGCTTTTGAGCGATAATCACAATCCCTCTACGACTCGCTCCTTGATTTTTAACCATGGGTGTTTCTGTTTAGGTCCGTCCTCTTAATTAAAGACTTCTTTTCCCGCGGGGCTTTCGCGCTGGGGGTACCGTGAGAGGCGCTTTAGAAATCCATAGATACAATACAATATACTTCTGCCGCTTGGTGTAACATTGTTCATTTTTTACCTACTAGCATAAAATTTCATATTTGGAATCAGAAAATAATGCAGATTAACACCTGATTATAGCCACATTTTGAGATATTACTAATTACAATGATTTTGTAGGTTTTTGTTTATGAGCGATAATAGAGGTTTTTGTGCATACGAAGGTGCATATCGCTAACTGATAGGGTACAGAAATGTACTTTAATTATTAAGAAACACAACGTTTTGTCGAAATTAATCTTGTTGCAGTTGAAGCACAGTGTCACTTCATGTTTTCTAGCTTTGGTGATAAATTTAACATTTACAGTAGCTTTCGGAAGATGTTGGTGACAATTCCCATGTATTGCAGCTTAACGCTCAATCGCTAGCTTTGACTGGTGGGTCATAGTACTTCAAATCAACCAGTGGTGTAGGCCTACACCGCTTTAGGTTTGATTTTAAGTTTTTTGTACGTTAACTACATGCAAATGCAAAAATGACAGTGTCAATTTAGCAGAATATTTCAAAATTTGAATGAAATATCAATTTTGTTTATGTTATTTAAAAAAATTGAATTGTTAAAAAGGACATGATCTTCCAAGTTTTGACTTCTATACATCTAATGGCTGACCTCTAGTGAAATGTGGCCAGTGGCAGCTCTACAGAGGGGCCAAGGGTCATTGCACCCACCAACTGAGTTTATGGCTCCCAGCGGTGGCCCCTCCAAATTTGAGTTCACTTTCAGTTTTGACGAAACCAGACATCCAGATGGCCCCTCTTTCAGGTTCCCCAGCCCCTGTGGTGTCCCCCTTGTTGAGAGCTGCCACTGGTTGTGCTCTGCCACAATATGCAAGAATCTATGTGATGTAACATATGGTTCTTTTGTACCGTGAGAGGCGCTTTAGAAATCCATAGATACAATACAATAATAATAGCCTTTGGCATATTATCATGCGTATGCATGACAATGACATCATGCATTTTAGCCATAGGCTTGTATAACTCATTTTTACCTGCGCCGTATAGGAGAGCAGTGTTCAGTGACGTCATGAGAGACGTCATCGTGCTACCGGCGCCAAATTCATCTCGAAAAATCTCGAAGAAAATACCGCAAGTCCAAGAGATCCCGTAAATGATCACGTGACTCATGAACGAAGCGAAAACGACGACCCATCGATATGACAGCCTGCAGCACAACACGTGTAAACACAGAAACCGTCGTGTTCTTGGCATCCATAAGTTTATCATGAAGTCGTTGACGCAAAGAAACCAGTGTCAGTGTAAACAATATAACTTCTATCGCGCCGGTGTCTAATTACTCTAGTACACAAGGCATAAAGTCACAGCCCTATTCAGATCAATATCCAGTTGGTGAGTCCGTATGTTTGCTATAATAAATGACTAAATAGACATCGCGTATCAACTGGAAAAGTGTTTTGCAGACGCTTAATTTTCTCGCACCTCAGTAATGTCGAAGTCTTACAGACCTTGAGCGCATAATTGAGGAATAGGTGAGGTAAATAGCCAACGCATCTATTTATAAGGTAGTCTCTTGTAGACCTACATAGGCACTTAGTACATGATAGGCCTGTCATGAATAATTATGATTAATGGCGTGGTGCTTTAAGGTCACTTCAGCATTTTACTGTATTGTATTTATTGATTTATGTAGCGCCAAAATAGGCAGCGGCATGCAGTAGCGTTCCATGTGCGAGGGCCTAGAAAGTAAAAGAACATTTCGAGTAGACATCTGCCATTGTTTGGACTTTGACAGTGCCAGTCCCAAGCCTTGAAAAAGGAGGAGGAGGGCGACATCAAATCATCTTCGATATGAAACGGCGTATTTAAGAAATCAACACAACATTGACAACAAGCTGCCAGAGTGGTATGTTAGTGTCTGATTTCACAAGGCATCGCATCTGTACGTTTGTGGCTATTAGGTAGACCAGTCTGACCAAGTTTAACAATTGGCAGATAAATGGTTCTAATAAGAAAAGAGAGACACGAATTACCCCAAGTAATTCACATCTGCAATGTCTAGGCATGGTCGGGTCCTTCGTTGTAAAGACGAGCTTAAATATAATGAGATTGAGACGACAATCACGTTGCAACTTATGTTTTAAGATTTGCTACTCGTGTTGATCAGAAATGCATACGAAATTAGGGCCTAAGTTTTTGTCAGTGATAGACAATAGAAGAAAAATACCGATCAAGTTTAATTTAAAAAAATACAAATCAAGCCTATGGCTACTCACATGTTTCACCGACAGGCGTGAATTGTCTCACAGGTCGCGTAGAGTGAAGAACGATCCCATTGCGACGAAAAGAGTTCCTACTACTGTCAAACTCTGAGCGACAGTATGGTTGATTTAGCCCACAGAGCGACGGAAAGAATCAGAGCAAAGCAGAACCCGGTGATAGGACATTAGCACTAGCCAACGGCCGCCGCCGCCGAAGGTCGTACGCAATACCGTAGGCCTTTCGACGGTGTTGCGCTCAGCGAGGCCAACGCCTCGGCAGGTGAGTAGGCCAGAGATAGGAGTAGAATGAAGGGACTGAGGGGGAGAGGGACTGCGTGCCAAAGCTATTGATCCGAGAAACAAAGGAATCGCACAATGCGTTGTATCGCTTTCAGTTCGGCCTCTAGGTAAATTGCAAGACCCACTGACCGAGGAGACTAGCCCAGACTGAGACTGGGTGAGCGTCACGGTCACGAGTCGACCCTATTCAATATGATGAGCCAGACGTAGGCCTACGAGTAAGGTCCATTGCGTACATTGATTCAATCAGATAGGATCAATGTATACGCAATGGGGAAGGCTGGTCTTATATCATGCGGTAAAAATCGATGCAGGTCAATCGATTAGTCGATCGATAACAGTCTCAGTTACATCGGCAGACTATCGCTTCTCATTTAGATACAGAGCCATATTATGAATAGGCATGCAGTGATGATAAGATTAGGTATCAATTATGTATACAGTGTAATATTATTTATAGACCTACTCAATACTTTGCCCGAGTGTGTATGCATGTGACACCATGTGCGTGCGTGAGAGACAGGCAGACAGACAGACTTGCTTACATACATACATACATACATACCTAGAGAGACAGATACATACAGAGACAGAGGGTGATAGCGAGCTAGACATGCAAACCAGCCAACTCATCTCTGCTCCTTGCTCACTCTTTATGCACTCAATCAACGGTTACTCGGTCTCGGACTCCTTGTCCATCGCCTTAATTTAATGCTGGGCTCTAGATAGTTTTCGTTGACTGGCCCGAGGCTTTTATTTCTCGGTTCTCAAATGACATTCAGAACTAAAGTTAAGACCAGGTGCGCTCAAAGTAGAAGATTAACTCCGTTCTTCATGGTCGCTTTTTTTTATTGGATTTCAACCTGTACTCTCAAATGTCGAGGGGTTGACGCGCTAGAATTTCCACCGAAAAGTTGTGAGTTCAAATCCCAGAAATGGATCTAGTTTCCCATAGACCTACATCCCGGAGCAAACGGGAGAAAGCGCATATAGAAGAGCTAAACAACGACTAGGGGATTAACAACATTGGAGAGAAGGAGGAACAGAGAAGATCCAATGGAAGGGTGCAAGATAATGCCTAGATTATCACTGGTCTGGCCTAATCAGTGGCAGGACGGCTTCCAGCCGTAAAAACACGGAGTGTAGGATAATTGCCCCCTCCATTTTGGCAAGGACATTTGCCCCCGGATAATTTCTCTCCCCTATATATATATATATTTATATAATTGCATATATGAACGTTTGTATGATGCATGTGTGTGTGTACATGTATATGTATGTATATATGCATGCTCATGCATTCATATGTATGCACATACATGTATATATGCATATATAGTTTGGGCGAGCTTATGGTCTAACCGGGTGGGGTACAATTGCCCTAGTTGGGAGGGGCAGATGTCCGGGGGTATTGTACGGGGGTGGGCAATTGTCCGTTCCCCGAAAACAAGTGCCTGGACGCCGTCCATTCACACTTTAAGCACTGATCAGTGTGATCACAACGGTATCGATCAGCAATGTTCTCCATGTCAACGCTGCTGATAGTCGTGACCTATATAAATAACAGTTGACCTATATGTAGGTCACTGAGATGTCGAAGACGCTTTAATATTGAAATGACAGGCGTTATATACCAGTGGTCTAAAAATGTTACCCCGAGCATTAATGGTGTTTGGTGTACAATGTGGGCCCTATATGTCCTATGATCAGGTTTTGGCCTACATGCAGTAAAGGTAAGAAGGAAGAATTTAAGACGAGAGAATAAAAAACGGTCCATAATGTCTTTGTTCATCATGCCTATATGTGTTTTTCTTAATGTGGTGCTTTATGTCCACTATGATTTGAGGTTCTTTGATGTGCAACCTGTAAGTATTTGTGAGCCAAGTCTTTGAGGCATTTGGCATCAGCTACCTTAACATTCGTTCGAGTAGAACTGTAGGCCTAAAGCGACGTTTATAATGCGTCCGTCACTACGGGCAGGTGAAAACATCTTTTGTGGGCATGCTGTTGTGGGTGTATTTTACTATAAATGAATCAATGAAATTTGAATAGCGCCTCTTCAAGGAAATCTACTCAGAGGCGCTATCACAAAGATGCCAGTTTGGATGCGATCCAATTCATGAATTTAAACGGTCATTTTCGTCCTGAAATAAATCAGAATTATGAACAACCTTTGACCTTTGTAATTTCACACTTTCATCTGACTTTTTCTATATCTGACTGTGGACAGTTTAAGATAGTTATTGTGAATAGTTTGCTAAAGACCTCTTTGATTGCTGTTCACTTGGAGCAGTTTCAATGTAAAGATGGCAGAACTTATATGAAGCATTGAAATTCCTCCAGAAAGTGTGTAATGCTGAACAATTACTGTAGATATAATCATGCACATCTGAAACTTTACAGATGTACTCAAAAGTTAACACTTAGTCAAATATGAATAGAACGCATCCATTTTTATTGCTCTGCCCTCTTTAAAAATGAAGTCAACACGCACAACTGAAAACTATAAATTTCATGCATGAGAAATGACTACAAGACAAACAAACTTGGCTGACTTACCCCTTAGGGCCTACACCATGCAAAACACAATTTAAAACAGAATTGGCAATTTATCTGATGCCATCATCTCTAAAATCGAAGTCTAATTAAGTTAACTTCAAATCATAAGTAATACGCACATTTGCAGTCGTTGATGCCTGGCATTGAACTATGAAAATTGGCCGCAACACAGAACAACAATAAAGTGGTCCTCTGAACAAATACAACATACTCGAGAACGATTGGAGCTGTGACATATGAGACAGTAATGTTGATATTGCACCACAATGCCAATCCGATACAAAGTGTCATGAGTGTCTGTCAAGTGACAGAACATGTGTAGATTTGATCCCTTGCTATAGGAGCCACAGCAGTTCTAACCTTGAACAATATTCTAAACACAAGTCATCACTTGATTCTCAGTTGTATTATAATACCAGTAGGCCTACACAAACAATAGAAAATGACGAAAAAACCAACCCCAAATATACCCAGTCTGTGAATTAGCCAACCACATAACATCGTTTTGTGTCAAAAGACTAATGATTTTAATTTAAAAGTAAATAACAAACTTAACCCTGCGTGCTTTTTAATGTCAAAGTAAATAATAAACTTAACCTGTGCACACCTGTTTATTGTCATTAACGATTATATCAAAGATACACATGGCCATGTTAAAATTCTAAAGTACGATATTAGGGTCCATTGTCTGTAATGAGCATTGCATGCACAAAGTACTGCATCTGGAATGTCATATAAATCCCACAAGTCACCCCTATTAAAGCCACATTTAAAGGGAATACCACCAATTAAAACATGCAGAGTTGAAGGAACTCACTGGACACATTCATTGAAATTTAGCGTAGGTGGGCTATACTGTAGCTGTACAAAAATGTGTACATTTCACATCATTTCAGTAATGTACACCAATTTTCTGTATATGAATAAGAGTGTCATCCACAGTGCTGTAAACAATTGCACATGACAGCCATCCACAGTCTAAACATTTAGTCCAACCACAGAACATCTGATAAAGAACAATTGCTGCAGTCAAGAAGAGATAACTACTGCTAAAACATTACATACCGATTCAACAAGTGATTACATAACGATAACACACAAAAGAAAACGTATCACTATGTTATTTGGTATTTAAAAAGTTTCCGTATCTGATAAAAAAAAAAAATCAATGGTGTTAAGGTATTTTACATGAAGGACTTGCTCTTGGTCCTATGCTGTAATCCACCTCAGAAGAATCTATAACCTGCAGAACTCACATTTCAAGATAATTGATGCTCAAAAGAAATGGCTCCAGCGTAATACAAATAATGTGTAAGCAACACGTAAACACGGGATGTATGCGCTTACAATATATGCAATCTTTTGAGCTAATGGAAAAGCTCAGACTGTTAATCACATTGTTCACATTCATTACAACTTTTAACAGACAATTATAAAACTGTTTAAAATCAGTATCTACCATGTCACTTGTAGTAAGCCGTCATCTGCCTATGTCACTTGTGGTAAATCGTCACTGTAGTTATTACATTGCCTGCATATTTCCAATGTTGTGTGTGTCTAAATGTGCGTGTGTGTAAGTCACAAGGTCAACAATGTATCTTGTGAACCTCAGTGCTCAAACTGACTTATTTATGTAGTCTGTTATACATTTCAGAAGCAAAAGCAACATAGGTATATAGTGACTGATATGTGATGATTCAGTAAATCAAGGCTCAAAAAATTGGATTTCCAAACAACTACCAGTACTTATTTATCTGCATTAAATACCTAAAAAAATATCCAACTATTTATTTTGAAACAAGCTATTGAAACATTTCAATATTACAAACAAAGCATCAAGTGTTAAAGTGATTCAAAACAGCTGTAATGCTTTCACTAGAGACTTAAAATTTATCACAGACACCTCTTTTACTTTCAACAATCTCTACCATAAAATTCACTGTAAATGTATGATTGTCACAGAAGTCAATGCAGTCAAGCTGTGAATCAATACCTACAACCCACCCAAATTAACACAATGAATATCTAAGATTCATTTCCGAAATTTGATATCACCCTTCTTCCAACATCTTTTTGCTCAGAAGTGCATACACACGCCTCGACGGCGCAATTACAGTTGTACTGCAGAGCAATGGTGCGCGAAGGACTTGCCCAAGGTCCCTACACAGTGACTGACGCCCGGACAAGGCTCAAACCCGTTCGCCCAGCACACACTGAACGTTACGGGCTGACCGCTGTAACCGATCGGCCACTGTGCCACACCACAAGATTGCTACAGGCTCACCAAATTAAGTACAATTGTCAAAGCATGTGAAGTCATGAGTGAAAAGTATTTTGATTATTGATTATCATTTATTGATTAGTTCAACATATATAATAAAATTCCTTTAGGATCAAAGAGTAAACAGAAATTAATGCACCATCTGCTTAACTACATAGCTCTGAATTAGGCAGTGTGCCTATAATACTGAGTCACAAGCATCTGATTTATTATGCAATGATGGAAATAAATGAAGCTGCATAGCTGCATGCATTCAATTACTCGGGATATATATTACCAACAGTTGGTAACTTCCAGTCAACAAATAAAACAACAATCATGAATATTCTTGAAGTGGAAGCAGACTAGGCAAGTGCTTAACCTGCTTGAGTAATGTATTGCCATAAAATTTGTGAGGAATCGTCCGTAAAGTCAATTTAACTCTTGAAGTGAATTCATTCTTCCTACCAAGGAGAAATCGAGCAACAACAGCTTTAAAAGACAAAATCTCGTACTCCTCATTGCTCGTAGCCACAAGCTGAGTCAGTGAAAACTGATAGGCAGGCCACCAAGAAAATCGATTCTCTTCGAGCCAACAGTCTCTAACCGAGTCGACAAGAAAAGCATACTCTTCGCTGTCTGGCGACTGCATTGATTGCGTAGCCAGTATTTCAGCAAACATTTCCCACGCTGAACTTTCGAACTGATTGTAGTCGAGATAGTTGAAAAGGAAGACAATAGGATTGAACTTTCTTCTCAAGAATACCTTTCCATCTGAGCTGAACTTACACAGTTTGAGAACAAGCTTATCAGACGGGACAAAAGTACAGAGTTCTTGAAGAACTCGGATGCGCTCTTCCTCATCATAGGCATTCGAGCAGTAGAAGTTGTAAAGGAGTTTCCAGGCATTTGGATTGAGTGGATGTTGGTTCACATAATTTTTTAGAACATTCTCGGCTTTTTCAAGACAGGCGCTTTTCTCGTTTGGAACAAGTTGACTCTTGTACTCAAGCAACTCGACATGCTTTGAGAAGAATATATCCCAGCAGCCAGGCTCATTCTTGCACTTTAAGTTAAATTCATCGAACCCCTGGATGGCACTGTCCACAGTTGATACAAGGACTTGAACAAGTTCTTCAACACTTTCCTGTCCAATCATCCAACCTGAAAGTGCCTGCCTTCGTAAGACACACTCACTATACAAAATCATTGCTCCATAACCAAAGATCAAACAGTTCTCGACCATCTCGTCCCATTTCGAACGCATTGACCTTTTCTTACTCTTGTCATTATCTTTACTATAGGAGATGGCAGTTTTCAGCTGAAGCAACACAGAATTCCAGTCAAACTTATCTGGCAGCTGAGCAGCCGACAAAAGAAATTGATCAAGGCTGATCTGCTTCACGCGAATATCAGACAGCAAGCTAAGCTTCGACGATAGCGTTATCAGGGAGAAATTGTTATCAGTCAACTGCAAAGAGAGTTTATCAAAGAGTTCAAAGCTCAATCGAAGGACTGTCAAGCCGTTTTTCATGATCGGATGACGTATGACACTTCTCAAGACACGAAACGCGTCGTTCCAGCGAAACGAGAGAAAACAATCACGAATTACGGCAAACATCTGCGTCATCTTGTACGATATGACTCTGTGCTCACCAACCAGCAGATTGTCACGACCTTCCTTCTGAGCTTTCCCTACCATATTCAGGCAGTCACGAAGTTCCTCACAATCACTGCTCAGATCATCTTCGTTATTTGCGGTTCCTAGCAGCATTCTTAAGTTACACTTGACAGCCTCCAGTTCTTGCTTGATTTCACTAATGTTCCTTCCGTTGTGCTTGATCTTTGCTTTCTTCCCAGCAGTGCATTGCTAAAGCAACACAAATAGTTAGTTTCTCTTGCAGAATAAACATATGATAGTGAAAGTCACGTGAACGAAGAAAATAGTGAAGTATCAGGTTGTCCTATAATCTATGTATGACATTATATTCCTGTTTGATGGGCTCAATATAAATTTATTGATACATAAACAATACTTTCAGACAATACCTTCACCATGCACATGTCGCTCTTGAAACGCCTCTCTGGTTAGTCAGCTCTACTTCGCATCGACACATCAATTTGCTGCATATGTTTTGTGTCTTCATCTATTCATATGACATATGTAATGAATAGAAGAAATTCAAAGTTTCGCATTTCGTGCATTTCTGCGATAGGGTGAAGGTATTGTCTTTAAGTACCCAGACGTGTCGCTGTAGAGCTGACATTACGCATCAATGCTATATATAAGGTCGATATTCATTTAATTTTTAATTCAGGAGTTCGACTCCTTTTCCATAAAAGTATTCTCGGGAAATCAGACGTTTTTGTCTTTCAGCGATTTCGAGGATTCGGGTTTCGATAATTCGTGTTGATCTCGGCATCCTCAATGTCGGTTAAGGTCAAGTTAGACGTCATGATGGTCGTTTAGGGTCAGGGTTCGTGTCGATTTCAGACATATGCGAAGAATCTTCGGCCGCAGATATAATTTATTCGTGCGTTGAGAGGCAGAAGTTTCGGCCGCAGCAGCTCCACGCAAAACAAAAACCCAATCGTCAACTTTTCGTTAATCCATCTATGCAAATTTTTTAATATAGCATACCTCATTTTCAACACATTTTTCGTCATCGCGTGTACGCTTTCTTCCCCGCTTTACTCGGCTGGTCATTTTGTAGTACTTATTATTAAAATTTCAAGAGTGTTGTATTGAAGCATTACATACATAACAAACAACCACGTGCCGCAACAGGAAGTTAAGTCGTGCTGCTGAAATCCAACTTTTAAAGCCCAATTACAGGCTAATAAAAAAAGTGTAATTCGTCACTCCTGTTGTTATTGACACAAACCAATGGCACTTGACAGTTTTGTACACTTAAGTTTCGAGCAGTTGTAGCTGCCTTATGACCACATCTCTGACCCCTTTCGATTAATTTATTCCGGGGTATCTTTCGACGCTGACCGTAATTTGAGCGACATCAAGCCGTTGTAGCTCTTACTGCGCTAACCCAATTATGAAATCTGAGAATAATACTCCCAACTGGATATTTATATACATTTTGGATGATTTTTTTTATAAAACCGCTCTCCCAGATTTGAAAACACATTTATAAAGAAATTTGATTAAGATTCTGTTAACAAAATAAAAGGTAAGCCTTATGTGGATGATGGTTAACTTTCACTACACAACCATTCATTATAGAGCGATATAGTCTTTTGGATTTGTATCTCATTAACTGTCATGGCTTGATTTCTCTGAATTTTTAGTCATACCTTAGCATCGCTACTTACCAACAAATTGACCCATGCAGACTACATCTGAACAAATGCCAACGAATTAAATTTTTTGCCCAATACAACTCATCGTTTTATGCACTACAAAGAATTTCACAAATTTTATTATTATCTGGTGCTGCCTTTCTGTGGTGACTGGTAGTGCTTTGTTTTAAGCAATTGCTTGATTTGCTTTCTAAATGTGGCATTTTACAACACATCCATAAAGAATTTTTTATAGTTCTTAAACTTTATTCGTTACTGTGATTGAATAGCAAAATCTCGAACTAATATGGAATGGATAATGAAGCTGACAAAAACTGGGTCAGTGACTTAGAGTATGTGTGACTACATCCAGGACTTCTTTAGGATAAATCAGCAGTCACATTTACTTTTGTTAACCAAATAAAAGGACTTAATATATAGAACACTCAATGTAAATTAAATGTGTTCAATGGAAGATTATTTGACTGGATAAGCATAAATTTATATGAACTTTGCGACGATTATACGTTCAACAATATCCTGCCAAATACCCGGATGTCATTTTATTACATTGCCAATCAGAGACATCCCCACAATGTATCAGAAAAGACGATCACTAATTCGCTGACACTTTGTGGTTTCATATCCCTTCCATATTAGTTTCAGACGAAATCAATGTAACCATGCAATAAAACTTTTTTGCTTCAGAATCGATACATAATGTTAAAATGACACTTCTGAGGTCTAGAGTAAAACTTTTTTGATTATGACTCTAGTCTGTTTCTCCTGTTCAGATTTTATCCACATGCACACCTGATTAAACATTTTTACATACCGATTCATGAGTCATGACATTATTTAAATTCCTTTACCATACCATTATATGGGTGCTTTGTCAAACCACATACACGTCTCAGTAAACTAATGCACAGTAAATTCATATTCCTCTTTCCCCTGGGTTAAAGTTCCTATATTACAAGATGGTAACCTAACTCATAGAAATGAAGCATATGTAAAACACTGCATTTCACATGGACCACTTACACTAGTAGCGATTGGAAAGTCTTAAAAGTTCATTGCAAATGATCATCTTAAAAACATTAAAGTGACAAGCTCCCCAAACATGATGTCTACGTTTAGCAGTATCATTGAAGACTCTTCAGGTGATAATTTTAGCAATTCCACTCTTAATTCTAGAAATGAGCTCATCTGGTGAACAGGCAATTCGATCTGCATCAATATTTAATATGCACTCAGAAGTAAATTCATTTTCCAACAGAAACTGTATCTGCACCAGATCATACAACACGTGGCCCTTGTCGATCATGTCAAAGTCTTTGCCACTACCAACTTTGTCATGTTTCATGGTTAATTGTAAAACATTCTGGGCTTCTCCATGATTGTCTTCGAGATCACATATCTGCCTCAGGCGATTTGAAGCCACAGTAAGCAGAAGGTTGTAAAAGTCTGTGTAATCCATTCCACTGTCTGCACGAAGAATCAGCTATCACAAAAAAACCAATTAGCATTCTTCATAATCTGTACCAATGCCGTTATTTGTAATTATTATAACTATTCTATGCATTTGCTAGGCAACACTATGTAATGTCCAAGCATCAACCAATGATGCTGAGCAATTATATGAGTGAAGGACTCTCTCAAGGTCCCAACACAGTAACTGTCTAAAGGGGAGGTAAAGGGTGCAGGCTGAAACAATTGATTACCTTGTTCCAAAAATAACCTTTCAACCAAAAAGTCCATTTAACTTATACAGTTTGACAATTTAACGACCAGCATGTAGCAAAATGTAAGGCATAATCAATGACGTTGGTTGTTAGAGGGCTAAGTGAAATAGTTGACAAAGTCCTAATGATTTTGGCAATTGATCATGGCACTTTGTCGTAGAATCATGAAACACAAGAAAATCAGTGTCTACTAGGAGCAGTGGATGAAAATAACACACTGAAGTCTAACAGAGTCTGTTATGTAGCCTCATTATTTTTAACCCATAGCCATATACACAAGACATCAATAAATCTCATTCAGTAAAACAAAATGAAATGGTGAGAGTGGACCTGAAAGTTGTGTTTCATGACAGGTATGCCTAGGTAGCCTAAGAGAATAAATTAGCTGGTACTTAGTCACAAGCAAGTCAGTACAATTAGTAAAAAAAATTATTTTTAATTTTTTATCTGTTTTTACATGCTACTTTCTTCAACCGAATCACAACAACAATATGCATTTGCCAAATGCTAAAGCGGAGACAATCAAGTATAAATAATCACTTACAAGATAGTAACTAATTAAATTATCATTCAAGATTAACCTGGCAGTGCTTATTCCAGTTTTCCATTTGCTGATGCTCTGCGATTTCCACTTCAACATCATGCAATCTTTGCTTTATGTAGTCCCAGCATATATCTATGTTGCAGCCATTCATCCAATTGTGATTAATTGAAATTGTATCTTCCTAGAACGCAAAGATCTGCCATAAGGTATGATGACAAAAAAATTCTAATTAAAAAATAATATACTATTCTAAAGAAGCTATCATCACAAGGGCAAAATAGCATAATTGCAGATTAAAATAGGGTGTAAAATAATCTAGATAGGAAGTGAATCAGATGTAAAGAATTTGCTATTATTCATAATGAGAAATGCATCAATAAATAATAATGACATATAAAACAAAACTGTTTAATTGCATAAAATCATAACATAAGTTACATAAAATACGACTAAATAAAAGCAACTTCTATCCACAAAGTTAACATTCAACTATAAATTATTTACCTATTATAATAAATATAAATCACATAGAATTCAACCAAATCATAGCAACTTTTATCTACTAATGTGATGGTTTGTTTCCATTAAATAATTATGAAATAATTATCATACATAGTTTTCTTTACCAAGTTGTACACCTGGTGATACCATCCACTGGGAACAAACACAACTTCTCCACTCTCCTGAATTATTTCAAAGCACTTTTCCACAGAAGACAGATTTTGATCCACATTAGGTTCAACTCCACGGAGGTCAAAGGGCAAATGTCCAGATTTATCTTTAAGTTGCTGCTCATAACCTACACAAGAAACAACGAAATCAGAAAGAACATATAAGTATGACTTTCAAAACACATGTACAAGTAAACGATTTGTATGGGAATCATATGGCTGCAACGCTGCTAATTTTTTAGTAAATTTATCGGCTATCACCGCTGTCCTGCTTGAATTTGTGCCACACCAATTAAATAATTGAGCATAGGCAATACAATTTAAATCTCTGAAATATACAATTGGTACGTGAACTGGCATCATCATCATGCACACAGATGTCTTGACATATGTTTCAAACAATGCAGCTAGGCAGGGCGTGCTTGTGGCCTCATGCTGTCTTGTGTTAATGCTTTATGCATTAAAAATAATGGCACTATAGAAGTCTCCTGATTCGACTCTGTTTACTAGACTTCAGTGTTTTATTTTCATTCATTGCCTGGTAGACACAGGCAGTCAATAAATGACAATCAGAAAAAAATTCCATCAAATTCATATAATATAAAAAATTTACCAATACGATAAACAAATCATAAATTCTAAATGAGACTTTTCAATCATATTACTTAGAAGTTTATTATAGTTATCAAGTCATGTGATAATTCAACAATTATTGTATAAATTTCAATTTACTGTTGCCTTACTTTGCATTTCCAAAATGCATCTCTAGAAGATTTCTGCTCAGAAGTAGCCCAGGCCAACCCACGCAAAATACAACAGTAGTAGGAACTGGGCTCCAGCCAAACAGACACACATTTACCTATCCGTGGTAAATAACCTAGTCAACTTCAAAGTTATGACAGCGTGCTAATGCCACAGCACTCAGCACCATGTTTATTCATTTCAGTAAGTATAAGTTGGTTACCTGGAGCAAAGAGAATCCACCGCTTCCTACCACAGACGTTGGCTGACCAACTGTACGATCGGAAGACATCTGCGTGAAAAGGAGTCCTGGAAATATTCAACCCCAGTTCCAGCACTAGAGAAACTACCATATCATTACTTTATATTATCATGTTACAACATTTGATTCACTTACATTACATTGTATTTTAATAAAAAATCACTACAGAGGCATAAAAACAAAAACAGTGACAATAATGATGAATGCATACAGTACATATTCTAGACAGACATCTCAAAATGGTAATGCAAAGATTTACTGAAGCCTTCAAATTGCATGAATCAGAGTTGACATGCCAATCGATAAGAATTAGCAAAATCTTGCAGCCAATTGACTGGAATAAGAATAAGCTGCTTCTCCATTCAATTAGCTAATCACTTAGTTACATTGCTAATCAGTTAACTAATCGATAAGAATTGGAATTAGCAAATCTTTTAGCTAATCGATCAGAATTAGCTGTTTATTGATTAGTTACCCACACCTCTGATATAAATATTTGCATGGACAATGGGATCATGATAACAATAAAACAATATTGAATGACACCTGAGATTGTATTGGATCCATTACAGTAACATTCATTACATAAATTGATATGATCAAATCTCAGTTAACGTAATGTGAGCGAACTGAGCACTAGCATTCATCATTAATTAGATGAAATGTAGATGAGAGCAAAAAATTAACACTATGATGACCAGATAAGCTGAAAAATGCCAAATGACAATTGCTAACTAAATTGCTATAAACTACATTAAACAGCTATAAACAGGCAGATAGAAAAAGAGTAGAGGATTTGAAACCGAGGCTTTGGAGGAAAATGAAGTAAATTAGTTGGACAGACAAAGTATCAAATGAGAAGATCCTGGAGAGAGAGTGGGAGAGCAGAGAGTTTTGCTACAATCAATTGAGAACAGGAAACACCGCCGATTTAGACATATATTCCGAAATGGGGTCTGCTGCTGGCAGTATTGGAGGGAAGGATGCTGGGGAAGACAACAAGTGGAAGGAAAAGAATGAACGTGCTAAGTGATCTGGAGAAGGGAGAACCTTATGCAACTACAAAGAGGAAAGCGAGTAACAGAAGGAGTTGGAGAGAAAGGAAGGGGAGACAAGAATCGTCCATGTCACAAACCTGCTCATCAGCAGAAGACTAAAGAAGAAACTACATTATGTAAATACCAGGAGTCTGCAGGGCCTATGTAGACAAAGCGATAGTCATCTTCTTCATCTCCATGATCAGTCCTGGTCTCCCAGAATTCATTGAGCCAGTCAGACAAGAAATAAGGTGGCGTCACATAGGCATTGTAATTTGGAAAATCCCTGCACGAACAGAGCAGAATTGTTCAAATATTCCTATGAAAATTATTATTAATGGCTTTGTGAAAATCTTTTGTCAAAGTTCTACACAAAGCGTGCGAGAATCTTTATTATAAAAAAATAATGAATAAGAAGAATGTGACTATATAGCAATCAATTTAGCAAAACAGGGGAACAATTATTGTCTGGAGGCTCTAAATCCTGATGGATCATATTTAGAACGATAACAATACACATCTTCTCTGTACAGTAGAATATTGCAGTGTTAAGGTGAGAAAGGAATAACATGAGCACACAAAAGTGCCACCTAACGAAATGAGAGTGTTCTTTAAATTGAACATACATCTTATAAAAAAAGAATTTTAACAAATACTATACAGTAATTTTAAAATACTTTTTACAGCACTGAAATTATTAATTATTTGGAAACATAAACAAGAACTAAAATTACTTGAGCACTAAAATAGGAATGATAAGTAAAATTATCGGTGAAGTAAAATTAAATTCTCAATCAAGCAAACTACAATATGATAGAAAGGCTTTTACCTAGTAAAATGCCAGTCTTTCAAGTATAAAACTGCGGATTCTTCATCACGGCACTTACTATCTGTCCTGACCCTCAGATAGGCAACAAAATCTTTAACTGTCATGCTTGTCTTTGCCTGTGAGTAAGATTGCTGCTCATTGCAGTTGGCAACTGGAGCCACTGTATCACCTAAAAATTAGAATATCATGCATGACTGATAATTCAGTCTCATCAAAAATTCTCAGAATTCTTGACAAGCTTGTCCAGGGCCGTACCGAGGGAGGGCCAGTGGGGCCTAGGCCCAGGGCGCAAATGTGGAAAGGGCGCAAATTTCAGGATGGAATAACTTTTTATTCCATTAAATGCACTATTTTAAAAATGTAGGGGCGCCAAATTGATGCTACGTACAGGGCGCAATTAGTTAGGCGCAGGGCGCAATAATATCTCGCAGGGCGCAATTATATCTCTGTATGGCCCTGAGCTTGCCACTGCTGTCCCCTTCCTTCTGCCATTCCAACCCATCCCATCCTACTCCTCTCCTTCCAATTTCCCTCAACTTCCCCTCTCCTCCCAATTCCACACCTGTCCATATAGTGCATTTACAATGAATTGTGCTCTTCAGTGTGTCAGGGCAGGTGGGACAGAGCGGTCAATTGGTTAGAGCGTACTCATTCTGTGACACAGGATTAAGATGTCTCCACTCAGAAGATCAATTACTGTGTAGAAACTTTAAATGGACGCCACGCCATTTCAGGTCCCCGTGCAAGGACCACACTAACCCGAGATGTTTAAATCTCCGAAATAAGCCTGCATCGGGAGGCGAACTGCAGTTCACATGCTCTCTTTCTCAAAGAGGCTACGTTCTGTCATACTTACGAACTTCGGCGGAAGGGTGACATATCAAAATATAGTTGTATGGCATTTTATAGCAGGTCATACCGAGAACACACCAATACTTGGTAAAAAGGAGCGTGACTCCCATTAGGTATATGTCAGGGTCCTTGACATTACTCATAATATTATAGTAAAGTGAACTGTTGTTGCAACAATTTGGTAAGCTTAATCAAATTAACATCAATTCATTTGTAATTGACCTTACCAAATAGCCTCTCAAGCGAATCCCATGATATCTTGCCATCACGGCACCAGTCAGCTCGGCTAAGCCATCCGACAGTGGCCCACTCTGACAGAATACATGGTACATTTCGGACGAGATATTTGTGAAAGAACTCTTCATGTAAAATTGGCTGACAAATGCGATCAACTTTATATAGGCTGCGAACGGCTTCTTTTCGTACAATTTTCATCGATTGGCTATTGTTAAGCAATTCGTTCACAGCTTTTAATGTCCACGCCATTGCGAAAATAAGCAACTTTAAATAGCTTTTCTTTAAAGAATCTTTATATTTCAGCGGCAAGTAGGCTGCATCACAAAATAGTCATCACATAATGGCCTTTCTTAAACGACAGTTGAAATAACCCTGCAATGAGTGGAAATGAATTCCGTCCGTTTTCTCATGTATTGACGATCGTAAAACATTGTTGTTTCCTCTCGTTAAGGAGTTGGCCCATAGTAAATAGATACATGTCGGATACCACGTGCAGTAGTTAAAAAATGTAAGGACACAGACAAAATGATGTTCATGTAGAAGTATGAAGAATATGCAAGAAATCATACAAGCTTGCAACCAGGGCGATAATATGCGTGAGTAGCGTCTATAAGCCTATTAATAAAGTTCAGTGTGTAAACAGAACTGTAAGACTGATTTTATAGCGCATAACTTTGCTGAAAAGATAATTATGCATGCTGGATTGAAAACAGAAAACATCGAGTTCGGCGAAATACAGATTGAAAACATCGTTCCATTGAACAGTCCACGCTTTCAGTCCGAGACAACGAACTGGCGCAGCGGCATCCAACTTCGTTGGCGCCGTCATCAATGCGGGCATTGCGGGGCGTAAAATAATGCAATCTGCAACCTGGAACGTTAGCGGCGCCTATTTGTAGATAATAGATATATCTTGAAGTGGCTCTGTATCACGTTTTTTCTTGAGTGTTTGATTGACTGATTGAATTTGATGTTTTAGGCAATTTACAATTATGTTAAAATAATGTACCCTAAATTCGTGCTTTTTAGCTTTTATCCTATTTCAACGCAGCGCAGCAGAAATCGTGAGCATAATGAATGACTATGCTAAGAGTCCAAGTGCCTAAAATGCTGGGAAACTGAAACTGCCATACAACCAATTTCTCTGGTCATTCACAATAACATTGGTCTTGTGTGCGGAGAAGAAACGAAGATAAAATACTGCTTTCAGATTAGTATATAATAAAATAATTGGCTGACAAATTTTATGACGTGCCTAGAAATGTATCTTAATTTGTAGAAAAGCGCATTATAGGAACTCTTGTCATACGCTTGAACAAAGAAGTCTTAAAGTCAGTTTTTTAGTCTTAAAGTCAATTATTGAATAGTGTTTATTTTAAAGATTGGCGAATAAAATCTGGTGTAATCTGTTATGCATTCGTTTTTGACTACTGCATGTTCGTGGAGTTTATGCATGAGTAGGATGGATCCAGACTTTTAGTCTACGATCTGTATAAAGCCATCAGCCAAAGCCCAATAGGACGCATACAGGATATCAGCCCACGTTTGACGGGAGGCTGTCCACGAGCAGCTGGCAAGATGGTCGTACTGGCTAAAGCTGCGCACACACACACGCTGTTTATATTTGTATCTCTGAGCTGAAGGACTACCTGTGAATTTCTATCTCACCGCATGGGCCATTATAAATAATATTTATATATACAGACACAAGCACGCACATACATAAATATTGCTATGCATATCACATAAAAGCAGAGGGGAAGGGAAGCATTTCGACCTGTATAGCATCAATCATAAATGCACACGCGCGCATGAGAGACAACTGGAGGAACTGCGCTGACCGATGTGTTGACCTGCAAAGGAAGAACTAAGTGCTTAGTATCTCAATAGACCTAACAGCTGTACGCGAACAAGTCAACCCTCTTCCTTGATTTTTCATTCACCGAAACCTGAGCTGCTGATCCTCCTTTCCACAACCTAGACAGGATCTTCACCAAATGCATTGCTTCTCCGAACGTTCCATATGAATCATCCAATATTCTTTTCATCCTCACATTATGATTCACAAGGGCTTGAATTCAGGCTGATTTTACGTGTTGATGACCGATGCGAGTGTAATTGAGAAATAGACTGAAAAGAATACTGGATGAATGCTATCAAATGCTGCATGTATATATAAGTGTGCGTATATATGTATATATATACATACACATATATGTATACATATATTCATTGCATTGAATGGCATTACAATTAGTCATCCATTTACATTATGTCACAATGTCTCAGTCTTGCAACTCAGGGTTGTTTCTGTGCCCTATTCTCAACGCGTCTCTGAAAACCATATGAAATAAATATAGCTGGCGAAAAGGCGCTTACTATAATGAGTGAATGCTAAGACAAAACTGTGAGATAGAAATTCATAGGTCGTCCTTCAGCTCAGAGATATAAATATAAACAGCGTGTGTGTGTGTGTGCGGATCAGCTGACAGAGAAACAAACGCAAACAAGTGACCACCGGCAATCGCCAAGATTTGGCTCATGGCTTCATCCCTTGTAGTCGCGATTTACAACACTGCAGCAAACTTCCCGCATGGGTTTGATTGCACTTTTTACACGATTGACGGGAGGCTGTCCACGAGCAGCTTGCAAGATGGCCGTACTGGCAAAAGCTGCGCACGCACGCACGCACACACACACACACACACGAATGCAGGCACGAAGGCATATGAGTGGCATATCAAGTACAGGTTGTTGTTGATATAAGTTTATTTAACGACGCATCCATAACGATGATGATATGCGTCAGACAAGAACGGTTATACAAGGTACATATTTACATTGTCGTTAAGTGTCTTTATGTGTCTAGTTTTTAATGTTTTATATGTAATATAATATTGTACAGTAGTGTTCACGCTAGGTTGTTCATTGTCTATTTACTGTAGTCCTAGATCTTCCGACCAGAAACTGCCAGCCACTTGTAGATGGTGTCCAAGTAGCTGGTTTGACCAAGTGCGGTGCTCAGTTCGTACGGCCAGTTTTTCCGTGCGCACATCCGGATGAGTTCGTCCTGGAGGCCCAGCTGGGCCGGGCACTCCAGCAGGAAGTGGCGCACGGTTTCCTGGACGTCACCGCACTCGTCGCAGTCCCCGGTCGGGTGGCGGCCCCACAGCTTCATCTGTGGGTTTAGTAGGCAGTGGCCCAACCGGAGTCTGGTTATGATGACTTCCTTACTCCGGTTGGGATCGTTATACTGTTTGGCCATCCTGACGTTTGGCTCCAGGGCTCGGTAGTGCGAGCCAGTGTCGGAGGTGGTCCATTCCGCTTGCCACTTCTCGAGGAAGTGGTCTTTGTACTTCGCTCGGGCTTCCTGGAGCTCGAGCGTCGTCGGGATGGCGGTGATGTCGTTGTTTAACACTCGCTTGCAGAGGGTGTCAGCGGTCTCGTTTCCCTCGATGCCGGTGTGTCCGGGGATCCAGACTAGGGTTGGGGTCGACTGGGTGCGTTGAGCGCATGCGTCCAGCACGTGAAGCAGTTCCGTGAGCTGCTGTGGTCTGGCAGCGGACTGCTGTCGCTCAACGCTCTGGATCGCGGCGAGGGAGTCGGAGAAGATGGCGAGATGGTGTGCATCTGCGCTGGCGGCCCATTCCACAGCCCTCTTTATGGCCTCCAGTTCGGCTGCCAGGACCGATGAGCCGTCGCTCATTTGGCAGCTTTCGTGGTGGCCGTTAGAGGGCACGTAGAATGAGCACGACACCCTACCTGCTGCGTTCTTGGCTCCATCCGTGTAGACAGCCACTCGCGCGTCGTAGGAGCGGATGTGATCTTTGACCAGATCCCTCTTTTTCAGAGGGTCGTTCAGGTCGCCGATCTTCTGTGTCAGAGTGGTGTCTGTCATGGATGGTCGCAGCAGCCACGGTGGTGTTGTGGTGCAGGCGAGCGGTTTGATTTTTGGTGGTTCGATCTCTTGGTCGATGTGTCTTGTTTTGATGCGGATGGGGTCGGTGTCGTCATTGGTGTTTTTCAGCTTCCGACCGCTGGTGATGGATTGCGTCGGGTGGTTTGGGATCGCGTTGACGTTCGTGATGAGCTCCATCATCAACCGTTTGCGTCGTAGGTCGAGTGGCACTTCTCTGCATTCTACCTGCAGTGCAGCCAGACTCGTTCCTCGGAGCACTTCAGAAGCGATACTCAGTGCCTTGTACTGGATTGTACTAAGCACCTTTTTCTGGTTTCTGGAGGCGCTGTCGTAGGCGACGCAGCCGTAGTCGATGACGGAGCGGATGAGAGCACGGTATATCATCAGGAGGGTGTCTTTCGATGCTCCCCAGTGCGAGCCCGCAATAGCGCGCATCAGATTGAGGCGCGTCTTGCAGCGACCAGCGATGTAGCTGATGTGGTCGCACCAGGTGAGATGTCGATCGAAGATCACCCCCAGAAACTTGACGTTGTTGTTGTAGGTCAACGGAGTGGTCCCGAGCTTCAGCGGTCGGTGGGCTGCAGGTGTGCCGCAGCGGTGAAATTCTACGGCAACCGTTTTTGTTGACGACACCTTGAAGCCCCATCCGTCAAAGTACTTTTTCAGTTGGTCCAGATAGTTTTGGAGATGACGCCGGTTCACTTCCGGTTTTGGGCCAGCTCTCCAGATGGCGCTGTCGTCCGCGTAGAGAGAAAGCCTTACGCCGTCCTGTGGCTCCGGTATGTCGTTCAACATGATGATGAAGAGCACAGGGCTGATGACACTGCCCTGTGGGGATCCGTTCTCCACGAGGAAGAGATCGGACAGCTCTGAGCCGACGCGGACACGGATGTGTCGGTCGGTCAGGAAGTCCCGGATCCAGTTGAACATTTGACCGGAGATGTTGTGCTGCTGTAGCTTCGACAGCAGCCCATCTGTCCACATTAGGTCGAAGGCCTTCTCTAAATCTACGAAGACGCCAGTGAGGCTGTGCTTTTAATGAACGGCGCGTTGGATGTCGTCTTGAAGGCGGACGATATGATCCTGGCAGCTTCGCAGTCTGCGGAAGCCCGACTGGTGCTTGTTGAAGCGGTGATTGGTTTCCATGTGCCAGGGCAGCCTGTCGGTCACTAACCGCTCCATCAGTTTGCACAAGACGGATGTCAGTGAGATGGGGCGGTAAGAGTTTCCGTCGTAGGCTGGCTTTTGTGGCTTCTGGATAGGGACAACGATGGAGTTCTTCCAGCAGGCCGGAAGTCGTCCATGTTGCCAGACCGCGTTGTACAGCTCCAGCAAGGCTAGCAGACTTGGATGCGGAAGCTGGGCCAGGATCTCGTAGGTGATGGTGTCCTCTCCTGGACTCGTGTCCTTTCTACAGCGCAGGAGGGCGATTCTCAGAGCCTGGATGGTGAGAGGCTCGTTGAACTGCTGGTCGTCTGCCGGCAGCTGTCCCCCATGGAGCTCCTCCGAGTGCTCGTCCTCAAAGGCGGATTTGCGCTCTTGGAACTCCACGGTATGGTTCCTGTTGCTGCTGACATCTGAGAAGCACCTCCCAAGATGATTCGCCTTCTCCTGGTTTGTTGTGTAGGAGCGTTCGTCCTTCTTCAGAGTTGGTATGGCCGGTCGTGATCTCGCACCGGACATCTTTGTCATCGTTCCCCAGACTTTTCCGAGCTTGGTCTTGTCGCTCAGCGTGGTGCAGTAGTCTCTCCAGGAGGTCTTCTGCGCGTTCTTGATGACTCTTTGGGTGATTCCTTTGATGCGTCGGTATTCTTCAGCATCCGCCGGATGCCTGGTCTTCTGCATCTTCTTGCGGGCCTCTGTGCGCTACTCGACGTGGCGTGTGCACTCGTCGGTCCAGTACGACACACTCTTGACCTTCTCCTTGGGAGGAGTCGATCGTGGAATGTGCCGCGTGGCGATCTCCAGCAGCGAGGCGAGGAAGTTGGTGTGGCTCGCTTCGATATCGTCGGTGATGTGTGCGACGGTGAGTTCTGCCCTGCAGTCGTCTTTGAAAGCCGTCCAGTCAGCCTTTCGGTGTAGCCACCTAGGGATGAAGGCTTTCTCGCCAGGGACTGCTTCCTCGATGTTGATGAGGATGGGCAAGTGGTCGCTTCCCATGGAGTCGTCTAGGACCGTCCAAGTGCACTTCCGTGCCAAGGGCGTCGAGGCCATAGCAAGGTCGAGGTGGCCGGCAGATCCGGTGGCGTGGCTGGCGGTGGTCGGGGCGCCGGTGTTGAGGGCGACGAAGGCGTTGTCCTCCATGTCGTCCTCTAGTCGGCGTCCTCGTGCATCGGTGGTTCTGCACCCAAAAGAGCGTGCTGTGCGCGTTGAAGTCTCCCAGAATGACTGCTGACCTGTCTTGAAAGAATCGAGAGTAGATGTCCGGTGGCTGAGGGTTTCCAGTTTGGGGTGGTCGGTGGTAGACGTTAACAATTTTGATCTTACCTGGTAGTCCGTCGAGGGTGATGGTGATCGACTCCGGGACGTCGGTGGTGCTGGTCGTTCAGAAGGCGATGCCGGTCTTGACGAACGTTGCAACTCCTCCTTCAGCCTCTCCAGTGGTTCGGTCATGCCGCACACAGGTGTAGCCGGGTAGCTCGAACTTGATGTTAGTCCTCAGCCACGTTTCCTGTATGCAGATGATCGTCGGCGGTGTCCGCATCTCGGAGATGCGGTGCCTCAGCTCCCCTACGCGGGGTCTGAGGCTACATGCGTTCCACTGGAGTATTTGGAGGTCCATGATGGTCGTTGTCGGTTGCAGTGGCTGACGCGGCGCTCGTGGCACCGGAGGAGAGCGCATAGGCGGTCGTCATCGCGTCGCACACCTGCTCAATCGGAATCCTGAAGACGGCCTGGATGGTGGTAGCTAGGATCTCGATCAGCCTAGAGAGAGAGATAGCGCCACCGTTAGTCTCCATGGCTCCGACGAACAGGGTGCAGGCACGGTTCAGAGCGTCAAGCACATCCCTCTGTACCCTACCGGTGTCGGTCGTCGCCACCTCCTCCTGTTGTCCGTCGGGCACGACAGGAGTTGGCGCGGTCGGTGGGTTCACCTGCGACCGTTTACGGACTGGGATACCAGAGGGACGCGAGCCTTCCGACTCCGCCTTAGCACTCCCCCTGGCGCTCGGAGCACCGGCTGTCGCCGTCGTCGTGTTGACTCAAGTACAGGTGTGTAGATGCATATAATTATAAGGACTATGCAGCGAGACCATTGTTTCAATTGTTATTTCCAGTGCATTTCCCTCAGCTGTCTACTTGACCCATTTGAGCCTACTCAGATAGACTGACCACAGCGGTCCATTTGGTTAAGATTGTACCCCAGGCGGATGGGATGCTTTGGAGAGATCTGATTGATAGCCAGCAGGCGGCAGGTATTCATTAGGCCACGCCCTAAAAACTTGGCCTTTAAAGGGGCAACTCCACCTCGCAGTTTATCGTCAAACCAGGACCGCCCCTTTAATGAGTACGCATGCCAATCATATCGAACCCTCAGATCCATATAGAGGTCTAGCAGCTTGGACTGTGGCCGTCGATTGAGTGGTCAGTTTTGGAACAATGAATTATTAGCTTTGTGCCTCTCTTTCAATGGATGCACTATCCGAGGTGAAGACGTAGTTCATTTGCATTTCAATTATAATATGGGTCGCAAATAACATATACACAGATCGACACAGACGCACGCACGCACATAACATACGGGTCATATGAGTATGCATGCCAATCATATCGAACCACCCGAAGGCTATAGCGGTCTAGCAGCTGGGTCCGTCCATGTCGTTTGAGTGGTCAGTGATGGAAATGTTGGCGCTTAGTGTCTCTCTGTAGTTCATATGCATTTCAATAATAATATAGGTCCCGGAATTTGGGCTGAGGTTAGACCTTGTCAATTGTAGTTGCTCCAGAGGGGACAATTAGGGTAGTTCATCTGAACAGGGTCAAAGATGCTGGGAGACGGCAGTGTATGACGCACATGCCAAACGACTAGACATAACAACAGACGTGCGTTGATAACAGGGCACATAATCGTGAACTGCAAGACTGAGACACTGTGACATAATGTAAACAGATATCCAATTGTGATGCCAATCAATAGCTATATATATATATTATTGGCAGGATAGATATTTAGCAGCCGACACCAGCATTGCAAGCGTCACAGACATCTAAATGCCTATATGATGCTGTTATTACACCTATTAATCATTTATCCAGGCTTGGGACTGGCACTGCCACAATATCAGCAGTGGCGGAGTAACAGACCTTGCAGGTCATAAATATTTATAACTTTTTGCATTCACTCAAATATGGGTCAAAGACCTGTGCCCTCCTCAAAATGTCACTGTTTTTTTAAATTACAGTTCACTTGTATCCGTTGCATTGATGTAATTGATTAGTCCATGTTTCCATCTCATCATCATTTGATGATGAAGAAATTGATTCATTAGGGTAGGTCCATTTTGTTTGATATCAATAGGGGATGAGACGAGTGGTGTCACACCTATTGCCTTCCTCGCAGAGAAATTTGGGTGAGCAACTTTTCCCAGGTCACAAGTGACTTGAGGTGTTTTCGATCTTATTGGCATCAACATGTGATGTTCCATCACTGTCTATCATTTTAGCTGTCATGTTACTGTCTTGTCCTTGCAAGTATTTACTAACATAAAGGCCTACTTAAAACAATGATCTACATGAACACAACATATATTCCAAAACTAAATCCCCAAACTAATGTTCAGCTTACTAGTTTGCACAGTCGTGTAAGAAACAGCTTCTAACGCAATCCAAAATAATGAGGGCTGGAATAAACCATCAGGACACTTTCAAGGTATGCTAAATTATTGTCTCGCACGTGATAGGACATGGCTTAGTTGTGTTGGAACCAGAGAACCAAAAGCCCGCTGGGCCACTGGCAGTGTAACGAAGTCCTCGGCTTCAATTCAAATCAGTGACAGGTAGAAGGAATCGTGAAAACAAACAGAGGCCCAGTTACGAAGTCATCTCCAGGCAATCGAAGCTAGTACTGTCAGTGTTTGTGCCTTTATGTGTATATCTGTTCTTTGCGACCCATATTATAATTGAAATGCAAATGCAAATGAACTACGTCTTTACCTCGGGTAGTGCGTCCATTGAAAGAGATGCACACAGCTAATAATTCATTGTTCCATAAGAGACCACTCAATCGACGGCCACAGTCCCAGCTGGTCTGGCAGCTGGGTCTGTGCGATACAATTCTGGAGGTTCGATATGATTGGCATGCATACTCATTAAATGGGCGGGCCTGGTTTAACGTTAAACTGCGAGGTGGAGTTACCCCTTTAAAGACAGCTTATAAAATATAATGGCAACATAATTATTAGGCAGCTGTCGTCGGAAATAATATTTTGGTGTATTGCAGCTCTTTTTGTTGAATAGCTATTTTCGCTCATGGAAAAGGTGTAGCACGTGACTAAAAGATGGCGTTGTGATTGGCTAGTACTTGATAGGCCCTGCCCTCAGGCCCCGCCTTCACGACCGAAATCATAATAAGGGAATTTTGGCCATCGCGATAATATGGCGAATCCGCGAAAATTTAGCGATAAAATCGCCTTACATACTCAAAAGCAGGCCGAAGAGACGGCCGCATTTGAGGCCATCATCAGGGAAGTCTCGGCCACTACGAAGGTAGGGTGGACTACAGTTGAACCCGTGGCTTAAGCCAGATATATATAGCCACTGACTGGGCGTAATATACATAAAGCGGAATTACGGTGCCTTTATATGCATTACTATATCTAATTACTATATTTAAAACAAACATGAGCGTCACGATGAAAAGACGCTTTTTATCACGATATTATGATCTATAGGAATGAAACGATATGCGCCCGTTCTGGGATATATATATATATATATATATATATATATATATATATATATATATATATATATATATATATATATATATATATACCACCCATGCAGAATTGACGTAAATTGCCTCTTCAGTAGGAACTCGTTTAGCGCCATTCGATTATTCAAAATTAATGAAGATATATTAGCCGTTATTAATGTGTTTCTGATAACACGGTGTTTACGTTATGTAGCGCGGTTGTCTGAATGAGATAAACTGCTTATTATTTAGCGACATAATGGTCTTTTGTTGGTCAAAGTATTTATTCAGCTTCACAGGCGACCCTGCAATATCGTGGTCCGTGTCTATATATCGTGTGTTTCGTTTACGATAAGGTTAAGCGTCGTAAGTGTCGATTATGGCAAGTTTGCTGGCATTGCGAGATTTCGGTTATGGTTGGGGTGAAAGTGTACTGTTGGGGTGTGTATATGTGTATAACAGGCATTGTGAGGGTCATTTTAGGCGCCTTGAGGGTCGGTTAGGGTCAGGATTAGGGATAGTGTCATCATTGGAGAGCGTGATATCTTTCATGCAGCCGCCACAGCATGCTAAAAGATACTTTACAATGCCTGTTATGCATACACTGCACTTTCACCTGTTAGGAGTAGTGTCATCATTAGAAAACATAATACCTACAGTGCAGCCACCACAGTGTGCCAAGAGATACTGTATGACACCCATTATGCATACACACCCTGATACTGCTTTTCACTGGTTAGGGTTAGTGTCGTCATCTGAAAAGATTGTAACTTCCATGCCACCGCATGCCAAAGATAATGTATGTTACTAGTATATATACTCTTATATGTACCCTTATACTGCACTTTCACCGATCATGGTTAGGGGTGAAAGTGTCGGGTGCATAAATATAGCGAGCTTTGTGAGCGTCATGTTTAGTTAATGGTCAATTAAGGTTTATGTCATTGCTAGAAATCATGATGCCTTAAATGCCGCTGCCTCAGTTTACCAATAGATCTCTTATGATGCCCGGAAACTTACGCAGTCCAATTCTGCAAGTTGCTGTTTTACAAAGGTAAAATTTAATGATGATCACTGTTAGAAATCTTGTTCATACAAAGTATGTTCATCTAATTTGAATACTATGGAGCAATGGCTTGTGTGCAATTGCTACAGGTGTCTTCAGAGAAACCTGTGAGCCAGCAGTTACAACGACCGGTGCAACAGCCTGTGCAACAGCCAATACAACAACAGCAGCAGCACTATCTTCAGCTCGTCCAGCCAAACTTTGGTGCCTATCGCGGCCAGTCACTGCCTAATGTCAATAAAGTGGCAAACAATTCAATTGACCTTCAGGTAGGGGACTTTGTTCCATTTGGATTCACTTTGTTTTTGGCAGAGTGCAATTTAATAGGGGAATGGGTAGAAAATGTTCGTAATTTGCTTAAGTTATCTTCTAACAGCTTTTCTAGATTTCCTTTCATACTGTGGTTGGGATGGCTCAGAGACTGGGGAGACAGCTCAGAGACTGGGGAGATGGCTCAGAGACTGGGGGAGATGGCTTAGAGACTGGGGAGACGGCTCAGAGACTGGAGAAAAGGGCTCAGAGACTGGTGGGACTGCCCAGGGATTGTGGTGGGACTGCTCAGGGACTGTGGTAAGTATCTGATCCGTGAAGCGTCGTAATTTCAGACAGACAAGTCATGTGGTTGACTGTGCTTGACTGGCAGCCTGTGCTTGATTTGATGATAGTGGCAGTCTGAAGGAAAAGAAAACTTTGTCAAAACAAGGTCATGCAATTGTTACAAAACTTGAAATACAAACCACTTATAAATGAGAGAAGTTTGTCGGGCGATTGACTGACTTGTCTTGTCCTCACTGCTTATATCCAGCATTTTGGAACAGCATTTGTTTGGAGAAACCATTAATTTGTGTCGAATGATAGAAATCGTTCATTTGTGTTGAATGGTAGAAACGATTCATTTGAATCTGCTACGATTAATGTATTGTGATGATTCCACAGTTAACTCTCATCATGATGTATCTGTTTGACACTGAATCGTTGGAGACTAGAGATTGGAAAAGGAAGAGATGAGAAGATGGAGGTACAAGGAAAAGATGCAGACATGTGGACTAAGATGGTTTGTGCATGTGTGTTCGTATGTTGGCCTTTGCAAGGGGGGCTGACCAGTGGCTGATTATTTTGGATGAACATCAATGGCACATGATGTTATTCGATGGGTTGCCAAAAGAGCACAGATCATCATTATTAAAAATGGTTTGTGTTAAATGGGATGTAATGTATTTTGTCCATTCCTCTAATCATCTGTAATTGGCCAATTTGTTGTAAGTATCATTGTATGTAAAACTGAACTGTTATAAATGTGATCATAACCCATAGGTCATTCAGTGTAGGGTTTGGGCATTGCTGACCAACTTGTACGGTTGTGGCTTCGGTCGCTTATAACTTCAAATGCTCGAGCAGTCATGGCTTCAAAGTTTGAATGCTTTTGTACGCCTTACGAAAGGTCTGCTTAAGACTTTTCTTTTCATGTGGGTTTCTTTGCTCCGGGTTCGCCTCTCATTCGGTTGTACTCTGAGATGCGCTTTAGAAATCCCTAAATACAATACAACACAATACAATATTATTTGTGCACAGGTTGAACCAAACTTTCAGATTCATGACTAATGATAGGCTATGGATGAGAGAGTAATAGAGCAGCGGTTTTCAACCGGTGGTACGCGTACCCCTAGGGGTACGCCAGCTGTTGCCAAGGGGTACGCAAGAAAAAATATTATAAAAAAATATTTTTGCAAAAACAGATAAAACAAATACTTTCTTGCTATTATTTTAATCCATGTTTAGCTATTCTATGTTTTTCATAAAATTACGTCACAGTTTCATGATACATATAAATAAAATAAATACTTTCTCGCTAACATTTTAATTCTTGTTTAGCTATTCTAGGTTTTTCACAAAATAACGTCACAGCTTCGTCATGGATTTAAATAAAATAAATAATTAAAAATTAAATAAGAAACAATATAGAATTTTAGATTTAAAGTTTTAAACTGTCAAATTATAGAAAAAAATATTGTAAAATAAATTAATTAAATACCATGGATAGATGGCTCAAACAACAACCATTAAAAAGAAAGTTATCCTCTGACATCGCTACAGTAAGCAGCGAAACAACAGAGACAGTCACTGCAAACGTCCGTGCAGATTCAGACTCCGATGAGGAAAATCAAAAACTTAGGAAGGTTAGGCGATATGATGAGAATTATTTGTCTTGTGGATTCTCATGGTGTGGTGAAGAAAAAGAACCGAAACCCCAGTGTGTCATATGTAATGAAAAATTATCAAATCATTCGATGAAGCCTTCATTACTTCAACGTCACTTCAATACAAAACATGCTCATCTCAAAGATAAACCACTCGAATTTTTTAAAAGGAAAGAAGTTGAATTGAAACACGGTAAGAGCACATTAAAATCATTCACAACGGCTAACTCACAAGCTTTAACGGCGTCTTATTTGGTAAGCCTGAGAATTGCTAAAACTGGGAAACCACACACTATTGGGGAGAATCTTATATTGCCTGCAGCTAAAGATATTATGTCATCCATTCTAGGACAAGCTGCTGCCAAAAAACTTGATGTCGTTCCCTTGTCAGACAATACGGTTTCTCGAAGAATTCATGATTTAGCATCACAAGTAAAAACAATTCTTATTAAAAGAATCAAGCAAAGCAAATATTTTGCAATTCAGCTGGATGAAAGCACCGACGTTACAAATTTTGCACAGCTTATGATGTATGTCAGGTATGAATTTGAACAGTCAGTTGAAGAAGAATTTTTGTTTTGTGAGCCTTTATCTGGGCGGACAACAGCGACAGAAATATTTAAGAAAGTTGATGATTTCATGACTTCGAATGAAATAAATTGGCAAAATTGTGTTGGTGTTTGTTCCGACGGTGCAGCTGCGATGACTGGCAAACACGGGGGAGTTTTAACACAAATTAAACAAGTTGCACCACAAGCAAAGTTCACACATTGCAGTATCCACCGTGAAGCTCTTGCTACCAAAGCCATGCCCACCAGTTTAAAAACTGTTTTGGACCAATCTGTAAAAGTTGTTAATTTTATAAAAGCTCGGGCTCTCAACTCTCGATTGTTTTCAATAATGTGCAATGAAATGGGGAGTGACCATAAAAAGCTTCTTTTGCACACAGAAGTAAGATGGTTGTCACGTGGAAAAGTGTTATCTCGACTTTTTGAACTTCGCTCAGAAGTTCAAATATTTCTCACAGACAGTGAATTTCAAACAGCTGATTTAT
Source organism: Bimastos eiseni (assembly GCA_959347315.1). Lineage (NCBI taxonomy): Eukaryota > Metazoa > Annelida > Clitellata > Crassiclitellata > Lumbricidae > Bimastos > Bimastos eiseni. The sequence goes on along the minus strand of OY365811.1, from coordinate 12,312,652 downwards.
TTCTCAATGAGTTATGGTTAATGAGGTTGGCGTATTTAGCAGACATTTTTGGTAAACTGAACGAGTTAAATTCTAGCATGCAAGGACGAAATATAACTCCATTCGTTGTGGCTGACAAAATAAATGCAACAATTAAGAAGCTTCAGTTCATGTTGTCAGATGTTGAACAACTTAAAGTAACTGCATTTCAATCACTGCAAACTTTCTTGACAGAGAACGAACTTCGACTGCATCCTGACATGGTTGAAGATATTAAGAAACATTGTTCTCAATTAATTTCAAATTTTCAGACCTACTTTCCTGAACAGTTTGATGACAAGAGTTGGATACGAAATCCTTTTTTCGAAGTTGCATTGCCAGCTGATTTTTCTGTCCAGGAAAGAGATCAATTCATTGAACTTTCATGTGATGGTGGATTAAAAAGCGAAATCAACTAGGACTTTTTGAGTGATTTTTGGCTTAAAAGAAGAGCAGAATATGGATTGATTTCCGACAGAGCTTTGAAATGTTTGATCCCTTTCAGTACGTCATATCTCTGTGAAACTGGATTTTCTGCAATGCTTGCAATTAAAAACAAATACAGATCGAAACTTGAACTTGAGCCAGACTTACGTCTAAAATTGACATTAATAAAGCCTGATATTGCAGACTTGTGCAAATCCAAGCAAGCCCAGTGCTCGCATTAAAATGATTAAACTTCCATTTGACTGATTAGTTAGCGGCTATTTGCATGCTATTCGAAAATATTAAAAATAAAATAACAAAATTTTCAATTAAACTGATTTTATTTGTGTGCAACAATAATAATTTCAATATAATTATAATATATTTAGCAAAATTCATATGATATCAACTTATGAATATAGGACTTCTTTAATATATAGGAGGATAGAACCAATTAACTAAAAGTTGTCAAGTAACTAAAAAACGTTTTGAAAAGTTTTTTTCTGATGGGGTACCCACCCAAATAAAATTTTAGTTTGGGGGTACAACAAAAAAAAAGGTTGGGAACCGCTGTAATAGAGGATACTCAAGTAAGGCAGGATTACATAGAGAAAAATGTGTTAAAATGTTATGCTTGTGTTATATATATCCATAGGTTATAGTGCCTTTGATTAGTTATTCTGAGAGAGAGACGTTATACTAGTCTAAAGATTTGATGTATTGTGTGTGTATATATGTAGTTCAAGACACTTTATACGGTATGTTTTTGGTAACTCACAAAATTGCTTCACCTCTGGCTATCAAACTAATGTTATAAAATGCATTTCAGGATTGTCAACTTTAAAATGTTTGCTGCACTGATTTATATGCGGCAGTATGTAAATACAATGGCAATGGAAGAAGACACATCCTCAAAGGAGGGTCCAATAGATGAGGAGGCACCTACATACACACATCCACTCATGATTCCTTTTGGGAATGTTCCTCACCAAAGGCTGGAGTTGATGTACAGTTTCTGCACAACTAACAGCAAAATGATTTCTGATCCAGTTGACTTGAGAGAGGAATACAGAACTCCTGCTGTTAGTGGGGGTAGTGCCAATGCTTGAAGCACATGCCAGTGTAGCATCTGCAGCATGTTTTTGTGTTATACGCGGCGCCTGTTTCCATCGTTTGTTCTGATAGAGCGCTTTGTCCAGTCTGGAGGACATGCGCCAGGCGGTCAGCGGTGGTCACCAGCCGCTTCCAGACAAACAACATCGAGATCGAGGTCAGCAACCACAGAAGAAATTCTCAGTTGATAGACACGTATCCTTTACGGTTGATGAGTGTTGGCTGGTGCGCTATCATGCTAATTATGATAATGGCACTACAGAAAGTTGTAGTATTAGGTTTTGTTATCATGTGAAAATTGATTTGCTTAAATTGAGTGTGTCTAGTTCGCAGACCACCACTGAAATTGTGCCACTGGTGCACTATGGCTATTATCATTATTGTTATAGTATAAAATTGTAATATTATAATAAATATATAACTGTACTATAGGAACTAGGTGACTAAAGCTATGGTATGATATATTACTAGTTTAATGCTGCGATCTAGTGATTGAAATGCAACAATAATTTGAGCATCGGGGTAATGTATCTGTTTTACATGTTTTTAATTTTACTAAAAAAAATTTATAACCCTGCTCGTGGATCACCAGGCAGATGGTCGCGGACCACAGGTTGAGAACCTCTGCTATAGAGATATCCAGATAAATAAGTGCATACAATCTTATGGAGTAAGTTGGTTGGGGTTAAGAGTTGAGCTTTCAAGACATATTCTGTGACGAAGACTCCGTCATTCAGAAACCTGTTGTGTTGTTTTGTTGGCTGTGTTTGTCTGTGTATGGTTTGGGTTTTTCTCATATGTGAAGACCTTGACTCGTGGCTAAAGCGAGATTGTTCGCCATATGGTTCGGTCTCTTACCTATCTCCACCACCAGACACGAGCTGGAGAAGGTAACGTTTAAAAATAATCATGTTTTATACATGTACATGTTTATATAGTTTAAGTGTCGTTATGTATGTGATGGTGAATGGTGTTGGTTTCTGCCAATTATAAGGCAAGAAAGAACTTTGGTAGTGTCACGGAAGTGGACATATAAATAAAAATTTGGGATGATTTTTGCAGTTGATTTTTTTAGATACTAGCCGGCAACAGGAGTTTTCTAGAAGGAACATTTTGCAGGGCTAGCATGCAGATGAACTATATGAGAGGATTGTTTTCATTAAAGTATTGACCATTTAATTATATGTCTACATTTTACTCCAAACAGTGTTCCAGCAGAGTACCCAGGTTGCCACACTTTCACAATTTGTATCTCTTGATTCAAAAATTTATTTGTAACTTCATGTGACCATGAATAAGTTTACTTAACTTTGACAGCATTCATATACAGAGGCTCCTATTGAATAAGTTATAGCCTTACTGAGTAACCACAAGACAGTGGGAAGGATCAACAGTTTGGGCAGTTGGAGAAATTGGAAGAAATAGGGGATTTTTTCAGGGAGAGTCATTTTGCTAAACTAGCTTGCAGTTGTTCTGAATGGGGTAGGCCAGTTGTTACCTATTGCTCTTTCTCCTTAAATTCTGTAATACTTGCTGGGTCTATGGACGAAATAAGTGAACTAGTTACAGCTTTTGTTGCATTGTTGTTTCTGTTGGTGGATAAGTAACAGGGACTGTTTGTGATTTTAGGGCTAGTTCTGACTCCGCTCTGCATGCAACGGTCCAAGGTGGAACGGCTAATCTCTCCGGTTCAGGAGTGATGCTGACCAATGGACAAAGTAAGACATCTACTGCTTTCATTCAGTTACATGTATACCAGAACTTTTATAGAATGGTAGATGGATGGATGGAGGGGTGGATCAATAAGTGCCACTGGGTGATGGAGTGGATTGCACTGGAGTGGGTGGTACATGGATGCGTTAGTGAATAGATGGATGAATTGAATGGCTGGCTGGCTGGATTAAAATGGGTACTGTTAATTTGATTATGTGCTTCAGATGATGGCAGTTTACTCCAAGTGGGTCATGTGACTGGAATGGAGACAGGTCAGATGTGGGACCTAAGAGGGGTAAGTCACTTTCAACGGGAGTTAATTATTAACTATCGATTTTAATATTTATGTGATCTGAACTATAGAAAAGTCACATAGGTGGTTATGGCCACTTCATCAGACATTTCTCAGAGAAATGTCTGATGAAGTGGCCATAGCATTTTCATCTGTCAAGCTTGACAGATGAAAATGTTGTAGTATATGTTTAGATGAATATAATGCATGTTTATACACACACAAGCACACACACATACACGTATGGTAACCAGAGCAGTTTTCCTAAAAGCACTACACTGCTGTCATCAATGGTTTTGAAATTTATTATGAATGACATGTTCATCTACCTGATCAGGTAAACTGGAGAAGTTACTATTTGCAGAATCTAATTCACCAGTAAAGCCCAACAAATGGGGCCCCATACAAACTTTCTGTGTAATATTAAAAACCGTGTACATTCTAAAATTCAAAGTCAGTGCTCGTGATTAAAAAGCCTGAATGCCTGTGCAGCTAAAGAATATGGCCACCTCTGACTTCGCTCGAATATAGAGTTGCTATGCACCAGTCACTAGTGATGAACCGAAACTTGACTCGGAACTCGGCTTGGCCCGAATTTCAAAGTACTCAGCATATACTTGGACTCAGACAAACAATGCCTCCAAGTTTTATTCTTTCAGATTTTCTGTTTTGAAAGCAAAAATCGAATATTTTAATGTACAAAACCACAAATCGACTCAACAAAAAACGCAAGTACTAAGCTTTTTATTTACAAAATGACAATCTACCTAACTGAAAACACAAAATACTGCTACTATTAGTACTTACTGGTGTAAACATTGGCAAAACTAAAAACGTCATAAAATTTGCGCAAACTGCCAAACTAAAAATCAAAAGAACAAGACTTTTTTAAATATTCTAAACTCAGATTTATCAAAATTCGGTTCGTAATCAGCAAGAAATTAAAACTTGGTCCATCCTTACCAACCACTTCCCATAATGCAATTCACTGAAGCAAGTAAGTAACGGTTATGAGAATGGTCTGTTGGATAATATCATCAAACGGTGTTAGTAAGTGAGTTTAAAGAAACAAACTTTGATTTATTCCCTCAAATAAACCTGCTCCATAGTTAGGTAGTGCTTTGTTATTAACACGGTTGACAACACTGTGACAAGACAAAGTGCATCATATAGTGCAAACCACTGCACATTTAGTTCTGCAAAACCAATGCATGTGCTAACTTGAATCACACTTGCTATTACCCCAACAGCCAAGTTCCTTAACTTAAAGTATTGCTGTTAGTTAAAGTTCATGTTCATTATTTACTTGCTTAGTGAATTGCATTATGGGATGTTGCTGGTAGTATCAGCGGTCTGTTTGAGCGAAGTCAGATGCAGTCATATTATATTGTTTGTCATACACAGAATGTGGAGAATGGTTGAGTTTTTTATTGTTTATTGCAGTTTCTATATATACTTGTTTTCATGAGTTTCTATATATGCTTGTCTTCATGTTTTGGAACTTTTAAAAATGCATTTTTGTAGCCTCTGCAAAGTTTAATATTTATTATTTGTATTCTTATAGATGAGACCGAGATCTTGTGAAGTTCCTGGTATTAAGTGAGTTTTGCAATGGTCATTCTCTGCATTTGTTAATAAGATATGTTTTATCGTGGATTTGCTTGTTCTTTGGTGAATAGGCCTTGATGCCACTTTACAGACAATTATCTATTTATTTTAGACAATAGTTTATTTATTTTATTAGTTGTTTTTTATTTATTGCATATATTATTGATGCAGCATCAGTTGATCTGACTCAGAGATTAGACATAGTTGTGCACAAATCTTAGCAGCAAAATAAGACAAGCAATTGCATAAATGAATGTTATTCAGAATAACAGTGATACAAAAGCAGGAAAAGATGCCACTGCAATTTTGTTTGATTGCTTTTCAAAATTGGAAGAGTTTGTGTGACAGTCTGTCAAAATGTGGTAAAAAATTCCCATTGTTAAATGCACTTCGCGCAGGGACATTCAGTGCAGGAGAAAACTGTTTCAGTATCTGAATGCACTTGTGGAAATACAGTCGTCTGTTCTTGCCTGAAGTCAAACTGAGGCAGTTAAACTGAACTATTGCAATATGTTTTGCTTTTAAAATTGGGTAAAACATCCGAATGTTGCTCTGACAGTGTTACAAAATTGATGATGTGCACCAAATGAAGTTATGGTTGTTCGGCACCTTCGACAGAATAAAAACTCAAATTTTTATTTCATACAGACTCTGATTATGCTTTCACGTGTCTTTTGTTTCCGATACTCTGTCCTTCTTGTGTATAAATGACCAGACATGAAAGTTATTTTCCATCCCATTAGAGCCTGTTGCTGACTTCTTTTAATGTGGTCATGTTTTGTAGCATTTATCCATCTCCAGATCAGGGCTCCACAACGACTAGCATTCTGATTTCGAATAATACTGGTTCCCTGCCCGATTTGGCAAATCTTAACTTTCCTTCTTCGCTGATGCCACCTCTCGATGGAGAGGGTGCATCAACCCAGCAGTGTTCGAGCCAAGACAGTGGAATCCTTGAGAACTATGTTTCACCCACAATGAAAATTGCACTGCAGTTGTACCAGCAACAGATGTCAAAGCAGCAGCAGCAGGGTCTTCCAATGGCATCTGCAGGAATCCAGCGCCACATGGTACCGGCGCCTCTTGTCCTGCATGGCAGCAATAGCTTCCTCATGGGAGGAAACACTGTGTTGGCTCAGGTGGGTGGCACTGGCGTTAGTGATTGACGTTGTTCTTACTTAGTTGGATGTTGTTTGGTCTTGTCTTGTTGTGTTCTGGGCTTCTCTCTACATACAAAGAGCTGTATGAGTTTCTCAAAAAGTCTGACAAAAGATTTCTTACCTGCATGTTGAGAAGCAGTTAACACTAGATTTTATGTTTGTTGATGTAGTTTTAATTAAATAAAAGAAGTGTAAACAGGCTCAATTGTGTGATGTTAAATAGTTGGGTTGTAGTTAAATAATTGGGTTGAACTAAGATTTTATGACTGAAACTATTTGTAAGCTCTGCCTGGAATTGGTAAGGCCTGCTTATGAAGGTATGTTATATCTTTAAAATTTTTATGTTTATTCATTTAATTTGATTGTTCAGAGTTAAATTTTAAATTGTTTGATTGACTAGATGATCTGCCATTGATGTTGTCTTAGCTTTTAGTTATTATGTAGTGATAAAATGTAGTTGCATGCTAATAGCAGCGTTGGCACAACTATCCAAAAGAAGTATTGCTTCTGTTCATGTTGCCAAATTCTGAAATTATGGCCCTTTGCAAATCAAGCAGCAAATCAAACATTATCCCAAAAAGTCTAATATAATCTTGGTATGGATCTAAAATTTGCTTTTGCCATTATGATGAAACCTCACATTATACAACCTATGTGGTATGTATGTACAATTTTCTACATCAGTACTTGTTTGACTCCCAAATCTGACAATACTGCACAATGACTTTTCTTCTGTGTGCTTGATTTAACTAGCACTGCTTGTGTTTCTGGACAGCGATTTTGAGCATTTGAAGTGTCCAGGATTTGTTGTTCATTGTGCCAGTGCTTATGAGGTGTCTATAGAGTGTTAGTTATGTGTTTAAATGGTTTGCTTCTGATTGTTGTGACGTTGTTAGGATAACTTTTACCCGTCGTCGCTCCCTTGTAAGTCTTTTGCCGATTCTCGTTCTCCGCCTCCGTACTCGTCCTTCATGCCGCCGAAGTCCTCTCCACTTTCTCCGCCGCTCATAACCCTCACAGATGTGACGCAGAACGGACACGAGGAGAAGATCCTGTTCTCGGAGTTTGAGAGGGAAAACGGTTGGCACCAGACGAATGGATGGCCAGACCACTTTCAAATGCCATTTCGAAATGGTTCCCATGGTTCCGATGCCCCAATGGACTATGTTACATCGCCCCTCTCGCCCAATGATTCACTCAGACAGAGGACGCACCGACATTCTAAAGGGAAATCGAGATCAAGGAATGGGAACCGATGTGGCCAGTCTAATGCAAACAGTTGTAAGATGGAAGATGACAATGGTGAGATGAGAATTGGGGATTTAGCAACAAACTGTGAGAGGATCAAAGTGGAAGATATCAAAGTAGAAGATGAGGTAAGTTAAATGGAGATCTCTGGAATCTGAGATGTACTTAAATTTCATTAAAATTAACTGTATCTATGGAGCCCCTAAAGGGACATGAAATAAAATATATAAAGTCGTGTGAACGAGATATTAACTCGTGCGCACGAGATACAAACTTGTTCCCACGACTTAATAAGTCATTCGCACGAGTTAATATCTTGGGCGCACGAGATATAAACTCGTGCGAATGACTTATTAAGTCGTGGGAACAAGTATCTCTTACGCACGACATAATTTGACCAATAGCAAGCCGACTTTTCTGTGACATAAACAAACTTCTATTTTGTTATTTATGGGGAAACACATAGTTCTATAAACGAAACAATGTCTAAGATAGAGTGATTTGGGCTTTCCATCCTAAACTTAGATCCCACCTTTTCAAGAACTCTTACCCAGACTCATTACTTGACATTTAACCTGTCACTTCTCGGCAAAAGCGACACCCTCCTTAACAGCTACTCTGCCTCCCTGCTGACCTTCTGGAAACCGAACTCTGACTTCCCGCAGACTATCTTTTGGACAACCCTTTTGATTTGACGCATGAATAAGCTGGTGCCCTGCACATAGCTTTCAAGCGGCACTTTAGAAGTTTGGAGATTACGATTACGAGTGGTACTATTAGGGGTGTATAATATGTGATGTGAAAGGCTTTGGCCAATATGGAAGGCATTTAAAGCTGCAATGTTATTTGTGAGGTCAATTGTACGATGAGCGTGTGCCAGACTGGGGATATCACTCTGCTGGCGAAATGAAAATGATGTTCAGATTGACAGAACTACATCCACTGCAAGTCCGCGACGACGAACTGCCAGTTCAAGTGTCTCTCGCTCATAGTAATATTGGTTGCTGCTTGAGAAATACTGACAATATTGGTCAAAAGAGTCGTTCACAGGAGTTATTAACTCGTGTGCACTACTTAGTAAGTCGTGCGAACGAGTTACAAAGTTGTGCGCACGAGATACAAACTCGTGCGCACGAGTTTGTAACTCGTTCGCAAGACTTCAAATATTTTTCTTTCGTCTCCTCTTAGGGGCTCTGCACATATCAGGTCGATAAAGATCTAACAGAAATTGATTTTATCGGTGACAGTCAGATGATGTCATGCCCTGTGTTGTCATGTTGCTACCCCATCTGAACCCTTGTGTTATGTATGTTGGACAGTCAGTGACTGGGTAAGGAAAGTCAGTGATTGTGTTAGATTTTGGCCACAATAATTTTCTACCTCGTGTTGTGTGTGTCTATTAGACAATTGTTGGTTATGTTGTCTATTTTGTGTTGCATGTGTGTGCATGTCTTATTTTTAGATGGTTTTATTTAGAGCTTGATTTCCATGGTTGTGTCTATTGTCCTTTTTGGCAGTCATTGTTGTGCAGGTGAACTCTACTCAGTCATGGTTTGTGGTAGGGAGTGAGTGATAGAGGGAGAGAAGCAAGAGGATGAGTGAGAGAGCAAATGGAGAGAGAGAGGCAAGCTGACTATATGCAGATTAAGGCTGTTTCGATTCTGTAAAAAGTATTTTTAAGCATATGCATTGTAGAATATGATTTCATAAAATTGTCAAAAACTACAAGTGACGGGTTTTTACCCCAGCCTTACATGTATAGAGCACACACATATTATCTGCCCTCTTACGTGTACTCCATGGTCAAACTTTGCAGCTATGTTAAAGGCCAATCCTATCTTCAATCAGTATCTGCTGGAAAGTTGTACGTAGTATACGTCTTATCTTTGGCAAGTGGTCATTCACTGTTGCCGGTCCAACCATCTGGAACTCTCTGCCTCCTCACGTTTGCAACTCTTTCAGTGAGACTTTTCACTGTAAACTGAAAACCTTCCTCTTCCAGTCTGCCAATGGCTCTTAATGGTTGCCCGGCTTCGATGTGCACTTCTGATTTTTTTTTAAAGAGGGCATTATCGAATTACAATTATATTATGACTGGTGGACTATCACTCTGTGAAACTCTTGCCGAATGGCTGTATTGTATTTAATTATTCTGAACTCGCCTAAAGCCCAACCTTATGAACATACACTGACAGTTCTACCCTCATCATTTGCTTTTATTCTGCTTTCTGCATATTAATTCCAAGACCACGGTACCATTAACATGTTATTGTTTTGCCCTCACCTACCATCCACTTGTTTATAATAATATTTCAAAATTTATTACTGGTTTTGGATTTTGCAGCTGTTCTTCCATCGGTTTGCTTCAACACGTTACTGATGAGCATGTACTAAAGTTGACTGCCAAACCAATAGAGCTCATGTTAAAGTGTTAAAATGAATCGTTATTTACTCAAACTTTGAATATGAGTGAAACTGCAATCAACTAATGAGGTTGGGATTGAATCTAAACTTGGGCTTGAAGATGGGCCATAATAAACCGCAGATCCTATTATCTGACCATACCCAAAGCAAATTAACAGATGAGTCCATATTTCACAATTGGTCAATACAAATATATCCAGAGCAGGTGCATATGTTGATCTTAGCTTCTACAGCTCTGTTCATGTACCTTTCACTGGGGTAACGTCGCATAGAAGTTTTATTAATTAATATATCTTCGTGACCTTATATCTGTGTGGTCTCCCTGACTTCTGGTGCAGGGTTTGTCGATGGCTCAGTACAGGACCAGTTCATCCGACGCTCCCCAGTCGCCCGTTTCTCCGCTATCTCAGCCTTCGTCGTCCTATTCGCCATCTCAGTCACCCGGAACCTCGGCGTCGATGGCCAGCAGTCCCCAGATGGTTGATGTCACCTACCAACCAGACATCTCCTCATCCCAGCTGCAGCAGTCTTACAGTAATATTACATCACAGCTTGGTCAGCAGCAACAGCAGTTGACACGGTTGTTTCAGAAGCCACTGATGCAGCCGGCGGTTGAAAATCTTCCGCAGAAGTTTCAGCAAATCAAGGTCTGGCAGCAATTCCTGCTATCAGATTTTCTCGTGCTTTAGCCGCCACAGACCGGTTGTCTTGACCCACGGTGTAATCACAGTTTCAGATGTTGCTGATGCTGGTGATGATAATGATGCAGGAGACATTGCAACAATGTAGGTAATGATGGTAGTAAGTAGGTAAGTATATTCTTCGATCAAACGTCTGCAAATGCATGACATGTACAGCGTGGTGATTATACTATAGATGTAGGTGATGATTATAGCATTGCATGTAATGATGATGACGGAGATAGTAGGAACGAACTGAGACTCGGTTCGGAAATTCGTAATGCATGGCAAAACGTAGACTCGGCACAAACAATGGATCCGAGTTTTAATCTATCCGATTTTCTGTTTTGAAACGAAAATCGGATTTAAAAAAATTTATAATCGACATAATTAAATTACATATACTATTATTTGTGTCTACAAACGACATCGACCTAACTAAAAACACAGATACTGCTAACATTAGTGCATACAAGTTACTGAACTTCCTACCGAAAATTAGAGCAATGCTAAAAAAATTCATAAAACTTGTGCAAACTGCCAATCTAAAAATCAAGAAAATGAGACTTTTTTTAAATATTAGAAACTCTGACTCTGCAAGATTCAACACATGAAACTCGGACTCAGCAAGAAATTCAAACTCTGTTCATCCCTAAGAGATATAGTGATGAGTATGATAATGATGAAGATGGAATTGATGAATGATTGTGATCATCATAACAGTGATGAGTTCTGTGTGTGACAGTCAGACTCAAGTGATGCAATTCTTTTATTTAGGTTGCTGATAACGGAAATACACAAGGCGACGCCAGCTTTTGTGCTGCTGTGCAACAGCATCTGCAGCAACACCAGCTGCAACAACATTTGCAACAACAACAGCAGCAGCAGCAGCAGCTACTTACCCAACAGCAGCAGCAGCAACAGGCGGCAGCTGCGGCTCTTATGTCTTCAGGTAACGTTGTGTTCATGCAGACGGTTCTTGATCATCAGTCTCCGATTCTCATCTCATCGATTGCGCCAAACAGCTTCTACCAGCAGCAGCAGCCGATGACGTTGCAATCGATTATATCCCAACAGCAACAGCAACAACCAAAGCAACAGCTATTCCAGAATCCGTATGTTTCCAGCCAAAATCTCGTCTCGAATCCCGAACAACAGCAACAAGTTCAGTATCTTCCGAACGCGCAGCAATCGCCAGGCTCCAGTACCATACCAGACATAGTACTCACAGGTATATCAATCTACCTTTAATAGTATACCAGTTGCCATACCAGACATAGAACTTGCAGGTATATCAATCTACCTGTAATGTTATACCTGTTTCCATACCAGACATATGTATATCAATCTACCTTTAACAGTATATCAGTCCCAATACCATTGATTTATTTATGGTGGCCGAGCGGTTAGAGCGTTCGGCCCATAACACTCAGTGTGCGCTGAGTGAGTGGGTTCGACTCTCGTCCGGGGCGTCACTTTGTAGGGACCTTGAGCAAGTCCTTTGCACACAATTGCTCTGCATTACAACTGCAGTTGCGCCGTCGAGGCGTGTGTGCACTTCTGAACTTAAGTACGTGTAAGAAGGGCGATTTCAAATAACAGTTGTATTGTACTGTATGTTTTAAAAACAAAAACCGTTTTTTTTATCAATCTGATAATCGACTTAAGTAAAAAACACAAATACTGTTACTAGTAGTACGTACTAGTAACTACTTCCTAGTGTAAACTGAGGTAAAACAACTAATTCATAAAAATTGTGTAGACTGCCAAACTAATAAACAAGAGAATGAAACAATTCGGACTCGGTACAACTCAACTCATAAAAACTCATAAAACACAGATTTGGCAGGAAATTTACACTCCGTTCATCCCTGATGATACCATGGTAATGCAATGAAACCTGTCAGTAATTCAGTTCATCTGCGACACCTTACCATCTGGATTTTGTATTCATGGATATTTCGATCTTACATACAAGAGCTCTGTGATCCTGTACAGAGTTGAGACCTTTGAGTTCACAATAGCCATAGTGAAGAAGCTGGATGCTTGTCAGCAATCAGATGGTGGTTGGAGCAAACCATAAAATTCCTTATTCTGTGCTTGCCACCAATGCAAAAATATACAATGCATGAGTGCATGAGATAGACTCGAGTTTGGATGTGATTGAAACAAGAGGACACCATATGCTTGGGCAATACACGCGGTATAAGGGAAGACAGGACCACGTGATGACTATACAAGCCTTTATTTCGAGTTATGGTGATGCAGAAAGAGACCAGTTAAATAGTTAGGTATGGAAATGGTAATGAATCGGAGGGACAACCCACTGATAACAATGTTTTCCAATTCACATCGAGCTAAGGCAGCAGCATTTTCACTAGTAAATATGTTGTCTAATTTCCATTTCATGTAGGAGACCTGTGAATCAAAAATTTTCTGTGAAATGAAATTTTGATTCGAATGTCAAATTTTGAATTTTAATCGAATCAACTGGTACCTCGTTGATACTTGTGTAATGTGTACTTTACTGCACACTGTAAGACAGTTATAAAAATATTATTGTAAGCCTAATGACGTTTCTGCAGTTTAAAATCTATTAAAATAAAAATAAAGTCAATAGAAAAATTAAAATAATGCAATTATTTAAAAAATTAAATGGTTTTAGGAGTAGCATGCTTGTTGAGTGGTTAACATTTTAGAAATCATTTTCAAAGAGAGAATACTACTGTCCAATCCTTTGTCGAATCAGATGCAGAAGCTTTGCTGGTTCTAGTTTTTATGCGATGAGGAAGTTACAGCTATTCGTCGCCTGAGAATTATTTTCGTGTATGTCCGGTTTAGAGAATTCCAAGAAAAACGAGTTAGAAGTTTTGGCGGGAAAGGTCGAAAAATTGAAAAAGTTAAATAAACTTGACTCATGGTCTGTACAGATGTCACATAATGTTATTTTAAAACCCAAATATTGCACAATAAAGTTGCATTTAAAAAGGTAGAAATTACAGATGCTTTGAGAATTTAAAAAATAAATTGATTTTCAAAGAAAATGAATCATCTACCAAAAAACATAGACATGAAATGATAAATAGAGCAACAAATAATTATTAACGAATGTTTTCATTTAAATATTCATAGATATAGTACGGATTTTTTAAGGAAAAGTTTTTAAATTGTCTGGATATACCGCTCTATAAGCCGGCCATGCGCAGTGTTATACTGTTAGATCTCCTGTTTCCAATCAATGAGGAGCTTTCTTAGGACATACGACGAAGACGCTGCTACACAGTGCAAACTTTTATCATATCTCCATAAAACTATGGAGATTCAATAAAAAAGTGTCTGGAAGCAGAACATATGACAGTTACTTTTCATTGAATATCTTTAAAACGACATGTCGTATCTTTTAGTTATTGAAACTGAAGATAGGTAACAAATTGCCTGCTACGAATCAACTCTAAACGCATTTTCGGAAAAAAGTGGAGATACGCAGATATAATTCTCAGGAGACGTATAATATTATACTTAATCCTTTAGCAACCCGTTGCATTGGTTTCACATGCATTTTAGTACACACTCGTCATTAATTGGGTTTAAGCTGACTTTGTCATGTTGATGATCTGTCATGATGGAACATTGTTTTTATTTGTAACTGCAGCTGCTGATCTCTCTCTGTATGCTAACCAAGCCATAATGGATATAAAAAATACAGGTGAGTTTCAGATGATTGGATTCCACACTGGGCTATAAAACAGTTAGTTTTGTTATAGCAACTGTTGTCATATCAACTGTTTCATGCTGTTGAATCCATTGGTATGGAAAGACTTGTTTGTTGCTGGTTAAATTTTAGGAGTGGCATGCTTGTTGAGTGGTAAGCTAAATTTCATCCATGCACAACTTCATCCATGCACAACTTCATCCATCCATCCATTAATTTTATCCATTCTCTCCATTCATGGCATTATTGTAGCACACCATCAGGACATCTATTCATAGTGGTGCTTTTGAGGCGAAATTTGCATTAAGTTGCAAGTTACTGCAGCAGCAGGTACATTACGTTAAGTTGCAGCAACAGTGCAACATATTATGTGCACAGATCCTTAGGGACCAACACTTCTATTACAAACAGAACATGTGATTTACTTGTATCTATTGATCACTCTTGTTCTTACTGGAACTGCATAGATTTCAGAATGTCACTGAACATTAAAGATATTGTAAAGTATTATTGCTTGCATCTGACTTTTACATTACTTATTTTTTTCTGCTCATCACATTAGTATTACCTGTCCTTGTCTGATTTTGAGTTAGCATTACCTAGTTGTACTCAAAAATTTGATTTTACCTGTCCTGTTGTGCTTATGAGCATTATCCTATATGTTTATCTGTTCTGTGATGGCCTATGCTGTATTACCTCTTTGATGATAAGATCCTTGGGCTTTAGATTGAATTTCCTTTGTAGGTCGTGACCTGGTCGGGACGTCACCACAAACTGACATGTTGTCACGGGAAGGTGTCAATCTGCTTTCCTACCTTGGCGACTCTTTCGATAGTGATATGCTTACGACAGATGATTTCCTGAAACTAGGGCTCGATCCTTTAGAGCTGGAGGAAATCCGAATGCTTTCTGACGCAAATATGGTGACAGATCCAGCGACAGAGGACTCGTTTCGAATGGATAGAATGTGAGGAGGATCCTTGTCAGCTACTCTGTTCTTGTCTTATTCGCTGCCTGTTTGTGGTACACGTTCTGTGCCGTCTGGTTTCCGTTGAAACACATACCAGCGGTTTTTCGATCTGTCTGAGAGTTGTAATGTGGTAAGTTGCAGCAAATGGTGGATCAGCTGGTAATTGATCAGGCTCTGAATATTGATTTCAGTCCTGGGAAGAGACAGTTTGGTGTTTGATGTTGAATTTCTTGGATGTTGAGATGCATTTTCATTGGTCCTAAATGAGCTTTGATGGAAGAAGGGATTGTAATGTGTGTTGAAGTACTTTTAGAAACAATGTCTTGAAGCGAAAATTTCGAGATTTATTTTGAGACCTAGTTCTCACCTGGATGCAATAACTAGATCAAGTGGAGGACAGAGGTGATTGGCTGTAAAAGTGGAGGATGGTGATTGGCTGCTCAGGCATTTGTTGATGATCAGCAAGGAGTATGGTGCACATATATAGAGGACGCCCTTTCCTGTATGTGTCCTGTATGCATCAATCCACGACGTTAAAGCATGCAAATCAAGAGAATGTTGGACTCCTAAAGGATCCCATATTCAAGTTTGCCATTGATGAACTGGGTTAATGAACTGCCATTGCATGACAAGAAAGAGTTATTGTTCTTGAAAACTTTGAAAATCTATAGATGTTTACCAAGATACGATATGCCATCGAATAGCACATCATTACTTTAATTGGACGGATTCTTAAGTAGAGCTGTACCAAATTGCATTTTTACTCTACGGCTGAACACGAATAATTGGCTACACTATTGCGTAATAGAGTAATTGTCCTTCTTATTGAAAGTGATGCAAGTTGGCTTGCAAGACGATTAAATGTTCCAATTTTTTTCAGTTGGACTTTCCGTTGGAAATGTATAACGTTTTGAGTGCATGAAATCATATTGTTCAGCCCTAATTTTAAATGATCATTTGATGCTGTTGTGGAACTTTTCAAATGGCCAACGAGCCTAGCACATATGAAATTATTACCCTGTGCATACTGCAAAGTGCAAATGGCCATGTCCTGATTATAGTCCCTTATTGTAAAATATTTCCACACTGAACTTTACTGAATATAAATCTTTCAGAACACTTAATACGTTGTAAATGTTGGATTCACAAAAATGAAACTAGTTTAGAATTATTTATCAAATTTGCATAATAACAGAAGCTAAAAATAGTTTGGATCACAAGAGAAACTACACTGTAAGATGTAAAATGTTATATGGGGCATTTTAGATATGCGCTAACAGTTAGTCATTTATATAGCGCTTTTATTACTTGCATTCGGTTTTACAAGCTATTCAGTTGAATACTAATAAACTATTTGAAAGCACTATTCAGGTCCAAAGCGAACTTAATACAAATATTTGGTGCAGCTCTTCTTAAAAGCAATAGTAATAAATGTATATGTCAGTGTTGTGCTGGGGATTAAAGTGCTGTTGAAACTGCACTTTAAACATCGAAGTGCTTGCCTTGTTGTTTGACATGTTCCTGATATGGGTATCTAATGGGGGGACTCTGTGGGCAGTTCCTTAAGTGGAAACAGGTGGTGCCAGTATGCACATAGGTCTAAGAAATTTTTTTTATATTGGCCGTGCGTTGTTTATATATGTTGTTCCTATCGCTGGCTGGCATAAGAATTATAATTATGGATAAATACGTAAATTTTATAATATGGCTAACTTTTAGATTATTTTTGCATGAAGAACATACAGCACAACAACCAGTCAACATCAAACACAATTTTACCTCAGGTAGCTTACCAACATTTGATACTGGCGTCATCTATTTCGCAGAGTCCCCCATTGAGATGAAGCGCAATGGATTAACCTCAGTATGCTTTTTAAAAAGCAGTTATGTTGTTAACTGATGTTTGCATGATGATCAACAGCAACCTGAGTGTTGTAGCGCTATCATGCTGTGATCGCTGTAATCACATCGTGTTAGTTTTCGATGGCATTGTTAGTTTTGATAGCAGTATTTCTGTTGGTTGTGATGTCAGTGTTAGTGTCGGGTTATGACTGCCATTATGCAATGGCTGTCATTGGCAGTATTTACTATCAGTCTGTCGAGACAGTGTACCAGCTGATGCTGGGGTTGTTGCAGATTACTGATGACAGTAGCAGCTTTGAGGGTTGAGTGTTAATTTGTGATGGCAGGGTTACTAATGCTGGTTTGTGTTGACATTGTCATTTTGTGAGTGCATTATAACTTGTTCTTGATTATCATGTGGTGATGGCAGTGTGTAGTCTTGTGAAGGTGGTTTAGATGTCAGTTGGTGATTGGCAGAGTAATTGTCTGATGCAACTTCATCCCGGTAAAGTAAGCATTACAGATGATGGCATTAGTCACTGTAAACTGTAGGCAGCCTTAAGTAGTGAAGTACAGAACTTTCGATAATGATTGTCACAAAGACAGAAACGAGCATGTGCTGTGCTGTCTATATCTTCATTGAATTGAGTACGTAACTTTGAGAATAAAATGGCATCTGTTCAAATAAAGATATGCATAGAATTGTTAACATCTTCTTAAGTTGAGTTCTTCATTACTGAGCATATATTGACATCTGTCATCAGATTGCAACTCATGACAGTCATTGACAGTTTCAGTTATGAATTGAGACTTGAACACAGAGGCTAATGCTCAAAGGAAATGCATGCAAGAAACTGCATCCATCTGTTTTACTTACATTCTCACAAACCTTTTCAGTTAGGATGCTTAGCAGTCAGTTCAGATGTGACAATTTTAAAGTCATAACCCCTTCATCTTAAGTATTATTTTGGTAATGTTCTGAGCATGGTGACTAACCATGATTTGAATTAGTTGCAAGTTCTTTCTGTAGGGCATCATTCAGTGATATGGGGTGATGATCATTCATTGGACCTAAGTGCATCCAGTATTGTATGGGAGCAGGTTGTATGTGCCACAGACAATCGTTCTTTGGGTTCATAGTTGGCCCGGTATACAAAACTCGACATCTGCGCCTAAAAACCCACACCATGAAAAACAGAACGTGAGAACCTGGGCTTCCTGTAAATAACCTTATCCTAAATCGCTCCAGATGTATATTAATTATCATTTTCTGCCATGTTGTTATACTAGGAAATGGATGGGAAGGGAGTTGTGACAACTCCCTTCCCATCCATTTCCTAGTATAACAACAGGTTGAAACTTAAAAAATGCTATGTGTCATCTTTCAAGACAATCTTAACTCAAAGCCCATATGGATCACCTCACTGCATAGATGGGCATAATTAGTTGAATTGCTAATTGATTAGAATTAGCTACTGAACTTTTCTAATTGATTTGAATTAGCAGTTTGTCCAATACAACATATATACAAAAACTGGACATTTTCCAAGAGTTTAGCTTGCCTGCCCAACAGAGACATAAGGCAACTCATAATAATTGTTTATATCCATATATCTTTTTGTAGAACTATTTTCTAGTTTATTTTACAATATAATTCTATGTAATTTTATTGTTCATTATCACTCTGGTTGGAATTTCTGCGTTTTTTCAGATTGTGTTGACTATAAAACGAATACACACAGCTATTATAATGTCTTATTCATGGACATCAAAAACTAAGTGACATGTAAGCCTAGTGGAATGGAGTCGAGAACACAAAATCGTTTATCAACGGCAAAGTCCTCGTTAATTTCTAATTGAAAAAATCAATAGTCTTGGTTCATCATTACAGATTAAAAACCCTTTATATTAGTGTGTGAGAAACATTAATACCACGAGCTTGCACGTGAATTATGATCCAGATAATTTAACAAAACTACTGGAAAGGATATTCTTTCGAGCACCGTTTTCACAAGCAGCCAGAGGTGCAAAAAACAAAAATTTTTAAATCAAAGTTGTATTGTTTTTTTGTTTTTTTAGTTTTCCTTTGGATTTTGTTACAACCGTTTAGTTATAAAAAAAGCATCACACACAGCATGAAAAAGAGCTCGAACTCGTTTTTATGATTAATTTATATTGATTTCGGACTGAATAACACACGAATAGTAATATAATAGTAATATTAGTAAATTGAATAAAAATATTTTAAAAACCAAAATTGCCAGTTTTCGTATCTTTTGGTTCTTTGTAAAATACCAAATAACCAAAAAACCAACATGTTTGCAGCCATTCTTAGTTTGCAGCCATG